>OZ025289.1:422366025-423582162 GCA_964019185.1 Maratus speculifer | reverse complement strand
TACCATGGCTTGAGTATGGTCTCCATTACTGGGCATACTCAGTATTTTTTGAAAAAAACATACAACCTTAATACTAAGTCATGTAGAATAAAGGATCAGTCAAAATTAGTGGTAGAATCAAATTAAAAACTGTAAAAAAAAAAAAATAAAAAAAAAAAATACTTTAAAAATATTTGGCGTGAAAAAACGAAAGTGTCACGCGATTTGGCGAGCAGCAGTTTTCCCCGCCAAAAGCAAAACGATTTTAATGCAACTGAAAACTTTGGATTTTAGAATGCTAGTAATAGTATATATGTATATTATATATATATATATATATATATATATATAGAACCATTAGTCAATACTACAAATCAACATCAATATGTGGAATAAACTCGTTAAAGATAAACTATATCATACAGAGGAGTTGGCAAAAATTGGAATAATATTGGAAATGTGGTATTTAGCTCGTTATCAAGGGCAATGCTAAATAGGACACATTAATTGCGATTAATTTCTGAATGGAAATCAGGATAAACCTAAAAATGATTTCCATATTGCCCGATTAATCGCAATTGAGAACTTGATTCAAAGAAAAATATTAAAAATAATAAGACAATAATTGTAGATTAATGCAATGGAAAAAATATGTCATAGAAAAATATGAGAAAAATAATTAGACTATAATTAAATTATCAAAAAGATAAACTTACAAATATCAATCGCTACCATGTGATAGTATCAATTTTGCAATCTCATTTTGCATTCAGTGACAGTAGACAGTTAACAACTAAGTTATATCAGAAACTAAATGGATATAATTTTTAATATATAATTAAATTAACTATTTTTAAAATAATTAATTACAAAAATTAGTAGACAAAAATGTTATGAACTTAGTAAAAATGGTTAAAAAATTTATACTAAGGACAAGTTTTAATTAATAACTATAAAATTACTTAAAAACGATTAAATATCGATGAATTGTTAATTCACGTAAAATAAATCGGAATTCACTACACAGAGCGCCAATGGCGCCATCTTTACTTTCTAAACATAATTGATTGATGCAAAAATTGATTAACGCCCTAAAAACTTAATTTTACAAATTACGATACTTATTTGTTTAATGGAGAGTCAGAAAATACCAGGTCTTTTTGCAATATATATATATTGCACATATACTATATTATTTGTTGTTGTAGTTATTTAATTTACCTCTAGAAAAAATACTTTCATATTAAAAAAATTCTTATTCAGAAAAATTATCTTCATACAATTAAGTGTATTCAAAAAAAAAAAAAAAAAAAAAAAAAAAAAAAAAAAGAAAAAAGAAAGAAAGAAAAAAAAAAGAAAAAGAAAAAAAGAAAAACGTTTTTATAGCAACAAAATTGAATTGACAATGCTCAACTGGACTTTGTACTTGAAACAAGTTTAATTAAATTTAAATTTCGTTTTAAATATCAAATTTTGATGGATAAATGTGAATATAAATACATATGTAAATATCGATATAATGAAAATATATTTAGAATAAATAAAAACTGACAAAACCAAAGATATTTAATTTATCTAAACAAGTTGAACATGAAACTTTTTTCTTTTAAAATGCATTTGACATAAAAAAGTATTTTTTGAAATTGCTTTTCATCGCCAACCGATGATAAATCGCCAAATAAAGAAATTTTCATTATTTTTTTACAGAAAGGGTAAGGAGGTTTTGCCGAAATTTTTTTTATAAATGTATATATCCTCATAAGAAGAACATGTTACTGTAGAGCAAGAGCCCGTGACTGGCAGACCTTCGTTATTTTATAAAAGCTGGAACTTTCTCAGCGCAGTCTTCTAACAAAGATAGGAACGATGGGTAATTATGAAATTTGGATCATGGTGGCTTTGGCAGTGACCAGGGAGCAAAGGTGTAAAAAATACCAACATACTTTCGTCATTTTATAAAGCGTAATTTTTTGATATTTCCTTTGGAATGATGTTAGAAATCACGTCCCCCTTTGGCAGACACTTCCTGTGGTTCCAACCCCCGGCCGACAACCACTAAACTTCAATAATAGGAAATTCTACTTTCGTCATTTTATAAAAGCTGAATTTTATATATGTTACTTGGGTAACTACTAGAAGATATTTCCTGAGATGGCAGATAGTTTTGGTGGTTCCAACCCCCGGCCGACAGACATATACAGCGGCTTTTCAAATACACTAGAGTCTGCGCGAAACAGACATTTTCCCCGTTTTCCCTTGGGTCGGAAATTGGCGACAGTTATTTGAGGTTGTTGCATGTAATTCTACGGTTGTTGACATTTTGAGAAAAGACCACAATGAAAGAAAAAAATGTAATTTAACAAATTAGAACGACTGTTTGGAAAATGATATTTTTAAAGACTAAAGTTTTAAACACTTCAAAAAGGAATTCTATACTTAATAATAATAATAAACATCATTTTTAGGATGACCATAACGCGTCATATATTACGTACGCCATGCATTAAACATTAATATTCCTAGTCCATAAATTAAAAAAACCCAGTAGTTTATTGTTATATAACTTTAACTGTTTAAAATGTGCATTTTTATTTGATGAAGTTAATCAGGCTGACTGCCTCTTATGACGTATGACATGGATTAAACATTAATATTCCTGGACCCATATTATAAAAATTTTAAATGAAATTTCAGTTTTACAATTTTTTTTAACTGCAAATTTTTAAACTTCTAAACATTGCACATTTAAAATTTTTATACCGTTGCATAGAGAAAATAATGCACTTTTGAATGAAATTCGTTTGAAATTGTAAAACTCTAATTTTGTATTGAAGTGGATACCTAAGCATTATTTTCTAACGTATTTCATTTATTTTTAAAGCAAGTATGAAAATGGAAATCATAATCAATAACATTATAAACATGCAATTTTTTTATTGATAAATAAGTACATAATAAAACAGCAATTTCGGCATGTGCCAGGGGGAGGATATAGCTTTCATATTCGTTGTTTTTGTTAAATATAGCTTTTTTTTGCGACTCGATTAGATGAGTTAATAAAAAAATCCCTGTCGGCTGGGCCTATAGGCGGAGGTAGATTTCGAAGTGTGCTCATTTCAACAAAAAAATATATATGATTAGAGATAAACCCAGTTTAATAACTTCATTTGGCCGTTTATGAAAAGTTTTTAATTTCATTTTCCTGCAAAAACTGGTTTTATCAGAATCATCTTAAGAAAAATTCAGCTCAAATGCCCATTATGACAACATATTTTGAAATGGATTCTAAATTTATTAAAAAATCGACCAAAACAGTACATTATACAGTTCCTAAATAACAAAAAACTGTCAGTTGAAAGCATTTGAGACAAAAATTGAATTTAAAAATGAGTCATAAAATAACCGATTTGTTGTTTGAATACATCTTTAATTCTTTAATCATGCTTGCTTCGGAAAATTTTGTGCGAAATACTCACTTTGACAGCATTTTTAAAAATATATTCTATCTTTATCAAAAAACTGGCCAATGCGTCACAGTATATAGTTTCTAAATAAGAGGATCTGTAAATTGGATGCATTTGAGAGCGAAAATGGATTTTAAAACGAGTCATAAAAAACGCAATTTGCTATGTGAAAACTTCCTTAAATTTTCAAATCTCGAAGACTTCGGGAAATTCTGTTCAAAATACCCTTTTTGGTAGCCTTTTTCAAAATATATTCTGTCTTTATCAAAAAACCGATCAATGCATCACATTATATAGTTCCTAAATAAAAGGATCTGTAAATTGGATGCATTTGAGAGCAAAAATGGATTTAAAAACGAGTCAGAAAAAAACGCAATTTCTTATTTGAACACTTCCTTAAATTTTCAGTCTCGATGATTTCTGAAAATTCTGTTCAAAATACCCTTTTTGGTAGCCTTTTTTGAAATATATTCCGTCTTTATCAAAAAACTGCATCGCATTATATAGTTCCTAAATAAGAGGATCTGTAAATTGGATGCGTTTGAGAACAAAAATGGATTTAAAAACGAGTCAGAAAAAAACGCGATTTCTTATTTGAATACTTCCTTCAATTTTCAGTCCCGATGACTTTCGGAAATTCTGTTCAAAATACCCTTTTTGGTAGCCTTTTTTTTTAAATTTATTCTGCCTTTATCAGAAAATTGACCAATGTGTCACTTTATACAGTTTCTAAATAAGAGGATCTACCATTTGGATGCGTTTAAAATCAAAAATGAATTTAAAAATGAGTCAGAATATAAGCCGTTTGGATTTGAGGTTTTTTTCTCCAACTCCTATTTTTGTTTACTTTCTTTTTGCTATACGAATTGGTCCTATGAAAAACTTGTCAATATAAAAGTTGTAGATATTTTTGAGAAGATGTAAAATAAATTTAATCAGATTTGATATCTTAAAAATTGACGGAGTTATGGATTTTTCTCTTTTTTCAGCGCCCTTTTTCTTTTCGTTTTTAATTTTTTTCATCGGTAAAAGTTGGTCCTATCAAAAACTTGTAAATACAAAAGTTTTAGATAATTTTAAGAACATTTATAAAAAATTTAGTTGGACTTGATATCTTGAAAATTGACGAAGTTATGAATTTTTTTCTCTCAAAATCCCTGTTTTTTTCGTCCCTTGAGCCCACTTCTAAATTTATCAAAAATCTGTCATATATATACTTTTGGCCCATTTTTAAGAAGTAATATAAACTTTAAACCGATTCGATATCTACTTTAATTAAGAAGTTATGGCGTTTTTTCGGTTTTCACAAAAACGCCCCCTATTCCGACCCCCTTGGTCCGATTTTGCCCATTAACGAACTCATCCAAGATTTTATCCCCATTGATTTTATGTCCAAGTTTGGTGGAGATTGGTGAAGAATTATAGAAGTTATCGTGTCCATAAAAAAGTGAGATATATATATATATATATATATATATAGATAGATAGATAGATAGATATATAAACTGGTGCGATTGCAATAGGTAGTATTTCTTACGAAATCTACCTAAAATTATTTAATGCTTGATTATTATCTCCTTGAACATTTTACTGAAATTTTAAGAAGATCAAATGCTACGAACCCTATAAAAAGAAATTTCGTAAATACTGAATTTGAATGAGAACTGTGCCAAATTAGTAATCTATAGTCAAATCGGCAATATTTATGATTTGTTAATTTTTTTCTTCAATTTTGGCGATATTTTATAATATTTGGTGATAAGTGTTTCCAAGCTTGGAGAGAATTCGAAGCTAACGTTCATTAATACTCATAAATAAATAACTAATTTTTAGTAATTTAGAAAATAGTTGTTATCCTCGGTAGAGAATTGCCAAATCCGAAGTAGGGGAGAGTGGGGATACTTGAGCATAGGGGATACTTGAGCCACACCTATTATCTCTACAGGTGGTTAATTTTTCTTTCTAAAACTGCCAGTATGATAACATATTTATAGTTCTGAACATGTAAAAAAGAAATCACACATCTTGGTACCATTTTGAAAATATAGTGATTAATAGTTGTCTTTTCCCTATCTGAAGTAAATATTTGGGTGCATGGTTTTTTTGTTTTTTTGTAATCAAAGTTTTGTTTAAAGTTGCAACTATATACATACATTCAATAAGCATAATTTCAATTGTATTTTGAGTCTAAAATAGTTCTAATTGCTGCATGCTTTATTTAGTAAAACTCTGGGAAACAAAAATAGTGATAGTGGGGATACTTGAGCCATTGAGAGTGGGGATACTTGAGCCATGTCTTAACCATCCCCACTAGAAATTAAACATGGGTGAAACAAACAAAAAATAAAATTCCATCCTTATATTCACTAATAGATATTTTTCTGGTGAAAAAGGAGAATAATTTTTCATTTAAGTTTTTTTTCTTAAAAAAATAACGACCTAAAAATGTTTAAAAATGTCTATTTTTTTAAATGAAAATGTCTATTTTATTTTTCGATTTGACTAACAAAATAGCCTGTCTAGATAAATGTAAACATAGTTTTCAATTTAACTTTCATTAAATGAAAATAACTTTTTAAAACGGTTTTACAGGCTATAATCTCTAATACTTTAATTAGTTAGGTCCAACATATTAAAATATAACATATTAAGATTAGTATTTTATATTGAAATCGTAACCTCTGTTGCTGTAACCTTTTTTTTTTTAACTAAGAAAATTGAAGAAAAATTGGTAAAAAGAGCGCACAAAAACAAGAAAAGCAACAAAAATCCCAGTTCAAACTTACCTACATGGAGCCAAAGAGAAAGACAAAATCTTTTCCTGTGAAATCAAAAAAGTGTTTGAAATAGTATAATAATACATCTGGCTTAAATTCCGACAGCTACTAAACTAAAAGCATGAGTTCGACAATATCATTAAAGGAAAATTCTGTCAATGATGGTGATGATGTGAAAGAAAACCTTCTATTGATGGTTGGTTACTAATAAAATATGCCAGAAAGAAAACTGTAAAAATATTTGTTGGATAAGTGCTTAATATTTTAAAAAATGAAATATGCCCGAAGAATTGCAGATTCCAAATTTAAATGGCTCTGAACTGAGGTTGTTTCTACCGTCGTTATAACTCAAGTTCAAATTATCCTTCGAAAACCACTTTTAACGACAAAAAATGATCGTATTACTAGCTTTGTTTTCTCAATTGGTTTTGAAAGACTTTACGTTTCATAATTTATCATTCTGTAAAATGTTTGTCTAAAAATAAAGCGAAAAAAATTACTTTTGTAGGTATTTTTTCGTAGTGGCTCAAGTATCCCTTCACTATGGCTCAAGTATCCCCGCCATGGGGATACTTGAGCCATGATGTAAAACAAAAAATAAACATTTATTATACATAGAAAAATAGTTCAAAATTTATTGAAAGTGGTTTTTAGTTCAAAGAAAAATATCAAATTTTCATTTTCAATATTTTATTTTATTCTAAAAAAATATAAAAAATTAAAAAAAATTAAAATTCAAAAAATGGCTCAAGTATCCCCATCTTCCCCTATATCTGAATGTTTCGTTGGTTGAATTCCGCATTTTATTCATTTTCTGATTGGTCCATGTTTAATGTCCAAAAATGGTCTACTTCTGTTGCCACAATGACAAAAAAGTAATAAAAACTTTAAATAATAATAATAATTTGAAAACAAATTGTCATAAAAATTTCAAACGAATTTCATTTAAAAGTGCATTATTTTCTCTATGCAACGGTATAAAAATTTAAAATGTGCAATGTTTAGAAGTTTAAAAATTTGCAGTTCAAAGAAATTGTAAAACTGAAATTTCATTTAAAATTTTTATAAGATGGGTCCAGGAATATTAATGTTTAATCCATGCCATACGTAATAAGAGGCAGTCAGCCTGATTAACTCCATCAAATAAACATGCACATTTTAAATAGTTAAAGTTATATAACAATAAACTACTGGTTTTTTTATTTATGGTCTAGGAATATTAATGTTTAATGCATGGCGTACGTAATATATAACTCGTTATGGTCATCCTAAAAATGATGTTTATTATTATTATTAAGTATAGAATTCCTTTTTAAGTCTTTAAAACTTTAGTCTTTCAAAATATCATTTTCCAAACAGTCGTTTTAATTTGTTAAATTACATTTTTTTTCTTTCATTGTGGTCTTTTTTCAAAATGTCAACAACCGTAGAATTACATGCAACAACCTCAAATAACTGTCGCCAATTTCCGACCCAAGGGAAAACGGGGAAAATGTCTGTTTCGCGCAGTCTCTAGTGTATTGAGAAGCCGCTGTATATGTCTGTCGGCCGGGGGGTTGGAACCACAAAAACTGTCTGCCAACTGAGGAAATATCTTTTAGTAGTTACCCAAGTAACATATATAAAATTCAGCTTTTATAAAATGACGAAAGTAGAATTTCCTGTTATTGAAGTTTAGTGGTTGTCGGCCGGGGGTTGGAACCAAAGGAAGTGTCTGCCAATGGAGGACGTGATTTCTAATATCATTCCAAAGGAAATATAAAAAAATTACGCTTTATAAAATGACGAAAGTAAGTTGGTATTTTTTACACCTTTGCTCCCTGGTCACTGCCAAAGCCACCATGATCCAAATTTCATAATTACCCGTCGTTCCTATCTGTGTTGAAAACTACGCTGAGAAAGTTTCCGCTTTTATAAAATTACGAAGGTCTGCCAGTCACGGGCTCTTAGACTACTGGTATTTAGGCGAAAAATTGTATTTTCTTTTCCCTGGAATTTATGAATGTTTAACCCTTTATTTACCGAATTATGTATTCAGAAAAAATTTACATGCTAAAGCATTTTACGTAAATTGTTTAAACTAAATTAAAAGATTTACATAATCCTTTAATAAATTTTTGAAGAATTTTAGAAGAATTGAACGATTTAGAAGGATTAATTAAACTTGAATTTGCATGCATTGTGTGCAATATTTATAACCGCACTCAAATCTTTTATTTTAAATTTTCTCAGTATTTTGTAGAATACTAAATATTAAGTATTTTGTAGAATACGTAATTCTACAAAATAATTATAAAATGTACAAATATGATGTTCTTACAATATAAATATAGAAATATTTCCAAATTAAAAAAACCCCATCCTCCTCCCTCAGCGTCAAGAAAGCTGGAAAGATGCAAAGGCAAAAGAAATCATCCTTTAAAAAATATTTTTGTTTTGTGTAACCAATAATGCTTTTGGAACAAGATAAAGTAATGTATCTGTAACTCATTCTAAACAGTATTGCAACTAATTGGCATATTAAATAATTTTGATGGTAAGTAATTTTAATGGTGCTTATAAGTTCCGTCGTTAGATAAAGGGTTAAATATGCTTCAAAACTTTATTGGACCTTATTAAACTAAAGAAATTTCCCTGCAATTTTCACGCAGGAAAAATTGATTTAAGGCTGGATTCAGACTGCAATATTCTTCCCTTCAACTGAATTCTTGGAAAAAGTGGGGAAGTCTTTTGTATTGGATCCATTTGCCTTTTCGAACAAAAGGGTTGTGAAATAAGCAATCCACCCTACTTCACGGAAAGATTTTGCCGGTCAACCGTCCCTTTTCTGCAAAACTCATTAAGATAAAAAACACCGCGTCGCCATATCAAACGAGCCGACACCGAAATTCAAAAAGTGATGAAATGCTTTTCGATCTTAAAGGGGGCTTCACTTTTGGTGGATTTGAAGAAAGGGAAGAGAACCTTGCCATTTTGCTCCTTCCTTTCCCTTCTTCGCTGTGTCCGTCGTCCGTTTTGATTATACTCTTCCGTGATTGGCTGTTGCCTTCCGCTTTAATATTGGGTTTTCCTTCAGCTTGTTCCCTTTCCTGCCTTTTCATTTCAGCCGTGCCACTGCTTTCACAATAGACGCACGCCTTCTTTGCGTCTGATGAAGAAAGACTCACAAGGAAGGTCTCCATAACGGCATACTTCGAAAAATCTGAGAAAATTGCAGAATGTTCTTCTCATGAGGATATATACGTTTATCAAAAAATTTTCGAAGGAACCTCCGTACCCTGTCCGTAAAAAATTAATGAAAAATTCGTTATTTGGAGATTTATTATCGGTTGGCGATGAAAAGCAATTTCAAAAAATACTTTTTTATATCAAATACATTTTAAAGGAAAAAAGTTTCATGTTCAACTTGTTTGGATAAATTAAATATCTTTGGTTTCATCAGTTTTAGTTTGTTTTAAGTATAATTTCGTTACATGGATATTTATATGTATTTATATTGAAATTTAGCCATCAAAGTTTGAGTCCAGTTGAGCATTCTCAGTTTGATTTTGTTACAATGGAAACATCTGGCTTTTACTTTTTGAATACGCTTAAATGAATAAAAATAATTTTTCTGAATAAGAATTTCTCATATATGAAAATATTTTTTCCAGATTTAAACTAAATAACTACAGCAACAAATAATATATGTATACAATACAATATATATATAATAATATATATATATATATATAATACTACTATATATACAACTGTCTCATTGTTTATATTTTAATTCATTAAATACCATTTATACGCATTTTAAAAATCCAAAAGTTGTCATTTGGATTAAAATCGTTTTCTTTTGGCGGGGAAAAGTGCTACTCGCCAAATGCGTAACACTTCCGTGTTTTCGCGCCAAATATTCGAAAGTATTTTATTTTTTACAGGTTTTCTACAGTAATTCCATCGCTAATTTTGACTGATCCTTTATTACATACATGAGTAGCTTAGTTAGTATTTTTTCAAAAAATTCTGAGTATGCCCATATGAAGTACCTTCCTCGTCAGTTCTTTTGAAAGGTCTAGCGAGTTCAAGTTTTTTATATTGTGTTTAAGAAATTTTTATCTCTTCATATTTTGAAAATTTTGGAAAGTGTTTCATAATATATGCTAGACTTATAATTCTTTTGTTCCCTTTTAATTATTATTGTTATTATTATTATTATTATTATTATTATTATTATTATTATTATTATTATTATTATTATTATTATTATTATGTGGTTGCTATTTAAGTTCGACTATTAATGAGGAGTGGGGAGAGGAGGAAGTTCTTAGAAATTTTACTATTACTGAAAATACAATTCAAGATCATGTGAAATTTAATTTTATTTCTCATTTCATATGAAAAATACGTGTATAGAATTATTCTACTGACAGCTTCTTATCTATATTTATAGCATAATAATTTAAATATTGTGTTACTAATATTTTATTTTATTTTTAATTTTTATTAAAAAAAAAGTAAAAATGTTTTTTGATTTGGATCCATTGTGCGGAAAACTGTAGTACTTTTCGCTCTAGAGTTTTAAACAGTACTCATAACTATGTAAAACGTATGTGCCTTGAACTTATACTTCAAATTTAATTTTATAACTGCACTGGTTGTTTAAAATTAGCATTTTCAAAAGTATTTTTTTAAATTAAAATTCCAATTTTAATAAATAGTCTAATTTAAATTTAAATTTAAAAATTAAACATGTAATTGCTTAAAATGAATTTTCAAGGTATTTCAAAGATATTTTCAAGGTGCATTAGTTTTACATTAATAGGACACTAAAACCAATAAGTTTGCTATAGTTTTAGGCACTAGATCAATAGCATGAATCTCTCTCTCTCTATCTATCAAAACTAAACATTTAAAACTGATAAAATATGAGTTTCAGAATTCTTAAATAACTATCTATACCTGCATACAACGATAGAATTATGAATAAAAGAGAGGAGACATGTAGTGTATTCTCTATCAGTTGCGAATGAAGTAACTCAGAAGGTCGTAAAAAATACCGGCTGGTGTTCTTTTTTTTTATTATTTACTTTAATCGGATCAACAGTTTACAATTACCGCTGGTAAAACACTGCCAGTAAAGTTGAAGGGAAAATTTTGTCTTATTTTAGCATTGTATTGCTGGAAAATTTCTAATAATTTTTATTGGTGTCAGTTTGCCCAGGTATTATATTCTTTTCCTTGACATTGATAGGGCGTTTCTTGACTGTCCCAATGTGGTGGAACTACATCCGCTTAATTACACTTCCCCCCAGTAAAAGTAAATACCAGTTTTTGCCATTATTTTTCATCGGAAAATTTCCATTAATGAGGCGTTTAAGAAGGGAGAGAGTTTCCACAAAAAATTATTAGTAGAAATTTGCCGTGGTGGTAATGAAACTCTACGAAATCGGTTACAATTTAAGATCGACTATTTTTAAGGATATGTCAGTTCCTCTTTCTTTAGAGTTCCATGCATATACCATGTATTCAGTTGTCAGTGGTAAAATAATAATAATAATAATAACAATAACAATAATAATAGTAAAATGTTCAGTTTGTTTTTGTTTTTAAGGGTGTTGTTCTCAACTGCTCCGCTCACGAACGGCAAAACGTTTTGACACATTTACAAATTCATTTTTTTACAGAAAGATATAAAATTGGAATGCCTGACTAGGGAAGTGCTTTCAAATCAAACTCAGTTTTCAATTATATGATAATTAAATTATCCATGGAGTTATGAGCTATTTTGACCAAGTGATCACGCGATTTTTCTCCCTTTCGTTGACTGTCTTTTTAGGTGCGTTCGTAATTATGTAAATACGTAGCACCTATTGTTGTCGCTCAGTCCGTCCGTCTGTCCGTCCGTCTGTCTGTCCGTCCGTCTGTCTGTCCGTCTGTCTGTCCGCATATAACAACGCAAAAACTACCCAACCGAATCGTGTGAAATTTAAAATACATAATTATTACATAATTTTGTCGAGTCATTTCAAATTTATGAAAATCGGATGGATAGATCAGTTACAGGGACAATCAAAAGGATTCCGTTACATTACGGTCAATGTGGAAAAATGTTTAAAATGTATTTTAATCGTTTGAAATTTAAAATATATAATTATTGCGTAATTTTGTCGAGTCATTTCAAATGCTATGAAAATCGAATGCATAGATCAATTACAGGGACAATCAAAAGGATTCCGTTACATTACGGTCAATGGGGAAAAAAGTTTAAAATGCATTTTAATCGTTTGAAATTTAAAACATATAATTATTACGTAATTTTGTCGAGTCATTTCAAATGTTATGAAAGTCGGATGCATAGATCATTTACAGGGACAATCAAAAGTATTCCATTACATTACGGTCGATGGGGAAAAAGTTTCGAATGCATTTTAATGATGTTACACTCATTCGAACATAATAGAATTGGCATGAATCTATGAAATATATACTAAAATATGCATTCCATACAATCTGTGATGCAAATAATTTTTATTATTAAATTACAGGGCCACACAAAAGTATCCCACTACATAATGCTATACGGGGAAACATTGTTTGGGGTGTGTTTTAATTATATTCAACTATTTCCCATTTTATGAATAAGATATACGTTGCTGAGGTGTAATAAAAATTACTTCCTGCATATTTACAGAAACACAAAGATTTCAACTACTATACTGTATCCGAAGTACGCTCTACTATATCAGCAAGATCTGAAAATTTTAAAACTTCGTTATCGTACGAATGCACCTCATTTGCTACGTTCACGTGCAATTTCCAACTTGTTTGCTTTCGTCGGAAAGTGTGTAAAACATGTCAACTTTGACGGCTTGTTATGAAATAACTATTACATTTACGAAAAACCTGAAAAATGAGTGCAATTCGATAGATTCTGAATAAAAACACCTGCTAGTTTTATCTATTTCTGAACAAAAATAAATTAAAACTCATGTCACAAAGTTGCCCTCTTTAATTTAAGAACACCCTTAAGAGATAATCAGAAAAAATTGAACGTGAGATAATGCTAATCGCATATTCATTGAAAATATAAGGCTCATACGAACCCTTAAATAAATTTCGAATTCAAAATTTGCTTATACTTCATATTTGAAAAAAGGAAACAATAGCAACTATATACTTGTTATTTGTTATTATTTTTAAAACAATTTTTTTTTCTGCAAATGGTGATATCCATTAGCATATGAAGCTTAAGGATCAAGTTTACAGGGCCATTGGGACACATTCAACCTTGACCCTGATATTTAAATAAACTTAAATAGCACACTTTCTTTTTAAATGAAAATGGAGTAACAAAAGTAAATTCAACTTCTTGTGTGATATCTTTATTATGTATCACAACACTACAACTAATTACAAATCTTCATGCATTTTGTAAAATTACACGATAGCCAAGATAAAGTTTTGAACATAATAATTATTTAAGATATTTCGCTACTGTTGAACAAGATATATTGCAAATGCCTTCAAATGTTGATCGATATCTTATTCTCTAAAACAAAACGTAAGTTTGAAGTATTTAATATGCATACCAAAATAATAACTATAAAGTAAACACGAGCTGAATAAGTGAAATTGCTTTATCACGAATTCAGCTGTTCTGGTTTTTCCAATGTGTTGAATGTGTGTGCTGTTAAAGACGCTTAGTAACGATTGAAAACAGATTAATAAACTGATAAAAACTAAGATTGATAAACCAATTAGGAAATAGGAAATCACGATTAAAATTTTGTCTAATTATAATATTCAGTTACCAGAAATTTTACAAAAATTTAATTTATAGCAATTAACCTGTGTGCTGTAGTTTAACGTTGAGAGCCTCTGAGTTCCTTGTTCTTGTCTATTTTTAAACTCACTATTACTTCTCTTTACTTTTTTATATAAAAAAAACACTGTTACTTATAATAATGAAATAATTAAACTGTTGCTTAGTAACAAAAAGAAGGCTTTTAAAAAGCGGTGTTTTTTTAATACATTGTGTCATTATAACATCTGACACTCCCTTTACTGATATGAGCTTACCAGCTTTGTCTGGCAGTTTATTTTTATTAATTGTACTTAAATATTTTTCTAACTCTTAAACTTTTGTCACTCTTTTAAAATCTTTTAAACTTTTTAACTTCTATTTTAATATTTTAATTTAATTTTTCTTCTTATTATTTTAAACTTGTAACATTATTTACAATTTTATTCATTTAATACCACCTTTTTCGCAAATTAAATTTCGTAATAAATATTTTTTTCAACAAAATCTTTTTTGTAGTTTTTATACTAGAATTAGATTATTTCTCCGAATGGCTCATAATTATGACACATTCATCAATAGATTGGGCGTAAAGTTGGCAACAACTTGGAAGCCCTTCAAAGTACTACACTGTTAAACTCTGTAGAGCACTAATTTAATGTTAAATAATTTTTATGTGACTTAATTCTTAAATCACATAAGTTACTATGAAAAATTAAACCATGTAATGTAAATATTATCATAATACCTCCAAAGTTTGTTACATACATCATTAAATGTAGTGTAATAATAAATAATTGATTAAGATTACTATTACAATAATTAAGTTTTAAATTATCGAGTAAATTGTTATTGTTCATTAATATTTATCCATATCTGTGGTATAGAATCAAATGATAAGCTATACTAACAGCGTTAATTGCTGTCCTCGCTTAAATGTATACATACTCTGCTTAATTGCATGCATTTCGGTGAAACCAAATGTGTATAATTAAGCGTAAATGGAACATAAATGGTTAAGCTATGTACTCGTAGAATAAAAATTCGTCCTCTGATACAAAAGGATACATTCTATTATTTTTAATTACAGCTTTCGGTAATTAAAACAAACTTGGTTCAGAAAGTTGAAAGTGGGCTGGCAAGACTCATCTGTCAGTCTTCGGTCCCGAGACTGGCCAGCCAAGGAGTCGTGGGCAGAATAAGACAATAAAGGCAACTAAGAGTTATTGCAGTTGGCTATGGTCTTCGAGACACTCAATCATGTTTAGGTTTCAACTCTTCACCATGCAAGAGCAACGAGGTTTTGAATTTTTATTGCTGATTCAGTCGGATGTGAAACAGACATATTTTTCACTTTTTAAAATGGAAGGAATTAAGTTATCAGCAGTTAATTTTCCACTGCAATATGTTAGTCCAGTTAAGTCCAGTTAGTCCAGTTACCTTACAAGGAGTATTTTTAGTAATGCGTGGGTTTGCAAAAAGAAAAACAAAAATAATTTGACTTTGTCATTTATTGGTCTGAGCATTTGCCAGTAGCCTGAGATTTTTTTCATTTCTTCATTTGGTATTTATTAGTAAATGACATTTTTCTAAATTTATTTTTAAGTTGATGGTAAAAATTAACCATTTTCCATCAAAATATAGGTAGTGCATTTAATGTTTAAAATTGACGATTTAAAGACAAACAAAAGCCTCATAACGTATCATAATCAAAATGTACGTTTTCTTTTAATTTTTTATATAAAAAAACTCTTTATAATGTTTAAAAAAAATTCTAAAATAAATAAGTATATAGACAGGGTCCAATGAACACAAGTCGGGTTAATGTCCGATTTATTTTTTTACTTTTTTCGAAATATACATATATAATTCATCTCTAAATGCACATATAAATATATAAATACACATTTAGGTGAAATATTTTTTTCTTTTAACTTAGTCTTATCTTAAAGTTCAAAATACTGACTGTAAGCAGTATACGGGATCAAAAGCTGACTTAAATGGGCAGAACAAATAACCTCAAAGCGGAAGATAAAATGAAATAGTGATACTCACCATATAAACTCGTGTATAAGTCATCTTCCCCTCCCTCCCGATTTGAAAAACTTAGGACGTACAAATTTCCCTTTATTCTTTTTGTTTTTCAATATTGACAGCAATGCTCTCTCGTGCATAAAATAAAATAAAACTTTCTTCGGAATTACTTCCAGCAATGAAAAGAATCAAAACTATGCATTCATAAAATAAAAACTCGTACTCTATCAGATACAAAAGAATACATTCTATTATTTTTAATTACAGCTTTCGGTAATTAAAACAAACTTGGGTCAGAAAGTTGAAAGTGGGCTGGCAGACTCATCTGTTTTTCTTCGGTCCCAAGACTGGGCAGCGAAGGAGTCGTGGGCAGAATAAGTCAATAAAGGCAACTGAGAGTTATTGCAGTTGGCTATGGTCCTCGAGACACTCAATCATGTTTAGGTTTCAACCCTTCACCATGCAAGAGCAGCGAGGTTTTGAATGTTTATTACTGTTTCAGTCGGATGGGAAAACAGACCAATTTTTCACTTTTTGGAAAGGAGGGAATTAAGTTATCAGCAGTTCATCTTCCACTGCAATATGTTTGTCCGGTTAAGTACCTCACAAGGAGTTTTTTAAGTAATGCGTGGGTATATAAAAAGAAATGATTTGCCTTTGTTACTGGACTGAGCATCTGCCAGTAGTCTGAGGCTCATTTCATTTCTTCATTTGGCATTTATTTGTAAATGATATTTTTTAAATATTTGCTTTAAGTTGATAAAAATTAAATATTTTCTTGAACCATATGGGTAACGAACATTTATTGTTTAATATTGACGATTTTAAGACAAACAAAACCTTTATAAAGTATTATAATCAAAGGATAATTTGTAAATTTCCTTTCAATTTTTTTTATATATAAATAAAAATTTTTTGTAATGCTTCATAAAAATCTAAAATAAATTAGTATACTGACGGGCTCCGATGAACACAATATGGGTCAATACCTGATTTATTTTTTGACTCGTCGAAAAAAAAAATATCAATATGTTTCATCTTTGAATGCACATTTAAATATGTAAATATACATTTAGATAAAATATTTTTTCTTTTATTCTCGTCTTACTCTAATGTTTCAAAATATTCATTATAAGCAATACGGGATAAAAAGCTGATTTAAATAGCCAGAACACAAAATCTCAAAGCGGAAGATAAAATGAAGTACTGTAAAGAATCAACCGTAGTAATAACTCTAGTGGATGGCGTTATTATCCGCTATATTTATTTCACAATATATTTTAAACTACAAACTACACTGCTCAAAACAATTAAAGGATATTGCAGTTTTAGGTGGATTTTGTATCTGGGAAACTTTTTAGCTGATTGATACATGGTCGACAGACATAGTAGGTTATATGAGAATAAATTACACATGTTTGGCAGAAAAAAATGCATTTTATTGCGCATTTGTGTACAAAAGGAAAAAAACACAATTTGTGCATATGAGAAAAAAAGAATAAGAAAAGGTGTTTTCTTCAAAGAAAATCATTTTCAGTAGGGGGTATGGTTTCCACGGGCGGCCAGCAACGTTGAACACCTTCGAGGCATGGACTCAATGAGGCTATTAATGACGAGTTGGGGTATTCTACCCCACTCTTCCAGAAGAGCTCTTTCCAGTTCTTGGAAAGTTTGTGGGGGTTGTTGGCTGGCAGAAACTCGTCTTCCTAGAGCGTCCCAAACGTGCTCGATTGGATTCATGTCTGGAGAACACGCTGGCCATTCCATTCGAACGATTTCTTCCTCGAAAAGGAAATCCTCCACCAGGTTTGCACAATGTGGCCTGCAATTATCGTCCATTAAAATGAAGTTATCTCCGATTTCTGCAGCGTAAGAAACTACAATAGGTCTGAGTATCTCATCCCTATATCGGCGACCAGTCAGAGCTCCATCTCGAATGATGTAGATGTTAGTGCGCCCGTCAATGGAGATGCCACCATACACCAACACTCCTCCACTGCTAAATCTGACACTTTCTTGCACGAACGCAGGATTATTCCTACTGCCACGGTCCCTCCAGATGAAAATACGCCTATTATCCGGATGCACAGAAAAACGGGACTCGTCAGAAAACAGAATATTGCTCCATTCATTTCTCCTCCAGTTGATATGCTCGGTTGCCCACTCCCTGCGGTCGCGACGATGCCTTGATGTTAATCTAACACATACCATCGATCGGCGAGCATACAGACCTACAGCATGCAGCCGGTTTCGGACAGTCTTAGTTGAAATCGTGGTGCCTGTAGCCGAGCGAAGGTGTTGTTGGAGAAGAGTAGCGTTCATGTTTCGGTGTCTCCGAGCTGTTAACGCTAAATACCGATCTTCATTGGGCACTGTTGCCCGTCTACGACCTTGCCCTGGTCTTCGGCCTGCACATCCACTCTCCAAAAAACGGTTCCAGATCCTGGAAATGACACTTTGTGACACTCCATTGGCTTGCGCTACTTCGGCTTGAGTTTGGCCCCCTTCTAACCTACCAACAATTCTCCAAGCTTCTGAATCTGTCAAATGACTTCGCTGAGACATTGTACTCATCGAAACAAAGCAATCACTGAATGCCGATCATCATTGTCTTCATTCTCTTTTATCCAGTTGAAAGTTAAATTTCATTCGCAGTTGCTGAAGCGACGTTTTTGACGTCGAACTCGAAAATTTGCATACTCCACAGTTTGAAAACCAGAAAAATTTGCATTTATGATTCTCTTCTTCTATTTTCTGCAAAAAAAATTTCGTTTATATCTTTATTTTATATAAAACTACAAATATCCTTTAAATGTTTTGAGCAGTGTATCTCGCGAAAGCATCAAAAATCTTCCACAGCATTTTGAAATTACATTAAATGTACTAAAAATTTATGTAATAAGCAAAATATTTCCTAATAAATATTTCTTAATAATAATCTTCAGATAACAGAACTTACCCCGCAAAATTTACATCTGACTTTACTCTTACGTGCTTCTTCCAGCAATAAGATCTAAGAATGAAACAAATTCATTTTTAACTATTGTTTATGATTCAGATGACTCAGAGTCTTTCTGCTCATCTCCCGGATTTCTTCATAGTTAGGCGTAATATTAGCACTTGGTGTTGTTACCTCGGGTAACCTTATCATATGAAATATTGAGAACCACAGTGGACTAATCTAGTCAGCTGCAATTCCAATAAAAATATTTTCCAAAATTTGTATAAATTTCTGTCAAACTCTTTTAAGCCAATTTTGAAAGTGGCTACTTACATACCTGCTTTTTGAAGTTCAGAAAGAGACGAATTTAAAAAAAACATATTAGTTTTACTACCAAAGTCAAGGAACTTTGGGGGAAATGTGCCATGGTCTATTTTAAACTATAACTTATCGCAAAAACAACTCTTAAAAAAAAACCCATTTTTATTTATTTAATTCAGTTATCCAATTTAGATTTTTATTCTTTTATAATGAGACCAAGAGAATGTAAATATGATTTTTCATAATACGGAGAAAAAAAATAATGCTTATAATGCCAATATTAATGTTATTAATGGAGGTAAAATATTCGTTCTTTCATCTTTCCTTTCGTTAAGCATACTGTGCCTTTTTTCGACGACGACGCATTTAATTTTCTATAGAAATCTTGTTGCGTAGTGGGGAAGTAATCCAAAAGAGAAAGGCGATCCTATAATTTGATGCCCTTGTGGCTAGAGAAGATGCATTAAACTTGCCATGCTGATTAAATTGAATTGTAATAGTGTTTCTCTTAAATCTAATTTGACAAACATGTTCTTCTCAGTGTCCATACGTGTAATATACTTGTATCATTTTGGTAACACATTTTTGTCCCAACACCTATATATCTGTCCCTTTTTCACTCACAGTAGAGGACAGCTTCGAATAGCGGACAAATTTTACACTTCTTCAGCTCTCCGTTATTCAAAGGTTTCACTGTATTTTAATTCACTTTAGGTGCCAAAATTTCAGTGAAAATTTCGGTTCCAGCCGTGGGCCATACAATAATTTGGTGTCTATGAAAATGTATTGATTTATTTTGCAAATAATTAATTACCTGCAGCAAAAGTGTCCATTTTTATTTTTATTTTTATTTATTATTATTTTTTTTATGACGGTACATAAAAAGGAGGCAGACTTTAACCATCCATCACAAAATTTAAAAAACACAGAAAATTTATGGATGTTTAAACTTTGTAACGACCTTGTATAGTCATATTAAATTTCGCTAATAGTATTGATATTGGCATTCGACATTAAATTTCTATCATTGGTTAAAATAATTAATTACGTGTTAAATATTAATATATATAAATAAATAATTATAATAGATAGGTATAAATACGGCAGCAAAAATGTAAATGCGGCACTCCAACTCTCCTCTCTACCAAATCTTTGGCTTTTGCAGAAATTTTAGTGAATATCACTGAAGTAACACAATAACAAATCAATTAAATAACAAACGACTTGGATCGTTTTTTAGGGATATTCGTTAATTTTTTAATTTAGACTTTAGCTTAAACCTTATATATAGCTAATGTAAAACTACACATTATCATAGTTTTGCAATTTAGCATTGTCCACGAACTGAAAAGTGGAATTCGTAACCATCTAATATTATATCAGTATTATCAGTATAGACTATAATTCCATCGTCTTTAACCATTCGTAAATTATTGGTTAAACTGCGTTCTAAAGAAAAAAAAAGGGGGGAGGGTGAACCTACATTTTTTGCTGGTTGAACAGGAATTAGATAAAAGTTATATCTGTTTCAGTTAATTACTATAGCTCACCTCTCTACCGAAACTTTTTTTTTTTCAGAAATTTTAGTGAGCACCAGTGAACTAACAAAATAACAAAATAATTAAATAACTAACAATTTGGATCGTTTTTAGGTGATGTTAATTTAGACCTTAAATATAGCTAACGTAAAATTACAAATTATAATTTTACAATTTAACACTACCCGCGAAATGAAAAGTGGAATTCGTAGCCATCACAGCCATTGAATATGGCTATATATTCAATGGCTTTGGTAGCCATCTATAATATATCAGTGTTATCAATATAGACTATCATTCCATCGTCTTTAACCATTCTCAAATTATCGGTTGAACTGCGTTCTCCAACAAAACAAGGGTGAACCTGCATCTTCTGCTTGCTTGTTGAACAGGAATCAGATAAAAGCTATATCTATTTCAGTTAATTATTATAGCTGCCTTTTGTTACCACTGGGTAAGAAAAAAAAAGAAGATAAAAAAATTCAGGAAAAGACAATACTTTTAACGAAATCATCAATTTCAAGCACGTACCGAGATCTCTTCTTTTTTACATCACTTTCTTTTAATTCTTTGAATCCGGTTTTGTATCTAATTAACAGCAGATGGAATGGGATTTATGTTTGAATGCTCGCCTGCGGTGGGCTTATGAATTAAATAGGATTAGCGCTTTTTTTATTTTTTGTAATTTGATGATAGAGCATTGTGTCTGTCGCTGTGCTTCTACTATCAATATTAAACTCTCTAAATAAACACAATAGAATTAATTGAATGAATTGGATGGTTTTTAATATTTGAAGGATTGAACTAAACATTGGTTAAATACAATTTATTGATGAAAATATAATTTTTATAAGTAATAGGGTTTAAGAAGGAGGAAGACTTTTAGCAACACTATTTTGTTTGTGTTTCATCGCACTAATGGGATTTTTCACAGTCCTAATTTGTTTTATTGAACTACAGTCGGCTCTCGTTGATTCGAAATCGGATAAATGAAATCTTTACTTAATTCGAACTAAACATGAAGTCCCGAAATTTTCAATGGCAGAATAGTGTTAAAAGTTTTCATTTATTCGAACTCATTTTCTCTTAATTTCGTTTAATTCGAACAAACGAAAATTAAAATTTTTCATTTTTCCGTGCTTTCTCGCGGATTTCAGACTCTTGATATAGTTAATTTTTTTTTTTTTTTTTTTGTTAGAATTGGTCTGAGCTAGTATACATATAATCCCATGTTTTTGATATCGGCTTTCTCAGCGCCCCGTCTATCCATCAATGACACTTCTACCCCTTCTTCCATTGTTTTTGTTCCTAATCCTTTAATTTGTTTATGTACAGAAAACTTTGTCTAAGGCGGAATCGAT
Source organism: Maratus speculifer (assembly GCA_964019185.1). Taxonomy (NCBI): domain Eukaryota; kingdom Metazoa; phylum Arthropoda; class Arachnida; order Araneae; family Salticidae; genus Maratus; species Maratus speculifer. The sequence goes on along the minus strand of OZ025289.1, from coordinate 423,559,955 downwards.
GGAGACATAGAAAAATTTCCATAATAGGCAATAAATATCCTATCTTAGACAAATTTTACTCTTTGTCTATGGATTCGTACGGACTTGAAAATCTTTCCACGTTAGGCAGATTTCCGTATTAAACAGAGCCCATCTTACCAAGAGTTTACTGTATTTATACCTTTTAACTTAATTTAAAGTCATGTTCTAATGATAAGAGCGGAAATAAATTAAAAAGATATTATAACATTAATTTTTTTGTAATACTACTCTTTTAAACATGTTTTTTTTCTGTCATACTCCCCATAATTCGAACTCTGGATAATTCAAACATTTCTTGTGGTTCCAATGACTTCGAATTAACGAGAGCCAACTGTATGTTAAAATGTACCAGTATGCTTTTTTTTAGGGAAATTCCATTTTGAAACATGTCAGAGTAGATAAAAATCAAAGTTGTATAAATTAGTGAATATGAGGTTTTTGATTCATGAAGTACCATTATATCAGTGAATTTTCTTGAGGAACTTGTAAAAAACTTTGTGTAGTCATCAAATGATGTTTCGATGAAGAAGAAGTAACATCATTACTTCCAGAACCTTCGTTTAACAATAGGGGAATACTATTATTTGAACATAACTTCACATGGTATAACTTTTAATAACTTTAAATAATTTTAAATTATTTAATGCTAATAAATATATTTATATAAGCTTAACTGATAACTTACTAGAAATAAGCTGCGATTATCATCTAGAAGCTTTAAAATAAAAAAAGCACATAAAAATTCAGAACTGATGCATCCTTTACAACAAATGTTTATATAAATGGATCAATTTATCACAAAATTTCTTATTCATAAGAATCGTATGAAATCATATGTAAGTATAATAGTTTTGAAATAAATTGCAGTTAATTTTCTTCCCTGTATATTTTCAGAATTTTTTTTTTATTTTTATAAAGACATAACAATAACATTCATTTGTGAGATACGTCCGTTACTGAGCCAATAATAATAATAATAAATAAATTATTGTTTCTGGAAATCTTCAAAATTAAATTGCATTATATGGAAACAGTGCACTTGTTCTTCACAAAGTTCATGCAATAAAACAAGGGTCTAACACATTTAGTATCTTTGTAGGGTATTTTATGTACCGACTGATACGTACGTTACCGCGAAATCGCCTTTTAAAGAATTTTTCTTAAAAACTTCCCTTTGATCATAATTATTTTCCAACTGCACAATCGTGCATTCATAACATATTATCTACTAAAATCCAACTTTGCAAAAGTAAAAAATAAAATAAAATAAAAAGATGAAAGTTGTGCCTAAAAATGGTGTTATATAAAGCTTATGTTATGGTGGTTATTTAACATTTCTCATTAAAATATCTACAATTTGTAAGTCGAGTTCCTTCGTATATGTTGACAGAAATCCTCATTTTTCTGTACTAAAAACATTGTGCTTCTGAAAATTGAAACATTTTAAAATTACGCATGATGAGTTTGGCGGCCATTTTTCCGTATTTTACACAAATTTCTAAATGCCAAAATCCTCAGTTGAAAATCCGAAATTTAAAATTGTTATTTAAGCAGATATTTCAAGCTTTTCATTTGCTGAATTGTATTCGGAGAATTTTTTGTCTGAAAATAATTGTGACATATTTTAAAAATTTATCTAATGATAGACTCATATTTCTCAAAGTAATAAATCATTTTAAAAGTATAGAAAGCAGTTCTAGAAATCGCGTATTTTTCTTTAGCGCCTCACCGAATGATGTCTCGCAATGAAATTACAAATATTAATAAAATACTTTTGTCATTTTATCTCTCATTTAATTATAAGCATTTTGACGATCGTTTAACCTAGCGTCTTTTTAAATGCATTTTTCAGTGGATCAATGTTATTTTACAGTGTTGTAAGTCTTTATGTCTGTCCTATATTTCAAGAACGTACTTTATTCTTTTTTATATACTTCTCTGTTATAGAGGCTTTGACGAGATAGAGAAAATGATCTTAGCAAGAGAAATAAATCTTTCACTGTTTATGGGCATTCTTAATTATGTAAATAGTTAGCACCTATAGTCGTTGGTCAGTCTGTCCGTCCGTCTGTCCGCATATAACAAAACAAAAATTACCCAACCGAATCACTTGAAATTAAAAATATATAATTGTTGCATAATTTTTTCCAGTCATTTCAAATATAATGAACATCGGATGCATGTTTAATTACAGGGACAATCAAAAGTATTCCGTTACATTATGGCCTATGGAAAAAAATAGTTTCAAGTGCATTTTAAAAATGTTACATTATGCATTCTGTACAATCAGTAGTGCAAAGAATATTTGTTATTAATTTACAGGGCTACACAAAAGTATGCCATTACATAATGATATAGGGGGAAGCATTGTTTGGGGTGCGTTTTAATAATACAAAACTATCTCATATTTTATGAAATTGATATACGTTGTTGAGGTTTACAACCAGTTATTTCCTGTGTAATAGAAAGCAGGTAGTATATACAAAGATACACAAAATAATTCGAATAATATATATATCTAAAGTACTGTATACTATTTGCATCTGTATACTTTTAAAACTTCCTTATACAGCGAACATGCCTCAATTGCTACTCTTGACGTGCAATTTCCAACTTGTTTCTTCAACATTTGTACAATTTAATTAATATAAAGAAGCCGTTTATGTCTTTTTATATACGAATAGAATAAATTTATCTTATTCGCATAATCAGAAATTTTTTTAATGCAAACATAAACAACCGTAATTTTTAATCAAATTTGTTTTCATTATCACTTATATCATTTTACAACAATTTTTTTCAGTCCAAATGCTTCTATAACAGTAAAGTATTCTTTTTCATGAATATTTTTTCAACTATATTTCTTATTACCACAGTCTGTGGCTTCGGAAAAACATCAATCGTTCATAATATGGATATTATTATGCCAAATTAGGTTTTATTGGCAGCAGAAATTTAAAATGAACTAAATTACATTTAGCAAAAATGAATCTAATAAGAACACATAACATTCAAATTTAACTAAAAGAAATAACTCAAACACAAACTGGACTGCAATGAATACTTGCTAAAACCATGCCATTATGATAATCAACTAGGTTTCTGAAAATTCTTCGTTGAAATTTTCTATCCCACAATATATTTTATTCGAAACATAATAAAGACTCGTTTAAAATTTAATCCAAAAGTGTTCCTAGATTATTCAAAGTGCAACTAAATGATAACTATTATATTAATATCGTTTACTTCTGTATTAGTAACTTTTTGAAATATTGAACTAGTCTTTTATATCTTAAAAAGTAAAGAAAAATTTCGATAAATGACCCACTATTTAAAGTTCATTATCCCATTCGATTAACCGGAAAACAAAATAAAATTTTCAACTTATACATTATCTTTAATTGAAGTTTATGAAAATGCAATTCTAGCAAACGGTATTATATTGTACGAATTCCTTATGCAAATAATCTCCTCAATACTTACTAAGTATTAATTAAATGAACGAATAATGAAACACTTGTACGATAGTCGATCAGAACCACACCCTGATTCACAAAAGAAGAGGAGGGGGGGGGTGTCCCCTCTTTCGCCTGGGGTTTCTGTACAAAGCCAGGAAAACTCAAAGCCCCGTAAGGCTCAGGGAGTTGTATTTATTCAAATTGCATTATTTTCTAATTAGGAACCCATAAAGCCGCAGAAGTCTTAAGTGGTAAGGAAACTCATGCTTAATAAGAAAAGTGCATAGCAAAGAATACACATTATAGAGTTCAGAAGCGTTTTTAAGGAAGCTATTGATATTCGTGAATAGTTCTAAAGATGTATACAGGCTGGACTCTTAAATCTATTGCAGATTTAACAACAAAAAACAGCGTTAAGGATAGATTACGAAAAACTTTCCCATACTTCATGAAATTCTTAACAAAACTTCATTATTTAGGGAAATAAAATGTCACTGTCTGTAACAAAAAATGTATTCCAATACTTTTCAACAACAGTATTATTTGATCTGTCAGTTGAAATGTATATACTATATAGTGAAGAAATTTAGTTTAGCAAGAAAACACATAACAATTTAAAATTTCTCTTTCATCAATTTATACTAATAGATAAAAATTTATGTGAATACTTTAGTTCAACCCTGTGGTTTACCTAGTACCTTTATTACATGCCAGTATTTTACTAAAATTAAGTTCAAACAGAAACACTCTTAAAACTATTTAAATTACATTTTCAGAAAATGTGTCCATGTGTTCCATGTATCCTAATCTTTGCGTGATTCTGTATATAATTTTATCTATATTCTGCAAACATTTATCAGTAAACTGAATGTAATTCAGCGTTAAAATACATAAATTGTTTTTAAACCAACTTGACGTAAATTAAATTACCTCATATTCAGTATATTCTTCTGTGAAGCCCGATATATCAACTATAGCATTTATATACATCATAAAAACTGCATACATTTAGTGAAACTTAAAAATGCATATCATAATTTAAATCCCATTTCATCCAGCAATCAACCATCATCGATAATATACAGTATTTTGGATAGAATATACTAATTGAAATATTTTGTGTGTCCTTGTAAATGTTATGTACTTCGTGCTTTGCTTGAATTAATTCATATATCAAGCCTCAGCGATGTATATAAATTTTATTATACATGAAATAGTTTAATATAATTAAAATATGTCGCAAACAATTCTTCCCTTTACCATTATGTAATTGAATTCTTTTGTGTCGTCCCGTAAAGGAATAATAACTATTCTTTTCTCCGCATATTTTAGTGCACCTCGTAAATGCATAGCAATTTGAAGCATACCAATTGTTATTTAAACAATTTCTGAAATTCATGTTTTTATTCTAACACCAGGGATAAGTCGCCAAAAGTTGAACCAATTGTTATATTTCGCGTTAAGTTATTTTTTAAGCATTACAAATATTTTTTTTTCATTTTCCAGATAAATATATTTTTATAATATTACGCCTCATTTAAGCGGTCTTTCTTTATTATTATTAATATTATCAGTAGTTATTTTCTGCTATTATTTGCAAGATATTTGTAATATATGTAATAGATATAGCCATTTTAATTCTTTTAGCAATTATAATTTTCGCCAAAAACAGCTACTGGCAACCCTTTTGTCAAAAATAACCAAAAAATACGAAATTTACTACGAAAAATCAGAGCTATCCCTGTAAATTTGAATCATAAACCTTCGGAAAAATATTTCCTATCGAATGATACAATCGGCAAAAAAATCCATCGGGTAGTTTTTGAAAACACTCGTTTGAAAGTTTCAGAACTTCTGCTTTATAATATACTAGCAGGCTATTCCCGCTGCGCTGGTCAACATTTCAAAATCAACCGTCGATGAAACGAACTGGTGAATTTAAATTTGGACCTCCAGCAGCACCTTGCTCATTGCTGAAAACGATTTAGACACCATTGTGATATTAAATTATCTTAAACGTTGCGCAAAAACCAGCTATTTAGAAATAACTATTTTAGTTTATTACTAACAGTGCACATTTGGAAGCGAAATGAGACCATTATGGCAACAGGATTTAAAATTTTCCCTTATCTGAAGAAATATTAATTATTAAAGTCGTTACCATGGTACAACTTCTGAAAATTTTCTTCACAACTTTTCATTATGTGAAGCCAGGAACCCAAAGCTACTCCCACCTAATATATATATATATTAAATTTTGTCCGCGCAATAAAAGGCACAATTATGCAAGAGCCACCTTCAAACTCGTCAAGTACATTGAGATGGTTAATATCTCAGTGGGAATTGCAACTGAGCAAAATCGGCCCAAGGGAGTGGTAATTGCGAAGGGTTCAAAACTTTGAATACCATCTTAACATGGCTTTCACAAAACCAGCTCTTACAAAACAATAGCAGGGAAAAAAAAAACATTTTTCTTTACAGCAAGTTGCCAACGATAAAAAAAAAAAAACATTAAGATTCTCACTACAACAATTACTTTATTATTGCAAAATTTCCTCCTGAAAAATGAAAATAAAATTATTTGCTCTTTCGTATTTAAACATTTTCTCTTTAGTTATTTAAGATAAAATTATGTAAATTTGTATAATTTGGCGAACGATTTGGCGAAATTGGTTGACGTGATAATCAAGTAGTAGCCAATTTACACTTTTCATATTTCACAAAAGATTCCTACACAGACATCATATACGCAATAGTTTTAGCACGATTATCTTGCAACTACAATGTGGCAAAATTCTCGTTTTAGAATACCAAAGAAATTTATACATATTTTATTATTTTCTATCATTTTAAACAGCAATTAACAATAATTAAAAAAGTAACTGTCGAACAAAACAAGAAATATCATTTCAAAGAAGAAAATAAAAGTAAATAAACAACTTATCATCAGATAAACAACTATAGCTGGGTTACCATATGAGGCAAATAATGCCATTTTGGCGCTTGTGAGATACCTCGATGAGTATATGACCAAATCCGTGACAAAATTTCCATTTGGAAAAAACTTTAATCGGTATTATACTGCATTTTCCCTACTTATGTATAAGAAAAAAGTTTGACACAGATGTCATGTATGCACCATATTCGCGCAATTTTTTTCTGGCGCCAATTTGGAGAACTTGGTTTTTAATTACCAATTTCATAAATATTTTTTAATTATTTTGTATTATTTGAAAAAAAAAATAATTAAATAAAAAAGTTTAAGTATTAGCTGTAGAACAAAATGATTTATATTATTTTAAAAAACAAAAATGAAAGTTAATAAAAAGTTTATTAAAAAATAAACAACCATAGTCGTTTTATATCAACAACCATAGTGATTTTATACATTTATACATTCATTTCAACCATAGTCGGTTTACCATGTGTGGCATAATATCGCCATTTTGTTGCAATCGTGCGAATGTGGTGCGTATATGACATCTCCACCAAAACTTTAAAAAGTTGCAATTAAACTATTTTACAGTTTAGATGAGGAAGACATTTATACTAAAATTATATATTTACAATTAAACATAAAAAATATCCTAAAAATGCTCTCACACATTTAAAAGATAGTGAGAGAGTTTAGTAATTGTGAACATCGCTCCGGCTTATGCCTTCTTCGTATAAAATCGCATTGTTTGATGACAAAAGTAAATTCAAACACCCATATAAACAAATAACATACAATTAACAGATAAAGCCATTTTTAAAAGTAATTCTGCTATTTTGTCCTGTAAGACACATAATGGTAGAATTAGATTTTAAAAATATTTTTTTTAAAATAGAAAAATATTATTTACGTTATCTAATAAAATATTTAAAATACACTTTTGTTAGCTTGCGCGAAAGAGAATACCGAAAGTTTGATTGAAGAAATATTGAAGAGGAAATGGTCAATTAAAAAAGACTTGTAAATTTTATTCAGCGGGAATTTTTCATTTCAAAATGTTGAATTTATCTATAGTAATAACGCATAATTGCATAAATTTACTTTGAGTTGCAAAATTTTTCCTTCAGTACTACTTGGTTATACCGTCGACCAATTTCGCCAAATCATACAAATCGCCAAACTATTAGTCAGATTATATAGATTAGCATAAATTTTCATTGAAATAACGAAATACAATAAATCCCTTGATGACATAATTAGTATTTATTAATGTCAAGTGAATGTGACATTTACGATCATCCATTATTGACATTTAATCTTGGAATTTGGGGGTAGATTTTTAATCAACGGGGTAATCTTTCCTTCTTCAGTTTTTAAATTTTAAAGCTGAAATTTTTCCTGTAAGTGAAATTGACGAAATGGCGCAAGAAAAATTAAATTAACAATAAAAAACATTTGCAAAAAGAAATAAAAGAGTTATACTCATATCTATATAATTTACGATTGAATATTAAAAAAGTCCTTCCGGCAATGCCGGGAGGAAGAGGTAGCTTTCATATACTTATATATTTATTTATTTATTTTAAAGTAAGTTACATAGTTCAAAAATACTAATCTCAAATTAGTGGAAATAATCTTAGAAAATTAGTGATTTTATAAGATTGAATACTAGTTTTTGTCAAGACTGAATATTAATAGGAGTTTTTAGAAATTAATCATCTTTTATTCAATCTGGTTTTATTTTAAGCGATTTAGAGAATCACCAAATTCCACGATATCATAAAGTATGTGCCATTTTAAAGCAACATTATGGATCGTTCAGATCAGATCGTTTCAAAATGTCAGCCATAAGCAAAATTCAAAGTGCTATAACTCAATCATTTTTTAAGATATAGACAAACTAAAAAGTGTTCTGGAATCTTGTTTTAAATTCTAACACGTAAAAGAAAAATATTTTTCAACTTTTAATTTTTTCGCTTTAATTTTAAATTTTAAATTTTTTTAAAAATTTAAAATGGCCACCATTTTGAAACAAAATGTTGGATGATGCTGGCCAACAAACTCGGTCGAGACATTTGTATGTACTATGTACATACCAAATTTCATTCAAATCGGTTCATAAATACGCGTGTTATCACGTGACAAAAATCAGATCGTTTCAAAATGTCAGCCATAAGAAAAATTCAAAGTGCTATAACTCAATCATTTTTTAAGATATAGACAAAATAAAAAGTGTTATGGAATATTTGTTTTAAGTTCTAACACGTAAAAGAAAAATAATTTTCAACTTTTAATTTTTTCGCATTTAATTTTAAATTTTAAATTTTTTTTTAATTTAAAATGGGCGCCATTTTGAAACAAAATGGCGGATGATGCTGACCAACGAACTCGATCGAGACATTTGTATGTACTATGTACATACCAAGTTTCATTCAAATCGGTTCATAAATACGTTAGTTATCGCATGACAAAAATCAGATATATATATATATATATATATATATATATGTCAACATTTGAACGGAGGGTGGTTTTGGGGTCTGGGAGTCATGATCCATGAAAATATACCAAAATTTTCCGGAAGTGCTTTCCTCCGGACGGCTGCAATAGGTAGCTTTTTACTTTTTGTAATGAAAGCTACCTAATATACTCTAAAAATTATCTTCACTTGAAAAAAAAAAAAAACATTATTGCGACCATTAAGAACCTAAATCAGGCATTAAGTCAGAAATGCATTTTCGGCTTAAAAACACATTCTTTGGCGACAAAAGCAAGATGAAAATGGTATAGAAACGAATAGTAACTCACAACTTATAGTGTCTTTTACAATCAGATCTGCTTTTTTCTGCTGTAAGTTATATTATACGGAAATTCGATAAAAAAGAGAAAGAAAATAATAAAAAGGGAAATAACTATCATTCAAAATTCATTGAATCAATTTCTGAAATTCATGTTTTTATTCTAACGCCAGGGATAAGTCGCCAAAAGTTGAACCAATTGTTATATTTCGCGTTAAGTTATTTTTTAAGCATTACAAATATTTTTTTCATTTTCCAGATAAATATATTTTTATAATATTACGCCTCATTTAAGCGGTCTTTCTTTATTATTATTAATATTATCAGTAGTTATTTTCTGCTATTATTTGCAAGATATTTGTAATATTTCTAATGGATATAGCCATTTTAATTCTAGTAATTATAATTTTCGCCAAAAACAGCTACTGGCAACCCTTTTGTCAAAAGTAACCGAAAAATACGAAATTTACTACGAAAAATCAGAGTTATCCCTGTAAATTGAATCATAAACCTTCGGAAAAATATTTCCTATCGAATGATACAACCGGCAAAAAAATCCATCTGGTAGCTTTTGAAAACACTCGTTTGGAAGTTTCAGAACTTTTGCTTTATAATATATACTAGCAGGCTCCGCCCGCTACGCTGGTCAGTATCTCTAAAATAATCTTGAATCAAACGAAACATATTTAAATAAACAATCTTAATATCGAATAAAATACCCACAATTTTTGTCTGATTTATGTAATCTTACATTGGTCAGTTCAAAGTTCATTTTGACGACAAAATACCTCTAAAATGACTACATAACTGACAAAAAGTAATTCAGATTTTTTTAGTAGGTTTTTTTTATCTTGAATTCCACTTGAATTGCTTCTACCTGAATTTGCTTCTGAGGTATGGTGAAACATGTTATTATTTTAGACCATCCGATGAACTTCCTAAAGGAAAGATATATATATATATAGATAAGGATTCAAAATTTCAGGTTTTTGCGCCGAAGACACCGCCAAATTAGGAAAATATGAAGTATCTCACCAAGTACTGGATTTAAAAGAATTTGCTTAGTATCATTCAATTAAGCATGAAAAAATGCACTAAAATATGCACAAAAAAATAATAATAATTAGTAAAATATTAATAAAAAGTCGAAATAAAAGTCGTTTAATGACATTTTAAACACGTGAATCGTATTTAATGTCATTGAATGCGACATTGACGCTCATCCATTATTAGCATCTAATCTGATAGTTTGGCGATAAATTTTTGGTCGACGGGATAACCTAGTAGTACTGTTTTTTTATTAGAATGAATGATAAATTAATTGCAAATATTTTTTCATGATAATGATTTTTCTTTCACATTCAAAATATTTCTTTTTTAGGTACTTCTAGGTTATCCCGTCGACCAGAATTTATCGCCAAACTATAAGATTAAAAAATGCCAATAATGGATGATCGTGAATGTCACATTCAATGACATTAAATGCGATTCACGTGTTTAAAATGTCATTAAGGGATTTTTATTTCGACTTTTTATTAATATTTTTATTAATATTCTACTAATTATTTGTTTTTTCGTTATTTAAAATAAAAATTATGTCAACATGTATAATTTGGCTTTTAGTTTGGCGATTTGTATAATTTGGCGAAATTGGTCACGGGATAACCTAGAAGTACCCCTTTTTAGTGATGGTAAAATAATTGCAGATGAAAAAGAAAAGGCTAAAACACGATTTAATGTCTGCTTGGCATATGACTTGGCGGAGACTCGATAAGTACGCTAATTCTATCAATCTAAATATCCATATAGAGTGCAAATAAACAATTGGTTCCATTTGATTATTCCGTCGATCAATTTCGCCAAATTATACAAATAGATATAATTTTTATTTTAAATAACCAAAGAATTAATAAATTACTAAAATATTAATATAAAAAGAGATAAAATATCGAATTAAAATTAGTAGACGACGTAACAATTTGCAAAACATATTTAATGTCAAAAGAATGTGACATTTACGATCATCCATTATTGATATTTAACCTTATACTTTGGCGACAGTTTTTTGGACGATGGGAGATCAAGTAATGCCAAATAATGTAATAGTGCCAAAAAATGTAAACAAATTTTATAAACAATAATATTGCCAATAATATTTAGATGCAGATATCATCTACGGATCACGTTGGCACGATTACAACAAAATTGCGATTTTATGCCTCACGTGGTAATCCAGTAATAGTCGTTTATTTATCAGTAAACTATTTCATTATTTTTTTTCTATTTTAAAGTCATACAAATTGTTTTGTTCCATAATTACTAATTGAATTAATTAATTTATTATTAATATTATACCAAATTACATTTTCTTGGCAACGGGAAAGAAAAATGGTTATTTTTTATCGGAAAAACTTTAATTGATTCTGTATGAAAAATAATGAAATTTTGAATTATTAAGAAAAATATTTTATTAAATCAATTAAAAATTAGTCTATGTTCACCGGAAATAGTGTAGCTTTCCAACGGTGAAAGAATTTTTCAAATCCGTCAAGTAGTTCCGGAGCCTATTCAATTCAAACAAACAAACAAACAATCAAATCTTTCCTCTTTATAATATTAGTATAGATTACTACCTAAATTACATTTTCAGAAATTATCATCCGAAGACAACCTTGTATCCAGTTCTTTGCGGGACCCTGTTTATCATTATATATATATACTACAAACATTTCTTTGTTTACTAAATGCAGTTCAAAATAAAAATGCATATTTTTTTTAAAAACCACCTTTAAGTAAATTACGCTCATATTCAGTAACCTTTCCGAGATCTTTTGTGTAACCCTGTATATCTAAATTTAACTATTTGTATTATTACCATTTATACTCTCCATTTAATCTGCATACATTTAGCGAAACTTAAAAGCACATATCATAATGCAAAATGCATTTCATCCATGCAACAGTCATCATCCATGATATACAGTACTTCGGATAGAATATATAATATTTGAAATCTTTTGTGTGTCCCTATAAATGCTATGCACTTCGTATTATGCATGAAATAACTTACATTAAGCCTCAGCAACATATATCAATTTGATTATACATGAAATCGTTTACCATAATTAAAATATGTCGGAAACTGTTCCTCCCTTTATTCCTATGCAATGGAATTCTTCTGTCTGACCCTGTAAATGAATAGTAAGTGCCCTTTTCACTACATACTTTACAAATTGCATATTTTTAGTGCACTTTTTAAATGCATATAAATTTGAATATGTTCTACAGGCTGTAACATCGTTAAATTTAATTAAAACGATTTTCCCCCATAATGCCGTAATATAAGGAAATTTTTTGACTATCCCTGTAAAAAAACTAATCATGGTAGAAACTTTATTTTCAATAGGTATTCGTGCTAGGTAAACGTTAAGAACGTCCAAAAATTTCATGGAAATCGGAGTATATTTACGAAAGTTAGAAAGCGACCAGGCAGACAGACAAACCGAAAGCATAATAACTTTTCAACCTTGTTCGAAAGTGTTAAAAAATCGAGCCAAAAATATATTAATCAGTGATTTTATTTTCCAACTTTTCCCCACAAAAAATTTCTTCCATTGATAATTATGAGTTTTGAATAAAAATATTCATTTGTATGTAACTTATAACTTATTAATTAGTATAAGTAAAAAATATTTCTGATTCATTTTAAATATGACGTCATTATTTATCTCGCTCCATTAGCTACTGATATTCATACCCCTTGTATTTTTAACGACTGCTATAAAGTACCTGTTTTATTTCAACTATGACGTCACATTTTCATGAGTGAACCATTTTATTAAAAATATAATTCTTTTTCATTCTTTTTACTTTTAATTTATGTCACCATATTTTACACAAAGATTCCCATTAACTAAACAAATATCCTTGTTAAATGTATTATAAAAAATACACCTTTTATTTTTATTTCAAACATGACGTCATATTTATTTTCTTTTAAATTATTTTATTATAGTTTTTCGCGTGGAAGTTTTCTATTAAAAATTCATCGCCGCTGAAAAATTATTATTCCAATTTTTTATTTTCTTGGCAACAGGAAAGGAAAATGGTTAAATTTTATCTGAAAAATGCCTATTGATTTTGTATGAAAAATAATTAAATTTTGAATTATTAAGGAAAATATTTGAATAAAATAAATAAAAATTACCCTATTATTTAATCCGGACTTCTAACTTTACGTCTGCAAAATTTCAAAGCAATCGGTTCAGTAGTTACGGCGTGAAAGCGGAACAAACAAACAAACAAACAAACTCACTTTCCGATTTATAATATTAGTAAGGATGATAAGATAATGGAAAATACGTCAATTAGCGTACGCTGAGCACAGCTTAATTAAATCATTCTATATATTTCATAAGTAATATTTATTAGAAATAATCAGAAAGCTAATATTTGGTTTACAGTTACATATGTATATACAACTACTACCATTATTTCAGTGCATGAACTCTTTTCAGCTCGAAACATATCCAAACGAAATTTAATTGTTGTTTGCTTCTTGTTAAATCTGCTAAAGATGAAATTGAAGCATGTTAGTACTTTTAGATTGTACAAAATAAATTATCTATAACTTCTCATCTTGAATCTTGGATGCTTTTTTAGATGCACTCGCAATTAAATAATACATAACACCTATAGTCCTTGTTTTTGGTTCGTCCGTCTGTCTGTCTGCCGTCTGCCCGGATATAAGAGTGAAAAACTACCCAACCAAATTGTTATTCACTATATTCGTTTCAGAATTTTATGAAAATGGAATCAAAACTCATAAACATACTAACAAAAGTTTTCTTCATTCTATTAAATCCTATCATGTTTTATTAATTTAGTAATATCTCATGATAGGAAGCGATTCTGGAGGTCATGCTGATTATGTCCTATTTAATTTAATCATATCATTTACGTATTACTGAATATAATATATATAATCGTAATAAATCTTGTATTAATGCATTTTTGCATAAGATGGCACCCAATGCTATAGAAAAGTTCAACATTTTGAAATGAAAAATTCCCGCTGAATAAAATTTACAAGTCTTTTTTAATTGACCATTTCCTCTTCAATATTTTTTCAATCAAACTTTCGCTATTCTCTTTCGCGCAGGCTAACAAAATGGTATTTTAAATATTTTATTAGATAAAACGTAAATAACAGTTTTCTATTTTTTTTTTTTTTTTAATATTTTTAAAATCTAATTCTACCATTATGTGTCTCACAGAACAAAATAGCAGAATTACTTTTAAAAATGATTTTATCTGTTAATTGTATGTTATTTGTTTATTTGGGTGTTTGAATTTACTTTTGTCATCAAACAATGCGATTTTATACGAAGAAGGCATAAGCCGGAGCGATGTTCACAATTACTAAATTCTCTCACTCTCTTTTAAATGTATGAGAGCATTTTCAGGATATTTTTTTATGTTTAATTGTAAATATATAAACAGCAGTTATAGCAAAAAAAAAAAAAAAAAAAAAAAAAAAAAATGCGTATAATGTTTAAATTTTAGTATAAATGTCTTCCTCATCTAAAATGTTCCTCATTTGTAAAATAGTTTAATTGCAACTTTTAAAGTTTTGGCGCAGATGTCATATACGCACCACATTCGCACAATTGCAACAAAATGGCGATTTTAAGCCACACATGGTAAACCGACTATGGTTGTTTATTTATTAATAAACTATTTATTAATTTTCATTTTGTTTTTAAAAATAATATAAATCATTTTGTTCTATAGCTATAATTTAAACTTTTTTATTTATTATTTTTTTTTTCAAATAATACAAAATAATTAAAAAATATTTATGAAATTGGTAATTAAAAACCAATTTTTTTAAATTGGCGCCAGAAAAAAATTGCGCCAATGTGGTGCATACATGACATCTGTGTCAAAGTTTTTTCTTATACATAAGTAGGGAAAACGCAGTATAAATACCGATTAAAGTTTTTTCCAAATGGAAATTTTGCACGGATTTGGTCATATACTCATCGAGGTATCTCACTGGCGCCAAAATGGCATTATTTGTCTCATATGATAACCCACACTGTGAAAAAAAAAAGTGTCGATCTGCTAAAAAAACTTTAGTGATCCTTGTAATTACTAAAAAATTTTTAGTAATCTTAGTCGGTTACAAGAAAATCTGTAAGAATTACTAGAAAAAAATTAGCAACGAATAAGAGTTAATAATTTTATATTTTGAATAGCTATTACTAAAACTCACTTGGTGTGGCCTTGATAGCATAGTGGTTACAATAACGGACTTCAGGCTAAAAGGTCCCGGTTTCGATACTGGCCAGTGCCAAATACGCCCCGAATGTATGCACTATAAGTACTCGTTAATAAAGGGATTATGAATATCCTGACGGAGCAGTAGACATGTTTGGTGCTGCCATCTATTGCAGTTTTACCGAAAATCATCCGCTCCAGAAGTCTGGATGCAGCTGGAAGGAAGCTCCTGCCCTTCGAGCCCACGTAATGGTTATTAAAAAATAATTTTGGAGCTATTACTAAAATTTGCTTGGTGGCTCATACTAAAAATTTTTAAGTTAGTTATACAAAAAATTCTTTTGTTCAGTTTACAAAAGAAATGCTTGTTTCGCTTGCAAAAAAAAAGTTTGTAATGGTTACTAAAAAATTCTGTGGAATACAAATTTACTAAAAAATTTTTAGTAACCTCTTGAATTTTTTTTTTACAGTGCAGCTATAGTTGTTTATCTGATGATAAGTTGTTTATTTACTTTCATTTTTTTCTTTTTTGAAATGATATTTGTTGGTTTGTTCTACAGTTACTTTTTATTTATTGTTAATTGCTGTTTAAAATGATAGAAAATAATAAAATATACATAAATTTCTTTGGTATTCTAAAACGAGGATTTTGCCACATTGTAGTTGCAAGATAATCGTGCTAAACCTATGGCGTATATGATGTCTGTGTAGGAATCTTTTGTGAAATATGAAACGTGTAAATTGGCTAACTACTTGATTATCAAGTCAACCAATTTCGCCAAATCGTTCGCCAAATTATACAAATTTACATAATTTTATCTTAAATAACTAAAGAGAAAATGCTTAAATACGAAAGAGCAAATAATTTTGTTTTCATGTTTCAGGAGGAAATTTTGCAATAATAAAGTAATTGTTGTAGTGAGAATTTTAATGTGTGTGTTTTTTTTTTTTTTTTTTTTTTTTTTTTTTTTTTTTTTTTTTTTTATTATTGGCAACTTGCTGTAATGAAAAATGTTTTTTTTTTTCCTGCTATTGTTTTGTAAGAGCTGATTTTGTGAAAGCCATGTTAAGATGGTATTCAAATTTTTGAACCCTTCCCAATTACCACCCCCTTGGGCCGATTTTGCTCATTTGCAATTCCCATTGAGATATTAACCATCTCAATGTACTTGACGAGTTTGAAGATGATTCTTGCATAATTGTGCCTTTTATGGCGCGGACAAAATTTAATATATATATAAACTTTTTTGGTGGGAGTAGCTTTGGGTTCCTGGCTTCACATAATGAAAAGTTGTGAAGAAATTTTTCTGAAGTTGTACCATGGTAACAACTGTAATAATTAATGTTTCTTCAGATAAGGGAACATTTTAAATCCTGTTGCCATAATGGTCTCATTTCGCTTCCAAATGTGCACTGTTAGTAATAAACTAAAATAGTTACTTCTAAATAGCTGGTTTTTGCGCAACGTTTAAGATAATTTAATATCACAATGGTGTCTAAATCGTTTTCAGCAATGAACAAGGTGCTGATGGAGGTCTAAATTATTTAAAATACAAGTTTAAATTTACCAGTTTGTTTCATCCACGGTTGATTTTGAAATATTGACCAGCGCAGCGGGCATAGCTTGCTAGTATATTATAAAGCAGAAGTTCTGAAACTTCCAAACGAGTGTTTTCAAAAACTACCCGATGGATCTTTTTGCAGATTTTATCATTCAATCGGAAATATTTTTGCTGAGGTTTATGATACAAATATACAGGGATAACTCTGATTTTTCGTACTAAATTTCGTATTTTTCGGTTATTTTTGACGGAAGGGTTGCAACAACTAATTCTTTGGCGATAATTATATTTCAAAAAAAGAAATGAAATGCTTTCTCTAATGGAAAATAATATAAACATTTCGAAAAAAAAAACCTGTTAATTCATTGATTTAAAATAAATAATGATAAAAAGAAAAAAAATCCATTTAATGCAAAATAATATTATGAAAGGAAAATATTTATCTTTAATGAAAAAAAAAGAATATTTACAATATTTAAAAAGTAACTCAATGTGAAAGAAAGTTTTGAAGTGACACAATATTTAGCTATTTATTGCTTTCGAGCCAGATTAAAAGAAAACAACATATCAAAAATTTCATTAGGTAAAACATAAGTATTTTTTTTCTTTCTTTTTTTTTTAAATATTTTTAAATCTAATTTTCCCGTTATGTGTTTTACAGAAGAAACTCGCAGAATTAATTTTTTAAAAAAAGGCTCTAATTGTTATTTGTATGTTGTTTGTTCAATTGGATGTTTCAATCTACTTTTGTCGCCAATCAATGCGATTCTAAACCAAAAAAATCACAAGACGGAGCGATGTTCGCAAGAACTATTTTCTCTCTTTCTCTCTTTTAATGAGTGGGAGCATTTTAGGAAAACATTTTACATTTAACTTAAATACATATATAGCTGTTAATACCACAAAAATGAATAATATTTAAATTTTAGGGTAAATGTTTTTCCACATACATAGATATTGTAAAATAATTTAACTGTAACTTTTAAATTTTTTTTTTGGCACAGATATCTCATACGCACTACGTTGGCGCGATTTGTCTCTTACGCCAGTACCATATATACATCTGGGTAATTAACTGACGCCAAAGTGTCATTGTTTTGCTTGATATGGCAATCCGGATGTTATTGTCTATTTATTAATAAATTGTCTATTTACATTTTTTTTCTTTTTTTTCCAATTATATAAACTATTTTAATCTAGGCACATTTGTCATACATGCGCCACATTTGCGCGACTGCAATAAAATGGCGATTTTATGCCTCACTTGGTACCTGGCTGTTTTTTATTTATTAATAAATTTTTATTTTATTCTATTTTATTTTTTAAAGGATATAAATAGTTTGGTTTTATAATTATTAACTAAACTTTTTTAAATTTATTGCTATTTTCTATTTAAAGTAACAGAAAATAATTGTAAACTCTATATGTAACTGGTATTTGAAAACAAAATTTTCTCCGAATCGGCATCAAACGAAAAAAAAAAAAAACTCGCCAATGTGGTGCGTATATGTCATGTATACATTTTTTTCACTATACTACTGTATTTAAACATGCTGTATAAATAATGATTATTGTTTTTTCGAAACATGTTTGGCACAGATATTATATGCACATTGAGGTATCTGACTATCGCCAAAACGGTGTTATTTTGCCTGATAAGGTATCCCAGCAATAGTTGTTTTTGTATTAATAAATTGTTTATTTACTTTCAAATTCTTTTTGGAAATTCTATAAATTGTTTTGTGCTATAGTAACTTTTTTATTTATTAATATTAAGATGGCACCCAATGCTATAGAAAAGTTCAACATTTTGAAATGAAAAATTCCCGCTGAATAAAATTTACAAGTCTTTTTTAATTGACCATTTCCTCTTCAATATTTCTTCAATCAAACTTTCGCTGTTCTCTTTCGCGCAGGCTAACAAAAATGTATTTTAAATATTTTTTTAGATAAAACGTAAAAACATTCTTCTATTTTTTAAAAAAATATTTTTAAAATCTAATTCTACCATTATGTGTCTTACAGGACAAAATAGATGAATTACTTTTGAAAATGGTTTTATCTGTTAATTGTATGTTATTTGTTTATTTGAGTGTTTGAATTCACTTTTGTCATCAAAAAATGCGATTTAATACCAAGAAGGCATAAGCTGGAGCGATGTTCACAATTACTAAATTCTCTCACTCTCTTTTAAATGTGAGAGAGCCTTTTTAGGATATATTTTTTATGTTTAATTGTAAATATATAAATAGCAGTTATAGCAAAAAAAAAAAAAAAATGCGTATAATGTTTAAATTTTAGTATAAATGTCTTCCTCATCCAAACTGTAAAATAATTTAATTGCAACTTTTTAAAGTTTTGGCGCAGATGTCATATACGCACCACATTCGCACAATTGCAACAAAATGGCGATTTTAAGCCACGCATGGTAAACCGACTATGGTTGTTTATTTATTAATAAACTATTTATTAACTCTCATTTTGTTTTTTAAAATAATATAAATCATTTTGTTCTATAGCTATTAATTAAAAATTTTTATTTATTATTTTTTTTCAAATAATACAAAATAATTAAAAAATATTTATAAAATTGGTAATTAAAAACCAAGTTCTCCAAATTGGCGCCAGAAAAAAATTGCGCCAATGTGGTGCATACATGACATCTGTGTCATAGTTTTTTCTTATACATAAGTAGGGAAAATGCAGTATAGATACCGATTACAGTTTTTTTCAAATGGAAATTTTGTCACGGATTTGGTCATATACTCATCGAGGTATCTCACTGGCGGCAAAATGGCATTATTTGCCTCATATGGTAACTCAGCTATAGTTGTTTATCTGATGATAAGTTGTTTATTTACTTTTTTTTTTTTTTTTTTTTTTTTTTTGAAATGATATTTGTTGTTTTGTTCTACAGTTACTTTTTATTTATTGTTAATTGCTGTTTAAAATGATAGAAAATAATAAAATATACATAAATTTCTTTGGTAGTCTAAAATGAGGATTTTGCCATATTGTAGTTGCAAGATAATCGTGCTAAAACTATTGCGTATATGATGTCTGTGTAGGAATCTTTTGTGAAATATGAAAAGTGTAAATTGGCTACTACTTGATTATCACGTCAACCAATTTCGCCAAATCGTTCGCCAAATTATACAAATTTACTTAGTTTTATCTTAAATATCTAAAGAGAAAATGTTTAAATACGAAAGAGCAAATAACTTTGTTTTCATTTTTCAGGAGGAAATTTTGTAATAATAAAGTAATTGTTGTAGTGAGAATTTTAATGTGTGTTTTGTTTTTATCGTTGGCAACTTGCTGTAACGAAAAATGTCTATTTTTTTTCCTGCTATTGTTTTGTAAGAGCTGGTTTTGTGAAAGCCATGTTAAGATGGTATTCAAATTTTTGAACCCTTCCCAATTACCACCCCCTTGTGCCAAAAAATAAAATATACATACATTTTTTTTGGTATTCTAAAACGAGGATTTTGCCACATTGTAGTTGCAAGATAATCGTGCTAAACCTATTGCGTATATGATGTCTGTGCAGGAATCTTTTGTGAAATATGAAAAGTGTAAATTGGCTACTACTTGATTATCACGTCAACCAATTTCGCCAAATCGCTCGCCAAATTATACAAATTTACATAGTTTTATCTTAAATTACTAAAGAGAAAATGCTTAAATACGAAAGAGCAAATAATTCAGTTTTCATTTTTCAGGAGAAAATTTTGCAATAATAAAGTAATTGTTGTAGTGAAAATTTTAATGTGTGTTTTGTTTTTATCGTTGGCAACTTGCTGTAACGAAAAATGTTTATTTTTTTTTCTTGCTATTGTTTTGTAAGAGCTGGTTTTGTGAAAGCCATGTTAAGATGGTATTCAAATTTTTGAACCCTTCCCAATTACCACCCCCTTGGGCCGATTTTGTTCATTTGCAATTCCCATTGAGATATTAACCATCTCAATGTACTTGACGAGTTTGAAGATGATTCTTGCATAATTGTGCCTTTTATCGAGCGGATAAAATTTAATATATATATAAACTTTTTCGGTGGGAGTAGCTTTGCGTTCCTGGCTTCACATAATGAAAAGTTGTGAAGAAATTTTTCTGAAGTTGTACCATGGTAACAACTGTAATAATTAATATTTCTTCAGATAAGGAAAAATTTTAAATCCTGTTGCCATAATGGTCTCATTTCGCTTCCAAATGTGCACTGTTAGTAATAATCTAAAATAGTTACTTCTAAATAGCTGGTTTTTGAGCAACGTTTAAGATAATTTAATATCACAATGGTATCTAAATCGTTTTCAGCAATGAGCAAGGTGCTGCTGGAGGTCCAAATTATTTAAAATACAAATTTAAATTCAACAGTTCGTTTCATCCACGGTTGATTTTGAAATATTGACCAGCGCAGCGGGCATAGTCTGCTAGTATTCATTAAACTTAAGCTCACGTAAAATTACTAGTAAAATAAATACAAGCAACATAATACAGCTCATGCAATAATATATGACATGATCAAAAAGAGAAACTGTTACTTCTTTGAGCCCCTCAGGATGATGTAACCAAACCTTCAAATCTGATTTCTAAAAGGTACACTGCAAAAAAATAAATAAATAAATAAATAAATAAAAAATAAAAAAAAGTCGATCTGCTAAAAAAATTTTACTGATCCTTGTAATTACTAAAAATTCTTTTGTAATCTTACTCAGTTACAGGAAAATCTGTAAGAGTTACTAGAAAAAAGCTAGCAATGAATAGAGTTAATAGTTTTATATTTTTAATAGCTATTACTAAAACTCGCTTGGTGTGGACGTGATAGCCTAGTGGTCATAGCACAGATCTCCAGACTGAAAGGTCTCGGGTTCGAAGCTCGACACCCCCAAAGACGTACCGAGTGTATGCAGTGTAAGTATTCGTTAAGTAAAGGGTTTATGAAATCAAAATTGCGCAGGTGACCATGCTTGATGCTACCATCTATTGAGGCGTTACCGAAAATCTACCTCTGCAAAAATTGCGTTTGGACTAGCTACTATGAGTCCGTGAGTAATGGTTACTAAAAAGGATTTTGGAGCTGTTACTAAAATTTGCTGGCTAGCTTATACGAAAAAGTTTTAAGTTACTTATATAAAAAATTCTTTTGTTCGGTTTACAAAAGAAAGGTTTGTTTCACTTGCCAAAAAAAAGTTTCGAATGGTTACAAAAACATTCTGTGGAATACAAATTTACTAAAAAAATTTTAGTAATCTCGTGAATTTTTTTTTACAGTGTAGTAAAATTCTTAATGAGCACGCAGTTTTCATGAATCAGAGTTGTTATATTGGTTTATGCACTATAAGGCCATTAATGACCGGACATTTGCGGTTTTAGAAGTTTTGTTAAATATCTAGAAAAAGCTATAAGGTATTGTTATGAAATTCCAGGTGTTTAAACAAAATAGAATAGGTCATATATTTCCGTGGAGATTTTTTTCCAAAATGTCATAGGGGACCATCAACAAATTGGAAAAGAATGAAGATCTTCCAAAACTAATGTAACTAAAGTGCTTAAACTGCAGATTATGATTAAGTGGCGCATTGTAATAAACTGAGTTAATTTTGAAGAAGATAGCATGCATACTCGTAGAGAAAATAAGCTTTTTATGAAAACAGTACGAAATCTTGCCAAGTTTTTGCATATAATTTGCAGAGTTCTTAATATAAAAGAATGTTCTTTTCAAAAAATATGACAAATAACATTGTTCATAATACTTTGTAATCGGAATTTAAAAATAATGAAAACTGTATAAAAAATGAGCAGGTTTACTACAAAATGTTTCACTGTGCATGCGTGAACGCAATCAAAATACAATGTGCATAATGTGTTAGCTAAATGCATAGAGCAACTTTTATACAAGTCTAAAACACATAACTTGAAAATTATCAAAATTATAATCCACAGAACAAGTTCAAAATCGGTTGTTCCCAAAAGGAAGCAAAAAGATAAGGGACTGTATCCAAATACAATATGTTCAATATTGTGTATGCAACATTTACACTAATCAATGGATATATAGATGCAGCCCTCATCTTCTTCCTTCATTTTGGAAATATGATGCTCTTTTGATGTTCTTTTGTACTGAAGCCAAATTTTCTTGTTTCATAAAAAAATTATTTTGGTTGAACAAATTTCATCTAAATAGTGTCATGTTAGCAAGTTCATTACGAATATTGTATAAGATTATGAATGATTTTTAAATTCCGATTTTCGGTAGAAAACCCATAAAAAACATGTTTATTACATAATGTCTATCCATCACTCTATCACTCTGTGAGAAAAATTTTGTGGGCACTCCATCTCAGTACTAATGCACGGAACTTCACAAAACTTTAAATCCAGTTAGACTTTAATATAAACTGGAGCTGATTAGTTTTTGGTAAATGTCGTTCAGCAGGTGGCTCTGCTATGCTGACTTTTTTGCGATTTCAGCAAAAAGTGTACTTCAAGAACAAATGCATGGATTTTCATAATGCTTTTTTTTTCCGTTAGTCTTTAATAAAATACATTGCTAATTAGGTTTTGGTGTAAATCGTCTTACAGACAGCGTTTCTATGCGGTATTATTTATGATTTTCGCAACAGCTCTCCCCCAAAAACTAAAGCACGAATTTTCATCAAACTTCAGATTCAGTTAGTCTCTGATATAAATTAGCATTCTTTAGTTTTTGGAGTATATCGCCCAGGGCCTGATTAATACACGGGCCTTCGGGGCCTCGGCCCTGGGCCCACAAATTATGTGTCTGATTTTTTTTCCTTAATCAAATACTTTTCAAAAATATTATTTTATAAAATATGAAACGTAAAATTTAAATATTCTGAATGACTCGATAAAATTTTTAGAAGCAAGGCACTTTTAGCCACTTTACACCCAAACAGCTTTGTCAGCTCATCAAATAAACCTTTTTTTCTGAAAGTGTCTCCGAAAATGGATAGGTAGGGAACCCAACTTTTTAACAGGCCCTGGACCCAACTTCAGCTTGATCGGGCTCTGATATCGCCCAACAAGTGGCACTTCTGACCAAATTTTTACTTCCTTCTATTTTCACAGGAAGAAAGATTTGGTGTAAATTTTCGAATTCAGGTTTAAAACGGATTCACACGTTTTAGGGGTCAGAGATCCCAAAAAACAAGTTTTTACAAAATGTCTGTCAGTGAGTCTGTCTGTTACTCTGTCACTTTGCATGTTACAAAGCTTTTATGTGCGCTTTATCTCAAGAACTAATGCACGCAATTTTACAAAACTTTAGAATCAGTTAGATCTTGATGTAAACAAGAGCTAATTTGTCTTTGTTGTATATCTCGCAACAGATGGCTCTGTTATGCAACTTTTTCATGATTTCCGCAATAGCTGTATCTCAAGAACTGATGAACGGATTTTCGCAAAATTTTATAACCGGATAGTGCTTGATATAACATGATGAGCTGATTAGCTTTTGATGTAAATCACCCAACAGGTGGCGCTGTTATGCAGCATTACTCATGATTATCGTGATAGCTATATCTCAGGAACTAATGCACGAATTTTCATCAAACTTCAGAATCAATTCGTCCCTGATATAAATTAGGGATCTTTAGTTTTTAGAGTAAATCGCTCAACAGGTAGAGCTTCGATCCAAATTTTTATTTTCTTTTTAGAAGATGTTTCATCTTATTAGAAGAAAGTATCGGATTCGTGCAATTTTTCGAATTCCGTCTTTCGACGAATTTATATGTGTTGGGATCATAGAACTCCCAAAACAAGTTTTTACAAAATGTCTGTCTGTGAGTCTGTCTGTCACTCTGTAAGTCTATATGTGACAAATATTTTGTGGGTGCACTGTCTCAAGAACTAATGCATGGAATGTCACAAAACTTTACATTCAGTTAGAGCTTGGTATATACTAGAGCTGATCAGTTTTTGGTGTATCGTTCAACAGATTTCGCTGCTATGCGGCCTTTTTTCACGATTTCCGCAATAACTATATCTAAAAAAATAATGAACGTATTTTCATAACACTTTCGATTCCGCCAGTTGTTGATATAATATGATGCTGGTTAACTTTTGGTGTAAATCGACCAACAGGTGGCGCTGTTATGCAACATTATTTATGATAATCGCGATAGCTCTATCTCAAGAACTAATGCATGAAATTTCATCAAACTTCGGATTCAATTAGAACTTTACATCAGTTGTTGTTAATTGCATTTTGGTGTAAATCACCTAATCGGTAACGCCTCTATGATTCATTTTTCTGAAACTATTAACATGCATGAATTTTCGGATTTGCCGGATCGGACTAGTTTATATTGATTACAATTTCTACTTTTTTCTATCTTCAATAGAAGAAAGTATTGTAATCGAAATTTTTTTTGACTTCCGTTTTTCGACGGATTTACACGTTTTAGGGGTCAGAGATTCCAAAAAACCTGTTTTTACAAAATGTCTGTCTGTCCGTGTGTCTCCATTGTACCATCAAAAAATGTATGAAGTTATGCATAGAAATGAACCAAATTTTTTGTGCATGTTTCTGGCTGTGGCAAGCAGGTCCTCCTTCAGTTTTGAAATATTCCGCAGGAAGGGGACGCTGCAATCGCGATTTTTGTGCCATTTTCAATATTGTACCGGTCACAAGTATATGAAGTTATGCATCGAAATGAATCAAATTTTTTGTGAAAGTGCATGACTATGGCTAACTGGTCCTCCCTGAATTTAAAAAAACGCCGGTAGGGGGCGCTGCAATCGCGATTTTTGTGCCATTTTCAATATTGTACCGGCCAAAAGTATATGAAGTTATGCATCGAATTGAACCAAATTTTTTGTGTAAGTGTATGGCTATAGCTAGTTGGTTCCCTCTGAATTTGAAAAAAATCCGATGGATGGGGGCGCTGCAATCTTGATTTTTGTGCCATTTTCAATATTGTACCGACGAAAAGTATATGAATTTATACAACGAATTGAACTAAATTTTTTGTGTAAGTATATGGCTATGGCTAGTTGGTGCTCCCTGAATTTGAAAAATATCCGCAGGAAGGGGGCGCTGCAATAGCCAATTTTATGCCATTTTCAATATCGCACCACCTAAAAGTGTATGAAGTTAGTCCTAGAACTGAACTAAAATTTTTTTAGATAATTATTTTTTGTAAGGCAAATAGGTCCTCCCTGAATTAAAAAAAAAATCTGCCTATCATTCTATTGTTCATCGGCTCGTGTAGAGACGGAAATTCGTTTTTACTCCGATTAATTGATTGAAGCAGAAATTTAAGATGAAAACCAATGTTCGTATGGTATTGAATTAAAATTATTAAACCATTAAAATGAGTAACTATTTTTTGAAAATATTAAAATGTACGTATGAGATAGAAGAAAGTTTTGGGATTGGCACATCCAACTAGTTTCTGTTACATTAAAATATTATTTTCATCGAGTGGATTTAATTTTAATAATACAGGGTGTTTAAAGTCCCGGACCCATTTTGGTGTTTAATAACTCATAAAATAATAAAGATAGCTTAAAATTAATAACATAAATGGTTAGATAGACTCATAAAATTTCATGATCCTTGTCAATGAACTTCCACGTGTGTCCTCTTCGTCTCATGGAGAATATCAAGTCGATAGTCTGTGGATGCCGACATGCTTGCCGCTACCTGGTGTGAAATCGACTATGGACTTGATATTTTCCGTGCGACGAAGAGGGTCACCATGTGGAAGTTCATTGACAAGGATCATGAAACTTTTTGAGTCTATCTAACCATTTATGTTATTAATTTTAATATTGTAAGGGAGTGACCTTTGTCATAAAGGCACTTTAGTATTTCTGAGATCGTGACGTCAATAATTTAACATGTGTAAGCGTAAAAGCGACATCTATCCTCTCTTTTACTTTAACTTTCTAGAGTATGTGTGTCTCTTTCGGATTCTGCAGTTAGCTCGCGGTTATTAGTAATATGTTAATGTGAAGTATCTCAGTTTGCAGCATATAAAAGCTTGGAGTTTGAGTGTGTGGAGAGTATCTCTGGCACTAGCCAGCGAGTGAGTATCTCTGGCATTAGCCAGCGATTGAGGATCTCTGACATTAGATAGCGAAGTGAATCACCAGGAATAGCCAGCCGAGTGTTCTGGCACTATTAGTCAGCGAAGTGGGTTTCCAGCTGGTATCTGGCAGATTGAAAGTAGCAGCGAGCCTCCAGTGAGTTGTAAAGGAGTTTCGGTATTCGACTTGAGAGTTAGCCGTGGTAAGAAAATTCATAGTACAGTAAAACCCCAATAATTCGGATTAATTGGGACCAGATCCAATCCGGATTATCGAAAATTCGGATTATCTGGAGACTTAGGAAAAAATGAAATAAAATTAAGCATACTTACACAAAAGCACTTTTATGTTAAACTTATTGAATGATTACAGACAGAAAAATGTTTACTTTGTAATAAAAAAATCGAAAAGATTTCAGAAAAAGTTTTTTTTAATTCAAAATATGACGATGAAACAAGTTAGTGTTATAGAAATCAGCAAAAATGTTTCTCAAGCTTGAAAAAAAAAATGACCAAATCGATCCGGATTATCCGGAGATCCGGATTATCGAGGTCCGGATTTTCGGGGTTCTCCTGTAATTACATTTTGATTATTTGAAAGTGAATAAAGAATTACACACAGCCACGGGCTGTCTAATTAAGCTTTATCTAGCAGCTTAGCCGAAAGATAGTTAAGAAGTAATAGAAGGTGCCACGATTGAGCTATTCCGGAGCCTGTGAGTATGCGTTTAGCTTTTTCGTAGTATTCTCAGTTGTGAAAGTTTAGACTTGCTCCACTTCCCTTGAGCCCTTATCATTTTAATAAACTGTGTTTTTTTAGCTTAATTACTGAGTATGTCTGCATTTAACTCCCACCACGACCAACCAACCGTTACAAATGATACCCAACGTGTGTATACCGTTACAAATGGCGCCCAACGAAATGTCGGACATTGTGAGATTGTGCCACGTGTTTATTTCACCCGTGAAGGGGACATTAATGAATTTTTAGTCAAACTAGATGATTATATTTTGTTCAATAATATACCTGAGAAAAACAAATACGTAGTGCTTAAATGCTCATTGAAGGGCGAAGCACTTTTGTGGTTAGAGAATATAGGAAAATTTCTGATTAATGATGAAGGTAAAAGATTTGAGCAAACTGTGATTGAGTTAAAGAACGTTCGTTCCTCCCGTTAAAGATAAAAGTATTTTAAGAAAAGAATTCTATTGCAATAAGCAGAATATTTATGAGTCAGCGTCAAAATTTTATCTACGTAAGCTTGAACTAAAAAATAAATTGGATTTAGATATCACATTTGAGGAATTGTTGGACATTGTTTTTCCTCTTTTTAATCCGAATATACAGGACTTTATTGAAGTTAGAGCACCGAAGAATTTTTCAGAAATGCACCAGATATTATCGAAGTATGAGACTCGGCATAGCTCGGATCAACGGGATTCGCGTAGCCCTCGTCAGAGACCTGTCACGGATAGTAATTTGAGAAATGAGGGGGAGAGTAATTTTTTGAGAGGGGGGCAGCGATTTCCGGATAATAATTTGCGTAATAAAAATGATGGATTTGGTCGTAATACGTCGAATACGAGTAATGGTAATAGGAATTGTGGTGGTGCTAATAATTTTAGAAGTGGTAAGAGAAATATGTATGGAAATAGACAAAATAGTGGTTATGATCGGAGAAAGGGAGTAGGGGACAAGAATGTTTCTTCGCAAGTAAGGAGATTAACTTCGGATGAGAATTTGGAAAATAGGTCAATGCAAAGGAGATGTGTTAGGAGGTCGGATCAGTTAAACTGGTAGGTGACTGTATTTCGGAAAGTATGCAGTCACAGGTTAAATCGGAAAAGCCTTCTGTGAGTTTGAATAAAGTTACTATTAATCCGGTTGAGTTACCTGAGGTGTTAATTGTGTTAGATGGTATTGTCGTTAAAAGTGTCTTCGATACAGGGGCAGATAAGTCGTTCATTTCTTTTGATTATTATCGGAAATATTTTTCGTATAAGAAGTTGAATAGGTCAAGTCTGGTGGTTCAGTCGGCACAGGGAGTAGCTTTTGATAATAAAGGTTCAGTAGAGTTGGAAGTTGAAATTCGTTCGGTTAAGACATGTTGGGAGTTTTGTGTGTTAGATGGATTAACAGTGCATTGTATAGTTGGTGTGGATTATATGAAGGATAGAGGAATTAGTTTGGATTTCTTTAAAAAGTCGTTAATCGTGAATAATGATGAGAATGTGAGTAAGAAAGAGCCTGTTTCAGTGTCAGTTAATTTGGAAGAGTCGGGGTTAAGTGAAATCGAGAAGGAGGAATTTAATAAGTTTTTGAATGAGTTTGGAGAGGTTTTTTCTGATAAACCGGGTTTAACGCATGTTACGTGGCACGAGATTGATACTGGTTTAAAAGCACCTGTTGCTAGTAAACCATATCGTTATGACAAAGTTAAACAAGGTATAATTGATTATCATATTCAAAAAAATGCTAGCGGACGATATTATAATGCCGATTGAGTCTCCTTTTGCATCGCCAGTAGTGTTATGTCGTAAAAATAATGGGAAAAGTTTAGATAATCCAGAGGCATATAGGTTTGCAGTAGATTATAGAAAGTTAAATGCGATAACGCAATACCCTCAGTATCCTATTCCAGTTATTGATGACATTTTGGCTAATATAACGAGTACGAATTATATGTCAACGTTAGATCTTACGTCAGGTTATTTTCAGATTGCAATGAAGCCGGAGGACATACCTAAGACTGCATTTATTACTCGGGACGGTTGTTTTGCTTTTAAGAGAATGAGTTTTGGTTTATCGGGAGCGCCAGAAACGTTCCGGAAGGCCATGAATAATATCCTTAAACCTTTGCTTGGTAAGGGTGTCCTGGTCTGCCTGGACGATATAATGGCAGCTACTTTTGAAGAGCATTTAAGGTTATTGAGGGAAGAGTTTACGTTGTTAAGAGATGCTGGGTTAACAGTTAAGTTAGAAAAATGTAAATTTTTGAGAAAAGAGATAAAGTATTTAGGAGTTAAAACTACGCGTGATGGTATTAATATAGATAATGAGAAAATTGAGGCAATTACGTCAATGAATCCCCCCCAAAATAGTAAGGAAGTGGCGACATTTTTAGGGATGGTGGCTTGGTTCGCCAAGTTCATTCCACGTTTTTCAGAGCTATGTGAACCGTTGTATAATTTAAAAAGGAAAAGGGTGAAGTTTGTATGGTCATCAGCGGCTCAGAGATCGTTTGAATTATTAAAAGAGGCAGTAGTTTCCCCTCCTGTTTTGGCTCACCCCGATTATTCGTCTCAGTTTGAAGTGTATTGCGATGCGAGTGCAGTGGGGGTTGGAGCTATGTTAGCACAGAAAGGTCAACCTATAGCGTTTGCGTCGAGAATTTTAAATGCAGCGGAAAGGAATTATTCGATTACGGAAAGGGAGTGTCTTGCAGTAATTTGGGCTTTGAATAAATTTCGTTGTTTTTTCACTAATATACCGGTTAAAGTCATTACGGATCATTCAGCTTTGACAAAGCTAACTAATGGAAAGAGTTTGTCTTCTCGTATGGTCAGGTGGTGTTTGAAGTTAGCAGAGTATAATGTGATTATAGAACATAGGGCTGGCAAGGAGAATGCGGTAGCGGACGCTTTGTCACGAAACCCGCATGGTGGTTTAGAGGTCACGGAGGAAGTTAAGTGTTATGCATTGTCTTCGTTGGTATTAAGGTCACGAGAGCAGTTGATAAGGGAGCAGAAACAAAATGAAGAATTTGGTAATTTATATCGTTACTTGGAAAATCCTGATGATGTCCCTAGCGCAGATGTGCCTATGTTTGAGAAATGGTCCCAATCTTTTAAGCTTATCGATGGTCTTCTTTTTTATTCTAAAATTGTAAATTCACGTGGTGAATTAAGAGTTTTTATTCCGGCTAGTCTTCGTAAGGCCATCTTGAAAGAATTTCATGATAATCCATTAGCAGGTCACTTAGGAATCAGGAAAACTTATGCTCGAATTTGTGAATCCTGCTACTTCCCTAAAATGCGGGAAGCAGTGCGCGCTTATGTCTCCAGCTGTAGCACATGCCAACGTTATAATTATAAAAATGTAAGTCCAGCTGGCAAATTAATTCCTATTAAAGTAAATTTTCCTAATGAATGTGTAGGTGTAGATTTAATCAGTCCTTATCCATTGTCTAATCCTAAAAGATATAGATTTGTACTAGTTATAGTTGATTATTTTAGTAAATGGGTAGAGTTAGTCCCCCTCAGGAAGGCTTCTGCACCTGCAGTTGCCGATGCATTTTTCGATAATTATATTTCTAAATATGGTGCACCAATTAGGGTAGTTAGCGATCATGGCCCTTGTTTTATTTCTTATATACTTAAGGCTCTGTGTGAGAAGCTGGAGATCGATCATTCTTTTACTGTTCCGTATCGTCCTCAGTCTAATATGGCTGAATGTGTAAATCGTACATTAATTCAAATGATTTCTTCTTATGTTGGTTCTCATCATGCAAATTGGGACCAGTTTCTTCAGCATTTTGCGTATGCACTTCGTACGGCAGTTCATGAGTCGACGGGGAAAACGCCGGCGGAATTGTTTTTGGGTAGAAAAGTCATTACTCCATTCCAAAGGCTAGTTATGGTGTCAGATGCGGAAAGTCAGTTTATGTGTCAGGATATTGAGAGGTTGGTTAAGGAAGCTCAAGTTCAGATGGGAAAAGCGCAAGAAAAGCAAGCTCAGTATTATAATATGCGTAGAAGGGAGTTAGAAGTGAAAGTTGGAGATTTTGTGTTAGTAGAAAAGCATTGGTTAAGTTCAAGTCGTCAAAAGAGAGTAGCTAAGTTTGGTCCGAAGTTTGTAGGTCCATTTGAGGTTTTGGAAGTTCGAAATAATAATTTGATTGTTAATGTCAATGGTGAAAGAATGACGGTTAATCTGGATCAGGTTAGAGTTTATAAGTTTAGAGAAAGTGGTAGTGAAGGTTCTCATGTGTCGAGTGGTGTTTCGCGAAATTCACGATCCAATAAGTGTCCCGAGTCCAGCACTTCTTCATCTAATTCTTTCCATCAATATTCAAGAAGAAAATTTGGTCAAACAGCTCCAAAAACTGTTATTGAAAGTAGAAAGCCTATCAATCCGAGAGCAAAGTATGATATTAAAAATAAGAGAGCAGTGTCAAATACATCAGACTCTGTGTGCCATAAAAGACAAAAGATTATAAACTGTCCCGTTCCTCCACTTATTAGACAGCAACCTCGGAAACACAAATTATCCAATAGTTCAACATCTTCGGTACTTAATCCCCGGAAAAGATTTCATATGGACACTCGTCAAACTGTTAAAAGGACTTTAAAGTCGGAATTTTTGCACAATAAGAAACAGCATAGATCCGGAAAGAAACGTGACCTTGGATCTTCAGTAACTTCGGGTGTGTCTAGAAAGAGGAGACAACACTCAGATTATTGGCATCAGCAGTGTGAATCTCGCCATGGAGTGACCCCAGCGAACCGGCCAGAGCAGAATCGTCGAGCGGAACCTACAAGTATCCCACGGCATCCATTCAGAACCAGGCTGCAGGCACGACAGTCAACTGTGGCGTCACCGTACAGTTCTGATGACGAAAGATCCTTCGTACAAGGTTTCTGGGACAAGAGGAGAAAGCCATCTGTCGTATGAAGCCGGCTAGCAGCGAATCATCTCTATGATTGGGTGATAATGTTCCTTATTAAATTTCTATTAGAGTGCATATATGTGGTAGCAATGTGAAGGAATAAAAAGCAGAGAGACTGTTTTGTGTTTTTGGCCAATTTTGGAATTTTTTTACGGACTCACGTTTAGTGCTTAATTGTGTTCAAAATTTGTTTGTAAAATTGTTAGTTTTATGTATGTTTGAAATTTTGGTCTTAACTGCTTTTAAAAATTCTGGATCTATTGTTAAATTGTTATGTTATTTGTTAAAAATGTTACTATATTGTTATATTGTTCATGTGTTATAAAATGTATGTTAATGTATGTTTAAATTTTCAGAAAGTACAGATAGTAATTTGGATTATTTTGTACACGCGCCGCGAGTTCGGCGCGCACGTGTTTTGCGGTCAAGAAGTCCTTGACACGCGTTTCTATCTCTT
The DNA here is from genome assembly GCA_964019185.1 of Maratus speculifer. Classification (NCBI taxonomy): domain Eukaryota; kingdom Metazoa; phylum Arthropoda; class Arachnida; order Araneae; family Salticidae; genus Maratus; species Maratus speculifer. The sequence goes on along the minus strand of OZ025289.1, from coordinate 423,526,721 downwards.
ATACTAACATTTAATGAATTAACTTTCTTCTTACCGTTCGTGTTTTATGTGTTGCGTTTGTACTTTAGTTGGGAATGGTTTCCGCAAGTTGCGAAGTTTTAAGCTGCATTTGAATTTGAAATTGTATTGTATTAAAATTGAATGTTAATGTGTTTTTCTTGCAGGGAAGTATACCTGTGTTATGTATTGATTCTGCTATTTTTCTTTTAGTTAATACAGATGAAGAGTTACTTGATGACGGCATTTTGTAAATTTTTGATATTTTTTATTGTTGCATAAGCACAGCTATGTGACGCTGTACGTATGTGCCCCAAATATTGTGAAAGTGGAGTTAAGTTATGAAGAATTTTGGGAGTTAGTTCATTGGCTAATGGGTATGTAGGTATTACGTAGTAGCAGAGTTATTGTAGTATGAAGTAAATTTAATTCTAGATGAGTGCGGAATTTTGGTGAGGAAAATTTTTGCGCATTGGGTTTTTTGGATTCGGTGCAAATTCTAATGTTAGGAAAGTTTTATGGAGAAATTTTTTGTAAAGTTACGGTTGTATTGCAGTATTGAGGAAAATTTCGAAAGTGTAGTGTTTTGAGGAATTTTAGCACTCCCAGTGGAGTGGGTTGTTTTGAAAGAAGAAGTAATAAGTTTTGAAAGTTTTACGAGTTTTGGAAGTTTTACGGAGGCTATTTTTTAGGATGAAAGAATGATTGGATTGAATATGTGAATATTTGAGGCAAACTGAGGTTTTTTGGTTGTGATGGGTTAAAGTTAATATTTTAAAATTTATGTTTCGGCGCTAAATTTCACCCACTGTGTTTTTTTTACGGTTTGAAATTTATAACAAGAAAAAGTCCTGGGCATGCATTTGGCCCAGCCCTTTTTCTCTGTGGAATCCGAGGGAGGGTTGTAAGGGAGTGACCTTTGTCATAAAGGCACTTTAGTATTTCTGAGATCGTGACGTCAATAATTTAACATGTGTAAGCGTATAGCGACATCTATCCTCTCTTTTACTTTAACTTTCTGGAGTATGTGTGTCTCTTTCGGATTCTGCAGTTAGCTCGCGGTTATTAGTAATATGTTAATGTGAAGTATCTCAGTTTGCAGCATATAAAAGCTTGGAGTTTGAGTGTGTGGAGAGTATCTCTGGCACTAGCCAGCGAGTGAGTATCTCTGGCATTAGCCAGCGATTGAGGATCTCTGACATTAGATAGCGAAGTGAATCACCGGGAATAGCCAGCCGAGTGTTCTGGCACTATTAGTCAGCGAAGTGGGTTTCTAGCTGGTATCTGGCAGATTGAAAGTAGCAGCGAGCCTCCAGTGAGTTGTAAAGGAGTTTCGGTATTCGACTTGAGAGTTGGCCGTGGTAAGAAAATTCATAGTAATTACATTTTGATTATTTGAAAGTAAATAAAGAATTACACACAGCCACGGGCTGTCTAATTAAGCTTTATCTAACAGCTTAGCCGAAAGATAGTTAAGAAGTAATAGAAGGTGCCACGATTGAGCTAGTCCGGAGCCTGTGAGTATGCGTTTAGCTTTTTCGTAGTATTCTCAGTTGTGAAAGTTTAGACTTGCTCCACTTCCCTTGAGCCCTTATCATTTTAATAAACTGTGTTTTTTTTAGCTTAATTACTGAGTATGTCTGCATTTAACTCCCACCACGACCAACCAACCGTTACAAATGACACCCAACGTGTGTATGCCGTTACAATATATCTTTAGTATTTTATGAGTTATTAAAACATCGAAATGGGTCGTGACTTTATAAACACCGTGGTATAATGTAGCAAGTTCACTCTGTCTGTTCTGAAAGATTATGAATAATTGAAAACAACTTTTTTTGTTAATCTTTTCAGCCGAAATCTATATAATAAAAGAGGATGTAATGACTTAAAAGTTGAAACTCTATTTGAAAGTCGATCATCAAAAAATCACATATACTGACTCTTTCTGTGACCGATACTTTAAAATTAAATGCACTTCAAAATCAGAAGAGAAATGCATAAAAGAAAAAAAATCTTTTTATAAATTCAATATTTCTATACTTTCTTATTCTCAATTTCCGATAGAAGTTCTCAATTGGTTATTTTTATAATAGAGAAGTCCGACATTAATAAACTACTCAAAAACGCTTCTCTCCCCCTATTCCTCAAAGTAGAGTGAACTATGAAATTATTGAACATCTTCTGACGAAAGATATTTTGAATTTGTTATTATAATTACTATAAATATTATCAGCAGTTTATTTTTTTAATTTATTTATTGTTACCTGTATTTATTTATTATTCAAATATTTATTGCAATATAATTTTGATTGTCACTATTTAAAAAAACAATGAAACAAACAAACAATAAATATGTATGTATAATAAATTGAAATTTGCTTTTTTTATTTTAATTCTAACTTTTCTCGTTGCATAAAAATATTAATTTCATTGAACGGATTTCATTTAAAGAATGCCATGAAGTAAATTTACTGCATATATTCTGAAAGATTATGAATGATTGAAAACAACTTTTTTTTTCTTTCTTTTTTTTGTAGTTGAAATCTATATAATAAAGGGGGATACAAAAACTGAAAGGTTGAGACCCTGCCTGAAAGTCGATTATCAAGAAAACGAATACTGCCTCTTTTTCTGACTGATGTTTTGAAATTGAATGCACCTCAAAATCATAGAAGAAGAAAAAAAAATTAAAAAATGAAAAGAATATCCTTTTTATAAATTCGGTATTTCCACGTTCCCCGATGGAAGTTCTTGACAGGTTATTAGAGTGGAGCCCCACATTAATATGCAATCAGATACTGCGACATAACAGCATTCCATACTCTTTAAAGAGCAGCGACCAAAAACAAATCGCTTCAACATTTTCTCCATTTTTTTCAGCTCCTCATACACCAGGCAGGCTCAAGTAGCAGAAAAACCACCCTCATAGCCTCTAGCTTATGTTACCGTACCTCAAGGAGTTAATATTTTCTTTGCCGTTTGTTTATTTTTCGGTGTATCTTCTTACAAATGTTTAGCTCACTGGCGAGAGCGTTGGTGGACCTCAGGATTCGGGGATCAGGGACAAATTGAATCCGGAATTTTGCTAATTTTGAATATTATGGATTTCGAATTGTTCAAAGATTTATTTTGTTGTAAAATAAAGTTATTGTTGACGATATTGGACTTCGATGTTTAAAATACATCGATATTTATTTATTTAAAGTTAGTTAGAATTAAAAATGTGAAAAAATAACAACAGATAAATATAATGTGTGGCATTAAAAATGGGATTACATAAGGAATTAGCAAATTCATTCAGAGGTTGTCTTGGAGACTTTCAGGACTTAAAGTTGCTGTCAACTCGGAAGCTTTCAAATACTTTACACTGTTTAAAGATCTTCTGGATAAAAGAAACAAAAATATAATATCTTACAAAATATGCTGATCACAATAATAAAGCCTTATGCACTTCGCGCTGAAAAAGCGTTTATATGGCAAACACCATTACGGGGTCCATGAGTAGCAAACATTTCCATAATTTCTTCAGACCTGAGCATAAAATAACTCTACAAATATATATTTATTGCTTTTGCATAATCGAAAGGACACCATAGATGACAAAAAAAGTCTTTTTTATTAAATCAGTATTTTAGGGGACTGGTAATTTAAATTTACAAATATGGATATAAAAGTACTAATACACTTAAAACATCAGTTTAACTATCAGTAATATAAATTTACGCAATAACAAAATTAAGATCTTTAAACAAGTAAATGATCAGAAAATCCTCAAAATTTTTTATTGTAAAGCATTTAAGTTAAGTAAACATGAATATTTCTTAATTTCTTAGCCACAATGTTTTGAAGGTATTTTCGAAATTCGGATGAAAATATTTATTTTATGAGGTAATATTCATCAGTTCTGAAATTTATTGGATTTGTTTTAAAGCAAGAAACATTCTGCTGTATAGAAGTAAAGAAAAAAATGCAAAAAAATTGAACAGTTTAGTTTTTATGAGGAAAAGAATGGATATACACATTTATGTACCTCAGGTCTGAAGAGGATAAGAGGATCTTCCGCAGTTTAAGTTCCTAAATCAACAATCACTACAAATCGAAAGAGTAAACATACTTTATAAATCTTTAAATTAATTTTGTCAAGAATCCAACTTGAAAAAATTCACACAAAAATTTCATAAAAATCCATTTTGTTGCTAAAAATAGGTAGTAGTTAGCTTGTAATTAATTTAAATTTGATTAAAAGAAAATACACGTTTCATCAGACTAAATGTAACATTATTATTATTTATTGACATTTAAATTAATCTACTTATACAATACATTTTACTGAGATTACAGTAAATATAGATATAAAATTTTATTGAATTACAAGCAAACCACCAGAATCCAGCACCTATGGTATCCAGATATTAATCTTAAACCCTAAAATTACCTTACATTCGGCTTCTTTGTAATCAGTTGATTAGAGTCTACTCATTCCTGTTTTTTGGCTGATTCTCTTAAGCTGCTATCAGATTCACCAACATTTCGTAGAACTTTTGAGCCAACATTTGATTTCCTCCAACTTTTCGAGAAATATCCTTCCAACACCCAGTGTGATAGCAAACTGCAGTGTTTCCCCAACTTTTTTCCACAGTTCCAAAAAAGTCTGGGCTAGCCCAGATTTTTCATCCAACATTGAACATTTCAACGAATCAGAGATAAGCGATTGATACGAATAGGCGATAAATATTAACGGCTGGTACTAGTAGGACTGGTTTTCCGGATTTTCCTCCAACTTTTTCAAAGACAATTCTAACGTTTTTCTCTCTTTGAACGGGAAAATTTTGGGGTTAAAATCGGCTGAAAAGTTTGTCGCGCCTAAAGTCCGTGAATCTAATAACAGCTTTACAGTGTACTCATTTTTCGTAGCTCACAGTGTGCTACAAAAATAACTTTCATCTTGTACTATGCTAGCAATGACAGCAAGTGCAAAATGTCGGCCGGTGAATTGATTGTAGATCAGTGACTAACTTTCAGAATCTATTCATGGATCATTATTGCATGATTGATTAATATACATTGAGACGTTTTCAATTTATTGAATGGCATGTTCACCCAATATCACTCACAAATGTCTACTGTCAGTTTCCTTTCGTCTACCGCTTTTGAGTGTATCGACACAATTGGAACCCCCATTGTGAAATTTCCAAACCATTGGTTTAGTGTTAGCGTTTCCATGAGGTCTTTCCATATGCTTTACATATTGATACACTTATCTCAGCTGCAATTCTGATTTTAAAAAACGACAGCAATGCCCAGAAGTTCAGAATGTACTTAACTGAGATTGCATTTTTAATTATTTTAAATTACACTCATCTTCAAAATTAAAATTTTTTTCAGATCTGATAGATTATCTCCATAATTATTGGAGAGATTTTAATGAAATTAGCTATATACACATATTTATGTATGTGCGTATATTAATATATTGAAAGAAAAATAAACATTCAGCAGTTATAATGTGCATGCATGATCGTGCCTAAAAATCTCTAAGAACAGCTCTCACAAAGTGAATCATATTGAAAATCAGGCAGTTTATTAGTTATTGCGGTAGCTCGCCACACTACTCCCGCAACGCTGTTTTCAGACACTGAATGATTCTGAGAGATAAAAGCGAGTTATAATTTTCCTCCCCTAAGCGTCCGAGACATACTCGAAAGCAGGGCTGTCCAACGCGGCGCCCGCGGGCGCCATGGCGCCCTTCGAAGATTCTCTTGGCGCCCTTTTGAAGATTTCATATTAGACCTTTCATAAGTAACATTTCATCATAAAGAATGATTTCTCTAAAATCGTGAATATTTATATCAGAGATATTTTCAAAATTTCTGAATATATATTAAAAATCATAAACATACTTAGAAAAGTTAATGATGCATACTTTTACGATTTGTAGTTATTGTTTATAAGCTGTAAATATGATGTTTAAATATGGTAATTATTAGAAATAGATCTTTTTAATACTTAAGACTTAGCATAAATATAAGCGTTTTTCAAGTTCTCATCTCTTTCCTGCTTTTTTGAAGAGATATATATGTGCATGAAATTTAAGTTTTTAGCTCACAGGCTATCATAGCCTGAGAGCTTATGTGCCCGTCCGTTCTGTATGTATGTGCGTAACGCGATAACTCGTGATAAAAATATCCGATCTACTTGAAATTTTGTATGTAGGTATATCCTGACAAGGCGCTTCCCTGATTAGTTTTTGGAGTTCATTCGATATGTATAAGAGGAGAAACGGGGGCTCATGCCCCTCCCCTTAGTTGATATAAATGGGATTTTCATGCAGAATTAAGTTTTCGTTCAAAATTTAGATTAGGATCATTCTGATGAGGCGATTCCGTGACTGTTATTAGGTGTTCATTGATTAAGTATAAATAGGGGGAACAGGGGTTCTAATTCCCCCCCCTTAATTGATATAAATGGGTTTTTTAAGCAGAATTGTCAGATTTCGTTCAAATCTCTGAATAGTTTTGGAAGTTTAATGGTTAAGTATAAAAGAGGGGGATAGCTCCTCTTAAATTATATAAATGCTAAATGGGTTTTTATTAAGAATTATCTCATTTGCTCTGAATTTTGGATATAGATTTTTTATATGATAAAGCATGTCTTTGATAGTATAGGAGGTTCAATGGTTAAGTATAAAAAAAAAGAGGAAAGGGGAGAGCTGTTTCCCCTTCTTAATTTTTTTGAACGGAATTAACCCTTGAAAATATAAGGCTGTAATGTACAATTAGTATTTGTAGCCTGTGAGCTCAATGCCATCAGTTTAACTGGGCAGTATTCTTTATTTCTTATTGCTACTGTCACACTGGTCCACTGACTGTTTTTCACGAATTATAAAGGGGTTAAATTTCTCCTACTTGACATTTGATTTTTTTTTCAATTTGCTTAATAAAATCAATAAAATACAACAGAATGATTTCCAGATATGAAAGCAATTCCACAGATTACCTCTGTGGAATCACGCACATGGATTGGTCATTCATTATCATGTCCGTCCTTATTTATTTTTCTTTTATTTTTTTTACTTTCTTCCATCTTTACAAGAAGAAAGTAATTTCATGAAAATTATTAAAAATTATTAAATCATTTAATTCATGAAAATTTTCGACTTCCGGTTTTCGACGGATTTATACGTTTTAGAAGGTCCTGAACACGTTTTGACTATTTTTAGAAAATGTCTGTCTGTGAGTCTGTCCGTCTGCCTGTCTGTGAGTCTGTCTGTATGTGACAAAAAATTTGTGGGCGCTCTATCTCAAGAACTCATGCTCTAAATTTAATAAAAGTTTATATTCAGTTATACTTGATATGAATTAGTGCCTATTGGTTTTTAGTGAAAATTGACCAGCAGGTGGCGCTGCTATACTACGTTTTTCATGATTTTCAAGATTGCTATATCTCAAGAACTAATGCACAGAATTTCACCAAACTTCAGACTCTGTTACCCCTTGATATACATAGACGCTGATTAAGTTTTTGTGTAAATTGGCCAGCAGGTGGCGCTGCTATGCCACGTTATTCATGATTTTCATGATAGCTATATCTCAAGAACTAATGCACAGAATTTCTCCAAACTTCAGATTCCGCAATACCTTGTGATACATAGCAGCTGATAAGGTTTTGGTGTGAACTGCCCTATAGGTGGCGCTGCTATGTTACATTTTGTACGATTTTTGCGACAGCTATATCCCAAGAACTAATGCAGAGAACTTCATCAAATTTTAGATTCTGTTACACTAGAATATATAACATAATTAGACGCTGATTACATTTTGGTATTAACCTTGCAACAGGTGGTGCAGCTATGCTGCATTTTGCGCGATTTTTCCAATAGCTATATCTCAACAACCAACGCACACAATTTGATAAAACTTCAGATTTTGTTACAAAATGACAAATAACATAATTACACGATGATTACGTTTTGTTATAAATCCTTCAACTGATAGTGCTGCTGTGCTATATTTTACACTTTTTTTTTTTTAAACTAGCTATATCTCAAGAACTAATGCACAGAATTTCATCAAACTTCAGATTCTTTTACACCATAACATAATTAGACGCTTTTTTACGTTTTGGCATAAATTGTCCAAGATATGGTGTTGCTGTGCTACGTTTTGCAAATTTTTTGTTATAACTATATCTCAAGAACTAATGGACGAAATTCCATCAAATTTCAGATTCTGTTAGGCCTTAACATAAATAGATGCTTATTAGGTTTTAGTATAAATTACCCAACATTAGGCACTACTAAGCTCATTTTCTCAAAATATTAATTAAATTTTGCATTTTAGGCTTTTCGGATACCAGAATATCATTAGGCTAGGTCAAATGTTCGAGGAAATTCGATAGTGGGTAACTTTGGGGTCACCACGTTTTTTTTTAAATATTAAAATGTACTCATGAGATAGAAGAAAGTTTTGGGATTGGCACATCCAACTAGTTATATTAAAGCATAGCACGGCAGTGCTATGCTTTATTTATTACCAATTTGTTCTTTTAATTTATTCAGCAAATTATGTTTTTGTTTAATAAAATTATGTTTAGGTCTTCAACATAAGTCAAAAGGTATTTTTACATCCTAAAAGAAGTCTAGACATATCTCTGATTTTCATCTTATTTATTTTTTGTTATTGTTGTTAGTATAGCTGTGATTACAGTTTCAGGCATCTTACCTCTACAACCATTTTTTGTAGATCTCTCATAGAAAAAGTTATAATTTGAACTTTAATACATACAACTGCCTAACTGTAGGGATTTTTTGTCTACGACTATAAATTTTATTTGAATTATGTTAACACGTGCGTACATACTAATATTGTGCGATAATAGTGCCGCATGTTTTCAGTCATGTGAAGAATGGCGCCCTTCATTGAATGCCAATATCTGAGATGCTCCCCTGCTTACTGAAAGGTTGGACAGGCCTGCTCTAAAGGGTTTAGGTCTGGAGATCGAGTTGGCCGAGTCCATCAAATGAATATCCTTACTTTGCAGAAATTCGTAGATTAGATTAGCTCTATTTGAAACGTTGAAGTTGATTAACACGTTCACTGCCTCTTACGTGAAGATGTGATGATAGTTAATGCCACACTGTAGAAGTGGGATTGTATCAGAAGCCAATTTACTTTTTATAACAAAGAATCAGTGAAAGATTTTCCCGTGCCAGCGCGTGACTGGCTATTGGACATCACCCCACATCACGCGCTGGCACGTTAGTGGCCCCTTAACGTTGGCACCATATCACGCGCTGGCACGTGAGTGGTCCCTTAACGTTGGCATTATATCACGCGCTGGCGCGTGATCGGCAGCGAATGTGTTAAGATGAAATCAGGACCAAGTGCATCCTTGAAAAGGCCAATATATTTTACCAAGATATCATTCCTGCAACACATATCAGTCAGGGAGCCTTTGCCAAATACTTATAGAGTGCGCCCTTTTAACAAAAAGCCTGCCCAGACTATGAGACCTCCGTTGCTATAATGCTCTTTTTCTCGGAAGATGGAAGGGAGTAAGTAAATTCCTAGTTTTCTTCAAAAGAAAGTACACCTCAGTTTATACTAAAGCTAAAAAGAAACTCGCCAGTAAATATAACGGTGCGACATTGATCTCTGTTCCAAAGCAGATGTTCTCTGCACTTTGCTAAACGAGATCTGCTGTATGCAGAAGTGAGCAATATGCAAGCAGCAGCGTCATGTAGCCTTTTGCAAGCAGTAATTTTTCAAACTCGACTTTCTGTGGCCGAGTAAAGGTGAAGAAAGAGGTCATGTACACAAATGGCACCTTGCGCATGTAAAATCCGTCGGTATACAAAACCCTCCAAGTTACTTGTGAATTATACCTCTTGAGGTGCCTATAGGGGTGATTCACTCAGCATCGGTGATGTAAGCACGGGTTCAAGAAAAGACAAAAAAACTCCAAGAGAAGACGAGTTATTCTTGACACAAAATCCTTTTATTGAAGAGCATCAGGCATGTAACAAGGCTCCGGTCGACGGTAAGTCCCATCGACCGCAGGAACGTAGGAGAATATTGTATCACATAACAGTACCAAGGATGAGAGCCGAGTGATAAAAATACAATTTTTGAAACCACTGTCTTTGGCGTATTACATTGGTATTTATCGCCAATAACGAACACCAGATGTACATTTTCGATGATAGGAGACATGCATTTGATTTCCGTTACATAGAGTGCAATGAGAATGCTCAAAGTGTAAAATTTGAAATAATTAATGCCAAACGATAAAAGGGTGTATATGGCACCGGAAAACCACAAGGATTGAATTCTTTACCTAGGGTTAACAAGAGTCTCACGGGCTCCGAAAGGAAATGAATTCTAATGAAATAAAATAAAAGACAAACTTAGTGCATCTGTTTTTTAAGTGAATAGCGTTTAACTATGAATAAATACAGGCTAGAAATAACTCTTTAAATGGTTGTTGCCATGGGAAAATACTTACAGTTACATGAACAAACGGATCTATGTTGTGGCTTTAAAGAAAGCATTAGAGATAAGCGAAGTCATATTAAAGGAAAAATGGCCGTTAGTAACTGAAAAGAATTAAAGGGATTAAAAATCTACCTTATTAAATAAAGTTACAAATTAAGGGAATATTTTAATTTTAACTAAGGGGGGGGGGAAAGCAATTATTAACTAATATGTAAAGGAAAACGCCTTTACAGTGCCTAACAAGGTGAAGATCTCCTCATCTGGCCAAGTTTCTAAATTTCGAGATTAACTTGAGTAGCAATACACAGATGCCAAAAACCAAGAACAAAATTTTAAGCAATCGGCATAATAAAGTTCACAAGTAAGTAGTAGGTACTTCAGGTAGAAGCGGTCGTCAGTTTTTTTTTTTTACTCTCGCGGCGATCAGGTAATTACCCTTCCAGATACCTGGTAATAAGCAAATTTAGCTGGGGCAACTCGGCCGGTAGGTGCCTAGTCATCGGTTAGATAGAAAGATCACGAGATAGTTTACTTCTGTTGCACTCCTTTACCCTTTTACCCCTCGCTGTATTGGACAAATAACGTTTTTTGTTGGCCGTCAAGGCTCTTGGACGACCTTGCTCAGGCTTGTTCTCTATAAATCGAAATCTTTAAACTGTTAAGATAAGTTGACCATAACGTCGAAGTTTACGTCGGTATTACATCGAAGTCGCGAAGACTCTGCACCTCTTTACAGTCTCCCCGCGATTTGTCATCTCATACCATTATCCAAATGTTAGTGGTTATTAATTTAGCCTTTTCTTTTTAATTTCATCGAATCTTGAAAAGAAAAAAAAACTCTAGGTATTCGGGAAGCCGAGCGAGCGAACAAAACACGAAAATTCCTAAGCTCGCTCATAAAGCCTGTTGCTCTAATAATTCCGCCCATATATACCTCTATTCTTACGTATTCGACACTAAAGTGTTGCATTTCTGCTTCGAAGCATTTAGTTTTACCTTTTGTTCAGTACTTTTCATGAAATTCTACAAAATAAGAGAATTCACTTAATTTTGAACTTGAACGTGTACAAATTTATTTTATGTAATAATATCTAGATATTAAGATAAATCTAGCTTATATATAACAAAAGTTTTCTACATTACACAATGAAAAATGAATACTCAGATTTCGCGAAAGTTTCTTCGTTTTGACGAAATCATTTCTTGAGAAATCCTCCGAGCGAACATTTCATCAAGTATATGAAATTTTTTTCTTCGCTTGTTTTGAAAAAAAAAAAAAAAATCATAAAAAATGGCTGGAGGTGCCATCTACTGAACAGTTTTGAAGCACCTGTATTTATTGACAGAGGGAAAAAATAATGTCTGCACAGGGATTCAAACTGACGATCTCCGATGTGAGAGTCGTTGCTCTAGCTTTCACGCGATGGGATCCTTGAATGATGGACATGATTCTAAAGCCATATAGTGGATTTCACTGTATTTTTATATTTTTATAAAGTAGATTATAATTTTATCGATGCTGTTATAATTTTTGCAACTTTCAATTAATAAGGCTGATTTATTACTATGGTTTTCTGTGATTAATGAATAATTATAATATGACTTAATTAAAAAATATATTAGAAGAATTTTCTTTATTCACTGAATGATTAAAATATGGTCTGGTTAATTTGTTGCTTAGGAAAAACGAATTTTGATTTGCATTTGAACTTTCAGTAGAAGGTTGAGATTCTAACATTTTATTGTTTATGGAGGGAAGAGAGGTCCACTATACTTAGTTTGATTGAAAAAAAAGGTATAAACTTCTTAAATAAAAAATAAAAAATTCTGAAATTTTGAAATTTTACTAACCAGATTTTTTTTCTTGGACGATTTTGTTGAACACAGGAAATTTATTCTTTTCGAATTAAACCAACAACAAATAAATAAACAAATGAAAATAATAATAAATTACCTAAAAATTTTAGCAGCTAGAAAAATTACAAATACAGTAAGAATTACTACCTATATTTCAGTATTTTCTAAAAAAAAGGCTGAAAAGTGCTGTTTTAAAATTTATTACTATTGATTAACATAAACAAGAAATTATTGCTTGCTAAAATCGCAGAATTTGAGGAGATACAGAATCGCATCCCTCTTCGAAATAGCTGTGATGTAGAATCACATATAGTTTTCTTAAATTTTACATTTTTCTAAATTACAGTTAAAGCTAATCTTTAATTAAATATCTAGTTTATCTTAATGTTTTATTTCGATCCCACAATAACTTTCCGTTCAAAAGAAAAGAAAGAAAAACATCTAGCATCTGCTTTATTACTGATAAACGGCTGTCAGATAAAGAGAATTCATTAAGATGCGTATTTCACCCTTGCTGGAAACAAATAAAAAAAGAACAAAGATATGCTTTGCTTGCGGTCAGTAAAATCGCTTTTCTCTCTGCTTAATTGTGATTCTAACTTATTCGTTAGGTAATAATCTTTCCTTGTGCATGCCACATTATTGTGTCTTTCATAAATTCTCCCAAAACAGAGTCCTAAAGTACGAATTGGCGCGAATTCTTTTTGGCGTATTTTTTTAGGACTGCCCATTTCTGGTTGCCCTGTATTAAATTCAAAATCATCTTAATTGTTTAAAGCGTAACAGAAAATTTCATGGTTATGATATCATTCACTTTTCATATGCTCCTTTTCGCCAATTCTGGATGCCAATGTGTGAATTCTGAATGAGAAAATTCAATTGCCTCTCTCTCGCTTCATGCACTCAGTCATGTAACAAAGGTCTCTTGAAAAATGGTTACAGGCACCATCCCTAATTATTTCAGTAAGGAATGATTTAATTTTTATAACTCTACTTTAAATAAACAATGTTCTCAAAAGGCATTTATTTTATTGATCACAGCCTACAACTCTAGCGAATGCATTTTTTTGAAAAGAACCTGGTCGCAATACTTTAAAATACAGATCTCCACTACAGAAACTATTGCCTGTGAAAGGGGTGATATATGTGATGTAGAATCACATATAGTTTTCTTAAATTTTACATTTTTCTAAATTACAGTTAAAGCTAATCTTTAATTAAATATCTAGTTTATCTTAATGTTTTATTTCGATCCCACAATAACTTTCCGTTCAAAAGAAAAGAAAGAAAAACATCTAGCATCTGCTTTATTACTGATAAACGGCTGTCAGATAAAGAGAATTCATTAAGATGCGTATTTCACCCTTGCTGGAAACAAATAAAAAAAGAACAAAGATATGCTTTGCTTGCGGTCAGTAAAATCGCTTTTCTCTCTGCTTAATTGTGATTCTAACTTATTCGTTAGGTAATAATCTTTCCTTGTGCATGCCACATTATTGTGTCTTTCATAAATTCTCCCAAAACAGAGTCCTAAAGTACGAATTGGCGCGAATTCTTTTTGGCGTATTTTTTTAGGACTGCCCATTTCTGGTTGCCCTGTATTAAATTCAAAATCATCTTAATTGTTTAAAGCGTAACAGAAAATTTCATGGTTATGATATCATTCACTTTTCATATGCTCCTTTTCGCCAATTCTGGATGCCAATGTGTGAATTCTGAATGAGAAAATTCAATTGCCTCTCTCTCGCTTCATGCACTCAGTCATGTAACAAAGGTCTCTTGAAAAATGGTTACAGGCACCATCCCTAATTATTTCAGTAAGGAATGATTTAATTTTTATAACTCTACTTTAAATAAACAATGTTCTCAAAAGGCATTTATTTTATTGATCACAGCCTACAACTCTAGCGAATGCATTTTTTTGAAAAGAACCTGGTCGCAATACTTTAAAATACAGATCTCCACTACAATAGCTACCTTTCCTTAAAATCCCTTCAATCTGGCCGTGATTAAGAAAACACATTCGTCAAATGTTTGAGATTTTACTTTTCGTTAAAAGCCTCGTGATTTTGATAAGAAATGATCGTCAAAATATAACTCAAAGATTACAAAATCGGCAAAAGTGAGAGTTTTTTTTTTTCTTTTTCTTCAGAGAACGTACTATGAAGCTTATCACATGTCTCGGAATCATGGATACAATTTGGTTGTAAAAGTTTGTAGAGGCTATCCCGATTTCCTCGGAAGAATATTCGTAGGATAGTGAGATGAATTGTGTAACAAAGAGGAAGAAAATGCCAGAAAGCTAAACAAATCTGTGTTATTCTTCAGCTGTGTTTTTCATTATTGTAAATATACAGGTTGGCCATGATTAAACTGACAGTACTCAGAGTTTCTGTAGTGCGATCTAATTGAGAGAATGGCGTCACATTTTGTGGAAAAATTAAACAAGATGGGGAAGAAAAATTCCGCGAAATAAATGGTTCTAAAAATCATCACTAGGGGAATATTTGGCGCTAGGTCAAGAAAAGCACAATAAATTTTAATAATTTGAAACTGTTTAAAAAATGCAGAATCGATACTGAAATAAAATACCTTTTATTTAGCACATTCAAATCAGATTCAATGAGATCGCCGTTTTTGTGGACGACATATAGCATTATATGCCCAACAATATCGTGTGACAATATGTATCAGAATATCGTCGTATTGGTTTATGTCAAGGTCTAATAAACCATAAATAAGTTTTATGAAATTCAGTGCATTATTGAATGAGATATAACTTTTGCAAAATTCACTAAAAAGTCATTTTAAGCAGCACCACCTGTTTGCGATAAACACCAAAACTTAATAAGCATTTATACACACGTTAAAGTCTAGAAAATATGAAGTTTGTGAAATTCTCTGCATTAATTCTTGAGACATAAATATCATAAAATCCGTGAAAATGCATCATAGAAGTGGAACCTGAAAGACAATAAATACCCAAACTGAATCAGCACCAATTTACGTGTCTATTGAATATAACGTTTCGTGAAATTCCATGCATTGGTTCTTAAGGTAGAGTGGCTACAGAATTTGTGTCTCACACAGATTAATATACTAAAAACGAAAATCAGAATTTTATGGTTCCAGTATTTTTTTAATGTTTACAGAATAAGCCTATAATAAAAGTTATAATTTGAACGAAATTTTTTGTACATTTGCTCTGGTTTTATTCATTTTTTTTTTTTTTTTTTTTTTTTTTTTTTTTTTTTTTTTTCTTTGTAGCGAATGAGATTAAAAGTGAAATGTGATACTAAAGAATGCTTCCAACCAGAAAGGGAAATCATAAGAAAACATATTAAACTTAGCAAGAAAGAAAATTCATGCGTCAAGCTCTTTCCATGCATATATAATACACTTTCCAGCAATTTCAGAATGCTATAACAAAACTTCATGTTTTAGAAAGGTAAAAGATAATGTCTGAACGAAAACTTAATTTCAGCAATTATCACCCACAATTAGAAAAATATTCGAATTCTTTTATGTAGCTTTGTATCTCATCTATTATAGATCTGTATTGTATATATCCTATATGCAAAACTTTAGCCCATTTAGGGAAAAAACATAACATGATTAAAAAATTCACCTTTATTAATTTCTGTCGATAAGCGAGAATGTTTTTACGTTTTTTTGTTTTATAAGAACTATAAAATTTATACATAGTAAAAAATATGCAAAATTTTGCATAATGTGCATTGTAAATTATTGCATAAAAGTGTATGCAATAATTTACAATGCTATCCCAGCAAGTATTGCTTATTGATATTATTGCGACCGAATATTTGTGTGTGTCCCTGAAAATAGATGATAAATGCTATCAGACGATATTCTATAGTGAGCATTTTATATAGTACAGTGTTACATATCAGTCTGAATATGTATGAAATTTTGCAACATTATTTACGTACACTGTAAACGATTTTTCCCCATAACCCATGATAAAATGGAATTGTTTGAGCATCCCTATAAACGAACAATAAATTCTATTCACTTCTTACTTTAACATCGAACATTCCATGTATTTTTCTATGACATATATAAATTACATGACAATTAAATTTTATGCGAGTTAGAATACAGTCATATGTCGGACATACGTATTCAAACAACCCAAGCCATAAGCACTTTTCAATTATGCTACAACTGCCATAAAGTACTCTTGAAACATCTTCCTTCTGAATTAATTTTTTTTTAATATTTTCTTTAAAAATATTATTTTAACTGACTTTTATTATTGAACATTTTTTAATACTTCTTTTTGTATAAATATTACTTTTCAGTTCTTTATATTTAAGAAATATATGTTTCATGATTCTATATAAATCAATTATTTCGCAGAGCATTA
Organism: Maratus speculifer; assembly: GCA_964019185.1. Taxonomy (NCBI): domain Eukaryota; kingdom Metazoa; phylum Arthropoda; class Arachnida; order Araneae; family Salticidae; genus Maratus; species Maratus speculifer. The sequence continues at coordinate 423,509,984 of OZ025289.1, read as the reverse complement.
AAAATAACACGAGTGAATTTCTAATACTTCTAAAAATTCCTTCTTACGAGTAATAGGATTTTACTGATGATCTTAAACTGGTTGATGCATTTTTAATTAATATGATATATGCATATATTCTAATATTTTCTTTGCTCTTTTTTAAAAGCGAAATTAATGATATTCTGAATGTGATTCATTGTCTTTCAAGTTTATCTTAGCTTAAGCATATAACATTTATTCATCATGTTGTGATCGGTTGTCTCTGGCTAAATGATTTCGCCCTAACCATTAAATCACGGACATAACATGAGAGATAGTAATGTTTGGACGATCAATCAAGTGCTGGTAGTTCTTTATCAGGTCCCACACACAATTAACATGAAAGGTGCATTAATATGCTATCGGATCCAGACGACATTCCAATACCGAAAAGACAAGCGGCAAAAAACGAAATTTGGGAGTTCTTTGTTTTCATTCTTTTGTCTTCTGTATTTGCAAGGAGTTTCAAATGACCAGCTGAAATCTGTCTTCAATGTCTACAACTTGCTTTGTTAGGTGATAGTGACTTTTGTTCTTTTTAGAAATATCTTCTGATTCCGGAACAACTCTTCAACTTCACTTCTTTTTCTAAACTTCAACTAACGAACTGAGTTTATAAAGAACAGCTTCGACTTTCAATTGTTTTGACGAATTCACTTGTGAAGGAGGATACTTGAATTTTCAGATTTAATTAAATATTTTTTTTTCCTCAGTACTATTTCTTTTTTCTTTTTTTTTCTTTTTTCTTTTCTTTTTTTTTTTTTTTTTTTTTTTTTTTTCATAGTATGTCTGTATAACATATATCAATTACGTGGCAATCTGACTTTATTTACGCGAGTTAGAAAACAGTCATGAGTCGCCAGACAGTAGTCAGATAACCGAAGTCATAAGTACTTTTCAATTATGTTACAACTACCATAAAGTACTCTTTAAACATCTTCCTTTTAAATAAATTTTTTTTAAATATTTTCTTTAAAAATCTTATTTTAACTTATTTATTATTAAACATTTTATTGATAATTTTTTTTATAAATATTATTCTTAAGTTTTTTATATTTAAAAAATATATGTTTCGTGATTCTATATAAATCATTTATTTCGCAGAACATCGAAAATAACACACGAGTGACTTTCGTATGTACTTTTAGCAATTCTTACTTGCAAGTAATAGGATTTTACTAATAATCTTTTGCTGGTTTATGAATTTTTAATGAATATCATATATGCATAGATTCTAAAATTTTCTTTGCTCTTTTTAAAAGCGAAATGAATGATATTCTGATTGTGATACTGTCTTTCAAGTTATCTTAGCTTGATCATATAACATTTATTCATCCTGTTGTGATCGGTTGTCTCTGGCTAAACGATTTCGCCTTATCCATTAAATCACGGACATAACATGAGAGATAGTAATGTTTGTACGATCAATTAAGTGCTCGTAGTTCTTCATCAGATTCCACACACAATTAACATGAAAGGTGCATTAATATGCTATCGGATCTGGACGACATTCCAATACACGAAAAGAACAGCGATAAAAAGACAAAATTTTGGGGTTCTTTCTTTTCATTCTTTTGTCTTCTGTATTTACAAGCAATTTTAAATGACCAGCTAAAATCTATCTTGGATGTCTGCAACATGCTTTGTTAGATGATAGTAACTTTTGTTCTTTTTAGAAATACCTTCTGATTCCGGAACAACTCTTAATTCTAATCTTCAACTAACAAAGTTAACAGAGAAGAACAATTTAGGCTTTCAATTGTTTCGGCGAATTCACCCGCAAGGGACGGTACTTGAATTTTCAGATTTAATTAAATCAATTTTCTTTTCATCAGTGTTATTTCTTTTATTTTTCCTAGTATTATTCTATAACATATCTTATACTATAATGCGAGCAAAAATTGTGTGTGTGTGTGTGTCTGTGTGTGTAAATTTTATCTCAAAAACGGCTCTAACGATTTTCGCAAAAATTTGGATTTTATCATTTTCGGGCACAAGAAGACCATTGGGCTAGGTCACATGTTTGAGAAAATTCGATTATTGGGTCATTTTGGGTCATAATGGTTCAAGATCAAGCTATTTATATCTAGAGAACGGCTGCATCGATTTTAAGGAAATTTTCTATCCAATCGTTTTTTGGCTCGAAAAAACTATTGGGCTAGGTCACATGTTCGAAAAATTTCGATTAGTGGGTCATTTTTGGGTCATTATGGGTCAAGCCATTTTTATCTAAAAAACGGCTCTAACGATTTTGACCAAATTTTATGTTGTATCGTTTTCGATTACAAGAAGACCATTGGGTTAGGTAACATGTTCGAGAAAATTCGGTTAGTGGGTCATTTTTGGGGTCATTGTGGGTCATGCTATTTTTATCTACAGATTTTCTCACGCAATTTTGACAAAAAATTACATTCTATGGTTTTCGGGCACGAGTAAAACATTGGGCTAGGTTACATGTTCGAGAAAAAATTTTAATGGGTCATATTGGGTCATTAAGAATCTGGGTCAAGCTATTTATATTTAAAAAACGGCGTGATGGATTATAACGAAATTTTGTATGTGACAGTTTTTTGACATGAGAAAACTAATGGGCTAAATCCCATGTTTGAGAGATTTCGACTATGAGGGTCATTTGTGGGTCATGATGGGTCATAATGGGTCATGGTCAAGCTATATCTAAAGAACAGGTGGATCGATTTTAACGAAATTTTGTATGCAACATTTTTTTGGCACGATAAAATTATTGGACTAGGCTACATGTTCGAAAAATTTCGATTAATGGGTCATTTTGGGTCATTAAGAGTCTGGGTCAAGCTATTTATATTTAAAGAACGGCGTGATGGGTTATAACGAAATTTTGTATGTAACAGTTTTTTGACATGAGAAAACTAATGGGCTAAATCACATCTTTGAGAGATTTCGACTATGAGGGTCAGTTGTGGGTCATGATGGGTCTGGGTCAAGCTATATATAATTAAAGAACGGCAGATCAATTTTAACGAAATTCTGTATGTAACAATTTTTAGAAACGAGAAAACTAATGGACTAAGTCACATATTCGAGAGCTTTCGATTATAAGGGTCATTTGTGGGTCTTAATGGGTCAAGATCAAGCTATATCTAAAGAATGGGTGGGTCGATTTTAACGAAATTTTGAGACAACATATTTTTGGCATGAGAAAATTATTAGGGTAGGTCACATGCTCGAGAAATTTCGATCAGTGGACCACTTTTAGGTCATTCTAATTTTATCTAGACACCGTTTCGCGCAATTTTGACTAAATTTTGTATTTTATCGTTTTCGGGCACAAGAAAATCATTGGGTTATGACAGATTTTTGAGAAAATTTGATCAATGGGTCATTTTGGATCATAAGGGGTCAGGGTCAAACTAACTATATCTAAAAAACGGCTCAATCGATTTTATCTAAATTTTGTATCTAATGTTTTTCGGCATGCTAAAACTAATGAGCTAGGCCACACGTTCGAGAGATTTTGATTATAAGGCTGATTTGTTGATCATGATGGGTCATGCTAATTTTATATAGAAAATGGTACTCACCATTTTGACTATACTTTGCATTATATCGTTTTTGAGCAAGAGAAAACCATTTGGCTTGGACACATGCTCGCGAAAATTCGATTAGTGGGTCATTTTGGGTCTTAATGAGCTTGGGTCATTCTAATTATATATAACAACGACTCAATCAATTTTACCTAAATTTTGAAACAAAACGTTTTTTGTCACGAGAAGACTATTTGGCTGAGTTGCATGTTAAACAAAATTATATTAATGGGTCATTTCGCTTCATTGCTGAATGCTGCCAAGCTAATTTTCCCTAAAAAATGGCTTGAAGGATTTTGATTCAATTTTATATTCTACTGTTTTTGATTACCTGAAGACGATTGAGCTATGTCACATGCTTGATCAAATTTGATTAGTGGCTCATTTTGGGTAATACGGGTCAGGGTCACGAGAATATGGCAAAAGCCGATAACTTGATGATATTTGAGAAAATATTGGCGACATATGGCGAAAAAATCGACTATAAAAATTACGAAAACCAAAACACGTATTTGGAGCGAAATGAAAGAATGCCTCCAAATTTGGCTATATCTAGCAAAAAATATTGTCTTTCAGAATGTAAAGAATTTTTTTATACATTCTTAAGAGGATTCGAGATGCATGGTTAAACCAATCAGAGTCGAGCTAAAAAAGTGATTTAGATCGATGTCCTTTCGTTGTAAATTTTAAAATAAAGTAAAATTTATAAACATGCGCGTAAAAACATAGTTTTCTTATTGATTGTTTTTCTAAATAATACTATTATAAACATGTTTTACAGTAATAATACACAGTTAATGATGCAGTGAAAATACTATATCGAGTTGAACACAAAGTTAATTTTGACCGAGCTAAGCTCGGTCTTCCCTGCTAGTATTAATTATATGGCAATCCGACTTTATTTACGCAAGTTAAAAAACAGTCATACGTCGAACAGACAACAGTCAGATAACCGAAGTCATAAGCATTTTTCAACTACATTACAACTGCTATACACTCTTAAAACTGTGCCTCTGATATGAGAGGCAAATTCGGAATTTTTTTGCCTCTGAATATTAAGAGGCACATGGTGCCTTTGAAATTAAGAAGCACACGGTTAAAACTGTGCCTCTGATATAAGAGGTACATTTTTAATTTTTGTGCCTCTGAATATTTAGAGGCACACGGTGCCCTTCAAATTAAAAGGCACAATCTTTAAACAGTGCCTCTGATATAAGAGGTACATTTTTAACTTTTGTGCCTCTGAATATTAAGAGGCACACACTGCTTTTGAAATTAAGAGGCACATTATGTGCCTTTGAAAGTCTATTTCGTGCCTCTTAGTAAAAGTGGCACTTTTTTTTATTCTTACATTTTTACTTTCCAGTAAAAATAACTGAGGTCAAACATTATTAAAATTTATACTGGGTGTCTTCCTTTATTAAACAATTTATTAATCATTATATAGTTTTAAAGGTATGGTTCCAACAACAAAAATGTTTCAAGGATTGTCCTCCATCAATGACTTTTTATGACAAAATAATTATTACATTTTAAAGTTTATACATCCTTTCCCGATATAAATTACATTTTGAAAAAAAATTTTCCACCCTCTAATAATAATAAAAAAGGTTCCTTTTTCTGATAACAGAAATATTCAGTGCTAAATGATTACTTTGAATTTTCAGTGTTCCCTGGCTTTAAAAGCAAAATTTCCTGCACCAGAAAATGCTGAAAATTCAAAATAACCTAACTTTGTATGTTTTGTTCATAAACAGCGGAATATGCTCTGACGAAAATTTTTCTTGCTTCCATACTATTTTGAGTTTGAAATATTTAATATTCTTTCTAGCAATGTCAAATGATACTTTTCAAAGTTTATTTATGATTATTTTTCTAATTTTTAAAGTTTAATAATAGAAAAAAAATGGTTTGTGGTTGTTTTAATCTGAAAATATTAATATTCAAAAAATCAAAATCTTTTAAAAAGTGACATTTGATAATGCTAGCAATAATGATATTGTTTATGTTTAGCTAAAAAAGAAATACAGAAATTTAAGCTCTGACACCAATTTAAAAAAAATAATAAATAATGAATGATCTTACTAGAAGTTATAAATCAAAATTTAGTTTGACACTTTGCAAATAAAAAACTATATCTTTTCCCCCAAAATAATCAAATTTTCTCGCATTTTGTATTTTATAGTAATTTATAGAAATTAGAAATCTCACAGGCAGTAGTTTACATTTTGTTTAAAAGGTTTCTTGTTTCCAATAAAGGGATAAAAAAATGGATATCTTTTTTCAATAATTTAATAAAAATATGCCAGAAATAACATTCTTAGCTGAAAATATGTTTTTTCAGCAAAAAATTAACTTTTTTTTTTTTTTGTTAATTTTTTAGTTTGAACATGTGAGAAATGAAGAATAATATTTCAACATTAAACTATTCTTAAATATACATACTAAATTAAATATAATTATTTAATATTCTCATAAAATAAAAAAAATGAGGCAAATACTACTTTTAATTTATAGTTCTAGACAGTTTATTTTGTTTTTCATCATTTTATTAAAGTAAAACACTTCTCAGAAGATACTACCAAAGTTAACATTTTAAATGAGTTTTAGCCACAATAAGATAATTGTAATGCAGTAAACAATTAACTTAGCAATAAATAATGTGCTACACTACAAAAATAAAAAAAAAATAAAAAAATAAAAGCTGTTTGATTTAATATCTCTAAATATCATTCATGTTGATATAGAGCTACTTTGTTCAATGGGGAACATAAAATTTTTTGAGAACAAATTTAAGCCAATGTTAAATAAAATAAACAAAATGGCATTGCTAATTAACTACTTAATACATAGAAATTAGACAAGAATAATACTTGGATTAACACATAAGTAGGGAAAGTGGAAAAGTAAACCATAACAGATGATTTGGATAAAGCCAACAATATTTATTTGCTTAATTTGTGCTGGATGTTAAATAGTATTTTTTACATTCTTTGACTTTATCTTTTCTACCCTCCTCTCATGTTATTTAATCATTAAAAAACAATATTCTGAAACAAAAAAAAGAACAGATAAACTTTAATTATTCTTGTTAATGCTGATGCTTAAGAACTTAAAAAAAAAAAAAAAAAAAAAAAATACAATATATATGAAAATAAAAATACAGGACACATAAATATACAAATATATTTTATTGTAAAATATACACTTCATTCATTAAATTAATTCTATGCTGTAAGAATATTTAAATTTAAACTGTAATATACAACATAATAATGAAACAGTTACACATTCTATAGCAGAATTGTCTTCTAAATATTTGGTCCGAAGAGTAGTTAGTTGCCATTTAAAAAATAAATTTGCAGGTTTCTTCCATTGAGGAACATATCCTAGAGAGAAATTGATAAGAAAAATAATTAAATACTTAATATTTGTTCATAAATAAATTCAAATACATATATAAAAAAAAAATGTATTTGCTACAATAAACTCTCGATTATCTGGTAGCAGCAGATGGGCACATTGGATAATAAAAAAGCTTGATAGGGATGAGTTCTGTAAATATCCTTATCATGCCATCATGCTTCCGTTAAAAACACATTTTTGATACAAAAACTTATTTCTAGTCATGTTTTCTGACTTGTTTCATAAAAACAGTCGCTCATATAAAATCATGTACCCTGTATATGAATACAATATATATAGTTTTAAATTAAACAAATCCTTGATGTAAAAAGCCTAACTAAAAAACAATTTAAATTTATTTTATTGACCCATGATTAGAATTAAAATATATAATTACATACAAAAGTCAAGATTAAAAAATAATACAAATAATAATTAATTATTGATAAATGACTGCTTTTATATTTTAGCAGTCTTATTAAGAACACATGCAATATAGAAGGATCACAGATGATAGAAAACATCCATATCCATCACCAGGGTTGGTTTTTTGACATCAAAAAAGGGTTTGTGACATGACAAGGGTTTAAAACGTCAAAAACCCAGAGTCACAATCTGCTGCGGTGCACTAGAGTTTGTTCAGAAAACAAATTTTAATACTAGCTTCTATTGCCATACTTCATGTTGAAATTTAATTATATTATGGGTAATTAGCAATGTCTTAAAATATTTTTAATTAATAAAAATTAAGGTAAAAATAACAAATTCCAAATCCCAGAAATTTATCTCGAAATGGACATGCAGAAATATTTGCACAAAAATTATGTTTAAACATTTTGTTTATTTATTGTTATTATTATTTTAATATTTAATTTGTAAAAAAATCTAAAGTTATTTAGTATGCATTTTGACATAGCTATATTTATAAGGAACAAGTTAAGTGTTATAAATGCAGGATTTTTAAAAGTGTCATACTTAATATACGTGTTAATTTTTTTTTTTTTTTTTTTTTTTTTTTTTTTATGCTTTACACATTATATACATAATATCTAGTAGGTTAATTTGAATTTAAATACAATGCATGCTATGATTATTATGTATCTTTATAAACCATTTTTATATCAATTCCCCCCCCCCCCCCAAAGCAGACACACTAATAGTATCAAGAATACAAATAATGTTTACTTTAAAGTAAGGTAAGAAAAATCAAAAAGCGAGGTAAATAATAGAAGTTCTCAGATTGCGAATGATTGATGAATGCTCAACCTGATTAAAAGAATTTTCTTCAAAAGTGTCTAAAGTTCAGAAAATGTTAATATTTATCCTTAAAAATGTCTAATCTTTATATTATTTTAACTATACACTAAGTATGGTTATAAATAAATTTCTTAATAATATAATATCCCTGCAAATTTTGAATAACACATTAAAATTTATTAAATAAAGTTACAAAAGATAAGTTTTCCAAAGTCTAAGATTTTGTTTACTCTTCAAAATATGTTTCTTCAAAAATTTAAATTTATTTTTTCTACAACATATTTAGAAACATTTTCTTTATTAAAAGCAAATAAATTTTACTTATTAAATATAGATTTTTGGCCATGGTTAAAGCCATCAAAAACTGTTGCATGTCAAAAACTTACCAAGCCTGTCCAACACCACCTTAAATCTATTCACAATTTTAATAGAGAATTTATCTTAATAACTTTAGATAGTTGAAAAGCTACTGGATATAATTAGGTGTAAAACAATTAAAGAAATATGATTGAAATTACATCAACTAAGGGACATTAAAATCTCATTACATAACAATCAACCTTTTAAAAAAACATATTTAATAAATTAAATAAAATATATAACACTTAATATGATGTGTTTTGATTTTAGGTAGTAATTATATAATTTCTTTAATAAAGGAAAATATATTTGTTTTAGAAAATAAAAACTGAAAGGTTGACAGCTATTGTTACCTTGAGTTAAGTTTTTAAAGAAATATTTTCAAAAGATTTAGTTATTTATAAGAGCAGTTAGCATGTTTATTGTAAATATTTCCTTCCTTTTAAATCAATGTACTATTAAATTAAATCATCTGTTTGAAAATAAATTGAATTTATACTGAATAAGCACATTAAAAAAAGACTGTTTGATAAAGATAAGAAAAAATTCAAAAGGTAATTTCTACCACTTGTGTTTTTCCTGGTATATGTAACTTCTTGAGTGATGCAATCAAAGCCCTGTTGTCGCATATGGCTGATTTTCTATTTAGGTATCGTGAATTTTCACCAATAAATTTTAGTAGTTATTTTTACTTTATACAATGATAGAAAATCCATAAATAAAATAGTTATTCATAATTTTCTGTTCTGAATTCAATATTTTTAAACAAAAAATCTGCCAGATGCTAAAGCAGTGGAGCACATTATTCTATGGTTACAACCTAACTTTAAAAAATCATGGCCATAGGTATGTATAAAACTTCTTTTAATTTCTCATGCTTATTTCAACAAAAATATCAGTAAAAGATTTATGATGTACAGATTTCGCTCAATTACAGCACTACCTAATCCTACAATATTACAGCACCCATTTAAACATACATTGAATGAGGAGAAAACATTGTAATAAATCAATAACCAACCTTCTCAAAAAATTAATATACATAAATAATGTAATATTGTGATGCAATTATGAATGGAAACTTTTCTGACAAAGTGAAAAGGTGCCCAGGAAAGAGTTAAATAAAAGATATTTGACTTAAATTTCCAAATTTTGCCTCTTGAGTTACCTGTACTGACAATAAGTTGACACATTTGACTCAAACCTAATAACCTTATTGGAAATAGTATCAGATCTGACATGTAAACAACTCGACAAAATATATCATAGATAATGGAACTTGATAAAAAAAAGATGCTACTGGCAATAAAGTTATCACAATGAAATTTTTGTCGACTAGCTGTCAGTCTAGGTATGTCAAGATGTTGAAAATAATTGTACATGTCTTACATTCAACTATCAACCTAAATACTTTTTCCTGCAGATTGAAAAATTTTAATTTGTATATTTTTACCAATGAATTTAAAAAGAAAATTTAACAATGTAAAATGATATTGTTTCATATTTATTATTTTTATGAAATACATATTAGAGCTTGATATGAAATTTTAAAATGAGTTTACCTAATTTTCATGGATTTCCATTAATATAAACAGGTGAGCTAATTTAATGAGTAACACTTGATAAACATGGAAAAATCAAGTTTAACTTTGCCTTACTACAGTTCTTTAGGTTATCCATAATAGCTTAATTACCACTAGGTGTAATTTTAAGTTTTGATTTATAACATATTGTAATGCAATTAAATGCTTTAAACTTGCAAGAGTAGCAATTTAGCTAAACGAAAACCTATCAATTGCACAGATTTTTGGAATACAACTTGAAGTAACATTGCTAAATTTTTGCAAATTTGATATTTCCACTGTTTTGTGTTGGTGGTGGTGTGTGTGTGTGTGGTGGGGGGAATTATAGTATGTTGTTTAAAGAAAAAAATATAATTCAGAAAGAAATTTCTTAATTTTCTTTAATGTTTTACTTCTCAAATTAAATTTTCTTTGACATTCTGAAATTACACACCACTTTGATGGAATAAGGGCACCTGTTCTGTGCTTAGTGCACCAATAGAAATTTTGTTCATACTAATCAAGGAATCATTAAAAAAATATATATAAAAAATAAAAAATACTGTACAAAAAAAGTGATATCTAATAACATTGATTACATGAATTATAATTTATGTATATAATGTAATCATAATATCATGTTTATAATAAATTTGACATGTCTTGAGAAATTTTCCATTTTGAATGAATGTGTGTGAATGAGATGGTTATCTCATTATTTTTCTGGTATCTAAAATAATATTTAATAGTTACAAATTTTAAGATGTGAACACAGAGCCTAATATAGTTGAATTATGAATTCAGCAGCATGCAACAGAAACATGAAATTAACATTAGAACAAATATATTCAGCACTAAATGCAAATAAATTTTAATATACCATTGTTATTGCACCCCATGTAGCTCTGTTTAGTTGTATCAGTTTCCTTTATTCCAGGAATTTGTTAGACATTGAATATCCAGTCTCTCTTGAATTTTCTTCATGTCACCGATTAAAGAAGTAACTTGTCTGTCGACTTCCATATCCAGCTGAAAGTAATTAAGAGAGTTATTAAAAAGTGAATCATCTGTTTTCAGCATTAAAATCACATGCTTATGATCTATAAAACAACAGACATACAGTAAATTCTGTCCAAGACATATCTAGCCCATAGAAATTTTCTGCCATAGATGATATTCTGCTTCTGACAGAACTTACTGTATCAAAAATCATTCAGCATGACTTTAAATCCTTTCTGTGTCAGACAAATTGCCATCTAACATAGTTTACTGTATGTAAACATAAATATAGTAGAGACATAAAATTCATTCCCCATTTGTAACTAAAGGTCAAAATCAACAGTCAGCAGGAAGCTGATCAATCAATTTTCAGAAATCCTGTCTTGGAACTTTCACATGTAATCTTTTGAGGTACCTAGACTGTGTTTTTGTGCTTTTCTGATGAAATTTACGTTTTTTATGATTTGTAGCAAAAATTCGTCATTTTGTCAAGGTATTTTGGTGAAATCGGTTGTTTTTCGGGGCCGATTGATGAAATTTGTCGTTTTTCTTGCGAGCTTTTGATGTAACAATCCGTTTTATAAAATTTATCTTTTTTTGTGATTTTTTTGAAAAATTGGTCTTTTTTGCTATTTTTATGCGAATTTTACCTTTAATTGTGATCTTTTGATGAAATGTGCCTTTTTTTCCCATTCTTTGAAAAAAAAATTTCTTGTTTTGCACAATCTATTTACCAAAATTTGTGTTTTTTGAGGTACCTAGACTGTGTTTTTGTGTTTTTTTGATGAAATTTACGTTTTTTATGATTTGTAGCAAAAATTCGTCATTTTGTCAAGGTATTTTGGTGAAATTGCTCGTTTTTCGGGGCCAATTGATGAAATTTGTCGTTTTCCTTGCGAGCTTTCGATGTAACTTGCCGTTTCATCAAATTGATCTTTTTTTGTGATTTTTTTGAAAATTGGTCATTTTTTTCACTATCTTTATGCGAATTTTACCTTTAATTGTGATCTTTTGATGAAATGTGCCTTTTTTTCCCATTCTTTGAAGAAATTTCTGGTTTTGCACAATCTATTTACCAAAATTTGTGTTTTTTTGAGGTACCTAGACTGTGTTTTTGCGGTCTTTTGATGAAATTAACATTTTTTATGATACCTGGACCGAATTTTTTCTTTTCCCGTTGTCTTTTGCTGAAATTTGTCGTCTTTTTTGCAAGCTTTCGATGTAACTTGCCGTTTCATCAAATTTATCTTTTTTTTGTGATTTTTTTGAAAATTGGTCATTTTTTTCACTATCTTTATGCGAATTTTACCTTTAATTGTGATCTTTTGATGAAATGTGCCTTTTTTTCCCATTCTTTGAAGAAATTTCTGGTTTTGCACAATCTATTTACCAAAATTTGTGTTTTTTTGAGGTACCTAGACTGTGTTTTTGCGGTCTTTTGATGAAATTAACATTTTTTATGATACCTGGACCGAATTTTTTCTTTTCCCGTTGTCTTTTGCTGAAATTTGTCGTCTTTTTTGCAAGCTTTCGATGTAACTTGCCGTTTCATCAAATTTATCTTTTTTTTGTGATTTTTTTTTGAAAAATTGGTCATTTTTTTGCTATCTTTATGCGAATTTTACCTTTAATTGTGATCTTTTGATGAAATGTGCCTTTTTTCCCCATTCTTTGAAGAAATTTCTGGTTTTGCACAATCTATTTACCAAAATTCATGTTTTTAAAGTACCTAGACCGTGTTTTTGCGATCTTTTCATGAAATTCACCTTTTTTATGATACCTGGACCAAATTTTTTCTTTTCACGTGATCTTTTGGTGAAAATTGTCGTTTTTCTTGCAAGCTTTCGATGTAATTTGCCGTTTTATCAAATTTATCTTTATTTTATGATTTTTTTGCAAAATTGGTCATTTTTTTCGCTAACTTTATGCGAATTTTACTTTTAATTGTAATCTTTTGATGAAATGTGCCTTTTTTTCCCATTCTTTGAAGAAATTTCTTGTTTTGCACAATCTATTTACCAAAATTTGTGTTTTTTGAGGTACCTAGACTGTGTTTTTGTGCTTTTTTGATGAAATTTATGTTTTTTATGATTTGTAGCAAAAATTCGTCATTTTGTCAAGGTATTTTGGTGAAATCGGTTGTTTTTTGAGGCCGATTGATGAAACTTGTCATTTTTCTTGCGAGCTTTCGATGTAACTTGCCGTTTCATCAAATTTATCTTTTTTTTGTGATTTTTTTGAAAAATTGGTCATTTTTTTTGCTATCTTTATGCGAATTTTACCTTTAATTGTGATCTTTTGATGAAATATGCCTTTTTTTCCCATTCTTTGAAGAAATTTCTGGTTTTGTACAATCTATTTACCAAAATTTGTGTTTTTTGAGGTACCTAGACTGTGTTTCTGTGATCTTTTGATGAAATTTGCATTTTTTATGATTTCTAGCAAAAATTCGTCATTTTGTCAAGGTATTTTGGTGAAATCGGTTGTTTTTCGGGGCCTTTTGATGAAATTTGTCGTTTTTCTTGCAAGCTTTCGATGTAACTTGCCGTTTCATCAAATTTATCTTTATTTTGTGATTGTTTTTGCAAAATTGGTCGTTTTTTTCGCTATCTTTATGCGAATTTTACTTTTAATTGTAATCTTTTGATGAAATGTGCCTTTTTTTCCCATTCTTTGAAGAAATTTCTTGTTTTGCACAATCTATTTACCAAAATTTGTGTTTTTTGAGGTACCTAGACTGTGTTTTTGTGATCTTTTGATGAAATTTGCTTTTTTTATGATGTGTGGCAAAAATTTGTCATTTTGTCAAGGTATTTTGGTGAAATTGGTCGTTTTTTGGGGCCGATTGATGAAACTTGTCATTTTTCTTGCGAGCTTTCGATGTAACTTACCGTTTCATCAAATTTATCTTTTTTTTGTGATTTTTTTGAAAAATTGGTCATTTTTTTCACTATTTTTATGTGAATTTTACCTTTAATTGTGATCTTTTGATGAAATGTGCCTTTTTTCCCATCTTTTGAAGAAATTTCTAGTTTTGCACAATCTATTTACCAAAACTTATGTTTTTTGGCGATCTTTTGATGAAATTCACATTTTTTATGATATGTGGACAAAATTCGTCATTTTTTCAAGGTCTTTTGGTGAAATTGGTCGTTTTTTGGGATATTTTGATGAAACTTGTCGTTCTTCTTAAGAGCTTTCGATGTAACTTGCCGTTTTATCAAATTTATCTTTTTTTTGTTATTTTTTTGAAAAATTGGTCATTTTTTTTTATATTTTTATGCGAATTTTACATTTTAATTGTGAACTTTTGTTGAAATGTGCCTTTTTTCCCAATCTTTTGAAGAAATTTCTTGTTTTGCACAATCTATTTACCAAAATTTGTGTTTTTTGAGGTACCTAGACTGTGTTTTCACGATCTTTTGATGAAATTTGTGCTTGTTATGATATCTGGGCAAAATTCGTAGTTTTCTCAAGGTCTTTTGGTGAAATTGGTTGTTTTTCGTGGTCTTTTGATGAGATTCATCGTTTTTCTTGCGATCTTTCTATGTAATTTGCCATTTTATCCAATTTAAAGTTTTTTTGTGAGATTGGCTGTTTTTTTCGCTATCTTTTTTGCAAAATTTGTCTTTTTTTCCACTATTTTTTTTGCAAATTTTACCTTTAATTGCAATCTTTTGACAAAATGTGCCTTTTTCCCTCCTTTTGATCAAATTTGTCATTTCTTCTAATCTATTTACCCAAATTTGTGTGTTTTGAAGTACCTAGACTGTGTTTTTATGATCTTTTGATGAAATTCGCATTTTTTATGATATGCAGACAGAATTCGTCGTTTTCTCAAGGTCTTTTGGTGAAATCTGTCGTTTTCTCGAGGTCTTTTGATGAAATTTGTCGGGTTTTTTTTTTTCAATCTTTTGGTGTAATTTACCATTTTATCAAATTTATCCTTTTTTTCATGATTTTTTTGCGAAATTTGTTGCTTTTTTCACTACCTCTCTCCCCCCCCCTCCTCAGAGCATTGAAATGTCTCCTCCTGAAATTTTTAGGATTTCAATGGTCAGAAAGTAGGATGTCCCCCCCCCCCCCACAGTCACAGATGTTCCTCTTTGAGAAAAATGTTTGAATACAACACTGGTCGCAGTACTTTTACAAAAAAAAAAAAAACAGTACTTTTACAAAAAAAAAAAAAAAAAAAAAAAATACTATATATATAGCAGCGTTTTGTTACACACTGATCATTAGATTCATTTGTTGACATATGTGACCAGGCCCAGTAGCAGAAAGTTCTTCACGTGTCTGTGAAGAATACTTCAGCAACAAAAAATAATCTGCGGCAAAATATTTTTAGAACTGAACCGTTTATTAATCAAACAATTGTTTACCTATTAAAGTTTTTAAGCATTTTATAAATTTTAATAAATAATAAACTTAACTTTTTGTATTAAGTAATAAAGAGCTAAACATAATACGAAGTAATACAAAAATTTGATATAAAAGAATCTGCAAAAGAGAAATAAAATCTGTCACGCCCGTCTTTCAAATATAGCTTCAGTATTTGTACTAATAAGAAAATGACATTAAGTACTAATTTCATCATAATCCCAGTAACAATTTTCTGTGCCAATTAGAAAAAAGGTAAAATTGATAATGCGACCCAAGATTGAGCAAAGCTTATTATTAAAAGCAATTGCAATAACCAGTATAACCCATAAAATAAGCAAAATTTGCATTTTGAAAGAAAACTACAATAAAGGTAGAAACAATGAAAATTTTAACAACTGTTTTTAAGCCCATATATTTGTTAAAAGTATTAGATTATTCTTCAGCATACATCAAACATATATTATATATCTAATGTTGCTACACACAAATGTGGCACTACTTTAAAATCTATTTTTAAAGATTTTAAACTTTGGTGTGTCTGCAGAGAAGGTTTGGGGGGGGGGGGGAGTGCTAAATTACCAAGTGATTATTTATTTACCAATATAAAAATAAGAATTTAAAGAGGGGGGAAAAAATTCCAGACAAACTCCAAGAAAATAGAGTAATTTTTGCTTTCTACTCATTCCTAGAAACCTCCATTTTCCTTTTTTTCCAGGGGTTTTAAAGGAATGATAGACCATCTACTGTACACTTAGTTAAAATGTAAAATACAAAAATTTTCCATTCTCGATACAGTTAGACCAAATGAGGAAGGATAGGAGGGGAGGGGGGGGGATGATCAATTGTCACTAAGTGAGATTCATGATAAACTTTTGGTGATCCTTTGAAAAAAACTGAATCTTGTATTTTACTATAATTAATATTTATTTTTTTTTCTTTTTTTTTTAATCTAAGAAATTTTTATACCCATAAAGTTTTAGATGTTCAATTTTGAAATTTTACATTAGCAGGCTAGAATATTTACATTAATTGATATTATTACTAATTATGCTAATTAAAAAATAAATGCCTATGAAAAAGCAAACGAATATTTTAATTTAGTTTTCAATAACATATAACAGAACAATTTCATCTGACACAGCAATTAAAATTATGTACAGTTTCAGCCTCAAATAAATAGTCATGCAATAACATCACCAAAATAAAAAAAATCATGAAGTTATAAACAAAAATGAACAAATATGCTAAAACTGTGTGCTTACTTAAATAATCTTCAATTACTTTATAATTACTTTTGTTACAATCAAAAAAGTTTTAAAGATTTTTGTTTTCATTAAATAAAATGCATTTTATGTTATAAATAATTTTATTTTCTGATTATTAAAAGAAAAATACGGATATGTATGTACAATAAAGTCATACTAGTCATCCACAGGATTAAAACTTATGAATTTGGTGATTTGCAAGGTCTGCGGTTGGCGATTGCTAATTTAGATAAATAATTCTTATTACAATTTTAAAAAATTTTTAGATTTTATGTATTTTGTTAAATTTTTGATTTGATCAAAGATTTTATGTATTTTGAGAAGGAGATGAAGCATATTTTCCTTTTTCTTGGAGGGATGAAGCAATTTACTTTCCTTTTTTAATTGGGGAGAAGGAGCAATATTGTCTAAACATTTTAAACAAGAAGCAGAAATATACTGAAATGCGAAATATTATGTGCCTGAAATGTAGGCATAGTAGTCAGTGTTGAATTAAAGGGGTGACCCAAGGGGGACTCCCCCAAAGCATTGAAATGTCTCCCCCAGAAATTTTGTGATTTCAGTGGCCAAAAGTGCAATGCCCCCCCCCCCCCCCCCTTCCCCCTGGAGTGACAGAAGTTTTTACTCAATAAAAGTGTTTGGATTCAACACTGTAGTACTTTTACAAATAAATAAATAAATAAAATAGCAATTTTTCACCAAACACTGACCATATTTTGAAAGAATATAAAGTTTTAAACAAAATAATTACATAATTTTTGTCACAAAATATTTGTTTATTATTATTATCCTCACCAGTTTGAAATACAGCTTAGTATAAGTTAGTACTAATTTTATCATAATCCCAGGAACAATTTTCTGTGCCAATCAGCAAAAAAGAAAAAAATGATATGCGACCCAAGAATGAGCAAAGCTTATTATCAAAAGAAATTGCAATAATCAGTATAACTCCATAAAATAAATAAAACTTGCATTCTGATATTCTGAAAGAAAAAGAAAATTATAATAAAGTTAGAAACAATGTAAATTTTAGCAATTATTTTTAAGCCCATAATTTTTTTTAACTATCAGATAATTCTTCAAGGTGTAAAATTAATCTGCAGCCGTGTTACACTGTTTATGCTATTTTGGGACTATAATTAACAAAAAATAAATCCACATATTTTATAATTTGTATCACTTGTCGATTTTGTCCAATAAAAACTAAGATACTACATTTTTTTTCTTTAAGTTTTAATTAGAAAAATGCAGCATACAATTTTTTAGAAAACAAAATAGTAATCAAAATTGTAAGTTTTAAGCATCATAAAAAGTAGAAATACTCAAGAATGTTGTGAATTATAAATAAATATATAAATAAGGCCTTGGAACATTAATGTGGATTGAAGTATGAAAATATCTATGTATATATCTTCTCTGAAGATTTTCAGCCAATAAAAATACATACATACAATCCATACACAGAGATAAGCAAACAAATGGTACGGTACAGCTGCCCTTTTTAAAAAATATTAAGATATAATAATCTGAAAAACTTATGACCAACTGCATAAAATTGCTCCCTTCCTAATCTTGAGTGTCCCCATGTATATGGAATACATTTTCTAAACACAATATATTTTTTTTTGAGTAGGTAATTTTTATATTATGTAAACAATCATACTAGAGAACAGAAATACAAGTGAAATGTACTTACTTATTCAAGACTCATCTTTCCTTCCAGGACGGGCGACTGGTGGGATGTCTTGAGCTACTTATTCCATTTTATTAAACTTAATTCCTATATTATAAAAACGATGTAGCTGCGTACGACGCTGCATCATCAACAGCGTACGACGCCATGAAAATCCCGATCTACTGCCAAACACATCCAGATGCATGACGGTAAACTTTTCGTTGCGCATGCGTATTTCCCACCGTACTGCTTCTCGCTTTGACAGGGAATTTTGAGAGGTACAGAAATGGAACTCGGTGCCTCTAACAATTTTAAAGGCACAAATAGAACTTCGTGCCTCTGACAAATTTCACTTTCGTATCGGTGACTCTCATTTTGTCGTGGCTTAATGTTTTTCTGGAAAATCAGAGTCACTTTTTCTATGTGCCTCCAGGCCCGTAGCCAGGATTTTCTTTCGGGAGGGGCTCAGTTTTGGAATTTTTCCTGTTCTTACAAAAGTAATTTGAATAACATTCAGTAAAAAAATTAAAAATAATCTAGGCTTATCCTAATGTGTGTTTCTACATAGGATACTTGTTAACTATGTCAAATATTGTCATTTCATATTTAATTTTTTCAATTTCAGTTACAATTTTTAACTTTTAAGAGCACTTCCAGTTTCCAAACCTATTCGGAAACAGAGAGTTTTCAAGAAAACTTTTCTGCGAAACTTAAAAAACACAAACTAACAATGTTTGAAATGAGCCTCAAGTAGGGGAGAGGGGGCACGTCTGAACTGAGGGCGCCTTTGAACACTCTAAATATTTTCAATAAATAAATTATTTTTTTAAAATGTCTATGGTATACTACTGCTTCAGTGCAATAAGTATGCAAAGCTCTTCCATTTTGTATGCACAATACTGTCTAAGCAAGATATGTATTTTTCTCCCTCTTGAATCTATACTTAAGAAAATAACGTTGTAAGATTTTTGTTAAAAATTTTATATCCCTAAAATTTTGATTTATTGTTCAACACTTAAATAAAGATGTAATCTTTAGTTTATAAGTTTTGTTTTATTCAAAATCTTCAACCGAATTGAGTAAACAGTTGTAATGTTGAACTCCATGTGATAGGGCATCATTGAACATCTAAACCTTTGAAGTAAAGAGTTGTTGATGTACCTAAATGTTACAATTTTTTCTATGTGAAAAGAGGTTAAATAAGAATATTAAAGAACATGAACTTATACTGTTAACAATCCTTCCTTACTGCACACATATATTACAATCTCTGGATGTATCATCAGCGATTGGAAGTTTCAAACCTAAATTGATGATGGCATTAATTTATTTGATAATTTAATCAAAATCCGGATACACAATAATTATTTATGATTTAGTAGGTTTATCTAACAAAGCCTATACTCTTTCATTTACAAGGTGTACTATAAGGATATTTTTAAAAAGTTTTCTCAACCAAACATAACTGGAGAGACATTCTGTGTTGTTTCAACAATGATTTTTGAGATCAACTTTGATGGATTTAAGTTTGGTTAAATAATGGAAAAATTATTAGTTTCAATAAAATACAGTTATTAAATTTTATTCATATAATTTTTTATTCCTGAAGCATATGCAGCGTTTTATGAAAACTTTCAATATTTTCATATTTATTCATTTTTTCAATGGTGCCCCTTACTAGTTCAAAAATACCCCTACATGGGTCAGGTTTGAACAGAAATATTTCAGCTTTTAAAATCCTCACAATTTTTTTTTAATTTCTGGTTCATATGATGAAGAAATGCACTATTTTTATTATGTAATACTTAAAATGCAAAATAATATAATTCAAATAAGAAATGTACTGATTTTAAAAAATATGTTCAAAAAAATTGTTCAAATTGTGCTCTCCTGTCCCCTATCCTATGAAGAAAAACGTTGTAAAATATTTAAATGCAAAAAAATATGTATTGATTTAAAACAGAGGATTAATGCTAACGTGCGAGAATCTGACATTACGAGTGCGAGGTCTTGAAACTATTAATCCATAAATAAAATAAGTTACACACATTATTTTTTTGAAAAAAAAATTTTTTTGCTACCGCAATATGTAAACATAAAAAATATTTTTGTATTTCACATTCACCTAGCAGTGTTGAATTCAGGCACTTTTTTCCGGGAGGGATTTTTGGGGCTCCAGATAGGACAATATAGTGTTTTTTTGGGAGGGGGGGGGGGAATTGTACTTTTTGACCATTGAAAACACAAAATCACAAAATTTCCGGGGTGGGACGTCTCATTGCTCCGGGGGAGGGGGAATGACCCCCTCCCAGGCCACCTTCTGAATTCAACACTGTTTACTGGTGCAACAGGAGCAATCATCATAATTTCTTCTCAGCCGTGATGCTGATTGACTTATCAAGATCTTCTGTAATTTCCCAAAGAATGGAAATTATGGAAAAATTACTCAGTCTGTCATCGACAATAACGCTTCGAGTCAAAGATTTAATTATTCTCTTTACCAAAAAATATCTTTCAGCACTGACTGTCATTACTCGGCTTTCAACCAAAACTGCCAGCAAGTGTTTGATTTTATCGTAATACACCACATTACAGTACTAAAACTTTTAAAACCTCTCTGTTGGTGTCAACATTAGCAACTTGTTTGCACCCTAATTTATATTCAGCTTTCACTTGCTACATCGACACTTTATCCTGAAAATATTGCATCGGATTCTCTAGTGTGCTTGCTTTTTCCAGTGAAGCACATCCTGGAAGATGTAACTGGGAATCTCTTAGAATGTCTTCATTCGAAATGAATCGATAATTTAAATTTTGAATAAGACTTTCTATAAGGAGACTAAAGACCGTGATATTGTAATACTCTTCAATGGATTTAATTTGACGGTTTGTACATGTTATCTGTTTAAATGTTAGTCTTGGGATCTCTATTTCAGTTTGGAAAATATTTTCCCATAGTTTTGATGCACAATAAAATATCTCACAAAAGATTCATACTGCATTTTTCTCTATATTTGTGTAAAACAAAATTAGGCATCTTTAGTATGGTTTACAGCCAATATTATAACACGAGATTTTTTTGAAGAACTCATTATGACTATCAGACAGAAAACCTTCTGACAAACAGACAAGCTTATGAGAATATGATTCTTCTCCCTGACTGCCAAAAAGGATTCAGCTGTTGAAGAAATCTTCCATGTGTTTTTCGAAATATTTTCTGAGCTTATACAAATGTATTTAAGTAGCTCAACAAAAGTCAATATGCTTTCATGCCTCTCGATAAAATGTGTATCACAAATGCGGAGAAGTTATTTTCTTTTGTTTTCTAGGATATATGATGCAATTGCTTCTTGAAGTGCTAAATTTGCCTTCAGGTGATTTTTAAAAACTTTTGTCGCTGCTTTAACAAGTCCATGATACTTTCGAATAAAGGGAATCAGCATGCTGTTGGACAAGGCAAGATTTAACCAATGGATTTTACAGAGGACGTATCTAATTTTTAGATACTCTGATGAATTTTACAATGAACCCCGCTAACATGACCAAACTTATTGGCTACTTTGTCATACGCCTATGCGACGCATTTATACATGGCAAGACATAGTTCATTACAATGTTGTAAAATAACTTTTCTTGAATTTTTGGAAGAGAAGACATTTATTGGGATAACACGTGAAAAAAATTTCGGAATTATTGGTTTTTGTGAATTTTTTAATAGTTCACATATCTAACACAAATGGCAAGCTTTTCTGCACTTGATATGTCCATAGTTTCATCAACAATTAAGCTGAAATATATCGCAATATTTATTTTGATATTTAAGACTTCGGTAACTGTATCTTAGAATATTTGAATCATTTCATTCAGAGTTTCTGGTGTGAAGTAAATAGCATTTATAAGGATATTTATGATATCTCATTTTAATTCATTCGCTCCAGACTTTTCTCAAAACTTAAAAGAATTCTTAACTAGTTTTTTTTATACCAATTTCTCTATAGAAGATCGTCATCGTGGTCAGTGACTATTTTGTTCTGCACAAAATAAGATTGTTTCAAATATTAATTCAAGAGCTTCTTTAATTTCTTCTTTTCCTGGAGCTCTTTGAAAACTCATCAATGAAATAATTATATTTCTATTTTCAAGAAGAAATCTAAAATTTGTTTGTTAGAATGACATACGGTTTGTGATAATCTGTATATGTTTTAAGAAAAAGATTTAGCCTTTTTCCAATGATGACTGAAACATGTAGAAAATAATCTTCCGAATTTTTCGTGACCTTTCTTATGCCGTATGCGTATTATACTTAATTTTTCTTAGTAAAATTAATGATAAGAAATTACACTTGATCGAATTTTACTGTGCATTAAGACAGTAAAAATTAATTTTTAAAAAGAATTTATATTTTTAGTAGTAAATATCTATTAAAAAAAAACAATATATCCAAATAACCGATATAATGAAGGATTACAGTAACTGTAATTCAATAAATGGATATTTTTACAGCTAAAAATGTAATTAATTTTAATGTAATGAAAGATAAAAACAAACAAAACTTATTTTTTTTATCATACAGATAATTTTGTATTTTCAAACTTTCGGGAGGGGCTTCAGCCCCCTTAGCCCCCTCCCTGACTACGTGCCTGTGTGCCTCTCATATCAAAATAATAGAAGGCACGATATGCTTGTGCCTTTTATGTGAGGGGTACAGTTTTAAGAGTGTAAAGTACCCTTAAAACATCTTCATTCTGAGTTAATTTTTTTTTATATTTTCTTTTAAAATCGTATTTTAACTTATTTGTTATTAAACATTCTATTGATATTTATTTTCTTGAGTTCTTTATATTTAAGAAATATATGTTTCGTGATTTTATAGAAATCAATTATTTCTCTGAACATCAAAAATAACATACGGGTGACTTTTTTATACTCTCCTAACAATTCATTGTCTTTCAAGTTTATCTTAGCTTGATCATATAATACAGGGTGGCGAGTGGTCAGGGAAAAACTCAATCAATACAAGAGGAAACTACGAGTATTTCTTAATAGAAAATACTTGAAATAATATAAAGCGACTAAAAAAAATCAAATTTCACTTTAACAAAATAATGCATAGCTGCCAATTTTTACGCATTTTTTCTACCACAAGAAAATTATAGTAAATATTAACTTATTTAATCGTCGAATTCTTATGATTAAACAAATGGAAAATCTCTGTACAATTTTAGTGGACGCAAATATGTGTAAAAGTTGGCAGCTATGATAATGATATCTAGCATTTTTTACGACAGTGTTTTTCCCTAACTACTTGCCACCCTGTAATATTTATTCATCATGTTGTTATCGGTTGTCTCTGGCTAAATGATTTCGCTTTTTCGTCTTTTGAATCCATATGTTAACGCAATTAGAAAAAATATATTCTAATAACAATTTTATCTTTTATTTGAAAAAATTAATATAAATATACTATTTTATATAAAAATATTCATTTTTTATATAAAAAATCTGAATTACAAATCCATCTTGAAACTCATCTGAATATGATACGAAAATATTAGCGTTAACTTGATCCGGGCCGAAAAACCGCGCACCTGTGGAGTTGACTGGCGGACTAATGGATTATCCAGTCCGATGCAGGACTCGACATTAATTTTAAACGGTATTGTTGTCAATAGTTGTCATTTTTTAGCTCAGTAGACGATAATATATGAAAACTTTTGACGTCATGTAATAAAAATTATTGAACACGGTATAACGACTGTTTTAAAAATGTAAAGTGTATCTTAACACCATGCAGGGGTGTAGTCGTAAAAATAACAGAGGATATACGTTTTAAGCAGAAGGTATACGCTCAAAGCAGAGAGTATACTCTAGAATGTGTATACTATAGCTTTCATGAGAGACAGAGGGTATACGGTGTTCCTTTAAAATATCCAGAAGGTATACGGCGCATACCTTCGTATACCTTTCACTACATCACCATGTTCAAAATTTGTGACAATTGGCCGATTCTTATGATAGTTGCCATCTATAAATTAAAAGAAAAATAAATAAAAAACAAACAGACAGGCAAAAATATCTTTTTAGATCCGATTGAAATTGAAAGTAATATGAGACATCTAATATATATATAAAGAAATAAAATAAATCAGAATGTCTGTTCAAAAGTTATCGTGGGATTATAAAGTATTATATATTTAAAAATATGTTGTATTTATTATAATTATATATATAATAAACTGATCATGAAATCACAAGATCAAATCGACATTAGGAAATTAACTAGCATTAGAAAATAACTTCTGTCTAATAATGCTAATAGCTCTATATTATAAAAACCTGAAAACAGAAGAAAAGAACAGTAAAAAAAATGGAATGTGTTATATTTGTTAAAAGTAATTTAAAAAATGTAAACTTATAACAATGTGAATTGTAATGACACTTATAACAGTGTCAAATGGTTGTTGAGAATAACCATTTGAAAAAAAAATTCTACCAAATTCTAATCAATGTAATATATTAGATTCAGATGACGAAAGTTTACCTTATTTAAGTTTACCGGATTCCGAGTTTATTTAAGGCAAATGGTCAGCTAATACTTTATTTAATTTTATGTATATAACATTTGCCGATTTTTTTTACATTTTTTTTCTTTGATGTAGAATGATTTTTAGTTTGCAATTACAAGTTAAAGATTCACAAACGTTAAAAATAGTTTTTTAAAAAATGCCGACATTACAAAATTTATTCTCGATTGAAAAATGGCAACAATTTTCCAAATGGCTAAAAGGAAACCTAAACAAAAACATGTTATCAAGAGTAATATTCCAAAGCATAAGGAAGTAACAAATGATTTCTGTTTGAAATGGGCTCCAATTTAAGATGAAATTTCTGTTATAAATTATCCGATTACATGCAAGAAAACAAATAAAAATAAAAGAAATTAAAATTGGGCAACACCTCATTGCCATTTCAGAGAAAAATTAAAATGCAAATGCAAATATAAATTATACATGTATATCAGTGATTGAATTCTGTTTCTAATTCTGGGCGTGTTTATTCCCATCAGTTTTCTCAGATAATTTTCATTGCCATATTTAATTGTAAAAACATTCTAGAAAACTTATTAAAAAAATTACTAGAAATCACTAGTGGACAAGAGCATGTTCAGTTTGAATAGCATATATTCCCTCTAACACATATGCACTCACGTGCACGATATTTATGAAGAGCTCAAATAATAAAGGTGGTATTTGGCAACGAAAAAATATAAATAAAAATAAAAGAGTTAATCATAGATTGAAGATAATCAATGGCTCGTCTGAACCAATTTTGAAAATATAAACATCCTTATTACAATAAATAAATAAATAAATAAATAAATAAATAATAAAAACTTGCAATCGAAATTGAAAAAGTAAAAAATAGTATTGTTACAGATGGATTTCAGCAATCCACTATTAAAAAAGTAATTTAAAAATACTGAAATGCAACCGAGATATCTTTATAAATTTCTTCCATAGG
This sequence comes from Maratus speculifer, assembly GCA_964019185.1. Classification (NCBI taxonomy): domain Eukaryota; kingdom Metazoa; phylum Arthropoda; class Arachnida; order Araneae; family Salticidae; genus Maratus; species Maratus speculifer. The sequence continues at coordinate 423,483,973 of OZ025289.1, read as the reverse complement.
ATTAGCATTAGTGAGCCGATCTTTTCGCATGACAGAAGTAGCCCCTTATGTATAGAAAAATAGCATTTCCATTATTGTTCTTAGGTATTTATTGCATGTTAACCCATTAAGGACAATACTTTTTATAAACTGTCTATTACTTTTCTACCTGGCACAAATGAAACAAAGTTTTACTTTATACATATAATTGACTTATTCAAAAAAATGGCGATATTACATATTTCTTAAGTGAGATATGTTACGTTCCGAAAATGAAACACTCAGTGCAAACCAACTTGCCATATAAAAATCTTTGAAGCACATAATATGTACCGGTACTTTACTTTTAATACAGATAGATAATAGTTTGGCTGCACCAGTATTTGTATCTTGAAATACTGAATATTTTATTCCTTATAATGTATCTAGAAATATAATCCAAAGTTTATCAATAAAAGTTTTCAAAACATTCTGTACTGTTTCTTCATATTTTTAAGTTTTTATAACTCGAATCAATTAAACATTTTTTTTTCCTTAAAAACAAAAGCCATACATATGGTATGTGGTGATAAATATGTGTAAAAAATATTCACAATAAAATAAGAAAAATAGTAAACATATATAATGTTGCGAAATTACAACGTCAATACTTAATGGGTTAAATCAGCGAATTCTATTTACTAGCTTTCGTATGAGCAGCATATGCAGGACCATAGCTAGAAGTGAATAATAAGGGGAGGGGGGGGGGGGGCTCATATTTTCTCTCTCTCTTTTTGACACATAAAGATAAATTAGTGCATATTCTCACTTTAGGTACAATGTTTCTTATTAAACTGCTGTAATAACTTTATTTTATCCTAAGAAAAAAAATATGATGACTAAAGACTGACTATATGACTAGTGCAATATTAAACATCATGTAAACTTCATGCGTGCAAATAGGATGAGCGAATGCTGAATCACTTATTTTTGTTACAATTTAGTATTTCTGAAAAATTGTGAAAAGGCCTCAAAACTAAATGAGAATTTTTAGACAGAATTTCATTTGTATTTTCAGAACAGAAATTCATTTAGTGACCTTGGAATCTTTCCCAGAGAAGGCTCAAAATATTTTAGTGAAAGGTGGGGGTTGAGCTGCCTTTAGCACATCCGTAGCTACGGCCCTGAGCATATGTTGTAATGTAATGTAATCTAATGTAATGTAAAAGGTAAGCACGTTAAAATTTCTATAGATATTACACTTGAACTTATAATATGCGCAGGTTACAAGATTCACCAACCCTGCAATACGATCTAGAGCAGTGATTTATTACCATAAAAAATTATGAGAGTCAAAAACCTTGCTTTTTTCCCCTGAATATGAACAGCTTCTTAGGAGCGAAGCTTCCACAAGAAACAAAACAACAGAAACCCACGTCGAATAATAGAATTAATATTAAAATAAACATAGCCCAGAAATAGCAATACGATACAGTGACACAGCCACATTCCAAACCCTTTAAAGCCCAAAACTAATCCCTGCATATTTTTAGCATTTGTTTCTATCAGCCACCTGTGAAAAGGCGGTTCGAATGACTGAGACTATATAACCACCCTCGACAGCTCAGCTTCTGTTACAGCAGCCTACTGTTTTCCTCGCTTGCTAGGCAGTCTCCTTCCACACTCCGTGTACATCTTTAAAAAAAAATCACTTTGCAGGGTCTGGCAAAAAATTGCATCAGTAAAATGAGTGCTTCTAAATACAGCTGGAGACCGAGATAATTTTGGCAAAAATTGCATGACTGCATAGGACTACAGTGATACATTTTTCTTTAAGGAGAAGTGTGTATCAATGTTTTTTCTGCTTATTTTATGAACAAAAATTTAAATATATATATATATTAATGCTAATTTATAGGCATTCAATGTGTATCTTCAAAATCATAACTGCAATTCAGGGACCGTTCAAGTATTACGTAAGCATATTTTTAGTCATTTTGTACCCCCTCCCCCCCCTTGTAAGAAAATATAAGCAAATGCTAGACCCCCCCCCCCCCCCATTCGCTTACGTAAGATTTTATGACAGTTTATACATCATTACTTCTTGACTTATAAAAAGTTACCAATCAATTACATTATTAATCCAAGAAATTTACATAGGCATATATTTTTGTGATATCAAAATATATAAAATGGTTTTAATATATTTTCAATGTTAGTATCCATAATTAAATCCGACTAAATTCATTATGCAACTAAAAGCAATACTCTTTCACTAAAAATTCACTATGTAAATTCACAATGCAACTGAACTAAAACAATAAATATCTGTGCTGTGTATCCGATACAAGAAAAACCCCAAGTAGGTTTTCTGCTTTCTAAAGTTCCAAAACCTGTAGGGAAGAAAGTGCGACAATAGGAGCAGAAAAACAAAAATTTCCAGAAATTCTGCAAAAATTCCCGGAATTCCATGACCGATTGAATGGGAGAAAAGAAACTATCGGACTTACCTAAAAATAAAGTCAACTGACCTGTTACCCGGGCAACAGAACCCAGCCACACCGGTTCCTGTGTTTTTCTAGTCTTGCAATGTACTTGACTTGGCACACAACTTAACAGACAACAATGAAGACAAAGGGCGAGTGGGTGATGCGGGTCACGTGACTGCCGGTGGATACACAAAGGATAAAATTGAAAATAAACGGCGAATTTCGAACGGATTGTAGAACGCTCTTTCTCCATCATACTTTGCTTGTTGAATTTGAACTGCAGTTGTTTCGTTGTTTAATGCTTATGTAAGAATTGTCGTGATCCCCCCTCCCCCTTGTCAGAAAAAATAAGCAGACTCTGGACACCCCCCTCCCCCTTTAGTGCTTACGTAATACTTGAACGGTCCCTCAGGTAGTTCCAAAAAATTTCCGCTGTAATATGTTAATTTCAAATGAGCCCTGACTATTGAAATTTCACCGTTTGGATTTACGGTAAATAAAAAGAAGAGACGAGTTTAACTATCAGGAAATATTTTTTTTTTTTCTGTTTCTGTTTTCATTAATGAATTCAGGAGGTGGGAATATCCCCCCCCCCCTCAGAGCAATGAAATATTTCCCTCTCCATGGAAAATTCGAAATTTTGTGTTTTCAATGGTCAAAAAGTGCAATTCCCCTTCCAGAACTCCATAATGGCTCTACTCCTTGAGCCACAGATGTCCCTACCGGGGAAAAGCGTCAGAATTCAACACTGTCTCTTTTATAGAAGAAAAAAGCTATACAAAAACTCTATTTAGAATTCCTAAATTGTTTTCTTAACGCATAGTTTCACTAATATTAAAATAGTAAATTATAAAAAAGTACTTTTTTTAAATATATTAAAATCCCCTTTTCCATTTATAGTTTCTTCTTTTTTGGGGGTTTTAAATACTTCGTTGTTGCAGTTACGCAGCCATTTAGCCTACTTTGAAAAGCGTAATTTGGCGCATATTTAACTGCATTCTTTTTTAAACATACAAGCAGTTGTAGTCCTAAGGATTATTTGGCGATTTACTACCTATACGCGATTAGTAAAACAAAAAAACCCTTCAGATTAATTTATTTGCTTATAACTAAGTTCTAAAATTATTATAATGTTTTATCGTCATCAAAAACACACCTGTGAGCATAATTTTTACACTCTAAGCATATCAAGAAATGAGGGAAAAATTGATTACAAAATTTCAACTTTATATACAGAAGCCAAATTAAACAACAAAGGATAATCATGCTTCGAACATGGATTAAGAAACATTTTTGAGTGTATTTAGAATAGTGTTACAGTTGACTCACGTTAATTAGAAATCAGATAAATTGAATATTCGCTTAATTCGAACTAAACATAAAGTCCCGAAATTTTCAAGGGCAGAATAACGGTCAATTTTTTCATTTATTCGAATTTATTTTCTTTTGACTTCGTTTAATTCGAACTAACAAGAATTCCGATTTTTCATTTTTTCTTACTTTCACGAGGATTTCAGATCCTTTAAATAACTTTCTTTCATTTTTGTCAGTTTTGATCTAAAATTAGTATACATATAATCCCATTCATTTGATACCTGCTTTTTTATGTCTCGCCTGTCTATCTATGGCACCTCCAACCCTTATTTCATTGTTCTGGTTCCTAATTCCTTGTAGTTTATTTATTTATACCTTTTAATTTAATACTAAATCATAGTCTAATGATAATAGCCGAAATAAACTGAAAAAAAAAAATACTATAACTTTAATTCCTTTGTAATAATACCCATTTAAACATATTTTTCTCTCGTACTTTCCATAATTCGAACATTGCTTGTGATCCCGACGAATTCAAAATAATGAAATCCGACTGTATTTAAAACCATGTTTAATAAAATGAACGATGATGCAACTAGGCGATGATGCCAAAATGAACATTTTGGAAAACGCATAACATATTTTAAAACTCAATTTAAGCAATAACTATCTATAATAATAAACAAATACCGGAATTTGTGCAGCCCTGTATATGATCTATAGCATTGTATTTATACTGCACATTATGTAAAAATTTCTTTCAATTAAGAAACGCATGAAACAGTTTTAAATTTCCCTTCAGCAATTTAACCGATATCTGGAAATGTCTCGAATTCTTTTGGGGAGCCCTCTATATTAGCTATAGAATTTATAATGCAAAAAGTAATGCCTAAAAATTAATTAAATTAATAAACGCATAAACGCAGTTTAAAACGCACTTAAGCTAATTATAGCAAAAAAAAAAAAAAAAAAAAAAAAAAAAAAAAAATCACCAAAATATTTTACTAGATACAGCAGACATTTTGATTCCGATAATTTCAGCCGTTTAAGCGCGTAATACGACTATATGTCTATTAGATTTAAGTTTTATTTATATTATTTTATTTATAGAACTGAGGAAGTTTCAATTTAGGTATGAGAGAAACATTAATAAGATTGATTGGCGTTGATGTTAATTTGAATTTATTGTATTTATGAAAAATTTAAAAGTCAGTATGCATTTTGTTTGCTAATTTTATTGTTTTTAACGAGAGAACAAAAATATATGGAAGTATGCATTTATTTAATTCGACAGGACGAGATCAGAGTATTTTGACACCCCAGGACCATGCAATATATTAATGGTTTTTACTTTGTTACCAATAAATATAAATAATAATCGTTATCTTATTTAGTCAGTGTCAATTGTTCCAAATTCTGCGATAAAATGAGTTGAAGATTACTTTCAAAAAAGCAGTAGTGACAATAGTAGAAATAATATTCACTATGGGTCTATCAGGCCTAGCGCCCGTCTCCCGGGTTAATAAAGGTATTTAAGTTAACAATCTCGAGGTATTTATATTTTATTTATTAATTTAAATTTCTGGGATAAAATAGGTTTTTTTACTTTAAAAAAACGGAAATTTAATATTATGCATATAATTTCATATTATACAGTATATATTATATAGCATATTTTACAATATTTGAAATCGGAACTCTTACATTATGACAAAGGGGTTAAAATATTCTAATGTAGAAGATGTATACTGAAAGGTGTGTCTATTTTCCTCCCATAATGATATGAAGTCGATTTAATATTTTTTAATTAATTGCTTAGGAAATTTAAAAATGAATAATTTTGTGAATGCTTCATTTCTAACGATAAGTATGTTTAACATTTTATAAGACGATAAAGTATACTAACTTTTTTAGCTTTTGTAATTTTTTGTGTTGGTATCAAATTATGTACAAAACAATTAATAAACTAGAACTTTCTTATTGTTTTGGGAAATTGTAGAATTCAAGTTACCAATATTATTGGTTCAATTAAGCAAGGTAGAATGCATATGAAGAAAAAAAAATATTTTTTTCTAATTATCCGGACATTATATTTAACTACAGAGGAAGCATAAATTAAAAATCAAAATCCCAAACAGGATATTGATACTTCTCGTTTATCACTAAAAGTTCACAACGGGTCGAACTCTTCAATTAAATTGCAAGAAACTTGCATTAACACCACGCCCACATATTTATAAACTGATTGAAAGTAAAACTAAGACGACGCCCCCCCCCCCCTCTCGTTTACCTATGAGGTCAGAGGATGAAATGTAGGTATTTTAATAAGTTGCTTATTTGGTCGCTTGTATAGTTTGCTGTTCGACAGACAGAAGGTATCGTCACAGCCGGTGGTCCTCGAATGGTGGTTTTGTTTTAAAGGTTTGCCTACTGTAAGAAGAGCAATATATTATTTAAATGACGTGTTGACATCATTCCTGCTAAGTGTCATATATTTCGGGAGAAATTGCTTTGTTTTTAAGTCTGGCATATCGATATTAATGATATTGTTTATCATTATGTGGTCAAATGGCTTTAGAAAACTATTAATATAAATTTTAAAGATGAAATGAGCAAACATTTAACTTTTAAAAATGAGCCCTTCGTTCGTGTCTAAAGTGAATATAAATGAACTTTATCACTTAAGGGTACTGGTCACTGAGCTTTCGAATTCCCCTCCGTAATTCCCCTCCGTCTATGAGCGTTTGATGCCTTTTTATATTCAAAATATTTCATCAGGGCATGAAATGTTCGTATTTTTTAACAAGTTGCTTATTTGGCCGCTTTTAGTTTCCTGTTCGACGGACAGAGGGTATCGTCAGAGCCGGTGGTCTTCAAATGGTGGTTTTGTATTAACGATTTGCCCAGGGCCGTAAATCCCGGGGGGGGGGTTGGGGGGGTGCAACACCTCCCCCTAGGAGAAATCAGTCAGAAAATTCCCAGATCTATCGGAAAAAGTATGTTTAGTCGGAAAAAAATGGTATTAACCAATAAAATCTTATAAACTAAAAAACCATCCGGAAAATTTCCCGTTCCATCGGAAAAGGCGTCTTTAGTTGGGAAAAATAGCATTACGTATTATCCTAAAAAAACTCATAAATTGGAAAAACAGAAAAATCAGTCGGAAAAATTCTTGTTTGATCGGAAAAAAAATGTTCTTAACCTATAAAAACTTATATACTGGAAAATCATTCGGAAATTTTCCTGTTCCATTCGAAAAAGCGTGTTTAGTCGGAAAAAATAGTATTACGTATTATCCTATAAAAACTTACAAATTGGAAAAAGGAAAAATCAATCGGAATTCTTGTTTAATCGGAAAAAATGGTATTAGCCTATAAAAACTTATAAATTAGAAAAACGAAAACATCATTCGGAAAATTTTCCGTTTCAATCCGGAAAGGCATGTTTAGTCGGAAAAAACAGTATTACGTATTAACCTATAAATACTTGTAAATTTTTAAATTGGAAAATTTTGTATTCCATCGGAAAAAATGGCATTTACCTATAAAAAAAATTATAAATTGGAAAAACGAAAATATCAATCGGAAGTTTCTGTTCCACCGAAAAAGGCATCTTTAAAGGAAAAAATAATATTGCATATTAACCTATAAAGATTTATAAATTGGATAAACGGAAAAGTCAGTCGGAAAAATTCTTGTTCGATCGGAAAAAAGTAAATTTAGCCGAAAAAAAAGGTATTAATCTATAACTATTTATGAATTGGAGAAATATTTTTGTAGTTTTTAATTAAATAAGAAAAACAAGTTAGATCGAAGAAAACCTATAAAATTTTATTCTCAGTCGGATTTATTTCCGCTTGCAGTTTCTGATAAGAAAAATAAGGAAAAAAAATTAGGATGAAGAAAACAAATTTATTCTTAGCCGGAACTATTATTAATTAATTTAAATAATTGCTAATTTACTATTTACTTTAATTTAGTAATTAATTAATATAACTTATTAATATATAGGATTTTATTTTTCTGATAAAACTATTCAGAAAAATGTTGATTTGTCAAATATTGTGTTCTCGGAAACTTCCATATGACGAAAAAAAATATATATTCTTGTACATTTTCTAGTAATGTTAAAGTTATACCGTTAATTATAACAGTGATATTTGAGTAAAACCTTGATATTCCGATTTTTTTTCTGTGTCTTTTGACTTGGATATGGATATATCGAAATCTACTTGTATTTTTTTTTTTTTTTTTTTTTTTTTTTTTTTTTTTTTTTACTGTTGGAAAGTTTTAGTTTAATCTCGAAATTTTAAGGTATACTGATCGAAGCGAAGAAACTTCTATTTTTTTAATCTAAACTTTAAATTTAATTAGAAATATGTATCATGGAATTTAGGTGATATACGATGAAAATTCATTTATAGAAATACAAATATTTGGTATTTTTTTATATCAAAATCTGGATATTTTCCGTAATTATAGTCTCATTTTTTCCTACTATCTAAATTTGTGTTTTCTTTTTATTTTATTGAAAAAATAATAATAAAGGCAAAACTGTTTATTCTTAGTTTTTTACGTAATTTTTTGATTGATTTAAAAGATTGTTTAAGAAATTTATATGATACAGAATGAAAATTGAAAATACCCAAATACTTTGAATTTTCATCTCGAAATAATCTGGATAGTTTACAGCCTATATGAGTTTACTTCTCTCAGAAGTAATACTTTCGTTAGCTTTTTCCTCAGTCAATTGTATTAATTTTTTTTTTAATATTTTTATTATTACTATCACATTTTGTTTAGTCAGAAAAATGAGTTGTAACACCTAATTGTTACGCTGCTTTTAAGTTTGTCGTTAGAAAGAATTAAAATTTATATTAAGAAATCCCGTATTTTTGACAATTTTTTGTCTCTGAAATATTCCCCAAGCAAACAGTTTTCAATTTTACTTAAAAAAAAAAAAAACCGCTAAAGAGATTTTAACTGAATGCTAAAAAATAGAAAGATAAAACATTGTTTTCTCTTCAACGTAAAGCTTGGGCACCTAAATGACTGGACGTTGCACCTCCCGGCCTATGTGTCAGTTACAAAACAAACTGCGCCTGCGTTAACTCTTTGTTTAAACCGTTAGTATTCTGGCTCATAGTACGAAATCATTCAATTAAAAAGTGTTGATGGGAGAATATTTTGGTATGTAGTTACTAGTTCAATATTTTTTTTTTTTTTTTTTTTTTTTTTTTTTTTATCAGTTATGCCCCTACCTAATGTAAGAGACAAAAAGTGCAATGTGGGTTATGTAATTATATTTTCGATAGTGATTACAGGAACACACTTAATAAACAAAAGCATGCTGATAAAATTTCAGCCGATATACATATACCGTTTTGCATTGTTGGAGCTCTAAAAAATCCTTTTGAAGTAAGCTAGCTATTTTATTACAGAAAATTTTAGATATGTAAAATGTGTAAATAACTGAATTGTTTTCATATTTAAAAATAAATTATTTTATTTATTTATTATTTTTTTATTATTTATTTATTTATTTATTTTTTTTTTTGAGGGGGCAGATAAATTATTTAATAACTTGTAAAAATGTACTGTTATTCGATATATATAAATGTTTTTAACAGTTAGTATCGCAATTCCCTAACTATTTGCTAGTTTTGTTACAAACTGGAGATGACAAGCTAGTTGTTATTTAAATTTCATGAAATTATTATCATTTTTAACTATATATTTTTTTTTTCTTTCAATATATTTGCCTTCTTTTTTGCCAACCATTTTACAATTTGCAATTGCAAGTCAATGTATTTAGTATTATACACGAAATTAAAATTGTTATATAGATCTTTTTATATTTTTTCAATTTTATTTCATCACTATTTAAGAGTAATCTAGTATTTTAATAAATTTTTGCCTACATGGCTTTTCATTTTTATTATCTCAAGGTTCAACAACTAAGAAAGTTCATTTATTTTTTGAAGTTCAAATGTCAATGTATGAAAAATGTTCTATATTTTTAAAACTTTGTTATAGTACAAGTAAAAATAATTTTGTCTCTCTGCATAACAATATTTTGATTATTATTTTATGGATAGATGTTTTTGTGTGTGTGTGTGTGTAGATAAGAATCAAAATTTAATCATTTGAAACTTGAAAATAATTTTAGCCTTGGGGGAGGATAAAACAGCGCAACTTTCACTGTTTAAAGCTAATTGATGATTGAATGGATCTTTAAACCTCTTTTGCAATTTGAAATTTTAAAAAGGCATTTCAACTTTACTGTTACATTTTTGTGCCTGATGTGCGTGTGTGTGTGTGGGGGGGGGGGGAGGGTGTAGATGAAAAAGGAACCAGAATTTTACTTTTGGCTTATGCATTTTCGTTTATTTGTTTGGTATTTTGCGCATGTTTTCTCAAGGAATCAGAAAAACTATGTACAATTGCCTTATTTATTAAAAAAATTGTGTATAATTTGAAAACCCTTTGAATTCGCTCCTAAAAATTTACATACTCTGCTTTAATAATTTATTTGTTATTTATCTATATATTTCATCTAATATACTTATATGATATATCTAATTATATATTTTATCTAATGCTAGTAGAGATAACTATAAATATATAAAATAGTTTGTCCTGATAGAGTGATAATCAACGCACATCCCAAACTACTAAGTCTAGAACCATGAAAATTGGAGAGAAAGTACTTCTTATGATGTAAGCATGCACTAAGATGGAAATTTTGAAATTACCCTCCTTAAGAGGGACAAGCGGGGGGAGGTAAAAAATTCTGGAACAAATTGCCATATCTCAGCAAACATTTAAAGTAGGAGCGTAAAATTCCAGAAAATAAATCTACTAAATAAATGATTAAACACATAATACAGTGATTTTAGAAATCTCAACATAAGGGGTTAAAAGGGGGGAGTCGAAAAATTTAGAACATTTGGCACATCTCAACAGTCTTTTCAAATAAGAATGTGAAACAGCAAAAAATAAATCTTTTAAAAGCTAATTAAATACGTGTTTCAGCGATATTTTAAAATTTCCACCCCCGAGGAGTTTAAATGGGGGTGGAAAAATTCCATACTTTTTTGGCCATATCATAGGAAAGCCCTCAAATCACTCTTTCATATAATAAATCTTTCTCCCTCTCCCCCCGCCCCCTCTTATCCTCTATTGAGGACAATTTTCGATCTTTTTTGAAATTGTAACGTTTTATAATTTTAGACTGGATTTTTTTTTTTTTTTTTTTTTTGGGGGGGGGGGGGTGCCCTTTGATAAATATTACTTATAATATATGAAAATTTTATAGTTAGGGGAAGGGTCTATTCTGGGAGGGAGGACAATTTCCTAAATTTGGAATACATCTCTCTTATGATATATCGTTGGATTCCTATTTTGCCCTCACGGGCAACCACTTTTCTAATTTTAGCCGATACCTTTCATGTGATATATTGCTGGAAAGCCCTTTGACTGCTTATTCGTATTATGCACGACTCGTGTCCCTCTCGGGTGGAACGGTTATTGTATTCCACCAGGAGATCGCTTAATAATGGGGAAAATATATTATATAAGACTAATGATAACACAATATAAGATTATTTGACTATCTCGATACACTAAGTCATAATTATCTTGCGAATTTTTTTATATATATATATATATATATATATATATATATATACAGTCGACTCTCGTTAATCCGAAATCGGATAATTCGAATCTTTGCCTAATTCGAACTAAACATGAAGCCCCGAAATTTTTAATGGCAAAATAACGTTTAAAACTTTCATTAATTCGAATTCATTTTCTCTTGACTTCGTTTAATTTGAACTGACGAGAATTCCGATTTTTAATTTTTCTTTTCTTTTTCACTGATTTGAGATCATTTGAATAACTTTCTTTCTTTGATTTTTGTGAAAATTGTTCCGAACAAGTATATATATAATTCAATGCATTTGATATCCACTTTCTTCGTGTCCCGTTTGTCCATCAGTGACACCTCAAATTTTTCTTCCATTGTGCTTTTTTCTAATCATTTAATTAGTTTATGTACATTTATATGTTTTAATTTAATATTAAGTCATATTCTAATGATAACAGACGAAATAGATTTAAAAAACACTATAACATTGATTCCTTTGTAATAGGACCATATTAAGCATGTTTTTATTTCATATTTTCCATAATTCGAACTTCGGATAATTCGAATATTTCTTGTGGTCCCGACGAGTTCGAATTAACGAGAGTCGACTATATATATATATATATATATATATATATATATATATATATATATATATATATGTATATTAGTCTTCATGTTGGCCATAGTACTCGGAATTTTCCTGCTTGAAGTCGGGAATTTTTGAGCCGACACCCCCCTACGCGATTAGGGTGGTTTACGCCCCTGGATTTGCCTACTATAACACGAGCGATTTATTATTTAAATGACATGTTGACATTGTTCCTGTTAAGTGTCATACATTTCGGTGAAAATTGTTTTATTTTTAAGCCTGCATATCGATATTAATGACATTTTTTATCATTATGTGGTCAACTGGTTTTAGAAAACTATTAATATAAATTTTGAAGATGAAATGAGCAAACATTTAACTTTTAAAATGATTCTTTCGTTTGTGTCTAAAGCGAATATAAATAATCTTTATTACTTAAGGGTGTTTTCGAAAAAGTATTTTTCCACCTTTAAGAGCTCAATACTCAATATATTTTCAGACTCATTTTTAAAAGTAAATAGACGAAACTTGCTGAGTTGATTCTTGATGAGATGCATATGTATAAGAGGACATGAGATTTTATTTTTGGCTCAATTAATTAGAATTTGTTTTATAAAAAATTATTTTCGCAGTATGACCATTTTTTTAGCACCCAGATCCTTCGCTTCGGAAAATTCGGTTCTAAGTGCCATCATTAAAAACATTTATGTAATACTTTCGACCTTTATTGAAAAAAAAAAAATCGACAAGTAGGGAAAATTATGTAGTTTCTAAATAAGAAAAATTTCCAATTTGATGCGTTTGGGAGCAAAATTGAATTTGAATGTAAATCAGAAATTGTAGTGACTGAGGTTTTGAATTCCCCTCCGTAATGTTAAGTTTATGAGCGATAGATAATTTTTTTTATTCAAAATATCTCATCAGGTAATTAATATTTTTAACTTCTTTTTTTTCAGTGTTCTCTTCTTAAAGGATGGTATTTTTTTTCTTAGTTTTCAAATATTTTTTAAATGTTTGCTTAATTTAATATTTTATATTTTAAAAACTGACAAAATAAAGTAAAATTTTAACAATTCATATACAATTAAGTGTAGCTTTTAAAGATATTTTGGAAACTAAGAAAAAAAAAGAGAAATGTTCAAAGAAAAACACACCGAAAAAAAGAATTTTAAAATATTAATTTCTTGAAGGGATGGTTTGAGAATAAAAATGCATCAAATGCCCATAGACTTAACAATACGGAGGGGAATTTGGAACGTGAGTGACTAGCACTCCTTAGCATTAAAACTGGATGCAGGAAATATGCACTACTTGCTTGTTACTGTTAGTTTGCGAACTAATCCGTAATTTTCGCAATATCTACCGTTTCAGGATTTGCTTCTTTCGGAATTCTGGCATTGCGTGATGTGTTTAAACAGTCACAATACGATGGAAGTCACATCGTTCAGAAATTGCGAATTCTATTGCAAATACTTGATATCAATTATTGTTACAGTTAACCTCAAAATTGGTCGAAATATCGATTTTTTTTTTTTTAATATTAAATGAAAGCTTATTTAATTGTGAATAGTTTGACACGTCATTTTCACCCAAAAGTGCCTTTATAACGCGAGATATTTTAAATTTTGTTAACACAAACATTGCAATTATCCATACAAATTAAAACTTTAAATGGCTTTTTTTTTTTTTTTTTTTTTTTTTTTTTTTTTCAGGTTCATGTTTTCGTCACTTTCCTTCTTTAAAAATATTAAGCCCTCTTTTTTATATTTGAAAGACATATTTAATTTTTTTTTTCGCGTATGTTTTTTAAATTAGTTATGTGACAAATCTAAACATGGAATTATACTTCAGGTTTATTATTATTTTTTGTCAAATAAAAGTACATGAAAATGAATTAGATTTCATCCTTTTTCTCCATATATATCAATAAAAAAATATTAAATGTGTCACGCTTATCTAAAAATCCATGGTCAGTCTTGTGTAATTCACATTTGAAAATCTTAAAAAAGAACATCGTACAAAAATATAATTTTATAAAATAGTAATAAATGTAGTAAAAATACAATTTTTTTAAACCTTAATTAATAATACAGTTATTATTTTTTTTTTTCAAAATTCACTGTTATTTGAACATTGAAATGCAATGAGTTCACAATTTGTATCATTTTCAAAAATAAAGAATATTACTGAAATGGTTAACTGCCTCCTTAAAAGAAAAAATATTTTATAGTGTAACTATTTATATATATTTATCTATTTTTTTTTAAATGTTATGTTTTGAAAGGCAACTAGTAGAGGGTATCACTCTGAAATTTGAACCATTTATAGAATTAACTAACTATGCACTACCCTTTTGAAATTGTTAGATTGCAAACTAATCCACAATTTCACAATATCAACCTTTTCAGGATTTGTTTCTTTCGAAATTCCGACTTTGTGTAATATGTTTAAACAGTCATAAGATGTGGAAAATCATATTGTTCAGAAATTTCAAATTCCGTAGTGAATATATTTCATTATACTGACTTCAATCAAATAAATATATATACAAGGTGAGTCATAAATATTGAAACAATAGGCTATTTCCTTAAATATTGCCCCTAGACCCATACTTCCAATTGCAAAGTTTCGTAAAAAAGGGTGAATTTTTTTATAAGATAAGTTGCAACTCCATGGGGGGGGGGGGGGTCTATTTTAAAAATTACGAAAATTAAATTTTTGTACGACCTCTAGACGATAAAACTTCTAATTAGAAATTTTTTCCTTATCCATTCCTGAATAGAACAAAAAAAATTATCTTGCTATCTACAAATCCCCTAAAGATATTAACATCCAAAATTTTCCAAAATTCGTGACTTACACCACTTAAGCATACCTCTGAGCGCAGCGATATCAGTTCATTTGAAATACAATTTAGGGATCGACCATAAATTTACGCATTATTAAATGTCGATCAAAGACAATTCTTTAACTTTTAGATATAAAATAAAAGCGTATAGGTTTTTGCTTTAAACTTCTTAGAAATATGCTAGATGTCTGCAATATATCGAGCTTGGCGCCAGCCTCGTAAATGGCACGACCCATTGGCCGGACCGTCTTATTAAACACTTAATAAAAGTGTTATTAAATTAAATGATATTAATTAAACTCTCATTAAAAGTGTCTTAAAAACTTATTGCCGCAGGCAATAAGTTTAGTAAAAATGGTATTAGTGATAATAACACTTCTATTAATAGAATCATTGGAAATATATTTTAATAAATTATACAGAAATATTTTCAAAAATCTACTTTTTACTATTCAGCTTCAAAATTTATGATGGTTTTAAATCTATTTTTACTTTTTTCTATCTTTACAAGAAGAAAGTATTGAATTCATGAAAATTTTGAATTCCGGTTTTCGACGGATTCACACGTTTTAGGGCTCAGAGATACCTGAAAACATGTTTTTACAAAATGTCTGTTGATGAGTCACTACTCCTGTATCTCTGTATATGACATAAATATTGTGAGCGCTCTATCTCAAGAACTAATCCATGAAATTTAATAAAAAAATTATATTTACTTAGTCCTTGATATAAATTGGTGCTGATTAGTTTTTGGTGTGAATAGCTTAACAGGTGGCTCGACTGTACAAGCTTTTGTGCAATTTCCGCAATAGAAAGAGAATTATACGCCTAGTGACGCCAGAATTATACGCCTAGTGTAGCCCGTGGTGTGGGCACCTTTTACGCATCGTGCAGTAGCAATTTTAACAAGAAAAATATGAAGTTGACAGGGCCAAAACAATGAAAAAAATTTAAATCGACGTGATAAAAAAATGAGGTTTAAATTAACTGATGCATTTAAACAGTAGTTAAAGAAGGTGAGAATGGCAAAACTTAAACAAAATCTGAAATCGAAACTAACAGGACGGAGTTAATCACCCAGAAACTTTTAAAAATCATTTAAACGTTAGGAGTCCATCTTTCTTTTAAAACTAAATGCACTTTTCTGCATCAAATGTTTTTATTTCAGTATTTCTCATTTTTAAACTGACATAAGTTAATAACCGTCGGTTACGGTAACAGTCCAACGAATTCAATAATTTTTTAACATAAAAAAAAAAGAAAGAAAGACTGCTACACTCGCCGAAAGAAGTTTTAACCACAGAAAATTTACTTTAAAAAATATGATTTGTATAGAAAAAATTGCATTTTTATATTGCTATTTTAAGTACTTTTATTTTTAAAAAAAATGAATATTTTTTAAAATCCTGAATCAATATTGAAAATTAGATATTTCCATTAAATCAAAAGAAAAAAAATTCAACTCGACAAATAATATTTTGAATTATAACAACTTTAATTTACTCTAAATTATTTGAAAAAAAAAATTATTAAGAAGTTTTATGATGTTATAATGCTTACAAATTATATGGTTGACTATCACAAAACATTCAAAATGCTTATTTTATACATAAATAAATAAAATAAATATTTCCTGAACACATTACAGCAGCGTTGTTTCTTTAATTACACACATTTCAATTTGTGTCTGATCCCTTAAAACCTCACGATTTATTAAAATTGTCATAACTTTTGAAAATATAGAGATAATTTTTTTTTTTTTTTTTTTTTTTTTTTTTAATTTAGGAATGGATAAGAAAATTTTTTCTAACTGGAAGTTTTATCCTCTGGGGACCGTATAAAAATCTAATTTTCGTAATTTTTAAAATAGACCCCCCATGGAGTTGCAAGTTATCTTATCAAAAAATTCACCTTTTTTAAGGAAACTTTGCAATTGGATGTATGGGTCTAGGGCAATATTTAAGGAGATAGCCTATTGTTTCGATATTTATGACTCACCCTGTATATATTTATAATCAGTAATGTAATTTATTTATTCAATTATTATGAGTTTATGTTGTGCTTTGCAAGCCAATCTCTAGAGGATATCGCTTTGAAATTTGAACTAGCTCCTCATAGAAGTAACCAACTATGGCCATATTGCTCCTAAAAAATGCAATACAAATTTTGTCTACACTATACGGTATAATTATGCATTGATTTATATTCTAAACAATATAAGTACCCCCTTCCCCTTTTTCTCAAAATAGTCGATAAAAATCTTTAACTTCTTACATTAAAATGGCCTTTTTAAATAAAAATTCTTTAATTACTTTTTTTTTTTTTTTTTTTTTTTTTTTTTGGAAAAGCAATGTTTTACGATTCTAAGCATGTTTTACTTTTTTTTTTTACGATTAGTAGAATATGTGTTATGGTTATGTCTATAAACTGGAAGTAATGAATCAAATACCAAAAATGAGTAGGAAGAGCAGGAGAAATATAAACAATGTTTCTATGCATAATTTTCTTGCGCTTTTTACATAAAAACATTAATAAACATTTGTAGCATTTATATTGTAGCATTATATTTGAAGCATTTATATTTGTAGCATTAATAAGCATTTGTAGATTAATTTTGTAGATAAGAAATATTTAAAACTGATTTCTATAAAATCAATTTTTCTCTTATTTCCGTGAAAAATACACTCAATTATAAAAAAAAAAGTTAAATAAACTTAAAAAAAAAAAAAAAATCCGAATGCTTTTTATATTATTAACTATGTTCTGCTAGAATCTAAGTTATATGTGATAATGAAGGTATTTTAAAGCTGCACGAATACATATTGTAATTTAAAAAAAAATATTTTTTTTTACAAATTTTCAAATATTAAGTTAAAAATTTTTTGAAAAATTTGTCGTAGTAGAACAAAGCAAAATTTCTTAGAAAAAGTTGTTCCTGATTAAACAATGCGAAAATAATGTTTTTAAAAAGTTGTGGCAATAAGGAAATCTGAAAATATCTATATTATAAAGACCAAACGTATCTGTGCTTAACGCATACGTCATTTAGCGAATGGCAACACTTTCCCATGCGATTTCTATTTTGCAATTTTTTCTACCGCCGTTTTTAACATCTAAACATCGAACCTTCTCAATTTTTACATTGGCGTATAGAGAAAAAAATGTACTTTTAAATGCAATTTGTTTCAAAGCTGTATCTCAATTTGTTTTTGAGATATTAATTTTTTTGCAGTCTTTGTGCAAATTTTGTAATCGTGTGGCAACAAAAATGCGCCATTTTCTCTTAAAATTGAAAAAAAAAAATGAAATTAAAATTTCTTATGTAAATTTTGAGAAGATGAAAATGATGACGGGCTTAGATTTCACGTGAAATTTTATGCTTGTGTCATTTTTTTCTTTTTTTTCATTTTTATTAAGCATAAGAGCCTCAATTGATAACTTCATCATAATAACTTATCTTTATCATGTTTTACTTATTGCATGCAATTAAAGTTTAATTTTACTAATTTGGACATCTGACTTTTATTAGAATAGGTATTTTATTAATTTTAGCTTAAATCTTTTATTTCTGAGTTAAACTGACCAATATAAGATGCATTTTTTACTGTAGCTAATTTTGTACGTTGTTATAAATCAATGAAACAGTTCCTCCTAAAACATTTTCTTTCGTCGAAGTTCGGCGGGTTCCATCTCGTAAAAATAATCTATACATATAATAAAACAGTAGGACCCGGTGTGTCTGTACATTGAAGATAATTGACAAAAATGGAGTCAGGGCGATAAAAGAAAACCAATGAAACACAAAAAAAATTTTTTTGAATTTTTTGTCTGTCTGTCTGTCTGTCTGTCTGTCTGTTTGTTCGAGGTTATCTTCGTAACTACTGAATGGATTTTTATGCGGTTTTCACTAATGAAGAATGCACACTCCCGGGCAGTGTATAGGCTTTGTTTCATCAAAATCGGACAACAGACAAAAAAGTAACAAAAAGAAACAAAAGAAACTATTAGGTGCGCTGCTCACGTTTTTTAGTACATAACGTTTTTTAGTACATATAAAATCCAATAGATGTCACTGTGCGATTTTAAAACGCGCTATCGTTATGTTTTCGCCAGTCTACTTAAGTATGAGAAAGTTTCAAGCTGGCTGTCGTTCCATGTGGTTTAGTCGGTAGAACGTCAGTGCGCCATACTGATGGCCCGGGTTCGATTCCCAGCATGGAATTTTTTTTCACTATGTTGGCATTAACGCCTATAAGCAATTAAAAGAATTTGAAATATTGTATTCAAGGCGAATTTTCTCTCTGGGAAAATTTCCTTGCATTAATATGTCAGTGTAATTTTTTTTTCGATTTAATTTTTTTTTTCGAAACTTTGTTTTTCTTAAAAAATTACAGTAAATATTTGATATTTCCCAACATTTTTTGAATGATCGACTTGCTTTTTTTTTTTTTTTAATGTATGTCTGAACCTTATCTAACTACTTCTTCAAGATTTCTTTAGATAAACCGACCAGCGTAGCGGGCGAAGGCCGCTAGTATAAAATAAAAACATTGTGGACTGGCAACATTGCGTAGACAAATAATACAAACGAATTATGTAACCTCTTTCATTTTGGAAGGCGGCTAACTATACAAATTTGTAAATTGATTTTTCATTAAAATTCATCTTTAATGAAACAAGTTTAAAATTTTCAATTTTAGTTTAGTTGTTTATTATTATTATTAAAATCTATTTGTAGTTTATGATAATTATAAAAAATGCTCATGTTAGCTTTACCCTTCCTTTTTTTTCACACAGAATATTTTAAGTTGCTTTCATTTTATTTCTTGATTTTTTTAATGATTTCTATAAAATTGTAGTCTAATTAATGTACATATTTTTAATTAAAGATAATTAAAATACTATTCATTAAATGAATATTTCATAGATTTTTTTAATTGAAAGTAACTATGGTAAGAGTTAAATAGGGTATTTTCAAATTAAAATAAGCCTCTATTTATGATATGTTTGTCTTTTTTACCCACCAAAGAAAGTCTTTATTATTCTCAAATTTCAAGATTATAATTAATTACCAGGATACATTCAGACTAGTTTAGATGTATATTTGGGAGTCAGAAGTCAATAGCAAGTTTAATTAATATTTGATACCAACAACAAATCATCTTAAGTTAAAGCAGGAAGAAAATATTTAAACCTGATAGCTCTCAAAAATCTTTTCAATATTTATGACAAAGCGAAACATAAATAGAGCGGCATAACCTTTTCAAAAGCTTATAGATTTCTTTACTTAATTATTATTCATCTGAGAATAGATTGGCTTGTTGAAATGTATGTCTAAAATTGTGTTCTGCATTCTTCAACTGAAAGATGTTTGGAAATAATATTAGTTGTGTCTTTTGGAATTCTGGCAACAGTAAGCAATACATATGTGTAATAATAAAAAAAATTCCCCTTATTTCTAAATTACTTATTTACAAACTCTTTTAATATTTAACTTTTCCCTTTTCTTTTTATAATATTTAACGTATTAGGCTAATTCCCTGAAAACTTGTCATGTCTGTCATGTGCAGCGATTTTTGGTTACCAGTATTTTAGAACGGAGAAACATGACTCATTTTATCGGAGATATCTCATAAGTTGAATAGTGCGAAGAAAACTTTTCAAAAAGTAATGGAAAACAACAAGCAAAAAAATTTTTACTTGCGTGACAGGCATGACAATTTCGCATGGAAATGACCATTATTTATATTCTATGCCTTTAATCTACGCTTTATTTTATTTTAATTTATTTTTAAAAACATTAATTTGTCTAAGTAACTCTCTCCCTATAATCCCTTTACCTAATTGTACTCTTTTATCTGTTGCATAATATATATTTTTTTTTCGTTCTAAAAAAGCATTCGATTACCCACAATTCCCTTCTAGTGACGCGATGAGACTGATTGCATTATTTATTCCTCCGACGGATTGTGGCGGTCTGTATATATATACAAGGTGTTTCTAAATTCATGGTACAAACTTAAAGGGGTGATAGTACACATCAAGACAAACAATAATAAATAGGAAACTAAGGGTCCCAAACATCTTTCGAAGGAGATAGGCGGCATTAAAGTTTAGGGTCCAAAAATTCAAATGATTATAAAATACAGAAAAATTAGTCGATTCGTTTGCGGTTTTCACTAAAACTATTCTTTATGTCAGTATTGTCTTGTAAATAAATTATAAAGATAAATTTCAAAAAGTGCCGATAGAGGGCGCTTTAGACTTTGGAGTAACGAACAACTATTTTTTACCGTTATTTTTTGCATCTTATTAATTTTTTTAAAAGCTTAGACATAAACTTAAATTTTGAGCACAGAATCTAAATAGTTGAGAGTCATTAAGTAGCGCAAACTGAACTGAGGGGGGAGGTCCAAAAATTCAAATGATTATAAAAAACAGAAAAATTGGTCGATTCGTTTGCGGTTTTCACTAAAACTATTCTTTATGTCAGTATTATCTCGAAAATAAATTATAAAGATAGAATTCAAGAATTGCCGATAGAGGGCGCTTTAGACTTTGGAGTAACATACAACTGTATTTTATTGTTATTTTTTGCATCTCATAAATTTTTTTAGAAGCTTAGAAATAAACTTAAATTTTGAGATGAAAATCTGAGTCGTTGGAAGTGGATAAGTAGCGCAAACTGAACTGTGTTGAATGGGAGTGGGGAGGTTCAAATTTCAAATGATTATAAAAAACGGAAAAATTGGTCGATTCGTTTGCGGTTTTCGCTAAAACTATTCTTTATGTCAATATTTCCTTGAAAATAAATTTTAAATATAAATTAAAAAATTTTCCGTTAGAAGGCGCCTTAAACTTTAGAGTAGCTGACAACTATTTTTAACCGTTACTTTTTGTATCTGATTAAATGCTTGCAAAAGCTTAGACTTTGATTTTAAGCCCAAATTCTAAATCGATGGGAGGGGTTAAGAAGCGCAAACTGAACTGTGTTCAGGAGTTGAAATGTTACCCTCCCCACCCCTCGAACATAGTTCCATTTTCCGAAACTGAATTACTCACAACCATGCAGATTTTGAGCTCAAAATTTAAGTTTAAACTTTTACAAGCATTTAATTAAATATAAAAAAAGTCGGTTAAAAATAGTTGTTGGTTACTCTAAAGTTTAAGACGCACTCTGACGGAATTTTTTGAAGTATATCTTTAAAATTTATTTTCGAGGAAATATTGACATAAAGAATAGTTTTAGTAAAAACCGCAAACGAATCGACCAATTTTTTCGTTTTTTATAATCATTTGAAATTTGAACCTCCACACCCCCATTTAACACAGTTCAGTTTGTGCTACTTAACCACTCCCAACGATTCAGATATTCATCTTAAAATTTAAGTTTATGTCTAAGCTTCTAAAAAAATTTTATGAGATGCAAAAAATAACGGTAAAAAATAGTTGTACGTTACTTCAAAGTCTTCAGCGCCCTCTATCGGCAATTTCTGAATTTTATCTTTATAGTTTATTTTTACGATAATACTGGCGTAAAGAATAATTTTAGTGAAAATCGCAAATCAATTGACCAATTTTACATATTTTATAAACATTTAAAATTTGAGCCTCCCCCCACGTTTCAGTTTGTGTTACTTAACCACTCCCAACGATTTAGATTTTGAGCTCAAAATTTTACTTTATGCCTAAGCTTCTATAAAAATTAATGATATGCAAAAAGTAACGGTAAAAAATAGTTGTTCGTTACTCCAAAGTCTAAAGCGCCCTCTGTCGGCATTTTTTGAAATTTATCTTTATAATTTATTTTCAATACTGACATAAAGAATAGTTTTAGTGAAAACCACAAACGAATTGACCAATTTTTCCGTATTTTATAATGATTTGAATTTTTGGACCCTAAACTTTAATGGCGCCTATCTCCTTCGGAAGACGTTTGGGACCCTTAGTTTCCTATTTAATATTGTTTGTCTTTATGTGTACCATCACCTCTTAAAGATTGTACCATGAATTTAGAAACAGCCTGTATATACAGGGTGTCCCTAAACAAATGGTATATACGCTAGGGGGTGATAGAACACATCAAGACGAGTAATAGTAAATAGGAAACCAAGGGTCCCAAACGTTTTCCAAAGGAGATAGACGCCATTAAAGTTTGGGGTCCAAAATTTCAAACATACATGAAAGACGGAAAAATTGTTCGATTGATTTGCGGTTTTCACTAAAATTATTCTTTATGTTGGTATTTTCTTGAAAATAAATTATAAAGATAAATTTCGAAAAATGGCGATAGAGAGCGCTTTAGACTTTGAAGTAATGAAAAACTATTTTTTGCCGTCATTTTTTGCATCTCATTAAATGGTTTCGTAAGCTTAGACTTAAACTTAAATTTTGAGTTCAAAATCTGAATAGTTGGAAGCGGTTAAGTAGCACAAACTTAACTGTGTTCAGAGGGTTTAAATTTCAAATGATTATAAAAAACGGAAAAATTGGTCGATTGATTTGCGGTTTTCACTAAAACTATTCTTTATGTCGGTATTTTATTGAAAATGAATTATAAAGATAAATTTCAAAAAATGCCGATAGAGGGCGCTTTAAACTTTAGATTAACGAAATAATCCATCCTAATACTATTTTTTGTCATTATTTTTTTGCATCTCATTAAATGATTTCGTAGGCTTAGATTTAAACTTAAATTTTGAGCTCAAAATCTGAATAGTTTTGAGTGGTTAAGTGGCACAAACTGAACTGTGTTCAGAGGGTTTAAATTTCAAACGAAACGAAAAACTATAAAAAAAAACGGAAAAATTAGTCGATTCGTTTGCGGTTTTTACTAAAACTACTCTTTAAATCAGTGTTTTCTTGAAAATAAATTTTAAAGATAAATTTCACAAAATGCCGATAGAGGGCGCCTTAGACATTGGAGTAGCCTACAACTATTTTTAACCGTTATTTTTCAAATCTCATTAAATGCTTTCAAATGCTTAGATTTAAATTTTGAGATCAGATTCTGAGTCGTTGCGAGTGTTTAAGTAGCGCAAAAGTGAAGTGTGTTCGAGGGGGGCGGAGGGTTAAATTTCAATTCCTGAACACACTTCAGTTTGCGCTTCTTAACCCCTCCCAACGATTCAGAATTTGAGTTCAAAATTTAAGTTTAAATCTAAGATTTCGAAAACATTTAACAAGTTTTAGAAAGCATTTAATTAGATACAAAAAATTACGGTTAAAATTTGTTGTTGGTTACTCTGGAGTTTAAGGCGCTCTCTAACGGAATTTTTTGAAATTTATCTTTAAAATTCATTTTCAAGAAGCTACTGACTTAAAGAATAGTTTTATTTTAAACCGCAAATGAATCGATCAATTTTTCCGTTTTTTATTATTATTTGAAATTTGAACCCTCTGAACACAGTTCAGTTTGTGCTACTTAACCACTCCCAACTATTCAGGTTTTGAGCTCAAAATTTAAGTTTAAGTCTAAGTTTACGAAAACATTTAATCAGATGCAAAAAATAACGAAAAAAGTAGTTGTTCATTACTCCAAAGTTTAAAGCCCCCTCTATCGGCCTTTTTTGAAATTTATCTTTATAATTCATTTTCATTAAAGTACCGATATAAAGAATAGTTTTAGTGAAAACCGCAGATCAATCGACCAATTTTTCCGTTTTTTATAATCATTTGAAATTTAAACCCTCTGAACACAGTTAAGTTTGTGCTACTTAACCGCTTCCAACTATTCAGATTTTGAGCTCAAAATTTAAGTTTAAGTCTAAGCTTACGAAACCATTTAATGAGATGCAAAAAATCACGGCGAAAAATAGTTTTTCATTACTTTAAAATCTAAAGCGCCCACTATCGGCATTTTTCGAAATTTATCTTTATAATTTTGTTTCAAGAAAATACCAACATAAAGAATAATTTTAGTGAAAACCGCAAATCAATCGATCAATTTTTCCGTTTTTTATGTGTATTTGAAATTTTGGACCCCAAATTTTAATGGCGGCTATCTCCTTTGGAAAACGTTTGGGACCCTTGATTTCCTGTTTACTATTACTCATCTTGATGTGTTCTATCACCCCCTAGCATATATACCATTTGTTTAGGGACACCCTGTATATATATATATATATATATATATATATATTACAGTAATATATTTATTATCATTTAATGGTTTGAATCTGATTACCATATGTATCACCCATTTCAATTGCATAATTAGTAAACTGAAAATGCCAATGTCCTTAATAATAAATGTTTTTCTGTTTCGTCATTTAACTTCTTGTAATATATTTTGAAAAAAAAAATATTAAGAAAATGTTCTTTGTTTTTCAAGTGAAGTAAATACATTTTCTTCTATAAATAAAAAATAAAAAAAGGTATTAAAAAAATTCAAAAAAAAAATTGCAAAAAAGAAAAGAAATAAGATATGCAATATTTCAAAATTTCAGAAAAGATATAAATTTTAAGAATTCCTGAACGTAATTATATTTTTTTAAGAAAAAAAAATAAAATTTATAACTGTAGAGTTCATAATTTTGCTTAAAATTTGTAAAGTGACATGATCATAAAATTAATTTTTTTAAAGGCATAAAGAGGTATCGAACAGTGCCTTGCGAGCAAAAGCACTCTACCTCAGTGCCACGCAGAGCATATACAGTAGCTCAGAATAATGAGCATTTGAAACGTATGATGAAGTTTGAATCTACCTTAGGATTTTCTTTTAATCCTAATATCTCAAAAATTAAAATCCGTAAATAATTAACGGTATGAAATTTTCGGCATACTCCAAAATAATCAAAATCCATGTACATCATTTTTGGTGGTCCTCTTGTCAGACGATACCACGGAGAAAATCACTGGATACTGAGAAACGCGACACGCTGTGCAACATAGAGGAAAAGCAAGTCTTAAAGGCACATTTTTCAATAAAAATGAATATAACATTTTATAACAAATTCAAAATAAATCTGTTGTATTATCGAAAAAGCTATATATTTTTACTTTAATTTCGAGACGTCCACAAATTTTGCTTACTTTTGAAGCCGAAAAAACTCCCATAATCCCTTAAGTTAGTTTTTAAAGAATTCGAATAAATAATACACAACAACATAACGGAACTCTTTATCTGAACGAACTGAACAAAGGGAGAAAAAATACCCATACAAAAAAAAGGGTCATAAATATTTATGATGTTTGTTTCTGATCAAAGAATTTAGAAATTCCATCTGAATGCTCCATGCATCAGTAATCGTAGGCGTAACATTATCAATGGAAATTATTTTCTTCTTTCAGCGAGCATTTCGGAAGATCTAGTAAATGTAGCAACAAATTTGGGACGAAATTTTCACCTTAAATGTTGCAACTAATTTGGGACGGAGGGAGTACAACGTTTTATAAAAAAAAAAAATCTGTTGTATCATCGAAAAACCAACATATTTCTACTTTGTTCTTAGATGACCACAAATTATGCTTATTTTAAATTCGAAAAACTACCATAACCCCTTCGGTTAGTTTTAAGAATTCGAATAAATGATACACAACAACATATAAGAATAAAGGAACTCTTTATCTGAACGAACTGAACAAAGGGAGAAAAAATGCAAATACAAAAAGAAAAGGGTCATAAATATTTATGATGTTTGTTTCTGATCAACTTAAGAATTTAGAAATTCCATCTGAATGCACCATGCATCAGTAGGCGTAACATTATCAATGGAAACTATTTTCTTCTTTCGGAAGATCTAGTTTCGCTCTCGGTCCACCGCCCATTAGACTTGTGAGGTGAAGGTTCGTCAGGACATAGGCGGGAGTATAAGTAGGGACCAAACTCTCCCTGCGACCAGGTGGTCCAGTCAAATGTCATATCGGCAGTCATATCGACAAATTGCTCTTGATGCAGTCGGTAAAACGAGAACCCGATGCTAAGTCAGTCGTTAGTGGGAGTTACCAGGGTTCAAATAATTTGATTACAGGATTAGTCTTCGGTGCTCTTCATTTTGTATACTGTTCTTTTTCTTTCTTTATTTATTTATTAGATGACTATAGTTTTATTATTTGAATAAGAACAATTTCCCTACACTTTTCAAATACTCAAACGCAATAGAATGTGTGAGTTTGGGGATTATTTTGATTCCGATAATTCACCAGTTTGGAGATATTTGGAAGTTTTAAATCGATGTCTATGTTATTTTTAGGTACGTTCGTAATTATGTAGCATCTATAGTCGTCGATCAGTCCGTCCATCCGTCTTACCTTATATAACAGAGCAAAAACTACCCAATCAAATCGTTTGAAATTTAAAATACATAATTTTTGCATAATTTTGTCGAGACATATCAAATTATATGAAAACTTGAAGTATAGTTTAATGACAGGGACGATTAAAAGCATACTGTTACATAACGGCCAATGGGAAAAAATAATTTCAGTGCATTTTAATGATCTTACATTCTTTTGAACAGAATAAAATTGATATGCATCTATAAAGTATGTAGTAAAATATATAGTCAATACGATCTATGATGCAAAGAATATTTTTATTAATTTACAGGGCCTTACAAAAGTATCCCATTACATACTGGTATAGGTCAGGGCTGTTCAACGCGGCGCCCTTTGAGGATTTTCTTGGCGCCCTTTGAAGGTTTTCTTGGTGCCTTTTTGAAGACTTCCTGTTATTAAACATTCTAGAAATAAAATTCCATTATAAAGAATGCTTTCATTAAAATCATTAATATTTTATCAGAGATATTTTTAAAATCTGTGTTTGGCGTGCTGTTGGCTTTCGTTTTATAAGAAACTAGAAACATTTTGAAAATTTAATTACGCATATTTTTGCAATTTTAAATTATTGTTTATCAGTGTAATTATGATAGTTAAATTTTTTTAATAGTTGGTAGCTCGTTTTAATACTTAAGAAGTAAGAGAAAAACTAATGTTTTCATCTGCCCGCCTCCTCTTTGACGATAACTGTGTTTAAAATTTTTTTTTTTTTTTTTTTTAACAGTTGCCACACTGACCCATTTCCTGTTTTATATGAAGAATAAAAGGGCTTAATTTTTCTTTCTTGAATTTTGATATTTTAGAGGGTTTTCTTTTTCTTTATTTTTCTGTAATTTTGCTTAGAAAAAATAATAAATAGTGCAGAATGATTTCCATCTATGAAAGCACTTTCAGACTATCCCTCTGAACCATAGTTTGGTCACTATCATGCTTGTTTGTTTTTGTACTTTTCATAAACTAATCCGCGCCTTCAAAATAAATCTAACCGTATTTTCACATCCTAAAAGAAACCTAGCAATATATCTGATTTTCATATTTATTTATTTGTTATTATTGTTATTATAGACGTGATTAAACTTTTTGCGCCATACCATAAACTTTTTTGATATTAACTTCTCAAAAAAAATTTATAATTTGAAATTTAATATTCGTAACTCCATAAATATAGGGGCTTTTGTTTAGCGCTGTGCGATTAATTTGCATTGTGTAAAAGACGTGCGCATATACTAATACTGTGCGATAATATTGCCACATGTTTTCAATCACGTAAATAATAGCGCCTTTCATTGAATGCCAAGATCCAAGATGCGCCCCTTTTTACTGAAAGGTTGGACAGGCCTGGTATAGATGAAAAAGTTCTTTGGGGCGCGTTTTAATTATATTAAGCTATTTCACATTTTACGAAATTGATGTACGCTGCTGAGGTTTACTACAAGTTACACTGTAAAAAAAAAAGGTCGATCTACTAAAAAAACTTTAGTGATCCTTGTAATTACTAAAAAAATGTTTAGTAATCTTAGTCGGTTACTAGAAAATCTATAAGAATTACTAGAAAAAAGTTAGCAACGAATAGCGTTAATAGTTTTATATTTTTAATAGCTCTTACTAAAACTCAGTTGGTGTGACCTTGATAGCATAGTGGTTATAGTAACGGACTCCAGGCTAAAAGGTCCCGGGTTCGAAACTTGCCACCGCCAAATACACCCCGAATGTCTGTAGTGTCTCATTAATAAAGGGATTATGAAAATCCTGTCGGAGCCATTGAGAATGTTTAGTGCTGCCATCTATTGTGGTTTTGCCGAAAATCTTCCGCTTCAGAAATCTGGATGCGGCTCCAAGGAAGCTCCTCCGCTTCGGTTGCACGTAATGGTTATTAAAAGTAATTTTGGAGCTATTACTAAAATTTGCTTTGTGGCTCATACTAAAAATTTTTAAATTAGTTATACAAAAAATTCTTTTGCTCAGTTTACAAAAGAAATGCTTGTTTAACTTGCAAAAAAAAAAGTTTGTAATGGTTACTAAAAAATTCTGTGGAAAACAAATTTACTAAGAAATTTTTAGTAACCTCTTGAATTTTTTTTTACAGTGTACTTCATGTATGATTAAAAGCACCTCTGAAGAAAGGCATTTAAATTATAAACCTATCCTCCGAATAAAATATTCTAGTTTCGTGTACCTTGACATGGTGACGGCAGTGTGATTTGCAATGCATCCATGTAATGCACACATATAAATATGTTAAATTTACATAAAGCATATTATGTAAACGTAACATCTTTTACTTTGTTTTTTTTTTAATTACTTTATTACGTTTTTATTAGTGTGACTTGAAATACATCCGTGTAATGCACTCAAATAAATATGTTAGGTTTATATAATAAACATTTTTACATGTATTAAATATTTTATCATCTTTAAGTAAATAAATATATGTTTTAACTGTTATATTAGTCTAATTGAAAGTACCCTCACGGCATTATTTAGTATTTTGATTTGATGAAATAAAAATTTCATATGGCCTTTCATTCACAAGCGTTATGTAGTCATCAAAAGTTTCAACAATGGAAAGAGTTGGAGACAGATTCTACTGAAAGATTAGTAACAGATTCGGACTGAACGAAAGTAATTAAAAAAAAAACAAAAAAGGAAAACATCGTTTGACTGCAAAAAAACGTTCTGAAATTGGAAAAGTTCTCTGTTTGGTCTCTGTAATACTTTGAGTTTCTAATTTTGTTTTTAGTTTATTGTAGAGTTCCTATGTGACACAATATCACCTAATACCAAGACATTATCCACTCAGTCTGATCCAATATTTCACCTATTTGCATGGAATATTGGGATATTTACATTTTTCGAATATTGCGCTTATATTGGCAAGGAGGATTTAGTCAATGTAAATCAGAAAATTATTGGGTTTTTTTCCATTTTCAAAAGCCCCTCAGTGTTTCCACCGTTTTTTCCGATTTTGAACGGAATAATCGAACGGAGATTTTCTGCATCGATTTTCTGTATCAGTTTGGAAAAGAATTGTGCAGAAATTATGGAAATTATTGTATCCATATATCTAGAGAGAGAGACAGTTAGATAGATAGATATAATTACGAAAATTCCAAAATAGGGTACCATGTAATAGGTTGCATTTCCAACGAAATATACTTAAAAGATTAAAGTCAAATAGCCACAATTTAATATATAATATATTATAACGATGATATACGGAAATGGTTTAACCATGCTAATTTATTTAATTACGCATAATTAATACACGTAAATACATTTTTATTTACATCTAAATAAAAATGATATTTTTGGTGGTAAAAATTATATTTATTTACATTTATTCATTTTTATGAGGATGCATTTATTTTTATTAGTATTAATTAAGATATTGAAAATATATATATATTGCATTTTATTTCCTGCAGCTTCAGTTATTTTTATAAATCAGGCGATAAATTATCATCATTAAAGTTATAGTTTTATTGCTGAAAGGCACAAAATAATGGACGGAGTGTGGCCGATTCAGCGATATCTGCCACCTATTAAAGGTACAGTTGTTAGGAGAAAACCTAATGATGTGCTATCGAATGGCTCGCCACTCCTCTCCTCACCTAATTTGAAGCCTGGGAAAAAAAATAATAATCTGCAGGTATTTTCGCCCTGAGTTACCTATCGTTATCTTAGGTGTATCGTATGATCTACCGATAAAACCTCTGTTGTTGATACATGAAACCGTCCGTACAACTTTGTCGATGCCACTGACGATAAAGTCGTCGCTTGTTGTCGATACTGGAAACCACTCAAAGAGCAATCCAGCATTTCATCGATACCAAATGGCGATAAAACGTTGTTGTTGGAATTTATTGTGATGGATAGCGCTTGTATGGATCAGTTTCAATGATGAATTACGTGAATGATACCGTGCAGTTTTATTTTACAGTTACCTTATCATAAAGAACATAGTCTCATCAAAACTGAAACCATGATACACTTTGCTTGACAACGAACTTGCTTACTTCAGCGAGAATATTCTAGCTTAGTTGATATGTGTTTTAAAATGATAATCTATAGGTTCTCTTAATAAAAGGGAATATCTCTGTAATGATATTGCATGGATTGTTTTGTTATTTGACTAAAATTTCATCGTCTGATTGAATTGTGAAAAATACGATAAGCCGTCAACCTGGACTGGTTTGGGTTACTTTTTCCTGGTTTCACTCACATTTCCATTATTAAATAATATTACATATTATTTTTAAACGTCGAAATAAAGTTGTAAACAATTAATAGGAAACAATGAAGGAAACTGTAAGGTTTTAAAAATATATTTTTTTTTTTTCTCTTTTCAAAATATTTTTTAAGTTTTGCCACAGAGTAGCCCCTGCGGAGGCTTCTTTGATCCATTAATTTCGTTTTGTATAAATTTATGACGCACCCAGTATTATTGTGGTCATCACAAAACGACAAAAATTTCTTTTATTGTCTGAAATCAAATTTAGATGGCAGTGTATGTGTTCTTAGTATGTAACTATCACATAAATCTTGAAAAACAGAACACAGAAGCGACATCTTCTACTGGGTAGTATACATTCGCACTTAATAAAAATCTATTTAGATCAAACAATGTGAAGTTTGGTGAAATTCCGTTATTTAGATCTCGAGATATAAGCTACCAAGGAAGTCGTGAAAAATGCAACTTAACAGTGCCACGTGTTGGACAAGTTTCACCAAAACAATCATAGTCTATTTATCTCAAGGCCTTTACAGAATATGAAGTTTGGTGAAATTTCGTGAATTAGTACTTAAGATAGAGTGCTCAGAAAATTTGTGTTACGTACATACAGACACACAGATAGACTTACGAACAGACATTTTCTCAGGGGCGTGCGAAGAGAAAATTGCGCCCGAGGCGAAGTTAGATATTTGCGCCTTCTGTTCCGGCTAATTAGCGAGCATCGTATTTAGCCAGTTTGGACGTTTTTTAAAGTATAGACTCTTTTATAAACTGAAATGAAATAATCTTTTTTGTTGATATTAGATTCTTTTGTTAGATGTAATAGGATGTCGAATATTTCTCAAACTTTCATTTTATGGTTTTTTTTTTTTTTTGTAATTAAATGTTTTGTTTCGTCCAAAGATTTGTGATTGATCTAGATTTAAATTACACTGAACCACAATATTAGAACTGTTGATCGAGAATAATTAATAGAATAGAATAATTTCGTAACATTGTTGCATCGGCGCCGGGAAGAATTCGAGATTTCAAGCTATTGCGCAATTAGAAAAATGTTTTCGTTTCGATGAAAGATTGGTGAGTTGACTTTTTGTTGTATTTTATTTTATACAATGAACAAAAATAAGGAAAGAAAGCTGCGTGACACGCATCGAACTCTTTTAAATAAGTTCATTGGAGATATTGATGATCATTGTTTGAAATCAGAACATTGTGTAACATATTTTGAGGAATTACTTGATAAATTAAATACGAGATTTAAAGTTATTAAACAGCTAGATAATAGCATTTTAAGTTTATTAAATGCTAAAAATGTTAAATATTGATGAATACACTCAGAAAGTGATATCGTATAGATGTAAATTAAACTTCAAGATTAAAAGTTTGAGTGCAAATGCAAATGTTGTTAATGCTAATAATATTGATTCAGTACGGACGTGTCCTGTTTCTGCCAAATTCAAGAAAATAAAGCTGCCTAAACTACAAATAAGTCGATTTTTTGGAGAACCAGATAAATTCCTGGAATTTTGGAATGAATTTGAAACAGCTATAGACAAAAATCCAAGTCTTACCGATGTTGAGAAATTCAGCTATTTGAAAAGTTTGGTTGCAGGATCGGCTGCAAACACAATCAGTGGATTTAGTTTGACAGAAAATAATTATGCGGCGGCTGTATCGCTCTTGAAAGAAAGAGTTGGTAGACATGATAGGCTCGTACACGCTCAACTAAATAATTTATTAAATATGAAATGTTTGAAAAGTTCTTCTAACACTTATGGTTTAAGATGTTTGTATGATAAATGTCTAGTACAAATTCGAAATTTAGAGTCGTTGGGTGTAAAATCTTATACATATAGTGGGTTGCTTTGCCCAATATTATTGAAGTTAATGCCTCGAGATTTAACATTAGAATTTAATAGACATTTAAAGAATGGTGAAATGTGGAATATAGATAATCTTATGAGTTTTCTTAAAAATGAAGTTGAGAGTAGAGAAAGGGTATTAACTATCCACGATTTAGATTCTAAAAAATCATTTTCTAATGATAATAAGAATGAATACAAACCCAAATTTTCAGATAAACAATCAAAATTTAAGTCGAAATATCAATATACTACTAAAGGTTATGAACAAAATAACATTTCAGCTGAATTTATGGCTTCTGTAAACAAAAATTCATGTATATTTTGTAATAGTGTTGAGCATAATAGCGAATTCTGTGAATCATTAACCTTGGATGAGAAAAAATAATTACTAAAAAAGCAAGAAAGATGCTTTTTGTGTTTAAAATCTAAACATAGAATCAAAGATTGTGAAGAAACCAAAATGTGTGATATTTGCGGTAAAAAACACAGTAGGGCTATTTGTTTCCAATTAGAAAATCATTCAAAAATAAATGTTGATAAAAGTGTCGTATCCATTTCTCATTGTGATAACACTTCCACTAGTAAAGTACCAGGCGAAAACACCCATTGGTATATATTTTTACAAACTTGTTCAGCAATAATAAAAGATTTGAAAACTGATAAAAATGAACCAGTTCGTATTTTATTAGATAACGGCAGTATGAGAACATTTATAATTCGCGATATTTCACAAAAGCTAAAATTGAAAGTTATTAGAAAGGAAACCTTATCAGTTTATGCTTTTGGAGTCGAAAAGGCGACTGAGAAAACATATAATGTTGTAAAAGTAAAACTAGAAAATAGTGCTCAACCCTCTTTGAACATTGAAATCGAAGCCCTTGAAACAGATCAGATTTCACTGCTTGTTTAACCACTCCTGATAAATGCATTCGAAAATCATGTAATAAATTGAAAAGTCTACAACTAGCTGACAGTTATGAATATAGTAATCAACAAATTGCAGTTTTAATCAGTGGCGTAGCTAAGGGGGGGCAAGGGGGGCGTCCGCCCCGGGCGCCGAGGCCTAGGGGCGCCTAATTGAGAAAAATTGTTATATATCTATATTGGGGTGGGGGCGCAAAATTTCTTACTGGCCCCGGGCGCCAAAAAACATAGCTACGCCACTGGTTTTAATAGGTACCGATAATTATTATAATATTGTAACTGGTAGAATTAAAGGATAATCTCGTAGCTACTGAAACTCCTTTTGGCTGGTGTTTGCAGGGTTATATGGGGTCAGCCAATGAATTATTTAGCATGAAAATTATAGTTGAGGCAAAGGATTTATCTGAACAAATTAGAGAATTTTGGCAACTGGACAGCTTAGGAATTGAATCCGAAACTCAAGCTATTTCCATTATAGATAATGACGTCATATCTGACTTCGAGTCTAGTATTGTTTTTAAAGATAATCGGTACAAGGTAAAATTTCCATGGAAGAAAAATTTTAAAATGTCCTTTAATAACAATCGCGAAGTGGCGCATCGACGATTTTTGAAGTTGAGAACAAACTTTAGAAACTATCCTTCATTATTCTCAGAATATAAATTATTTTAGACAGTTATTTAGCAGAGAACATCATCGAACCTGTTGAAAATTCATCTGATGTAAATACATTTTACTTGCCCCATAGAGCAGTGATCCGAGAAGATAAGTCCACAACTAAACTTAGAACTGTGTTTGATGCAAGCGCCCATTCTATAGGTGAATTATCACTAAATGACTGTTTATATACTGGTTTAAATATTATCCCCGATCTGTTCAGTCTTTTAATCAAATTTAGAAACTTTCCAATAGCGGTTACCGCAGACATTCCGAAAGCTTTTTTGCAGATCGAAATTGATGAAGCAGACAGGGACTTCACAAGATTTTTTTGGGATGATGAGCCATGGGTTGAAGATCCAGGTAAGGAATTTAAAATATTTAGACTCAAGAGAGTACTTTTCGGTGTGAAGTCAAGCCCCTTCCTTCTTGCAGCTACTATCAAGCATCACCTACGAAAGTATGTAGAAACATTTCCTGAATCTTTTGATATTTTAAATTCATCCTTATATGTTGATGACTTTATCAGCAGTCAACCAAATGTTGAATCAGCTTTTAAAATTAGTAAGGAAGCTTATGAAATCTTCCAAGAAGCTTCAATGATATTTAGAAAATGGAAAACTAATTCGTATTAATTACGTCAAAAATGGGAACAATATGGTTTGCATACTGACGACGCAACTGATAATTTTAATCTTAGTAATCAGCACTTAGAAATTCAAAAGTTTTAGGGGTTTCTTGGGACTCCGATAATGATACATTGTCATTTAAAATTTATAACATGGAAAATTTCCTCTCGAAGAGACTTAATACTAAAAGCTATTTATTGTAAACTGTTGGTCGTATTTTCGACACAATTGGCTTTCTTAGCCCCTATACCATTAGAATCAAATGCTTAATTCAAGAAGTTTGGTGTTTAGGCCTCGATTGGAATGAGAATTTACCAAAGCATTTGGACAACTTATGGAATGCATGGTTTGAAGAAATAAAGGAACTGAATAGTATTAGCATTCCCAGATATTATTTGTCTGATATAGCTCCTGATGAAGTTGATTGTTTTGAATTACATAGTTTTTCAGATGCCTCAAAAAAGGCATATGGTACAGTAGTATATCTTAGAGCAGTTTTAAAGAACAAGAGCATAGTTACCAGTTTTGTAGCAGCAAAAAGTAGAGTCGCCCCTTTAAAAACTGTTTCTATACCTCGTCTTGAACTTTTAGGAGCCCTTTTCTCTGCTAAACTTTGTCATAAAATTGCTAAAGAATTAGTTTTTCCCGTAAGTTGCTACTTTTGGACTGACTCAACTATTACATTGTATTGGATTAAGGGAGAGTCAGAAAGATTCAAAATATTTGTTAGAAACAGAATAGAAAAAATCGGAAATCTTAGTGATCCATCAAATTGGTTTCACTGTGCTGGACAAGATAATCCTGCCGATTTTGTTACTAGAGGCTTGAAAGTTTCAGAGTTGAAAAATAGCCATTTTTGGTGGCAAGGTCCCCAATGGTTAAAGCAAGACAGATCTCTTTGCCCAAAATTGGCTAGTTCATTTGATACATTAGACATTTCTGAAAGTAAAGATGAGTTAGAACTAAAGAAAAATGCTACTGTAAAATCAACAGTTGTTGATAAAATTCAAGCAAACATTGATTTAATTAATCGATACTCGTCTTTTACGAAATTAATAAGAGTTACTGCATATTGTTTAAGATTTTTGAATAACTGTAAATTAGAAACAGGAATCAGAAAATATAATTATTTAGATACTTCTGAGTTAAAAAATGCAACCAAGAGACTGATAAAGATTGTGCAAAATTCTGCATTTCAAACTGAAATCCAGTGTTTAAAGGGAAAACGTCCTCTCCCAAACAACAGTAAACTCTTAAGTTTAAACGTATTTCTAGATGCAGATGAGCTGTTGAGGGTCGGCGGAAGATTGAAATTTTCGAATTTAGCGGAATCTCAGAAACATCAGTTAATTTTACCAAAGTCTCATTATTTCACTGAACTTTTGATTCAACATTATCTTAGAAAATTCCTGTATTCGGGTACTCAGACAATCCTATCATCATTAGGACGGTTTTATTGGATACCATCTGGTCAAAGCCAAGTAAAGAAAATTATAAGTAGGTGTATAGCATGTTTTCGGTCCAAGCATCAAACTATTCAACAAATTATGGATAATTTACCTCGTGATAGAATTGTACCATCTAGACCATTTGAGAAGACAGGTGTAGATCTAGCTGGTCCTATTATAACAAAACCTAACTTGAAGCGATCAAAGATTAAAATAAAATCATACATTGCTATATTCATATGTTTTTCTACTAAAGCAGTACACCTGGAAATTGTTTCAGACTTGACCACAGAAGCATTTTTAGCCTTTTTAAGAAGATTTGTTTCGATCGAAACCCTTTGTTATATGAAGTGATAATGCCACCAATTTTAAGGGTACTTATGCTCTTTTAAAATCCTTCTACCAAATTTATGCTTCGGAAGAAATTCAGAGATTTAATGCAGATGAGGGAATAAAATGGAACTTCATACCACCTGCATCTCCACATTTCGGTGGACTATGGGAATCGAATATTAAAGCTATGAAAAGAATACTCTTGAAAATAACTAAATCCTCTATCTTAAATTTCGAAGAGATGACAACACTTGTAACCCAAATTGAAGCCATCATGAACTCACGACCATTAACCCCATTATCTACAGATATTAACGATTTACAGCCATTGACACCTAGTCACTTCCTTACTGGAGGTCCTCTTCTAAATATTCCTGAAAATAATGAAGTTTTAGATTCTTTGCCTTTTTCTTCTAGATGGACCTTAGTTCAACGAATAAAAGAACAGTTCTGGAGACGCTGGAACCGAGAATACTTAAATGAGTTACAAGTTCGAAGTAAATGGAAAAAGACCTCGCAAAATCTTCAAGATGGTCAACCCGTGTTACTGAAAGATAGAAACGAAGAGTTCAACAACTGGAGGTTAGCAAGAGTTTTGAAGACCTACAAAGGAGACGATGGACTTGTCCGCTTCGTCGATCTCAAGACCTCCACAGGTATGCTACGTAGGAACATCACAGGAGTTGTTCCATTGCCTATTTATGATGATGTTGGACAGTCGTCCAACGCCGGGCAAGATGTTCCGGCTAATTAGCAAGCATCGTATTTAGCCAGCTTAAACGTTCTTTAAAGTATAGACTCTTTTATAAACTGAAATGAAATAATCTTTTATGTCGATATTAGATTCTTAGATGTAATAGAATGTCGAATATTTCTCAAACTTTTATTTTATGGTTTTTTTGTAATTAAATGTTTTGTTTCGTCCAAATATTTGTGATTGATCTAGATTTAAATTACACTGAACCACAATATTAGAACTGTTGATCGAGAATAATTAATAGAATAGAATAATTTCGTAACACCTCCTTTCCCAATTTGTTCATGTGATAGGACAAAAGTGACGTTGGTAGTATAAATTTGCCCCCCCCCCCCACTAAATTTCCACGCCCGGGATGACTGTCCCGTCAACCCCCCTCTCCCCCTCCCCCCCTTCCGCACGGCGTTGCTTTTTCTAAGAACATTCTTCCGAACCTTCTGAAGCGTGTTAAATCTTCGAAAACTGGAAGTCGAAATTTTTTAAGAATCCAATACTTTCTTCTTGTAAGTATAAAAAGGTAGAATTAAGTAACCAAAGTTGATTATTTAACTTGGGGGAGAGAAGGAAAGTGCGGTTAACAACTATGTCACTGCATCATGAGAAAGAAAT
This sequence comes from Maratus speculifer, assembly GCA_964019185.1. Classification (NCBI taxonomy): domain Eukaryota; kingdom Metazoa; phylum Arthropoda; class Arachnida; order Araneae; family Salticidae; genus Maratus; species Maratus speculifer. The sequence continues at coordinate 423,445,387 of OZ025289.1, read as the reverse complement.
GCCATGCATTATTTTTTTAACTCTAACTATTGCGGAAATGATTAAGAATAGAGCAAAGATGGGCCACGTGTTGAGCGATAGCTATTTATGTCCAGATTTAATAGAATGTGCAGTTTTATGGAATTCTTTACATTAATTTTTGACGCATAACTATTCAGGGAATCGGGAAAAATGCAACATAGAAAAGCCACCCGCTGGGCGATATGCACCCAAATGTCATAAGCACAAATTTAAGTCAATGTCTAGCGGAAGTTTAATTGAATATCATGCATTAATTCTTAAGACAAGAGTGTTCACAAAAATTGTGTCGCACACAGACTAGCAGACACACATAGAAACAGACACGAGCTATTTTTCGAGAAATTTTTCTTAAGAAATGGAATTAAGCTTTTCGGATCCAAATTTTTTTTTAGTTTTTTTAGAAAAAATTTCTTTTGCGTTGATAACATTAATGCTACCAAATCCAAATAGATTAATTACTGTTTAAAGACTATTTCATTGTCTGAAAGATAACAAATGTCATTGTTTTGCGTATTATTCAATTCATACGACAATAGGCCAAGGAAGAATTTTTGGAGATATTTTGAAAATATTGTATTACAACAAAGTTTAACTTATAATACATTTTTCTAATACTTCTTGCGCTTTATTACACTTGATACTTTCAGTAAAGTAACTTTTATTTTAAATTTAAAGAGTATGAAATTTAAAAAATCGCAAACAGCGCAAAGAGAACTAAGCAAATAATAATAATAATTATTATTACTAAATGCCTAAACATAAATGAAGTCATATATAAAATGCATACACATATACTAACATTACTACATATAAATGGTAGTAAAAATATATCTTAAAGCAAAATAACACTCCATTAAAAGACATGTACATTAATAGTACACCAGGTCTGAAAAGGTTAAATAATAAATCCATACTATAACGAGTCATGTTATATAAAAAATTTATGAAAAAAAATTTAGTATCACCATGATTTTTTGATGGCTTTTGATTTGAAAAAAGTAAAATTGATCGCTGTGACTACAAAATATTATTATTATTACGTATTTCCAATTTCAATTTTAAATAACATTTCGTGACATTTCTAGAGGAACATCCTTACATTCGTAAATATGCTGTTTTCTTAAATGGTAATGAATACAGATTTCTTTTCGCTATATTTCACTAAGGTTGTACTTTTTTTGCTCTCTTTCACACCTGTGGTAAATATCATAATATTTCCAAATGTATGAATAATGGAAGAACTATTAATTCATCCTATGTTGCCACATTAACATTTAATAGTTTTCTCTAGTCGATGAACTTCATACCTTGAGGCACTATTTCGTTTTATCCAGATAGGCGATCTTTACTGGCCTGTCAATGATGGCACCGCCCATATTGTTCTTTATCTGGTGATCTCATATGGCCAAGTTTATAAATCATAGGTTGATCTAATATTTTCTTATACCAAATTCTCGTATCCGAATAAAAAATTCTGTCAGCAATATAGCTTCTCTTCTCATTTTTTACATAATAAAATTCTTTAAAATGAAATAAATGGTATAAAAAAATACATGTCAACAATCTGAATTGTGTGAATAATCAATCAGATGAAAATTCTTAAAAATTGTCAGTCTATATATTAATACCCAAGAAGGGAGTATAAATGACAAAACTGAAAAACGTATACTAAGTGCATAGAAAACCTGAAAATATGCTTTTTCTCTTTTCAGGTAATGAAATGTGATTTTTACTTTCTTTTATCTTCAATAGAAGAAAGTATTGTAATCAAAATTTTTTCGACGGATTTACACGTTTTAGGGGTCAGATATTCCAAAAAATATGTTTTTACAAAATGTCTGTCTGTCCGTTTGTCCATGTGTCTGTGTGTCTGTCTGAGTGTCTGCCTGTGTGTGTTTGTGTGTATGTCGCCATTCTACCATCAAAAAGTGTATGAAGTTATGTATAGAATTGAACCAAATTTTTTGTGAATGTTTTTGGCTATTGCAAGCAGGTCCTACTTCAGAGTTAAAATACTCCGCCGAAAGGGGGCGCTGCAATCGCGATTTTTGTACCATTTTCAATATTGTACCGACCAAAAGTATATGAAGTTATGCATCGAATTGAACCAAATTCTTTGTGTAAGTGTATGGCTATTGTTAGTTGGTCCTCCCTGAATTTGAAAAAAATCCGCTGGAAGGGGGCGCTACAATTGCGATTTTTGTGCATATTGTACCGACCAAAAGTATATGAAATTATGCATAGGTATGAACCAAATTTTTTGCGTATGTGTATTCCTATGGCTAGTTGATCCTCCCTAAATTTGAAAAAAATCCACCAGAAAGGGGCGCTGCAATCGCGATTTTTGTGCCATTTTCAATATTGTATCGACCAAAAGTATATGAAGTCATGCATAGAATTGAACCAAATTTTTACTTTCTTCTATCTTCAATAGAAGAAAGTATTGTAATCGAAATTTTTTTCGACTTCCGGTTTTCGACGGATTTACACGTTTTATGGATCAGAGATTCCAAAAAACATGTTTTTACAAAATGTCTGTCTGTGTGCATGTCGCCATTCTACCATCAAAAAGTGTATGAAGTTATGCATAGAATTTAACCAAATTTTTTGTGAATGTTTTTGGCTATGGCAAGCAGGTCCTACTTCAGATTTGAAATATTCCGCCGGAAGGAGGCACTGCAATCGCGATTTTTTTGTGCCATTTTCAATATTGTAACAACCAAAAATATATGAAATTATGCATCGAATTGAACCAAATTTTTTGCGTATGTGTATTCCTATGGCTAGTTGGTCCTCCCTGAATTTGAAAAGAATCCGCCGGAAGGGGACGCTGCAATCGCAATTTTTCTGCCATTTTCAATATTGTACCGACCAAAAATATATGAAGTTATGCATAGAATTGAATAAAATATTTTGTGTAACTGTATGGCTATGGCTAGTTGGTCCTCCCTGAAATTGAAAAACATCCGCCGGAAGGCGGCGCTGCAATCGTGATTTTTGTGTCATTTTCAATATTTTATCGACCAAAAGTATATGAAATTATGCATAGAATTGAACCAAATTTTTTGTTAATGTTTTTAGCTCTGGCAAGCAAGTCCTATTCAGTTTTAAAATATTCCGCCAGAAGGGGACGCTGCAATCGCGATTTTTGTGCCATTTTCAATATTGTACCGACCAAAAGTATATGAAGTTTTGCATCGAATTGAACCAAATTTTTACTTTCTTCTATCTTCAATCGAAGAAAGTATTGTAATTGAAATTTTTTGCGACTTCCGTTTTTCGACGGATTTACACGTTTTAGGAGTCAGAGATTCCAAAAAACCTGTTTTTACAAAATGTCTGTCCGTGTGTCTGTGTGTATGTCACCATTCTACCATCAAAAAAGGTATGAAGTTATGCATAGAAATGAGCCAAATTTTTTTAAAATGTTTCTGGCTGTGGCAAGCAGGTCCTACTTCAGATTTGAAATATTCCGCCGGAAGGAGGCGCTGCAATCGCGATTTTTTTGTGCCATTTTCAATATTGTAACAACCAAAAATATATGAAATTATGCATCGAATTGAACCAAATTTTTTGCGTATGTGTATTCCTATGGCTAGTTGGTCCTCCCTGAATTTGAAAAAAATCCGCCGGAAGAGGACGCTGCAATCGCAATTTTTCTGCCATTTTCAATATTGTACCGACCAAAAATATATGAAGTTATGCATAGAATTGAATAAAATATTTTGTGTAACTGTATGGCTATGGCTAGTTGGTCCTCCCTGAAATTGAAAAACATCCGCCGGAAGGCGGCGCTGCAATCGTGATTTTTGTGTCATTTTCAATATTTTATCGACCAAAAGTATATGAAATTATGCATAGAATTGAACCAAATTTTTTGTTAATGTTTTTAGCTCTGGCAAGCAAGTCCTATTCAGTTTTAAAATATTCCGCCAGAAGGGGACGCTGCAATCGCGATTTTTGTGCCATTTTCAATATTGTACCGACCAAAAGTATATGAAGTTTTGCATCGAATTGAACCAAATTTTTACTTTCTTCTATCTTCAATCGAAGAAAGTATTGTAATTGAAATTTTTTGCGACTTCCGTTTTTCGACGGATTTACACGTTTTAGGAGTCAGAGATTCCAAAAAACCTGTTTTTACAAAATGTCTGTCCGTGTGTCTGTGTGTATGTCACCATTCTACCATCAAAAAAGGTATGAAGTTATGCATAGAAATGAGCCAAATTTTTTTAAAATGTTTCTGGCTGTGGCAAGCAGGTCCTACTTCAGATTTGAAATATTCCGCCGGAAGGAGGCGCTGCAATCGCGATTTTTTTGTGCCATTTTCAATATTGTAACAACCAAAAATATATGAAATTATGCATCGAATTGAACCAAATTTTTTGCGTATGTGTATTCCTATGGCTAGTTGATCCTCCCTAAATTTGAAAAAAATCCACCAGAAAGGGGCGCTGCAATCGCGATTTTTGTGCCATTTTCAATATTGTATCGACCAAAAGTATATGAAGTCATGCATAGAATTGAACCAAATTTTTACTTTCTTCTATCTTCAATAGAAGAAAGTATTGTAATCGAAATTTTTTTCGACTTCCGGTTTTCGACGGATTTACACGTTTTATGGGTCAGAGATTCCAAAAAACATGTTTTTACAAAATGTCTGTCTGTGTGCATGTCGCCATTCTACCATCAAAAAGTGTATGAAGTTATGCATAGAATTTAACCAAATTTTTTGTGAATGTTTTTGGCTATGGCAAGCAGGTCCTACTTCAGATTTGAAATATTCCGCCGGAAGGAGGCACTGCAATCGCGATTTTTTTGTGCCATTTTCAATATTGTAACAACCAAAAATATATGAAATTATGCATCGAATTGAACCAAATTTTTTGCGTATGTGTATTCCTATGGCTAGTTGGTCCTCCCTGAATTTGAAAAGAATCCGCCGGAAGGGGACGCTGCAATCGCAATTTTTCTGCCATTTTCAATATTGTACCGACCAAAAATATATGAAGTTATGCATAGAATTGAATAAAATATTTTGTGTAACTGTATGGCTATGGCTAGTTGGTCCTCCCTGAAATTGAAAAACATCCGCCGGAAGGCGGCGCTGCAATCGTGATTTTTGTGTCATTTTCAATATTTTATCGACCAAAAGTATATGAAATTATGCATAGAATTGAACCAAATTTTTTGTTAATGTTTTTAGCTCTGGCAAGCAAGTCCTATTCAGTTTTAAAATATTCCGCCAGAAGGGGACGCTGCAATCGCGATTTTTGTGCCATTTTCAATATTGTACCGACCAAAAGTATATGAAGTTTTGCATCGAATTGAACCAAATTTTTACTTTCTTCTATCTTCAATCGAAGAAAGTATTGTAATTGAAATTTTTTGCGACTTCCGTTTTTCGACGGATTTACACGTTTTAGGAGTCAGAGATTCCAAAAAACCTGTTTTTACAAAATGTCTGTCCGTGTGTCTGTGTGTATGTCACCATTCTACCATCAAAAAAGGTATGAAGTTATGCATAGAAATGAGCCAAATTTTTTTAAAATGTTTCTGGCTGTGGCAAGCAGGTCCTACTTCAGATTTGAAATATTCCGCCGGAAGGAGGCGCTGCAATCGCGATTTTTTTGTGCCATTTTCAATATTGTAACAACCAAAAATATATGAAATTATGCATCGAATTGAACCAAATTTTTTGCGTATGTGTATTCCTATGGCTAGTTGGTCCTCCCTGAATTTGAAAAAAATCCGCCGGAAGAGGACGCTGCAATCGCAATTTTTCTGCCATTTTCAATATTGTACCGACCAAAAATATATGAAGTTATGCATAGAATTGAATAAAATATTTTGTGTAACTGTATGGCTATGGCTAGTTGGTCCTCCCTGAAATTGAAAAACATCCGCCGGAAGGCGGCGCTGCAATCGCGATTTTTGTGTCATTTTCAATTTTTTATCGACCAAAAGTATATGAAATTATGCATAGAATTGAACCAAATTTTTTGTTAATGTTTTTAGCTGTGGCAAGCAAGTCCTATTCAGTTTTGAAATATTCCGCCAGAAGGGGACGCTGCAATCGCGTTTTTTGTGCCATTTTCAATATTGTACCGACCAAAAGTATATGACGTTTTGCATCGAATTGAACCAAATTTTTACTTTCTTCTATCTTCAATCGAAGAAAGTATTGTAATTGAAATTTTTTGCGACTTCCGTTTTTCGACGGATTTACACGTTTTAGGAGTCAGAGATTCCAAAAAACCTCTTTTTACAAAATGTCTGTCCGTGTGTCTGTGTGTATGTCACCATTCTACCATCAAAAAAGGTATGAAGTTATGCATAGAAATGAGCCAAATTTTTTTTTAATGTTTCTGGCTGTGGCAAGCAGCCAGTTTTGAAATATTCCGCCGGATGGGGACGCTGCAATCGTGATTTTTGTGCCATTTTCAATATTGTACCGACTAAAAGTATATGAAGTTATGCATCGAATTGAACCAAATTTTTTGTGGAAGTGTATGGCTATGGCTAGTTGGTCCTCCCTGAATTTGAAAACAATCCGACGAAGAGTGCGCTGCAATAGCCAATTTTATGCCATTTTCAATATTGCACCATCTAAAAGTGTATGAAGTTAGTCCTAGAACTTAACTAAATTTTTTATATAATTATTCTTTGGTAAGGCAAATAGGTCCTCCCTGAATTAAAAAAAAGTCTGCCTATCATTCTATTGTTCATCGGCTCGTGTAGAGACGGAAATTCGTTTTTACTCCGGTTAATTGATTGAAGCAGAAATTTAAGATGAAAGCCAAAGTTCGTATGTTATTGAATTAAAATTATTAAAACATTAAAATGACTAACTATTTTTTTAAAATATTAAAATATAGTATGAGATAGAAGAAAGTTTTGGGATTGGCACATCCAACTAGTTTAGTTATGTGCAGTGTTCTAGAGTTCAACCACTTTTGCAAAACTTTATCAAAATTGACGACTGTAAAAAAAAATAAATAAATAAATAAATAAATAAATAAAATAGTCTACTTTTTAACTGTTACTGAAGTAAGTGTTCAAAGACAACAATGAAATAAGCGGTAGTTTCCTATTTAAATTCTGTCAATTATTATTAATGTACAAATTTAACATGAATTATCTTTGAACTCAATTTACTCCAAATCAAATTTTTGTCATTTGTATTTCCTTGCTTCTGAGGTCCTTATATATAAAATCTGCTATCAGTGCGTATGGGTGATTCTCCATAAGCAGGGTAATTTGGAAGTTGCAAAATACAAATTTATAAACTATGAAATAAATAACTTTTTTCTTCATATATAGCTTTAAAAAGTGATTTTGTATTAGAATTATCACCCATCGTTCATAACTCCTAAAATTTAATATTTTATTTATAATTTAAAAAAAAACAACTTCCAGTGGAATGATGGTAGTGAGCAGGGGAATGATTCAATAATCTATAAAGCACTGCAGTCAACTATTAATGATAGAAAAATTCATATCACTGAACATTTTTAATCAAATAAAATAATATACATAATTATTTAAATTACTGTACATAGTTTTCACAATAATGAATATGTATATATATAAGTTTCTTTCTGACAACTGAAGAAAACTTTTCTTTTCGCTTCAGAAAATAATCTGCTTTTGACCTGGGACTCATATCTTCTGGTTTGCTGTTAATTTTAAATTTCAATGTTTGGTTACGTTTTTTATATTTTTCTAATTTTCTACTTAGACATTTTATTTGATTTTCCATTTTTACACATTTTCTATGAAGTGCACTCCTGTTGCGCATTACGCGTTTTCTTCCAAATAATTTACGTTTCTCGATTAAAGCATTACTTGATTTTAAATAAGATAAAGGAGCATTGAGTGAATTTGGCATTGAGCTTATGTTTAACTCTTCATAATTATCATTTGTGGACGCTTCTTCAACAGTCAAAGCTTGACGTTTAGTGAGACTTGATCGTTTTCTGTAAATTCTGGAATTATTTTTCCACTGTTTCCATTTGCTTCTTTCCTCGCGGGCAATCATCTCTGTGGTAGGCTTTATTGCACTTTTCATCTTTTTTTTTTTTTTTTTTTATTTCTGTCGCTTCTTTTCTTTTTGTATTTTATATACAGCTGGGTCATTTATTTATCTTTTGATAGCGTTTGCGAGGTGGTTCTAATTTTATTTTTTTATTTTCTCCTCTCTAGTCAGTTTTTCTTTTACTTATGGCATCTTCCTGAAAACAAAGAGAATTTTTATAAAAAAATCATTTTGTTATCAGTTTAATAGACATGCTTTAATTTAAAGTGGTACTTAAAAATATTTAAATTAAAAATAAAAATGAGATACATTCAAATTTAAAGAAGTGTCTAAATTTATTCATACATTTAAAATAAAAATCTTAAACACACATTAATTTCTTTTTCAATTATGAAAATCAGTGTTGAATTCAGACTTTTTTCTCCGGGGGTGGGGATATTATAGATTTCTGGGGGGGGGGGGGGATGCACATTTTGACCATTGAAAACCCAAAATCTTAAATTTCCCCTCGGCCATCCCCTGGATTCAATACTGATAAAAATTGAAAAATACAGATTTCAGATAAGTTACATTGAATTCTCCTTGAAAAACAACTAATAAAAAAAGTTTCCGATTGAAATTAGGTAAAAATAGCAATAAATGATTGCATACTGTTTCAAATTAATGCAAAATATTGTCAAATTTTATGAAATTATTGAGTAGTAATATTAACTAAATTAAACATTTTTTGTTCTTATTTAAATTTCCTGAATTGTAACAAACTTATATGTAAAAAATGTAGCGTCTATATTTAAAGATTACCTAAAACTAACGTATTTCAATTTTCATATAAAAAATCATTTATAGTTATCAATATTAAGAATTTTTTAATATTTTAAAATTTAACAACATTTAGTTTCTTTATTAATGTATTAATAGGGGTTTTAGCCAATATCTTATTATCATTTGTAAAATTTCATCATTCCCCTAACTAGAATCATTCCCCTGCTTTAAGAACAGGCAGGGGAATGATGCTAGGGGAATGATGATTTGTTAGTAATATCTATCTTAGAACCACATGGGGGGGGGGGAACAAAAAAATTTTAAATGATTACACATATTAAAAAACATGTATTAAAAATATAAAGCAAAATAAAAAAGCTTACCTTTAGTTTATCCACAAAAAATTGATCCAGGGTAATGATGGCTAATAAAAATATTCGTTTTGGAACTCCAATTTTCAGCATCTGCACTCACAAACAAAATGGCTACAGACTCCAAACTTTTAAGGTGTATCTTCCAAGCAAGTAGTTAAAATTGGATCAATGCCAAATTTGAAACCAGAGGCATCTATTTGTGTTTTTTAGAACTATTTTTGTAAGTGCAGGGGAATGATGCCCAAATTGATGGACATATTTCATTGTGTTTTTTCACAGAGTTGCATCATAGTATAACTCTACATATGTACTCCTCATATAAAGGAACAAATTGTGATACTATATTAATAATTATAATTTTTTTAAATCAATATTTAATAAATATTTGGTGGATTCAAAGTCTAATACTGGGGTTGGGGACAGCCAGGGGAATGATATTTTACATACATTTATATATAATATATATTGTTTAGAATTATTTTTTAAGTAAAGGATATGAGTAGTAGATGGCAAAAAATACAGCTTTTAGTAAAAATAAAATTTATTGGTAAAATAGTTCAAAAAAATTATAGAATCAAGTGGGACTTTGTTTTTTCCTATTCAATGAGAATGATCCGTATGCTCCTTATACAAACATTTAGTTTTTGACCTATTTGCATGAAACTGGCTGTAAATTCGTTTTAGAACGTGGAAACGGTCGCTGTCAACTTTAAAAAATCATCAGACCAAGGGCCGCAAGTAAGATGGGTGGGCAGAAAGAGTAAGTACTCCGTGAGTCAGGTGAAGGGTGCGCTAAATGAAGATTTTATTCGTCATTTTTTTCTGAGGTTTATGTTTAGTACCATATTTTAAAATAATCCGGTCTGGAATATACCATTACATAGAAGAATCTGATGATATTATAGTATAAGGATCATATATAAATATTATTTTTAATATGTGTATTTTTTCACTTCTATTCAATTCCGTTTTCAAGATTTTAATGAATCCATATTTGAAAAAGCTGATTCTCAGTTCAGTATTACATATTTTATGATTATGTATTTTAATAAATCAGATTTTTGAAACATAGTAAAATTATCTTTGTAAATGTAATTAGATTAGGAGATAGGAAGGATGGGGGCAAAATCTGTGTTTGACCCAAGTTCGAAAAAGTTCAGTTTCGACCCTGATTTTTTCTACTTCCTTCCATAATTTAAAATTATAGAAACATCTCCTTTTAAATTTTCTATTTCAATCATTTCTTTCCTGTTGCCACATATTTAAAAAAAAATGCTCAATAATTAAAAAAAGAATGATAATTCAAATACTTTATAAGCTAATAAAAATTCATACAGTCTCACTTTTTTGCGATTTTTAAAATCGACGTCATTCCAAGAAGAAAATGGTCATTTTATATATATATATATATATATATATATATATATATATATATATATATATATATATATATATATATATATATATATATATATATATATATAATTTCAAATTTATCAATTTAGCAAGAACCAGCACACCCCCCTCACAAAACAGAAATCCGTTAAAATTGAAAATTCAATAATCAAAATACAATAACAATAGGCTGCCAGCCTCATCAGCGATGAGTTTTATTAGACAAAAGCAGCCAGACACTCGAGTTTACAAAAACAAAATAAATTTAAGTGACAGTGGGTTTCGGCCAGAGCGGTGAATAGCAAAAAATCAGATGTTAAACACCCGATGGCTATAATTCACGCGCTCCCCCACCGGACCCTACGCCACATTAGTAAACGAATGTCTCACCTGGAACATTGTAAACGATGTAGAAATATGTTCTCTGAATAAAAACCACATCCCCAACTTAGCTGCAATGCCACAACTCAAAACAAATTAAACAGAACAAAGTAGAAACCGTATTCCAAACCAATCCAAAAACAAACCAGGTCTGTTGCCACCCAATGCATCTCATCATCATAAAACCGTCATACATATGCGATTTATATTATTATAATTACATAAATACGATTTTTATAAGATTTGTGTTAAATAGAAAATAAAATTGATCAAATGTTTCTAAATTCCTTCCCTTTAAAAGAAAACTTCGAGATTAGACATCTGGACTGAAAGCTTCTGGAATTTGATGACATTCTCATGTTAGTCGCTGTAGATTTAGTTTCCATGAAAGAAAGTTTAAAAATAATCAGACAATTTCCCAGAGAATTTCCGTGATTAATTGCTTTCTCGATTTGCCCGTAAGTCATACGGGCAATGTATTTTTGCCAATCATGAATTGCCCGTACCACGCACAGACATCCATATTCCTATCATGAATTAGTATTCTCACCAGGAATTTTTCATTGAAAATTTTTTATTATGTAATCCGAATATTTTTCTGATTCAGTTAGGTAAAAAAGGTAAACTAAAAAGTATTTTTATTACTTTAATATTAATAAGCTATTAATCATGATTTTTTAAAAAACTGTTTATGCAGATCTTTATTAATCTGATAATTTTAAATATTCGATTTAATTTGTTTTATTTATTTATTTTGTGTGGTGTGTGTGACACGGGGGGGGGGGGGGGTAATTTCGTTTGCCGGTTTAGCTATGGAATATAGCGCGAAAAAGAAAGGATTTATTTACATTGTACCAGCAATACACTGTTAAAATTGTAAAAGTTCACTTAACATTTTTTTAGTATATCTCTATTTTGACCAATGACAATGCTTCATAATGAGGTGAAGTAGTCGTTTCCTGTATAAGCGATAGAGTGGCGATGTAGCAAAAGTTTCAAATTTTTAACAGTGTAAAATTCATTTTTTGTCATTTGGTTACACACATATTTATAAAATACTCACGCTTAAAAATCACATTCGAATACACTTAAAATCAGTATACTGAGATACTTTCAAGCAAATATCATTGAAAGAACTTTTTATTTTTTATTCCATGTTGGAAATATTGAATGTGCGATGTTTTGAAGTTAAACATTTTGCAGTAAAAGCAAAATTTATGGGTGAGGTCATTGCCGCTATAAATATGATGCCAGTGTTACTCGTGAACATGTCTTTTTCTTATAATACTGCGTTAAGTGTAAACTGGTTCATCTATTGTAATTCGGTTGCACACAAATTTTAAAATATCCATGACTCAAAAATACGTTAAAATCCATTAAAATGAGGTACAAACAAAGTTTTAAACAAATTTCATTTGAGAGAACTTTTCTCTATTCACACTGTTCGTATTGTTTAATTTCCTTCACTTTTAATAAACACGGTAGAAAAATATCATACTCTATGTAAAATCCCATAAATCTAAAACTCCATGCACAGTTTTAATTGTAGGATTCTAATGAATGTAGGGAATAAAATTGAAGCAAAAATATTTATATTTATAAAAAGAATAAAGATTTAAAAAAAAATAAAAAAAATTAGTAAAATAGGCTAATTTACAACATTTTTTAAATTAAATTAAATTTTTAGTATTAAGTATTGTATCACACGCATTATTACAGTATTATTTAAAATTGAAGCGATGGTTTCAAAGGTAGTGTGTCCCCTTAGAATGTGGATGTATATAAATATTAACTCATCTAAAAATTCAAAAGCCTTCCGTGATGGCAGTGATGTTGCGTTTATCAGAATACACACATTTTATCCTTCATATCAAGTCATTATTGGAATTGAAAAAAAAATTAATTTTCCTTCATTTTGCATTCTACATGTGCTGACACTAAGGTACTTGAAGTTGAAAGTATATTAAAAATTAAATCGCCATTGATTTTGTGAAGCTAAAAGTGTAAAGATGTTTAATATTTCTGATATGTCTCATAATAATTCTTTCCTGATTTTTGTACATTGGGTCTTAAAATTTAAGTCTTAATTCGATTTGCAATTAATATTCTTTTTTAAGTATAAAAAAAATCCTCATTAATCGCTAAATTTTGCTAAAGATTTTAAATAAACATGTATACTATAAAAAATAAATGTGCACTTTAGTAATACTTCACCTTCATTTTTATATGATATATATATATATATATATATATATTTAAATGAAAATCAGCCCAAATGAACATAGAGTTGGTGGCCACACTGCACTTGCTAAGCACTCTTCCGTCTGTTTTGTTTTTATATTTTTAAATGAAAGTCGAAATCTACTTATACATAATGTTTTTTATTAATTTTTGTCTCTCGATGTAGGAGTGAGGGGTTGATGTCGACATATATGCAAATATATGCTTTAATTATTTAAATCGGCATCTTTCGTTTTGTTACATTTTAGCTTTCAAATTCTACTCTTCAAAAATTCATTATAAACACAATATGTACTTGCTGTATTTATATGTTGATATACACTATTCTAACACACTAAACATGCATAATATTTTGCTACGGTATAGCAGAAGATTAAAAAGCAATATTGGGCCTAGATTTCTCTTTCGCATTATCAATCCCTGATGATAATCTTTCTTAAATGAAAAATGCATCCACATGTTATTAAAAAATATATTTGTAAACGGTTCAGTCAATTTGTAAATTAAGCATCTCCTTTTAAAACATCTGTCATAATTACAAAGCAAAATTAAGATATCGCCTTTTGGATAATTCATAGACTTATGACAGCATGTTGGTAATTGACGAGGTTTTTTAAAAACGAAACAGGATCTGATACGGACAATAGATTCTTCCGTATGTAAATGGTTCGGCCAGTCTCACCCATCGACAGGCATCGGATGGCATTATAAATGGACTTTCCTTGTGTGAACACCAAAAAAGGAACAGCTGCAATTAGCGGTTAGCTACGCTCTTGCATTCTGATATCCTTTCATGGGCAACGCTTTAATTATGAAATCATAGGTCACAAAAATGAAATAAATGTTTGAGTCAATTTGATAAACTCTAATCGCACGTTAATAATACCATACGAAACAGTAACAAATGAAGGAATTAAACGGCACAACCCGAGCACGACTAACTGTGTATGCCACTGACGTAATTTAGTTGTAGCGAGATCCCATGATGTATGAATCCTTGTTGGAGGTACAGCGAAATCCATTTGGATATGTAATGAGGCACCCGGAATGAAGCAGCCCCTAACAACAATAAATCTCATTTAGTGCAGGCTACTGACAGAATAATAACACTGCAAATGCCAACAAATCATGGATTGTGGGCTCTTGTGTCTCCATTCAGAATTTGAGCTATTTTTCAAAAGGAAATACAGAATGGGGTTCAATTCCCCAGAATATATTATGCTTTAATAATTATGGACATACTTTAAAATAAAATTATTTCATACATTGTTTTGTTTAATTAATTTTAATTTTTTAATTATTAATTTTTAGTCCTTGGGTTTTTGTTTCAATCAATCTTAATGTCGTATTAAAACTATATTTTGTTCAATTTTATACCAATACCGAATTTATAGAATTAAAGTGAGAATATTAACAATATAACACTAATATTTCAGAAATGTTTGAATTATAATAAAAATATTTGCCATTTTATGCCTTTCGTATTCGACAATTCAAAAAAAATAAATAAATAAATAAATAAAATAAAAATAAACAATCCGTTATCATTAAAATATTGTATCTTAACCGTTTACTGAATTAAAATTAAAGTGAGAATATTATCATTTTAATACTAATACGCCAGACAATTTAAAGTGGAAATATTTACAGTTTTATGGCTTCGTATTCAACAATTTTAAGGGGGGAGGGGGGAATGCTATTATTAGTAAAATATCGTATTTTAACCGTGCCAATAAAATTATAATTGAATAGTTTTCTTAATTGCCGTCTTCCCTGAGACGGTTGATCAGACGAAAGAATTTGATCGAAAATCTAAAAACTAATAACCTTTAACTACTAATCTACCAACCAATCTTTAAAATTTCATCCTTGAGTTGTGATTAAAAATAACTCTCATAAAAATATTAACAGGAATAAGGAAGGTGGAAGTGGATTGTTTTATCCTGCCGTAATTGTCTCCAATAATGCTTCTAATAAACATTTTTCATAAAATATCTTTAATTATCGGTTAACAGCTACAGCAGTGTGACAACAGGTGCATTAACCCTTTGAGCTCTGGTGAATAAATTTCTTCAAAATTCAGAATGTCACACGGGCATCAATATTTTGCAAAGAAAAAAAAATCGGTGTATGATATACACTGAAACAAAGAAAATGCATTAAAACCCTTCTCAAGTAAATTTGATTGAATATTCCGGTACCATTGTGACTTTTCGGAATTAACAGCTACAGCAGTGTGACAACAGGTGCATTAACCCTTTGAGCTCTGGTGAATAAATTTCTTCAAAATTCAGAATGTCACACGGGCATCAATATTTTGCAAAGAAAAAAAAATCGGTGTATGATATACACTGAAACAAAGAAAATGCATTAAAACCCTTCTCAAGTAAATTTGATTGAATATTCCGGTACCATTGTGACTTTTCGGAATTAACAGCTACAGCAGTGTGACAACAGGTGCATTAACCCTTTGAGCTCTGGTGAATAAATTTCTTCAAAATTCAGAATGTCACACGGGCATCAATATTTTGCAAAGAAAAAAAAATCGGCGTATGATATACACTGAAACAAAGAAAATGCATTAAAACCCTTCTCAAGTAAATTTGATTGAATATTCCGTTACCATTGTGACTTTTCGGAATTAACAGCTACAGCAGTGTGACAACAGGTGCATTAACCCTTTGAGCTCTGGTGAATAAATTTCTTCAGAATTCAGAATGTCACACGGGCATCAATATTTTGCAAAGAAAAAAAAATCGGCGTATGATATACACTGAAACAAAGAAAATGCATTAAAACCCTTCTCGAGTAAATTTGATTGAATATTCCGGTACCATTGTGACTTTTCGGAATTAAAATTAGGTGGTAGACAATTCAACCATCAGAGCTCAAACAAAAAATATTATGGCTAGTGCTACGTATAAAACTCATTTCAGGCTGAAATGCCGAAATATTTCGAAAATTTGATCAACTACTTGAAGGGTATCAACTACTGGCGGGGTCACCCTACATTAGAGGCTGTAGCAGTTGAAGTACTGATGTAAAGAAATAAATGTCAAATTCGTTTCAACTTTGTCACTTGTACCATTTTAAACACAATAATTCCTTAACATTCGCAAGTTTTAATTATTCGCGAAATAAAAAATGCGGAAAATTTCAACATTCGCGAAGACTGAACTTGGGTATTCGTAATTCTTGTTTACAAAGTAAACTTTGTTTTACTAATTCCCATAACTACCTGACACTGGACCCTAGTGTAATGTATAATTTAATGTATTATTGTATAGGATGAGTTGTGAGAACTTCAGCCCTTGTGTTGAAGTGGGAAAATATTAATCAGTATTTTCCTTTTTTTTATGCAGATTTTTTTTTTTTTTTTAATTTTCAACATTATCTAAAATTTCAATTTTTTATTGTAGATAAAATATATGTTCTGCAAAAATTGTCGGGGAAATTTTAAAACATCAAACACAATTTGTTGAAAAAGCAATAGAATACGATTCTTCGCTGGTGAGTAGTCTTAAAATTAAAATAAAAATCGAGTTCCCAACATTTCATTACAGGGAAAATCATTAACATAAAATCTGTTTTGCCAAACTGTCACACAATACTAAATTTTTTTCACCATGCACTAGCAAATAAGTTTTGTACAATATAATTATTATTTATAATTATTAAAATTTATTTAAAGCATGTACTTTTCATGTATTTTGCTTAATAAATACTTCCTGTGTCCCAAATTAATTGCTACATTTGAATATGTTTGTATTGATTATTGATACTGATAATTTTATAATTTTGTTTGAACATTTTTCAGAGATTTCACAATTCTATGCTTCAGTCAACAAGATTTACTTACTAAGAATTCCCTCCAACATTTCGTAAATCCGTATCATTAGTTTTTAAAAAATCCAGAATTCGCACGCTCTTAAGCCACGCCCTATTTTCTTTTGCATTTACAACGTTTAAGTAGAGCGTTGTAACTGCAAGTTCCATCTATCTTTTAAATATTCTCCTCTGATACTGGGATCATCCACTGCCGAATGAAGCTAGGCATTATTGTCTTATATTGAACTCGAACTTTTACTACTAAGAAATTTTTCACATATAGCTGGCAACAACTTTTCCATAATCATTTTTTGGATTTCTTCTTTTTTAATAATTTCTAAAATTTTTATCACAGCATTTTTTTCATGATTTTTTGAGTTTCTTTCTGCATTTTCTGAATAAATAAAATACCATATTCCAATTTTTCACCAATCATTTTCTTTCTATTCGAGTCCGATTTTGGTCTCGCCACCGTTGCCATAAGCATTAATTTGGTAATAAATTTTTTCCTTTTGGAATGCGACAAATATTCAGTTTCATTTGTCATTTATAGCAGTATTGCTTAATTAATCATTTTTCAAATATTGCAGTAAAAATTGCAATACAGCATTACATTGTTTATTATTCAATTCCTTCTTTAGTTTACTTTCTAAATTATTATTTATAATTACAATTATCATCAGTTTTATAGTAGGTCGAGTCATGTTATTTATTATTTTTATTTCTACTCATTCGGTCTAGTATTCTTTTTAACACTAAAGCCATTGAAAATGTTTTACAACTAGTATACAGTATAATATAGAATGTAGTATAATTTTACTGGTGTCAATCTACTAAACTGCATAGAAAATTATTTATAACTCCACTTACTTGAAATGTAGCCACTAATTTGGGACAGAGGGAGTATATTTTCTGAAAATGTATAACAACTAGTATACAGTATAATATAGAATGTAGTATAATTTTACTGGTGTAAATCTACTAAACTGCATAGGAAATTATTTATAACTCCACTTACTTGAAATGTAGCCACTAATTTGGGACAGAGGGAGTATATTTTCTGAATTTCAATTGCTCTTTTAGATTCAAAATAAAAAAAAATAGAACTTAATCCCCTTATATGTGCAGGAAGATAGTCTCAACATGCGCGTATGTTTTCGGGACCTAATCCTCGCGAATGTTAAAGGATTACTGTACAAAACTAATTAATACATTATCATTAGTATAGTCTATTCCCTCGATAAACATTTGTAAAAGAAATACACAGAATTTTAAAATATTTCATGCATAATCTTTTGCTGTAGAATGTTTTGAATATAGAAAGAATTTGAAAATTTTCATTTCGAGAAAAAGTTAAAAATAACTTTAAACACAATTCAAAAGCTGCAATAGCTGAAGTTTTTTTTTTTTTTTTTTTTTTTTTTTGAAGTGTTATACTAATTGCATAAGATTATTTATTGAAGGATAATCAGTTTGTCCTCCATTTTCATTTAGAAATTTCGAGTTCACATCAGAAAAAAAAATAGTACATTATGTTTTATTTAATGAGATGCATTTAACGATAACAAAAAGTTAAAATTATTCTTTTTAAATTTAAGGTGGGAATTTGAAATTTTGGATTAAAATTGGAGGCCAAACTGACACTCCCGGTACAATGTAATTCAGGCAGAGTGTTGCCAATGGGTTGCTTTTTAAAAATTCAGATTCCTTGATTGGCACCACATTTTTGAAATGGTACAATTCCCCTTGTTTTAGCCTTATTTAATATGGTACTAAATAAGATAAATTTTATCATTTCAAAAAATGATGCCAATTAAGAAATTTGAATTATTAAAAAGTAGCCCACTGGCAAAACTGCACAAGCAAGCAAAATAATTTAATGATATGCTTGCTTATTACGCTTATCAACTTAATATTTAACAACTTCATCGAAATTACAGAACTTATTTCGCATTTATTTGATCCATTCGATTACCTTAAGCCATCGACAGATAACTACGGTAATCAAAGCGAAATGAGAATTGTGAGTTTTAACCTAAAGGTTATCGAGGAATAAAATCAACTTTTAATGAGAAAGTAACAATTTTATCTCAGTAAAGTCATTTAGCTGCATTTTGTGACCAACCTTCTTTGGTCCTGTAAGGTTAATGCGTATAATATGCATAACTTGTCAAACATCGTTTTAATTCCCGAGTTAATGATTCTAGATTGTAAAAGAGGTGCGGCGCTTCACAAATTAGAAATATATTTACTTGTACGACAAAACAAATCAGGAAAAAAGATGAAAGAAATTGCAATGAAAAAAATTTAAAAGCAGACAGCTTTGTGGCACGTACCTTTACAATAAAATTCTCGTTTAGCCTATAATGTCCATAGCAGTTTTTCCGATTTAGGGATTTTTTTTTTTTTTTTTTTTTACTCATATATATATGTAATATTTAAATAAAAAATTTTAAATGATAATTTTTGCTTTAATTAAGAGAGCACAGTATCTTTGAAACCATCTGTTCAGTTTTGAATAATACTGTAATATATGTGGTGACACAATACTTAGTACTAAAAATTAAATATTTTTTTTTAATCTTGTAAAACAGCCTATTTTACTAAAATTATTATTATTTTTTAAATACTATTACTTTTACAAATAAGAATATTTTGCTTCGATGTTTTTTTTTCCACACTCATTAGAATATACTACATAAAACTGTGCATGGATTTTTAGATGTTTGGGATTTTACATTTAATATGATTTTTTTTTCTCGCGTACAGACATGCCAACCTCCAGCTTTTTGAAAATCAAACAATTAGACTTCTAATCAGAAATTTATTGAGTCAACGGAATTAAGGAGATTTCAAATCACCCTCTGAGTCAATTCTAGACATTTCTAAGTAAATAAATTTTCTGGTTTAAATACGTTTTCTTGATTTAAAAAAAAAGCCGGAGGTTGGCAACTGTGCGCGTATACAGGGTGATTCATAAAAGATGGGCAGAACTTTAAGGGGTTATAGTACACTTAAAGACAAATAATATTAAATAGGAGACTAAAGGTCCCAGACGTATTCCCAAGGAGATAGGGGGCATTAAAGTTTAGGGTCCGAAATTTCAAATGATTATAAAAAATGGAAAAATTGGTCGATTCGTTTGCGGTTTTTGCAAAAAATTTTCTTTATGCCAGTATTTTCTTGAAATAAAATTTTAAAGTTCAATTTCAAAAAATGCCGATAGGGGGCGCTTTAGACTTTGGAGTAACAAACAACTATTTTTTAACGTTATTTTTTGTATTTCTTTAAATGATTTCGAAAGCTTAGACTTAAACTTAAATTTTGATCTAAAAATCTGAGTCCTAACGAGTAGTTAAGTAGCGTAAACTGAAATTTGAAATTTGAAACCCTTCTCCCCCCAGAACAAAAATCAGTTATTCCCGATCTTTGTGTCGTAGATTAGGCTCTAACTACTGCCGCGTTTTGCTAAAATTATTCTTTATGTCAGTATTTTCTTGAAAATAAATTTTAAAGAAAATTTTCAAAAAATTCCGATAGAGGGCGCTTTAGACTTTGGAGTAACGAACAACTATTTTATACCGTTATTTTTTGTGTCTCATTAAATGCTTTCTAAAGCTTAGACTTAAATTTTCAGCCCAAAATCTGAATCGTTAGACGTGGTTAAGTTTCTGGGGAGAGGGGTTTGAAATTTCTACTCCTGAGCACAGTTCAGTTTACCATGTCCACACATTGTGTGCTGTGATACAAGGTAAAAAGACACAGATTAGGATTATGTTACCAAAGCATATTTATTAACATGTAATTACAATAAATGTTCAAAATTGTGACCACCAGAGGTTATGCACGCAGAACAACGGCGGAGAATGGAACGGCGAACATTCGCGAAAACATCAGGCTTTTCGAGCACTTCCCCTACAGCGGCGGAAAGTCTGGAGACCAGTTCCTCGGGGGATTCAATGGGTGTCTCATACATAAGAGCCTTCAATTGTCCCCAAAAAAAGAAATCGAGGGGTGAAAGATCTGGCGAGCGAGCAGGCCAAGCAACAGGACCACCTCGACCAATCCATCTGTTCGGAAATGTGATGTCCAGATAGTTGCGGACGTCTCGTACGTAATGGGCTGGCGCTCCATCGTGCTGGAACCACATGACCCGCCGGATGCGTGGAGGAACAACGTTTAACAGGTCTGGCAGCACATGTTGCAGAAATGTGAGGTATGTTTTACCGTTGAGGCGTTCAGGAAGAAGGTACGGTCCGATTAGGTGATCTCCGAGGATTCCTGCCCAAACATTGATGGAAAAGCGTCTCTGATGAGCATGTGGATACGTAGCATGTGGATTGACATCCGCCCATACATGTGCATTGTGTGTGTTAAATGTACCTTCACGTGTGAAGGTACATTCATCGGTGAAAAGCACAGTTCGTCCAAAATGTGGATTTAGCGCGTTCTGCTGCAGAAACCAGCGAATTCAATATGATTTGGATAATCCCCTGGAGACAGTTTCTGGACTCGTTGCACATGAAACGGGAGCAAATGTTCATCCTTCAGTACCCTCCAAGTCATGGACTGTGAGGTATCCACCTGCCTAGCCACTGTTCGTGTACTTGTACTTGGCTGCGCCGCTACTACATCCAGAATGGCTTCTGCAACAACTACTGATTCGTTCTTTTTTGCACGACCTGCATTCGACCGGGAAGCGAGAAATGATCCCGTCTCACACAACTGTCTGTGCAAGCGCTCGAAAGTTTTGCGGTTAGGCAACCGCCTGTTGGGAAATCGCTCTCCGTACATTCGTTGTGCCTCTGCACCATTTCCATCTGCCGCTCCGTAAATTAAATGCATCTCAGCCTTTTCCTTATTCGTGAAGGGCACCATCTTCCGATTCATTACTACAGCGACTTACACTTGACTCACCGTTCAGTGGTTTTTATGCCTGAATCGTGTCGAAATTTTGCATACGTGTTCTTCTTCTTCCCCATTTGACATTTGCATACTTTCTGTCTCCTTCTTCACCCGGTGACTAGCGTCAGGAATGGAGCTTTAACGTTTGCATGAGCGACGTTTCCAACTGTGCCAGTGCCTTTATGAGTGAATTCCGACTATGCAGTCCTTGACGAAAGTTGTATTTTTGCCTCGTATCACAGCACAGAATCGTTGGGCATGGTTAAGTAGTGCAAACTGAACTATGTTCAGAAGTTGAAATTTGAACCCCCTCCCCTCGCTACTGAACCACGCTCAGCGATTCAGATTTTGAGCTGAAAATTTAAGTTTAAGTCTAAGCTTTAGAAAGCATTTAATGAGACACAAAAAATAACGGTATAAAATAGTTGTTCGTTACTCCAAAGTCTAAAGCGCCCTCTATCGGAATTTTTTGAAAATTTTCTTTAAAATTTATTTTCAAGAAAATACTGACATAAAGAATAATTTTAGCAAAACGCGGCAGTACTTAGAGCCTAATCTACGACACAAAGATCGGGAATAACTGATTTTTTGTTCTGGGGGGAGAAGGGTTTCAAATTTCAAATTTCAGTTTACGCTACTTAACTACTCGTTAGGACTCAGATTTTTAGATCAAAATTTAAGTTTAAGTCTAAGCTTTCGAAATCATTTAAAGAAATACAAAAAATAACGTTAAAAAATAGTTGTTTGTTACTCCAAAGTCTAAAGCGCCCCCTATCGGCATTTTTTGAAATTGAACTTTAAAATTTTATTTCAAGAAAATACTGGCATAAAGAAAATTTTTTGCAAAAACCGCAAACGAATCGACCAATTTTTCCATTTTTTATAATCATTTGAAATTTCGGACCCTAAACTTTAATGCCCCCTATCTCCTTGGGAATACGTCTGGGACCCTTAGTCTCCTATTTAATATTATTTGTCTTTAAGTGTACTATAACCCCTTAAAGTTCTGCCCATCTTTTATGAATCACCCTGTATATCAAAAAATGAAGGAATTTCAACAAACTTTCAATTTAATTTTTTTAATGTAACCATATGCTGGAATGTCCATGCACAAAAATATTAAGTATACCATCGAAAACAAGTGAAAAAAATTCAAATCTCTATCTAAATTAGCAAAAAACTCCTTAGCATTTTTCGAACAGGCATGTTATAAAAATATAAACAGGGAAAAAAGTCGGTTTAAAGTTTTCCTTTGTATGAGAAATTGTGCTGGATCTATTAACAAAATTTATAATATCTCGCGAGGGGAGGTTTCTTGGCACTCTTTTTTTAATATTATGAACTTACCAGTTACATAAGTGTTCGAGGATCAAGTATTAGTACAAATATCGCACTATATGGATTGAAAATAAAACTTGCTATACAAGTCCAATAAAATATGGTAAAATAACAATTTCTACAGTCCTTATCAAAAGCTTACAAACGTTTTAGGGGAAAAAAATTAAATACCTGAATCAAAGATTAAACAAGGAAGAAAAATCATGCGTTAAGCATAGATTATGAAGCACTTTCCAACAATTAATGAAATCGTTAACAAAACTTTGTTATTTAGGGAAATAATAGTGTATAGCCAATTATACCCAAATATGTATTCCAGTACTTTTGAACAGCTCTGTATTTCATATGTCAGTTGATATAATGGGAAAATTTAGTTTAGCAAGAAAATACCCAGTAGCTTGAAATTTCTTTTTCAGCATTTCATACTATTAGATGGAAACATACTTGAATACTTTTGTTCAGCCCTGTAGTTTACATTGTACCTTTATTACACGTCAGCATTAGTCTAAAATTTATTGTAAACTAAAACCCTTTTAAAACAACAGAAATCACATTCTCATAAATTATCATTCATAGGCGTCCATGTACCGAATTCTTTGCGTGGCCCTGTATATCCTTTTATCTATATTCTGCAAACATTTTTCAGTAAATTGAATGAAGCCCAGCGTCAAAATGCATTGCTTATTTAAGAACCAAGTTTAAATAATTTACGCTCATATTCAGTAACGCTGGTGAGCTCTTTTGGGTAGCCCTGTATATCAACTATAACAGTTATACACACCATATAATGTGCATATATTTAGCGAAATATAAACGCGCATATCATAATTAAAATGCATTTCATCCCTCCATCAGCCATCATCGGACACATATACGGTACTTCGGAAAGAATATACTATTTGAAATCTTTTGTATGGCCCTGTAAATGCTATGTACTTCATATTATGCAAAACAGTAGCGTATAATTTATATTAAGCTTCAGTGACATACATCAATTTTATTATACATGAAACAGCTTAATATATTTAAAATATGTCACACACAATTCCCCCTTTTACCATTATCTAATAGAATTATTTTGTGTGACCATGTAAATGAATAATAGCTACATTTTCACCTTATATTTTATAGAATGCATATTTTAATATGTTTGACAGGGTATAACATCTTTAAAATTCCTTTGAAACGATTTTTCCATATAGGCCGTAATGTAATGGGAAATATTTGATTCGCCCTGTAAATAAACTAATCATGGTAGAAACTTCATTTTCAATAGGGTTCGTGCTAGGGTAAACGTCAATAACGTCCTAAAATTTCATGGCAATCCGAGTATATTAACAATTTTTCCCCATAGGTCGTAATGTAATGGAAAACTTTTGATTCGCCCTGTAGATAAACTAATCATGGTAGAAACTTCATTTTCAATAGCGTTCATGGTAGGGTAAACGTCAATAACATCCTAAAATTTCATGGTAATCCAAGTATATTAACGATTTTTCCCCATAGGCCGTAATGTAATGGAAAACTTTTGATTCGCCCTGTAGATAAACTAATCATGGTAGAAACTTCATTTTCAATAGCGTTCGTGCTAGGGTAAACGTCAATAACGTCCTAAAATTTCATGGCAATCCGAGTATATTTACGGGAGTTAGAGAGCGGACAGACGGCCATCCGGCCAGACGGACAGACGGCCAGACAAACCGAATACATAAGCACTTTTCAACTTTGTTGGAAAGTGCTAAAAAACGTGTTTAAAAGATACCATTTGAGTATATATAGGGTGGCTAGGAGCCAAGAAAAAACACGGTAAAAAAAACTACCAGGTTTTTTTACTTTCTTCTATCTTTACAAGAAGAAAGTATTGGATTCATGAAAATTTTCGACTTCCGGTTTTCGACGGATTTATACGTTTTAGAAGGTCCTGAACACGTTTTGACTATTTTTAGAAAATGTCTGTCTGTCCGTCTGTCTGTCTGTCTGTCTGTCTGTGTGTCTGTCTGTCTGTATGTGACAAAAAAATTGTGGGCGCTCTATCTCAAGAACTAATGCTCGAAATTTAATAAAATTTTATATTCAGTTAGACCTTGATATGAATTAGTGCCTATTGGTTTTTGGTAAAAATTGGCCTGCAGGTGGCGCTGCTATACTACGTTTTTCATGATTCTCAAGATTGCTATATCTCAAGAACTAATGCACAGAATTTCACCAAACTTCAGATTATGTGACCCCTTGATACACATAGACGCTGATTAAGTTTTGGTGTAAATTGGCCAGCAGGTGGCGCTGCTATACCACGTTTTTTATGATTTTCATGATAGCTATATCTCAAGAACTAACGCACAGAATTTTACCAAACTTCAGATTCCGCGATACCTTGAGATACATAGCCGCTGATAAGGTTTTGGTGTGAACTGCCCTATAGGTGGCGCTGTTATGCTACATTTTGCACGATTTTGCGATAGCTATATCTCAAGAACTAATGCAGAGAACTTCATCAAATTTTAGATTCTGTTACCCTAGAATATATAACATAATTAGACGCTGATTACATTTTGGTATTAACCTTGCAACAGGTGGTGCAGCTATGCTGCATTTTGCACAATTTTTCCGATCGCTATATCTCAACAACCAACGCACAGAATTTCATCAAACTTCAGATTTTGTTACAAAATGACATATAACATAATTACACGATGATTACGTTTTGTTATAAATCCTTTAACTGATGGTGCTGCTGTGCTATATTTTACACGGTTTTTTTAAAACTAGCTATATCTCAAGAACTAATGCACAGAATTTCATCAAACTTCAGATCCTTTTACACCATAACATAATTAGACGCTTTTTTACGTTTTGGCATAAATTGTCCAAGATATGGTGTTGCTGTGCTACGTTTTGCAATTTTTTTGTTATAACTATATCTCAAGAACTAATGGACGAAATTCCATCAAATTTCAGATTCTGTTAGGTTTTGACATAAATAGATGCTTATTAGGTTTTAGTATAAATTACCCAACATGAGGCACTACTAAGCTCATTTTCTCAGAATATTAATTAAATTTTGCGTTTTAGGCTTTTCGGATACCAGAATCTCATTAGGCTAGGTGAAATGTTCGAGGAAATTCGATAGTGGGTAACTTTGGGGTCACCACGTTTTTTTTTTTTTTTTTTTTTTTTTTTTTTAAATTTTAAAATGTACTTATGAGATAGAAGAAAGTTTTGGGATTGACACATCCAACTAGTTTTTTTTTAGGAAATACTTCAAATAGTATAAAGTAATTAAAGAAGGTGAATTTTCTTTAACAAAATACTGGTATCTGACATTTTTTTTTTTTTTTTTTTTACTGTATTTTTCTCTGACAACTTATTACCCTGATATCGTGTAAGGAAGCCGACTTTTGTCTCAATATTGAAATGTAACGATACGGTTCAGAATCAGGCCTATAAGAAATTTTCTGCTAAGTTTTGCATTCCGCAAGTCATGAGTGAGCACGGCACTCATCTTTTAATGTTTATTTTGAAGATAATCCACATTTATATGTAGTTATAACTTTTAAATGTAGGATCTTATTTATTTACTTATTTGATTTGATTTAAAATCAGGATATATTGTTTTTTTATGTACACGTTCCTTGAAAATATCGAATTTTTTAAAGATTTAAGAGTAGTGTGAAATAAAATGAAGATGGCCATTGTAGAAATATAGCTGCAAATTATTATGCTTTTTTGTACATAAAAATTTAACAGAAGTTTTTGCCATATTTAATTGAGCAAGTTATCTATATATTTAAAAGACCTGGATGTTTTTTTAGTCATCAGCCCTGAATTTTCTACTCAACCGATTTTGATAGTTATTTTTTTTAAAATGAAAGCTATTTATTTGTAGTTGTGTCCATTTTAGCTATTTTTAAATTTATTTCCATTTTTATATTTCATTTTTAATTTTAAATGCTTTTTACGATATTTATTCAAAATGGTGGCAACTCAGTTTAGGTTTTCGATCGATAATAAAAATTTATTTTCCATTATCACTTTCCACCACTCAGAAGCTTTATTTCAACAGTGAACATGTCCTCGCATTTAAAAGAAAAAAGTTAATTGTTTTCGTAAAATTTAACCGCAATAAAAAGATTGCGTATAATTATGCACTAATTGAGGTAAAAAAATATATTTACTGAGAAATAATATTAATAATGTAAATAAAATAACAGAAAATAATTTATGATAAAAATTAATGTCTAAAGCAAAATAAGAAAAATTTCAAATGGGGAAAATGATGTCATTCAGCAACCAGATAAATGGGAATTACAATATTATTACGAATGCCTTTTTCATATTACTAATAACAGTAACTTTTAAAAAACATTTGAAGAGAAAATGACGTCACTATTTAAAACATCGCATTTTTACTCATAACGATATTACATTTCAATATTTCTTTTCATTATGGACACTGAGATTGAGATTTTACTTTCAGTTGACTTCAGTTAGTGAAAATAATGTCACAGTAAAAATGAAATTAGTTTTTTTTTAATAAAACTATTTTTTTGTGAGTGCATATAAAATAAAACTTCTGGATTTTGGCGGCACTCAGATTACAATTTTAACTGAAGATGTGCGAAAATTTGCATGCAAAATTGTAACTGGCAAATTTGAAATTAAGTTTGGAAATATATTTATTATATATAGATTCAATAATGTAATTACTTTTGCTTTTTTTTAAACCAAATCGATCTGGTCTTTTAAACATTTCATTCGTCGAATTCGAAAGGATTCCACTCGTAGTGATTTAAAATGGTAGAATTTACTATGAAGTTTTTGTGGTACAAAAAAGCACAAGATATTGACAGCTATGTAGATATTCAAGAAACATGTCTAAATTTATAAAACACCTTTTTTTCATTTAATATATATGTGACGATTTAAAGTTAGGAGCCAGAGACATCAACGCCGGGTTTCCCTTTCACCGCACAGAAGTCATGGCCACCGAGGAAAATAAATAAATAGATGTAGAAGATCCAAGAAATTACTCATTGGCTGCTGTAAGTTCATTTATTTAATCCGTAGTCATGAGAAAGGGAAAAGTTCCTTTTGCAAACTGTCTTTTACCGAAACATTCCATCATTATTTCAGCGAGCCGTACTCATCGAAGAAAAAACCCAAGAATCCTCCTTCTCAGCTCGAGGCTTCTCTTAAATCTAAAAAGAAAATTCTAGAATATGCTGTAACCTTAAACCATCATTATTTTATGTGAACAGAATTCTTGTCCGGCTACGAGACTATTTTCCACAAACGATAAATTTATTTTTTAAAAAAATATATTATTTAACCAATTTATAATCGACTCAGAATTTCTTAGGTAGACGATTTTTATAAATGATTAATTTTAAGAGAAAAAGAAAAGAAATGAATTTATTAATATGCACACATCAAAGGTTGACGGAGGAAAAATAAATAAATAGATAAAATAAAATAATGATATTTTTTGAAAGGTATGGTTTTGGAATAAATTTAATAAGACTTTCTTAAAAAGGGTTGATAAAAACAAAGAAAAAATGAATTTTATTTGGAATATTAAGAAATAAAATTTAATTAAGAATATTTTTAATTTAGAGCCATCTTTTTAAATTTACGCATACTGGGATAATGTTTTTTAAGGTAAATTAAGAATTTATATCGTCTGCATAAAGATTAACAGATTAGATTTAGAAACAAGATTTTAATTTAATAATTAGAAGTAAGTACGGAACATTATTATAAGAAAATTAAGATAGTATAAAGGTTAGTTTTGGCGAAAAAGTTTTAAAATTTGTAATATATATATATATATATAATTATTATTATTATTATTAAAGGGGAATTTTAAATTGAATTCATTAGACTTATCTTTTTATGAACCAAAAGGGATTTAAATTTTTTGTCACAAAAAGTCTTTTAGTAATAATTTCTCAATTTATATGGATCTCCATACATTTATATATCCGGGTTATATGTCCAAAAAAAAAAAAAAAAAAAAAAAACTCTGGGTATAGCTGGAGGTTTGTTGTAGTTTTGGTGACGAACTCGTTAAAAACAATAAATATATAATAAGGATACGAAGTATTCTGAGTGTATCTGATAGCATTGCATCGCTTTAAAAATACCGGAACTATTGAAAATAATAGCATCATATATCAGAAAATTAGTTAATTTATATTTATAGTTATGTTGTGTTTGCAGAAGACAAAAGTGTCTGTTTGGATTAATTTCATTATTGTAAGTAACGCCATTGAATTCACTGAAGAGATGCTAGCTAAAGAAGAGGAAAACAGGCCCTTTAAACAAATTTACAAATTCTTTTCTCCGGAGAAAAGTTATTCATTAATAACATATCGATTTTAGCCTAAGTATTAATGAGGAAGATTCAGATTACTTACTCGTTTATTTTCGCACAAAATTCGGAGACGATGACAGTATAATTTCGCGAAATAGAACCCATGTTAATTTTCTTGATAGAGATTGAAAGATTTTAAGGACATGAATTACGATATAATTCCAGTAAGTAAAAAATACAATACAATAAAATTAAACAAATAAAATTTAAATAGCTTTCCAAATCTTCATGCCTTCGGAGCAGAAGTTATGCAGATTTTAAATAACTTAAAGAATTCTTTCATCATTTAAAAATGATTTCTATGAAATATGAACGACATATATTTTTTAAAGAGCAAAAATCTAACTAAATCTAAATACAATAAACTATGTGTGAGAAAAATATTTTTTCTTAAACTTCTGGAAATAATATAAGTTTTATCTACTTAAATGTACCCAGTTATTATTGCCCGTTAAGAAATAGAAGTCACAAAGTTTAGAAAGATTAGAAGTTAAAGGACGGATCAGACTTCGCGGTTATCTCATTCTATTTCAAACCCAGATTTGTGTTCATAACTTTAACAATAATAAAGCTATTTTGTCAAAATTTTCAACAGATATTTTATTGGATGGAATGTCACAGCATTATGAGAAGTGGAATCATCCAGATCCAACAAGCTATGAATTAAACACTTCGTATTTCGCAGTTAACAAACGCAAAATGTGTCTGACCAAATTAGAGTTCACTATGAGCATTTTTCGTAACATCATTGTATTATACAGGAATCAAAGTAATTCTGCTGACAATTTTTTTGACAATGTTTTTTGTTGTTGCTGTTAAAGTTATGATTGGCAGCTATGATCAGATTGCAGTGACATAACCTGTATTTTTTAGTACTGCATTGTGTCAAAAATAACTATATTAGACTGAAAGTTTGAAACCGACTTCCTTTCAATAAAGTAGAAAATTTTCCTCAAAACGTAAATATTAAAAATCCTATATTGGGCTTCAAGGTCCATAATTACACATATGAATGTACAGACTTGCCAGATTTTGTAGTTATACTTGCAGCGGTATCTTGACAATGACTGACGATGAACAGAAAACACAGACACACACATACATGGACTTATTTCCTTTTTATTAGCTGAGCCCCCAGACTTTAGAAATTTTTATGGGTTACAAATTTAAGGGTTCTTTAGCTCGGGTAAAAATTCCTTTAAAAATATAAATATCTAGCTGTTGAAAAAAGTTTTTTTCTCGAATTTTTTCCGCGTTGAGTCTTTTTGTACAACAAAAAAGTAAAAAATAGTTCTTATCGTCAGAACTGAAAATGTAACTATGTCCAAGTATTCTTTAAAATTTTGTGAAAGAATATGCATATTTAGCATGAAAACATGAGCCGAAGCAGAACGAAGCGCCGAAACAGCGCGCATAAGCGTTTACATTGAAACAACGTCAGATTTTATTTTATATATATATTTAACTCCTTTAAACTCGTCGAACAGTTTATAAATTTTTGTAGGTGATGTAAATCCCGTTTGCCAAGATGTTTCATAAAGAATGTGTCGAAATACTAACGCTTAGTTTTATATTTGTGTAGAAAATATAAAAAATGTAGTGTCTTCTTTGTGAGACGCGAATTTTTTGAAAGGGTTGAATTCACGTTTTTACAAACCAATTGTACCGTCGAAGAGAAGAAGTTTTAAGCTTTAAATATATATTCTTTGTTAAGAGATACCTACAAAATTGAGTCGAAGACGAATGTTACCGAAAGAAAGAAAAAGTCATTAATAAAACAAACCTTTAGAAATATATTTTTAGAGTGTTATCAACAATATTTCCTCGATTTGATTGTATTGTTTAAGACAGAAAAATACTAGTTTCAGTAATATGCCTTCTTTTTTCCGTATCCCAAACAGCTTGGCTACTGCGCGTAATACAAATAAAAAAAATAAAGCATTTAGTTTATTTTTTGGCTCTCAGAGAAGAGACCGAGAATGCGCGAGCCCAATTCGAAAAAAGAAAAAAAAAACGATAATTTTTTATGCGTTTTTCATTAATATCGCGGCTAGTTATCAAAGATTTATAAACACGAGCCTAAGATGCGTCAAAATCTGCCTTGCACTATCTCCATAGAGGAAGACCTCTCCATACGGTAGATTTCACCAGCCATTGCTATCTCAGACAAATGAAGTGATATATATATACAAATGTATACGTATTAGTAATGTACATTTAAAAAAATCTATAAATTAATAAGGAGTATACTTATCATCGATGTCTTTCCGAGATTTCTTTATCAAAAAATTCATTATCCCTGTAAACATCAATATGTGCAATCCTGATTACCCTTGGATCAGTGCAATTTAATGCTCATAATCCATGGATAAAAGTTATTTGCACTTCATCTACTGTAATAAAACAACAATGAAATCATGAACTCATTCGTTTCACGATTAATTTTAGAAGCAGTGCAATGGCATAGACGTTGATTGTTTAAGGGCGCGTATATGTCAGCTACCGTATACATTCCTTATTTTCCCAAACAGCAGGAAGCTAATGAGTTACGAAGAAAAATAGAAAGAAAACGGACTTCTCTTTGTTATTTCAGGCTTTCAAAGAGAGAATCTCTTATGATGTAAAGGAAAAACTCAGTCCCAGTTTTCTTTCTTTTTTTTTTTTTTTTTTTTTTTTTTATTCTTCTTTCTTTTTAACGACCAGTATCTTCTGAAATTCATGTAAGGGAAAATCGGATAAAACCGGGACCCTAATGCCTTCCTTTTTATTACTGTGTGAACTAAATGTGAACAAAACAGTCAAATTTTGTATTAAATCAATTATTTCCTTATTAATTCCTTGCGAAGAAAAAAAGTATTCATTCAGTCGCGAACAAAAATGATTTTATGTCATAACAGCATTTTTTTAGAAGGGTGCAAAATCCCGGTTTGAAACTGGAAAAAATAATTAAAAGCATATTGCAACCTTGCAATAATACCATTTATTAAAGGAAAATTGACATATTATATTTATAATGTGGATCGATATCAAATCTACATAACGTAACGATAAGTTAAGTTATACTTTAACAGTTGAAATTGTTAGGCATAAAAATCACTAATGAACGTTCGATCTGATTCATTTGCATTGCTGTATGCTTCTTGTGCCCACCCTCTGCAACAAAGGCACTTTATCCAACTCTCCTTAGGTTTAGATTGTTCATATAAGCTGTTTTAAAAGATGCATGCTTCACTTTCATCTTCCTCCTCTGCTGATGTCTAGAGATTTTTTTTCTTTTGACTCTCCTTTTGCCCATCAGTTGTTCTACTTATCTTTTCAATCATCATGGAAAGTTTTCCTTCAAGATTAAGTTCTTATTGTCTTGGTTTTCAATCCTTTGTTTTCTTTTTGTTCAAGTTCTAATTTGTAGGGGATTGAAGTAAGGATAAAGGATAGCTGTTTTCCCTCGCCGCATATTAGATTTCCGGATGGGTCTAGGGCCCATTTCTACTGGAATAGTCTTTATATCCTGTGGTGAGACAGCAAAAAGATGCTTGGTATCTCTTGGTTAAACTGATAGCTATATCTCTTATAGATTGAACAAGAATCTTCAAGCCGACGTTGTCTTCTTGTACATAGACTGTAGTTTTCGATATCCGCGTTGACTTCTCTATAGACCCACTCTCTTTCTCAGGCTGAGACTTATAGGTTTCTACAGGCAAATCTATATTAGGATCTTGTTTTTACTTAGGTTGTTTTAGAGATTCTTCCAAAGGATTACTTTCCACTTCCTTGGGCCTCTTGACTGTTACCGCGGGAGTAAAGAGATAATCTGGGAATGCATCACTGTTAAATGGGCAGATACCAGTCTTTTCAAACCCTTTTATAGCAGTTTGTGGAACTTCTGCCTTTACATATGCAGATGTAAACAGTTTTCCTATTTGGTCTATTTTAACAGAACAAATAAATGAGCTATCCAAAACCAGAAACTTACCGATTATGTCCGACCATCTGCATCCCGGTTTTGTTCGACCACGCCATTTTGATGAAATTCTACTCTAGCGTTGTGCAGATAATTCATAGGCAACAGTACAAAATGTTAAAATAAAAAGTAAATAATAGATTATCATATTTTACCTAAACAAAATACTTAGGTATTTAGGATTGGTAACGTAATATTGCAGAAGTCGAATTTTTAACTTTTTCACGTGAAATCTTTAAAAAATCACCACTGAAAAATGAGTTCATTTATACGACTTCTGCTTACTGGGAGTTGGCATGCCGCTCGCCTAGAAGTAATTGTAGAAACTTCCGCTAGATACCATCAAAACTAAAGCCATAAAGCCTGGTTCCCGGTTTTATCCAATTTTCCCCTACTTCACGCTAAAATGAGTTTCACACGTAGCACTAGTCATAATATTTTTGTTTGAATGTTAATGGACTGTTCACACACACTGTTGTTAGCTATTTTCTAAAATCAAAGTTACTTTATAAGACAATTTATTAAAAATTGTAAACATTTAATAGAAATGTAAAAGTACTAGTTACGTCAAAAGCGCGTTATTTTTAATTATAAGCATACCGGTTTCGGAGCATATAGTTTACCGTGCTCAATGCTAAGATTAGCGGAAAATTGCTGAAATATGTAGGAGAGATGGGAGATTCAAGTTAAAGGTTTAATGACCTATAGGAAAACAGAGGATTGCAAGTAATGGCCAATAGCAAATTAAATGGGAAATGAGACCGAAATTGTGAAAAATGGGTAAAAAAAAAAAAAAAAAAAAGGAAAAAGAAAGAAAAAGTTTTTATGTATTTCCAGCAGTTTGATAATGTGGGAGTGGCGAATTCGCAATTAACAATATTGTCAATTTTTTTATAAATATGAAATTCTTCAAGAAAGCTAAGTTAATGAATAGTAGTAGGTTTAAAGATTATTTTAAACAAACTGAAGTCAAAAGTATGATTCATCTCGCAGAAATGTTTTGCAATGGAGCATTTGTTAGTTTCTTTGTTCTTAATATCTTGTTGGTGTTCTTTAAGATGAAATTTTAAGGAACGTTTTGTTTGCCCAGTATCGGAAAGACCGCTCTGGAAATTAATACTGAAGACACCTCATGAATTCAATAATTCTATAGGTTCATTGAGTTTGGAGAGGGTAAGTTTATTAGTAGGGGCAAAAATTATTTTGAAATCATATTCTCTAGAATTTTAGCAATGGTAATGTTTGATATAGGAAAGAAGGCTAACACAATGCTAATATTGGAAAGCTAGAAGACTGAGATGAGAAACGAGGGTGCTATGTAGTTTAAACAGAGCAACGTCAGTTATTGAAAGTTTGTAACCTCTATCAATCACAATGGCTTTAACGTATAGAATTCCACGTTGAAATGACTGAGATTCAGAGCAAATATGTATGGCACGATTTTTAAAGCTGAACATTGTAACGTTGCTCCCTTTATATTTCTGTTATATTGTATTAAGCTCCATCTCAATAATTATCCTGTATATTTATTACTACACAGTAGCAAATCAGCACTAACATACTAGAATAGTACATGAAGTTCAGAAGCTACTGGTCGTTAAAAAGAAAGAAGAATATAAAAAAGTGGGATCGGGTTATTCCGTCACGTCATCTAAGAATTAGAGAAAATATGTATGGCACGCTTTATAAAGTTTGCATAAAGTTATTCGCAGCATGTGAAAGAAATGAAGTTTTATTATTTTTTTCAATTGCAGTTGCATTTCGGCAGGATAGATTAATGAGCACAACTTTCCGATTTGGCGAAAGCTTCAACACCCACTAGGCGTCAAAACTCCCTGTGAACGCTTTATACATTTTAAACGATTACAGTTATTAAAAAATTAATTCAAATTCACTTTCATAACTTATGTATCTTATGTATGCAAAAATATATATATAAATTTTATTGTTTGATAGGCATAATGTAGAGGCGTTTGATATGTTAATACAAAAAAAAAGTAATTGGATGTGGCAATCCCAAACATTTTTCTATTTCATACATATTAGTAACTCAAAATTAGCTATCAGAGATTCAAAATTAAATTACAATCTATGTCCAATCATGATGATTTTAAAGATATGAAATTCCTGTGCGTTATTTCTTGAGATATGACTGCCTCTAAAGTCATATAAATTCTGAAAAATGCAGCATAGCAGTGCCATCTATTGGATGATTAACACCAAAACCTAAATCACCACGAAAACTTGTGTCATCGTTGTATGTCCTAAGTGAGATAAAAACTCATGCATTAGTTCTTGAGATAGAGCTATTGCATAAAACATGAAGAATTTAGCATAGTAGTGCCATCTGTAGAGTGATATACATAGAAATGCAAACAATATCAAGTCATATCAAGGACTAACTAAATTGGAAGTTTGGTGAAAATCCGTGCATTGATTCCTGAAATGGAGCTATTGCGGAAACCACACAAAATGCAGCATAGAAGCGCCATCTGTTGAGTGATTTACACCAAAATGTAAAAAAAAAACCCTTCAATTCATGCCAAGGACTAACTGAATGTGAAGTTTGCATTAATTCCTGAATTATTACGGTAATAACACAAAATGATGTATAGTAACATCACCTGTTAAGCGATTTACATCAAAGTATAAAAAATGTCAATTTATGTCGAGGACTAATATAAGCGAATCTGAAGTTTGATGAAAATCCGTGCATTAGCTTTCGAAATCGAGCTATTGTAGAAATTGTGGCATAGCAGTACCACCTTAGAGCGATTGACACCAAAAACTAATTAGCACTATAATTTATATCTGCGACTAACTGAATGTAATTTTTTATTAAATTCTGTGCATTAGTTCTTGAGATAGAATGCCCACAAAATGTGTATACCTTGCATACAGATAGAGTCAGAGAGTCACAAATTCAAAGACAGATATTTTGAAAAAAAAAAGTTTCGATATCTCTGACCCATAAAACACAAAAATCCGTCGAAAATTTTCACGAAACTAATATTTTTTTTCTTGTAAAGATAGAAAAAAGTAAAGAATTGATTGACATAATTGTAATACATGCACTGAAAAAAAAAATCTGTAAGGTTATTAAGATCTTTCTAGTAGATTTGTATTCCAAGAACTTTTCATGTAACGATAACAGCAAAATTTCATGTAACCGAGGAAGGTTACATGAGTTTTTATGTTACCGTTACATGAAAAATTCTTGGAATACAAATCTACCAGAAAAATCTTAATAACCTTACAGATTTTTTTACGGCGTGGAACTTTGTTAAATAAAGTCTTTTTTTTTCATTGGATTACACTTTTAATCCTCGGTAGATTGCAATAATCTCGGAAAACCGACATATATTTCTTTTTAATTATTATTCTCTTTGATATTAAAAGCTTAAAATAATATTTATTTCTTTTTTTTTTTAATATTATTTGAATATTCTCTCTTTATGCATGCTAATGAACGTCACTGGTCATCACTGGCAAGGTTAAAAGTGTTAGAATTGAGGTAAATAGTTACTAATAACGATTTTTTAACAGGTAGATGCCAGACGCACTTCGCCTCACTGTAAAAAAAAATCTGCAAAGGTACTAAACCTTTTCTAGGAAACTGGGATTCCAAGAACTTTTCCTGAAACGGTAACAGAAAAAATTCAAGTTTCAGAATCGATTACATGAATTTTTCCTGTTATCGTTACATGAAAAGTTCTTGGAATCCCAGTTTCCTAGAAAATGTTTAGCACCTTCACAGATTTTTTTTTACAGTGCTGAGCCCAGAAGTTCTAGAAGATCGCACGACGATAAGTTAAACAAAATTATATCTTCAAACAAATATCAATCCGGATATGCAGTAAAAATTCTCATTGAATTAATAGGTACTAATAACGACTTTCTAATAGGTAGATGTCAGATGCACTTCTTCCGAACTCAAGACTTTCAGAAGACCAGACCCGACGAAGAGTTAAACAATATTATATCTTTAGACAAATACCAGTCCAATATGCAAAAAAATGCACATTTTTAGAATTGAGATAGTAGATACTTATAATGTTTTCTAGATGTTAGACGCACTTCACCTGAACCCAGAAGTTTCAGAAAATCGTCCGACGAAAGATTAAATCTTCTACACTGTAAAAAAAAATCTGCAAAGGTACTACACATTTTCTAGGAAACTGGGATTCCAAGAACTTTTCATGTAACGATAACAGGAAAAATTCATGTAATCGATTCTGAAACTTGAATTTTTGCTGTTACCGTTACAGGAAAAGTTCTTGGAATCCCAGTTTCCTAGAAAAGGTTTAGCACCTTTGCAGATTTTTTTTTACAGTGTACTATGTTATTATTAGTGCTCGCGATAGGATACGTATAGCAGCTATACGTTTAAACGATATACGTATATCCGTATAATACGTTTTCCTGCTATACGGATACCTTAAAATATACGTTTAAACGTATCCGGATACGTATAAAGCGTATCATTTAAACGTATATTTAAGAATACGTATATTTAATGTATACGTATATTCCACGTATCGTTATCAAATTTCAATATTGGACTTCATCAGTCTTATGTCACTGGATGGAGAATAATTTGGAAATCGGTGGCGTTATGACAGGAATCCGTATAGTATGATCAAGCAAGATCAAGCAAGAAAAAGCGTATATTTTTTAAAACAGTTTGCAAAAATTTCACAAAATATCAGATTCCTGACTGGCCAATCTTGTTTCACTAACAGTGAAATATCTATTTTCAAAATAGCGAGTTATTACCGTGAATTGCAAAAGTATTTTGCAACATTGTACTTTGAATTTATTTATATTTTTTTTGTTCATCTCATGGTAATAAGCTCAGATACCCCGTTATTTTACATTTTGTGTAGGTAATGTATACAAATTGTATCCATTGTAAATAACC
Source organism: Maratus speculifer (assembly GCA_964019185.1). Classification (NCBI taxonomy): domain Eukaryota; kingdom Metazoa; phylum Arthropoda; class Arachnida; order Araneae; family Salticidae; genus Maratus; species Maratus speculifer. The sequence goes on along the minus strand of OZ025289.1, from coordinate 423,406,849 downwards.
AGCAAAATTAAACACTTTTTAAGGAAAGAATGAGAGTATAAATCTTTCAGATTTACTGTGAATTCTTGTTAAATTTAGCTTTTTCTTTTTAATTATTTAAAATTTTTTTATTCACCTATTGTTTTACACTCAAGATTGAGCCCGAGCGTAAATGCTATTCTTTCCATTGAGCTAATATTTTCTAACTCTGTTAATGTACGATGAAATTTCATTTTTTTAATCTTGACATTCTCACCAAAACATACATAGAATCACTTCATATCAAGCATTAACTGAATCTATAGTTTGATGAAAATCCGTGTATTAATTTTAGAGATAGAGCTATTGCAGAAATGGTAAATAAAATACAGCAAAGTAGAGCCACCTGCTGAACGATTTACGTACAAAACTAGTCAGCAACAATTTCTACCGGGGACTACCTGAATATATAGGGGAGACTGGGATTCATGTGAACGTAACCATAGCTTTTTCTCATAACTGGGTTAATTTCTATAAGCAAAACTACTCAATATAGTAAACAGAACTTTTTTACGCATGGTATTTTTTTAATTACCTTTACAATTCTTCTTACTTTTCTTAATAGTTTATTGAATTAAAAAAAAATGCTCGTATGTGCCCCAACAAAAGAGCAGTTGTAAACACATAAGGGAAACACGTGAACACAAGGGAAAAAAATTTGATATGTTACCACGCTTTTATTAACTTCACCTGTATGTTTGTGAGTTTGTAACTCTCCTTATTTTATGTATGTTCACCGATTACTCCGAAACCATGCAACCGATTAACTTGGTTTTGGTGTTAAATGAAAGACGATGCTCTCGAATTGGTACCACTTCAGTTTAATCGAAATTGGTTCAGTACTTTTTTAGTAATTTGGCAAAAACTAATAAAATTAATGATTTTTCGCTAATTAAAAGTGTTGAATATACGTTCACGGAATGGAGTGTAGACAGCATGGCCAAGCGGTCTAAGGCGCCGGGTTGAAGCTCTGTTTTTTGAAAGAGATTGTGGGTTCGAACCCCACTCCTGACATTATTTACATCTATGTAAAATTTAAAAAAAATTCCGTATTACAATTTTTATTTTTAACCGGCTTCAGAAAAGGAAGAGGAAGTTATCAATTCGACGCGTATGTATTTTTTTTCTATGTATGTTCACCAATTACTCTGAAACTATCCAACCGATTAATTTGGTTTTTGTATTAAATATAAATATAGTTTAAAAAACTAAAAACCACGCTTTTAAAGTAATCAAACTAAAAAGTGAAAAATAAATATAGTTAAAAAAAAACTAAAAAACACGCTTTTTAAGTATATCAAACTAAAAAGTGAAAAATAATTCGTACTATGAGCTGAAAACGAAAATAGATGAAAAATACTATATTACTATAAAATCATTGTTATTATAGAAATCAATTAATAAGCAATAAATAAAATTACGTAGAAAAAAAGCATGGGGTGTTTCTTAAGAACTGATAGATGGAGCATGGTAGATGGAGCACCCCACGTTTTTTTCCCACGATAATTTTATTTATTGCTTATTAATTGATTTCTATAATAACAATGATTTTATAGTAATATAGTATTTTTCATCTATTTTCGTTTTCAGCTTATAGTGCGAATTATTTTTCACTTTTTAGTTTGATATACTTAAAAAGCGTGTTTTTTAGTTTTTTTTTTTTTTTAACTATATTTATTTTATTACCTTTTTCATATGTTACCTTAATCATTAGTTGTACTATCTAGTAAATTCACCATAAAGAAAAATATAGTTTCTGAGTGATATGTTTAAGCAAAATATTATAAAATAAAAATAAGTAGATTTGGGTGGGGGGCTTAGATAATAGATAAAATATTGTTGCAATATAACAAAAAAAATTAAAGAAGTAAACTTGTACAAAATAATTAAAAAATTTAAATTTTGCTTAGGGTTTTTTGTTTGAGGGAGATTTTAGGGAGGGGGCGTTTGGATAATATTTATAGGAAAACTACCAAAAGACGAACGATTCTCATTCCTTCATTTGCCTTATTTGCCTGTAAATTAAGGATATAAAATTGTTTTATATTTATAAGCTTCCTCCAAATTTAATTTCTTTTGCTTTTAAAAGAAAGCGGGGAGTCAATATTTTACGGTATTTCACGGTAGTTATAAGCTTAAAAATTTTATTTTTTTAATATATATATCTATTTTCAAAACACCAAATAAAATAGCTGTTTTAGAAATGGAAGTAAACTAATACTACAAGTTTGCAACAAATGAAACAGAAAAATTTGCAAAGTTGTTAAACGTGATATTTTTTGCATTAATGGTGCATAAAAAATAGCATTGAAAACTGTTAAATTAAATAATGTATAGCACTTATTGCACTTTAGAAAACATGAAATTTATTTAAATTACAATTGAACGTAAAGAGCTTGTTGCTTTTTATGTATTTGCTGACAGTTGTGTTTGTAGAAGTTTCTATTACACAAAATCAACTTTATATGATAGAAATGTCTTCTATTTCTATAAAAATATAGATAATGGAGCTAGCATTATTTTCATGAAGTTAATTAAAAGGAATAGAATCACTGAATGATTATTGGGCAATTTAATGACGTATTCAAATCTGCCCCAATTAGACTCTTCATAAGTGTCCCACATTCCCACAAGAGTTAAAATGACAAATCATTAGCATTTCTCAATTTTAAAAATAAAAAATATTATAAATATTTATTAGTATCCATAGTATATGTTAAATAAAAAAAAGAATAAATAAATAAAATTATTCTTTTATCAAGTTGCAGATTTTACTTTTGAGTTCAGTAAGCAGTATTTTGGCTCCTGAAGACAAACAAAATGTCGAAGAGTTTCAAAATTTTTTTTTTCATATTTTTATAGATTCTCTCATTTTTGGTAATTTTTTGAAATAAAAAAACATATAATAACTAGTGAAAAGTGGTAATGTTCTCATATGCCCCATTTTCATATATGCCTCACTCTCCCCCATAAATATTACTTAATTCTGTGTATTAGGTCTTGAGATAGAGCACCCACAAAATTCATGTCACATACAGACAGACAAAGTCACAGACTCACAAACTCACAGGCAGATATTTTGTAAAAACGTGTTTTTCAGATTTTCTTACCCTTAAAACGTGTAAACCCGTCGAAAGTTTTCCCGAATCCAATACTTTCTTCTTCTAAAGATAAAAGAAAATATAAAAAACTAAGTACTGTGTCGCAGATTTTCCAAAGATTAGTTTGATTCTACCCACAACTAATGTAAGACATTTTATAATAAATAACTTAGTTTTTTGGGAAAAAAAAAAACAAAATCTAAACTGAGGAAGTTTTCAGATTTTTTTAAATACCTGCATAACAAGTAGTAGTTAAGTAAACACATCGTAGTTCTTTGAACAAAGAATCGCGATGGTACCGGATATTTCTACTCTCCCGGATACTCTACCGGATATTTCTCAATGTCTCTAATCCGCAAAAAAATATTGAAACATCAAATTTCATACATTGAACGAAAAACGTTTAAACGTTTATACGTTTAACCGCTTGGATAAAATCCGTATATACTATGTACCGTATATGCTGTTTCGTGTAATACGTATAACTGCCGATGCCGAATTATACGTGTAGCAAATACGTATTTCGTATAATACGTATTATACGTATACTCGTATAAACGTATAATCGGGAGCTCTAGTTATTATTTATATTTTATCATACACTAAAGTTATGTCTTCAAATAAATGTCAATTCCAATATGCAGTAAAAATGCACATTAAATTACTTTATTATTATATGTATTAGAACAAAAAAAAAAAAAGTAAAAAAATCATGCGTTAAGCATAGATTATGAAACTCTTTCCAACACTTCCTGAAATCTTTAACAAAACTTCGTTATTTAGTTAAATAAGGTGTTACTGTCCGTAGTCAAATATATGTTTCGATACTTTTGAACAGACTTGTATTTGATCTGCCGGTTGATATATATACTATATAATGCGGAACTTTAGTTTAGCAAGAAAAAGCCAAACAAGTTTAAATTTCTCTTCCAGCAATTTATACTAACGTATGGAAAAATACTTCAGTACTTTTTTTTAGCCATGGAGCTTACCTATAGTCCCTTTATTACACGCCAGTATTTTGTTAAAATTTAGTTCAAACAAAAACATTTTTAAAACTACTTAAGTCACATTTCCAGAAATTATCATCCATGGGTGACCATGTAGATAATTCTTTGCGTGACCCTGTATATCATTTTTTTTATATATTATAAACATTTCTAAGTAAACCGAAAGCAGTTCAACGTAAAAATGCATCACTTATTTATAAACCACTTTTAAGTAAATTACCCTCATATTCAGTAAGGTTTGCGAGCTCTTTGGTGTAAACCTGTATATCAACTATAGCATTTATACACACCATTTAATATGCAGACATTTAGTAAAATTTAAAAGCGAATATCACAATTGAAAATGTATTTCATCTATCCATCAGCTATCATCGATAATGTAGTGTACTTCGGATAGAATATACGATTTGAGTATCCCTGTAAATGCTATGCACATCATATTATGCGTGAAATATTAAATTTCAGCGGTGTATATAAATTTTATAATACTTGAAATCATTTAACGTAGTTAAAATAGGTCGCAAACAATTCCCCTCTTTATTATTGTGTAAGGGAATTCTTTTGATTGCGAAATATTGTAAAATTTGTTAGATCCAGCGCAATTTCCCATTCAAATGAAAACTTTAAACAGATTTTTCTCCCTGTTCATATTTTTATAATTTGCTTGTTCGAAAAATGCTAAGGCTTTTTTTCTATTTGGATAAAAATGTGATTTTTTTTCTACTTCTCCATGGTGTATTGAATATTTTTGTACATGTATTTAACATTCAAGTTTATAGTTATTTTTTTAAATACTTAAATTAAGAGTTTGTTGAATTTACTTCCTTTTTTGATATACACAGGAAAAAAATCATATTAAAGTAAAATCTCACGCATCTAAAAATCCATGCATAGTTTTATGTACTATATTCTAATGGATGTGGAAAAAAAAATCTAAGCAAAAATATTCATATTTATAAAACTAGTAGAAATCTTTTAAAAGTTATTTTATTTAATTTTATTTCTAATTTTAGTGAAGTAGGCTGTTTTGCAAGATTTTTTTAAATATTTGATTGACCCTGTAAATGAATAATAACTATTATTTTCACTGCATGTTTTACACAATGCATATTTTAATGCATTTTGCGAATCCATGTAAATTTGAATGTTTGACCGGGTGTAACACCTTTAAAATTCATTTGAAAGGATTTTTTCCCATAGGTGGTAAAGTATCGGAAAACTTTTGACTCTCCCTGTAAATAAAATAATCGTGGTAGAAACTTTATTTTCATTAGGTTCGTGCTAGGGAAAATACGAATAACAAATAAAAATTTCACAGCAATCAGAGTATATTTATGGGAGTTAGAGCGCGGACAGTCGGCCAGAGGGCCATCCGGACGGATGGCCAGACAAGCCAAATGCATAAACACTTTTCAACTTTGTTGGAAAGTGTTAAAAAGAAAGTAAAATGTCTGACTTTCTCAGGGGGAAAGGGAGAATAAATTTCAATGCATATCTACATATTTTTAAAATAACAGTTTATCTTTTCAACGATTCTTCTTTTATTTAAAATTAAAGGTTAAAATTGTGAACTTAGTGCATTTCAAAGTTCAACTAAAAGTACATTTTGAAAAAAAAAATTACCTGCACATTTAATTAAAATCTAAAATCTTTTAAAATCCCTTCTTCTTTTTAAAATATTGACATTTTGTTCTATTTCATTTTAAGATTTTCAAATGCATGTTACACAAGACTGCAGATGGAATTTTAGATGCATCTAATATTACATTTAATGTAATTTTTTTGCAAAATGATGAAATCTAACACATCTTCATATTATTTTATTAAAGGACAAAAAATAATTATCTGAAGTCTAATTTTAGGTGCATATTTATCGCATATATAATAAAAAATATGTGGGCCATTTTCATATTTCGCTTACATATGCTGTCCAAGAGTAAAAAGTAGAAAATTCCTACATAAATTAATATTTAAAGCTTGATTTCAGCTATGCATTAGATAAATAAGACTATAATGAACATTTCTAATATGAAAAATTTTAAAAATCAATAAAAAATTTGGAGTTATAAATCTTTAAAATTGTGATTCTAAGCAAAAATGCCTATCCCATTCCAAATTTTATGTAATTAACAGTTGTTTTTTAAAATCTAATTTGACTTTTTAAAATAAATAGATTTAATTATTTTAAATATAAACTTTTAGTGTTCTATAAAAATGAAAAAAAAATTGCTTACAAGAGATATTTTCTTTGAGAAATTAACAAAAATATTTTGTCCCTCACTTTGCGTCAAGTCCATTACCTTGTGATTATTTTAATCAAAATAGGTTTCTAATGCTACCTAAAGTTAGCAGCAAATATTCGGATATATAGTTAAACTATTCACGCAACTACTACTTGCCATTTTTTACTCTTCAATTGTGAAGCAATGTAATAGTGACAAGAATAAGCTTTCATCAAAGTTGGTATTTTTTTCACTGTCAAGTCTGTTACTGTAAATTTTAATATTAAAATAATGATTTTTGCACTTTTGTATTAAATATTGCATTAAATATTGTTTACTAAATAGTTTCAGGAGGTACATGTATTATTACCTAAGTTAGAAATTATACAAGCTAGTTCATTTCTAATAGTTTTATTTGAAATGTCAAATCCGTTACAATGAAATGTAAGCGAATGGTGAAAATGACCCATGTAAAAAAAAGTTTAAAGCTCTATCTCAAATAGATAAAAAGCCTTAGCATTTTAAAAACATGAAAGTGAAGAAAATATGAAGAAAAGTTTTTTAATGTTCTAAGTTGTGTGGATAATTGCACTGGGTCTATTAACAAAATTTACAATATCTCGTATTGGTAAAAAATGAGGTGTCAAAATATTTACATTTAACTAGGTTTTTGTTTAATATTAGAAAACAAAAATCAATTTTTTAAATCAATTTTGAAGTAAACAAACCCCTTCATTCTTTATATCCAAAATTATGAGTTCATAAAAATTTCATCTTCTAATTTTTTTTTTTTTTTTATGAAATTTGGAAACTACATTGGGAGATTTATACAATCATTTAATAAATTTCAGAAGGATTCTATAGTTAAAATTAAATAATTAAATTTAAATTTATAAGGATTTTATGCAATATTTATAACTCCAAACAAATCTTTTATTTAAAATATTTGTTTTACTATTTTACAGAATTAGGAAATGTGCAAACATAATACACTTACAATAGAAATGTAGAACATTTTCCTAAAACTTTTCAGTCACAGCCTTTTAACGTCAAAAAAGAAATAAGATGCAAATAAAAAAAAGAAAACATCTTTTAAAATATTTTTTATTTTGTGCACCTAATAATTCTTTTGAAAAAGATAAAACAAAGTATTCATTACTCATTCTAAATTATAGTATTACTAATTAATGTATTAAATTAATTTTATAGCAAGTTGCTTCAATGGTACTTTAGAGGACCGGATATCAAATTGGTTTAAAATATCGATTTTTTTTTTTTAACTGAAAGCTTTTTTAATTGTGAATATTTTGACACCTCATTTTTACTTATACCACATTTATATCGCGCAATATTGTAAATTTTGTTATATCCAGTGCAATTATCCATACAAATGAAAATTTTAAACTGATTTTTCTCCCTGTTCATATTTTTATAATTTGCTTGTTCGAAAAATACTACGGCTTTTTTGCTAATTTAGACAGATGTTTGAATTTTTTTCTTCTTCTTCTCCTCCATGGTGTAGTTAATATTTCTGTATATGGATTTAACATTCAAGTTTATAGTCATATAAAAAGAAATACTTAAATTGAGCGTTTGTTGAATTTCCTACCTTTTTTTATATACACAAAAGAAAACTAGTCGTTGGGGGCCATCGTGTACTTACCCATCATATATAAGCATATATAATATATAAAAATAAAACATTAATAAACTATTTATAAAATACATTGCAATTCCAAAACACAATTTAAACGTGTATTTAAATATTTTTATTATGCAGAGTAATGCTCTATTAATGAGTTGCTGCTGAATATTTTTCTAGAAATTTTATAACACGCCAAACTGCTCAAGTAGTACTAAATTGCGAAAAAGAAACACCCTTATAACTCCAAAAAAATTAATCTTATTAACTAACAGTTTATTGCGTCGGATTAAGCGTCTCATTTCTAATTAAAATATAGCTTTGAATTGAAATTTGAATGAAATGCATTGTCATGAAAAATCGAAGTATGTAGAAAACAGAATTACAGATATCTCGGCAACTAATAATTCGATCAATTTCGTTCTTTATGCAAAATTTGTGTTATTTTATTGCCTTTTACGATCATTCCTTAAAATAAAAAAATTCAAACATTTTTTACATACCTTTCATCACAACGAATTTTTTGAGAATCCAAAAAAAATAATTCCGGATAATCGAGGTTACTGATATTAAAAAGGCTTCGTCCCATTCTTACATACTAAGTACATACAAAATTTCAAGTCTCTATCTCAATTTGTTCGGGAGATAGAGCGTTTACAGACACACAGACAGACAGACGGACGGAAATTTTTTTAAAATATGTTTTTCGAAATCTCCAGTGTCTAAAACGTGTAAATCCGTCAAAAAATATTTCGATTTTAAAATCGACTACAAGACCTTACCTTATACTACGTATGATGGGTAAGTAAAAATTCATATTAAATGTAAAATCTCATGCATCTAAAAATCCAAAAATCCATTGTGTAGTATATTCTAATGCATGTGGGAATAAAAATCGAAGCAAAAATATTAATATTTGTAAAAGTAGTAGAAAAAATTTATAAATTAATTTTTTTATTTTAAATTTTAGTGAAGTACGCTGTTCTGTAAGATTTTTTTTTAATTTTTTAAATTTTATTTTTAATACTAAATACTGCGCCACCACATATATTACAGTAATTATTCAAAATTTAAGAGATGTTTTTAAAGGAACTCTGTCCTCTTTAAAGTACCATCGGGGCATAAAAGTGTTAAGATCTTCTATAGAGTAATTTTTTCATATTTAGCAGAAAAAATTATTATTTTTTAAAAAACAAATTTTGACAAGATTTTGCAAGGAGTGGATTCAGCTTCCGCATTTTCTCTCTTATCACAATAAGTTCACTTTAAAAATTAAAACGAGAAAAAAGGCGAAAAACGTTTTGAAGGAAAACCGACATCCTTACAAGTTACGAATATGAGAGAAAAAACTTTTTTTTTTTCGGTGCTCTTCGAAAAAAAATTGTCATATCTTGTCGCCGCGAGACATTTTTAGGGTAACCGTCTTCGAATCTCGCCTCTTATGAAATATGCATAACCAACAAAATTGACTTTTTTTTCAAACTAGCCGAATAGTTCCCTCTGTACTAATAGAACGCCACTTAAAATTCGGGGAAGGTAGGGTTGTTAAAAAAGCTTAATTTGAAGGTTTCTTTCGAGAATATTATGATCAGCACGTGGAAAGTAAAATTGATGCATCGATACAAAGTATTCTAACATGGGTCATTTTGGGTCATAATGGGTCAGGGTCAACTTAAAGATATCTAAAAAACGGTTCTACCAATTTTAAATAAATTTTGTGTCCAAACGTTTGTTTAGCATGTGAAAAGTAATGTTCTAGATCACGTGTATGAAAATTAAGAAAAAAATTAATAATAATTTAATAAGATAAAAAAAGAATTAATATCAAAAAGAATTCCGAACATTTTCTGATGCAGTGCATATTTTATGTATTTTAACTTAGTTTGATCTTCATTTTACGTTCTTTTTAAAATAAAGATCAGTTAAGAGAAGAAAGAAAATCAATTTTTTATTGTAAATCTTTGGCAGTCAGGTTGTTAATAAGCTATAGCCAAATGGCTTACCAGAGCAAAATCATTCGCATTTTTTTCTCAAGCCAAGTAAATACATTTTGAACCAAAAATTTTACTTAATAAATGAAATAAATAGCAGAAATGAAGACATATTATTTTATTTTATAATCATTAAGATTTATTATATAAAATTTTCTTTTTTCAAAATATTTTTATTACTTACCGGGTGGTAAGTGATCAGATTAAAATACAGTAAAAAAAAACACTACTATTATTTTCTTGTAGATAATACTTCAAATAAAATAAATTGTTTAAACAAAGCGAATTTCTCTTTTAAAAAAACATTGGTATGTCACACCTGTTTTGACTGTTTTTCTCTGACCACTCGCCACACTCACTTACGAAATTGAATCCTGGTAACAACGGTGTAAATGACTGTTTTTCATCCCTACGTAACGCTCCACCAGTGGCCGAGAGGTTCTGACCTCAAACTGGTAGACGGTAGGTGCTGGGTTCGAACCCAATCGCGACCGTCGGCCTGACCGTTCGGAGTTTTCCGTGGTTTTCTTCGAACCTTGCGTAAATACAGGTTAGGTTCCCTTAGAAAGACCCCCACGGAGGGCATCCCACCCCTTAGGGCCTATATGCCATAGTGTAGATAATTGGCCGACATACAACAACAACCCTACGTAACGATATATACAAGTTTGCCTCATACGAAATTCCTCGATTTTACGAAGATATAACGCATTTTTAAAAAAGGGTTCAACTTTTTTTTCAACCCCCGAACATATGAAATGGGATATGATAATAAATTTTACATAGTACCAAATTTTGGAATTGTCGGATTGTACTATCTTTATCTAAACCTATGTCAGATGATGTAAATGAAGCTTACATTTATAAAACTGTTTAATGCACAGCAAAGTGTAATGCAGTTTTAATAACTAAATAGATTTTATATTTGCACTTTTCATTTAACACTAGAACAGCCAATTGGAATCGGAAATATAAAATATGAAAATGTATGGAGAACGAATAAAAATATAAAAAATGTGTTTACAATGACAAAATACAACATTTTAATATTTTAAATCCTTAATTGTAATTTAATTAATTAATTTTAAGACTTTTTCCATTAATCGGCCGTAGGGAGATAAAATGTCAAATAACCTTTATGGTTACAGCTGCTTACAAGTTTAATAAAAAAAAAAAGAGAAAAAAAACTGGAATTATGCGCCAAGCCACTCATGTCAAAATAGGCCAATTGACTGTGAAAGAGCAGTAATGGAACACTAAATACTAAAAAGTAAAAAATATAAATAAAAACAGTACAACATTAAACAAATATCCCATACAAATAAATATACAAAAAGCCCAATTTTTTAATAGTTTAATAATAATTAAATTATGACTGCGCGTTAACTACTTGCTAAATTAATGTTTGCTAGCCTATGTGGCGCGATTATAAAAGGATATACAGGTGGCACAACAAAATGAATATATTTCTTTCTACGGATAGTAATTATCAGAAAAGCATTTTCAACTGTCTTACCCGTTTTGAAGCTTAATTAATTTTTAAAGTGCGTTTGATGTGAATAAAAATTAGAATATAATAAATAAAATACTCTAAAACTAGATTAAATTTGTGTCTGTAGATATCTTACTTATGGTGAATACCATTTTGTGACAGACATGACTGAGAGAACTTTTTTGTTCATCTTTAAGTACAAAATATTAATTGATAGTTAAAAAATAGCATGGGGTGATGTAAATATAGGACTTATGCTATAAAAAAACACTAAAATTTTAATTCATCGAAAAACTTAATTTAATTGACGGTTAAAATCTGCCGTGACAAATTTAGACATGACAAAATTTAGACATAGATTTTGACTAGACACATATTATTATCATTTGCTCTTAATTGGCATGCATACCAAGACCAGAATTTTTTAGGAAACAAAATAAGACTTGGATATGTGAAGCAGAAAGAAAAATATTGAAAAATTTGTAAATAGAAAAATATAAAAAAATATTTATCAGCGTGACAGACACGACAAAGTTTTGTGACAGACATGACACGTGTACAATTTTCTATTAATTTAAGTATTTTTTTCTTAAATATTACTTTCTTTACTTTTATCACAACTTGGAGATTACAATATGATATAACGGTATATTATGTTAAAAAAATCTCAAAAATAATATTATAAAATGCCTTGGAAGTTTTCACTGAAATGAGTTTGTACCAGAAATTTTCTATTTGGCAGATTTTCTTTTAAATAGTGGGAAACTTTAGATTGTGTACGTTTCACATCAAGAAATACCATAGCCATCAATTCCAAGTTAAATAATAATAACTTTCAAATCACAAGATTAAAGCAAAACTGTTTGAAAAAATAATTGTGACAGATAATATATCTGAAACAAAGAAATTGGTATCAATATAATTATCTGGTAACTATTACATGCATTCTAAATATAAGCATTTTGTTGAGTTGAGAAGTAAAGAAATATTATTGGCATCAACACTAAGTTAAACAAGTTGGAAATTGCACGTGAAGCATAGCAAATGAGGTGCGTTCGTACGATAACGAAGTTTTAAAAATATTACTCTCATATATCAACCTCATAAAATTGTAAATAGTGAATTACAATTAAAACGCTCATCAAACAATGTTCTCTCTATACCATTATGTAATGGAATACCTTTCTGTGGCCTTGTAAATAAATAACAAATGTTCTTTGCACCACAAATTATGTAAAATGTATATTATAATATGTACTTTATAGTTTCAAATAAGTTTTATTAAGTTCGAATGAGTGTAACACCATTAAAACGCATTTGAAACATTTTTTCCCATTGACCGTAATGTAACGGAATACTTTTGATTGTCCCTGTAAGTGATCTATGCATCCGATTTTCATAAAATGTGAAATAACTCGACAAAATTATGTAATAATTATGCATTTTAAATTTCAAACGTATAAAATACATTTGAAACTTTTTTCCCTATTGACCATAATGTAATTGAATACTTTTGATTGCCCTGTAATTGATCTATGCACCCGATTATCAAAAAATTTGAAATAACTCAACAAAATAATATAACAATTATGTATTTTAAATTTCAAACGATTAAAATGCATTTGAAACTTTTTCCCCCATTGACCGTAAATTAAAGGAATACTTTTGATTGCCCCTGTAATTGATCTATGCATCCGATTTTCATAAAATTTGAAATGACTCGACAAAATAATGTAATATTTATGTATTTTAAATTTCAAACGATTCGGTTGGGTAGTTTTTGCGTTGTTATAAGCGGACAGACAGACGGACGGACAGACAGACGGACTGAACGACCACTATAGGTGCTACGTATTTACATAATTATGAACGCACCTAAAAATTACAAAAATAACTTTCTAGGAAAGAGATTAAGGTAAGGTTGCTTGAAAAACTAATTGCGACAGACATGACTAGCGTTACAGACATGATAAATGTGACAGACATGACAAAATGTTATGCTTTATATTTCACTCAAATTTTAATTTTATCTTTCAATTTTTTTATGAACTGTTCCTTTTGACATATAAAAAGAGAAAATAAAGTGTTAATAATTTTTATCAAGTAGATTTTCTTGAAAATAAAAAAATCGACATTTTCTGTGACAGACATGACATGAAGACTAATATAAAGTTTGGGGGCAATAGCAAAATAACTAAAACGTTTCAGGTGAAAATTTTGGTGTTTTTAAACATACTGTTAGCCATTTTTTTAAACGATATATTTGTTTCAAAAATCTATGTGATATTTAAATGCTTCAAGGGACATTAAACTAGAGATAAAAATAGCAGATTTTTGATTTCAAAGTTAGTCTTGATATTAATTAACTATAAAAATTTATTTTTACAATTATCTTATTATATCTTGTTATTTTCATGAAATTTGACTTATTTTCTATCAATTGGAACAAAAAAATACTAATTTAGTTCAAATTTAAAAAATGATGTCCGTGTCGCATTTTCATGGAATTCACCTTATGCGAGATTTTATATTATTTCTACAATGCATGAAGATGTTCTGTGGTTGAAAGATATGTAAATACCGTTATTAGAAATTATGACTGTTAAACACACCAGATCTTTAATTTCCTCAATGATATCAAAATCTTATACCCTTACAAATTTATATCATGTAAAATAAATAAGTAAATAAATGAATAAATAGAGAATTTTAGCATTGTAGGTCGCAGAAAGTTCTGCGCCTTGAACGCCTAGAAATCTTTTCACTTTTTAATACTTTTGAGTGGAGGATAGATGTGTGTGGCGCATGTGTGTTTGTATACTTATTTCTCAAACAATATTTTTTAAATGCACTGTTACTTTTTAATGTTTCCTTTCTCTCTTTTCTTGTAAAATAGCAGCATCACAGCATTATTCCAATCTTCTGGAACATCTGATTTATCGAGCCATTTGGAAAAACCTTAAGGATAGTATTTTGCAAATTCTTCTCTTGATAAGGTCAATTTTAATTCCATCTTCTGCAGGCGTTTAACTTTTTCGTAAATCTAAGGGTTTTCAATACTTCATCTATCATAGGTGAGATTATTTTATCAATTTCTGTTAATTTTTTACATTTATCGCGTACAGTGGCACCAACTTTTGAAAAATATTGGGTTGGCTCAAAAATATTGGGTGGGCTCAAAGATATTTTAGTAAAATGGTACAACCAGTTTGTTCTTCTTCGAAGGGTGGACAGCTGGTGAAAGATGAGACTTTTATGTCAATCTATCATGCTTTAAGATAGTTGCAACTTTTAAAAATTACATTCTCATGCGTTTTTTCTTATATAGATACTAATATTTATAGCAATGCCGTCTTATCATGAACATGATTACAAACTGAAAAGCAGAAAGTTAAAAAGTTATTTTTTATTTATCGGTGTCAGTCAAGGAATTAAAAAGCGTGGTCATTGGCAAAATAAATTTTGTTCTAAGGAAAAAAATAAATAATAAAATAATAATGAAATAAATAACTAAATAGAACAATGGAAATTGGACACGCTAAAATTAAAAATTATTGAGTGGGCTTAGGAAACACGGGCCCATATAAATTTTCGCCACTGATCGCCACTGTTAATTTCTCTCTGAACTTCATATTTATATAGATCGTTATAGAATTTTTCAACAATGCTCACAGTTGGGTATAGATTTTTTCACAATAATTTTTCAAATTTATATAATGATTATATATACAGGGTGATTCCGAATTTTTTTTTACAATAAAAGAGGCGTGATAGTACACATCAAGACAAACAATATTAAATAGGAGACCAAGGGTCCAAAACGTTTTTCTAAGGAAATAGCCGCCATTAAAGTTTAGGGACCAAAATTTCAAATAAACATAAAAAACGGAAAAATCGGTCGATTGATTTGCGGTTTTCACTAAAATTATTCTTTATGTCGGCATTTCTTGAAATTAAATTATGAAGATAAATTTCAAAAAATGCCGATAGAGGGCGCTTTAGACTTTGGAGTAACGAACAACTATTTTTTGCCGGTATTTTTTGCATCTCATTAAATGTTTTCGTAAGCTTAGACTCAAACTTAAATTTTGAGCTCAAAATCTGAATAGCTGGGAGTGGTTAAGTAACACAAACTGAGCTGTGTTCAGAGGGTTCAAATTTCAAATGATTATAAAAAACGGAAAAATTAGTCGATTGATTTGCGGTTTTGACTAAAACTATTCTTTATTTAATTATTTTCGTCAAAATAAATTATAAAGATAAATTTCAAAATCGCCGATAGAGGGCGCTTTAGACTTTGGAGTAACGAAACACTCTTTTTTGGCGTTATTTTTTGCATCTTATTAAATGCTTTCGTAAGCTTAGACTTAAACTTAAATTTTGAGCTCAAAATCTGAATAGCTGGGAGTGGTTAAGTAGACAAACTTAGCTGCTGTGCTCAGAGGGTTCAAATTTTAAATTATTGTAAAAAACGAAAAAATTGGTCGATTCGTTTGCGGCTTTTGCTAAAACTAATTTTTAAATCAGCAGTTTTCTTGATCAATCAGTGTTTTCTTGGAAATAATTTTTAAAGATAAATTTCACAAAATGCCGATAGAGGGCGCCTTAGACTTTGAAGTAGCGTACAACTATTTTTAACTGTTATTTTTTTTTTATCTCATTAAATGCTTTCAAATGCATAGAGTTAAATTTTGGGCTGAAATTCTGAATCGTTTGGGAGTGTTTAAGAAGCGAAAAATTGAATTGTGCTCGAGGAGGAAAGAGGGTTAAATTTTAACTCGTGTACACACTTCAGTTTGCGCTTCTTAACTCCTCATAACGATTCAGAATTTGAGCTCAAAATTTAAGTTTAAATCTAAGCTTCCGCGAACATTTAAAATGCTTTTGCAAGCATTTAATTAGAACCAAAAAATAATGGTTAAAATGAATTGTTGGTTACTCTGAAGTTTAAGGTTCCCTCTGACGGAATTTTTTGAGATTTATCTTTAAAAATTATTTTCAAGAAGATACTGACTTAAAGAATAGTTTGATTTTAAACCGCAAACGAATCGACCAATTTTTCCATTTTCTATAATTACTTTAAATTTGAACCTCCCCTTCCCCCTTGAACACAATTCAGTTTGTGCTACTTAACCACTCCCTACTATTCAGATGTTCAGCTCAAAATTTATGTTTAAGTCTAACCTTCCTAAATCATTTAAAGAGATGCAAACAATAACGGCAAAAAATAGTTGTTCGTTACTCCAAAGTCTAAAGCGCCCTCTATCGGCATTTTTTGAAATTTATCTTTATAATTTATTTTCACGAAAACACCTAAATAAGGAATAGTTTTAGTGAAAACTGCAAATTAATCGACCAATTTTTCCGGGTTTTTTTAATCATTTGAAATTTGAACCCTCTGAACACAGCTCAGTTTGTGTTACTTAACCACTCCCAACTACAAATTTTGAGCTCAAAATTTAAGTTTGAGTGTAAACTTACAAAAACATTTAATGAGATGCAAAACATACCGGCAAAAAATAGTTGTTCGTTACTCCAAAGTCTAAAGCGCCCTCTATCGGCATTTTTTGAAATTTATCTTTATAATTTAATTTCAAGAAAATGCCGACATGAAGAATAATTTTAGTGAAAACCGCAAATCAGTCGACCGATTTTTCCGTTTTTTATGTTTATTTGAAATTTTGGTCCCTAAACTTTATAGGCGGCTATCTCCTTAGGAAAACGTTTTGGACCCTTGGTCTCCTATTTAATATTGTTTGTCTTGATGTGTACTATCATGCCTCTTTTATTGTAAAAAAAATTTGGAATCACCCTGTATATATATATATATATATATATATATATACATATATATTTGCAATTAGCGTTGTACTATAAATTAATTATTATTAGGTGGACATTATCCAAAGCATTACTCATTACCTATTTTCGTAACATTTACCATTTAAATTGACAACTTTGAATACTTCTTATAGAATTTTAAACAGGATGTCCACTTGTAATGGTGTCCAATAATTTCTAAATCACTATTCATAGACATATAGTTCCAGTTACAAAAATATTTCAAATGAGATTAAAAAAAATTATTTGAAAAGTTCTTTTGAGTAATAAAAACGCTTATTAAAAAGTTAACGAAATTTAAATTTTTATACAGTGTCCTGGTCTTATAAATTATATCCAGAAAAAATTTGTTTTTACATTAACAAGTAAGACAAAAAAAAAAAGTCTCTTTCACCTAACACTCAAATCTTTAAGAATCTTATGAAATGTTATGTTATGAATTTTTTCTAGTTACATAATATTATAGCAGTATAAAATACCTATCATTTGATAAAGAATTGTGATTGTTGCTTTTCAACCTTTCATTTTATAAAAATTCGCTTATCTTTTAAATTACAATTTTAGCAGAAGTCATATATATATTTTAATATATCAAATTTATTATAGATTTCAAATTTAGTATTTTAATGTTAATTTTACTCTCAACCATTTGTTTATTTAATTTTATTTCTAGCAAATTTGTGAATGAACCGTATCTCACAGAGCAAGAGAAATTTTTTTTTTTCATCTTTAAACAAGTAGTACTCGGTCAGTAAAAGAAATCAGACCTTTTTTTCTTTACTTTTTAGTGTAATAAGATGTTTTTCTAAATATACTTATAAAACCTGGAGACCGTATAAAAATTTTAATTTCTTAATTTTTTAAGAAATATTTTATTGAGCCAAATCGCTTTTTAAATACTTCTTTGCCTCATTTAAAACATTTATATAATTGGAATCAATGTTGCCAATTTGGTCTTCTCTCTTAGACAGAAAATTCGGATTCACTTCGGTAAATACAAAATGTATTTTAAGATTTATTTAATGGCAGGCTTTTCCTGACTATTTAAGATAAAAATTCTTCTTTAGAAAGTAATGATGTGAAGTTGGAGTTACAAGATGAAAATGACCAAACTGGCAAACTTGATTAGAAGTATATGTCCATGTCTAACGGCCCAGGAGTTAGGCATTGCATACTGTTGAGAAGGGCACACCCAGTATAATAAGGATGTTTTTCTTCTAGTTAATTTCTTCTATCTTTACAAGAAAGTATTGGATTTGTTAAAATTTTCGAATTACGGTTTTCGATGGATTTACACATTTTAGGGGTCAGAAGTTACATTTCTTACAAAATATCTGAATGTGAGTCTGTGAGTCTGTCTGTATGTGACATAAATTTTGTGAGCGCTCTATCTCAAGAACTAATGCAAGGAATTTCTCAAAAATTTAGATTATTTTGTAATAGATTATTTTGTTAGATTTTGATATAAATTAGATTAGTTTTATGTGCATATCGTCCAACCGGTGGCGCTGCCATGCAGCTTTTTCCACGATTTCCTCAATAGCTATATGTCAAGAACTAATGAATGAATTTTCATAAAATTTCAGGTTTCATTAGTCCTTGATATAATATGGTTCTGATTACGTTTTAGTGTAAATCGCACAACTGGTGGCGTTTCTATGCGATATTGTTCATGACTACTACAATAGCTCTATCATAGGATGTAATGCACGAATTCTCCTCAAAATTTAGATTTAGTTAGTCCTTCCTATAAATTAGTATTCTTTAATTTTTGGAATAAATCTCTTATCCGTTGGTGCTACTAAGCAGCATTATTCATGATTATTGCAATAGCTCTATCTCAGGATCTAATGCACGAATTTTCATCAAGCTTCAGATTCAGTTTTAGTCTCTGATACAAATCACTATTCTTTAGCTTTTGGAGTAAATCGCTCAACAGGTGGCGCTGCTATGCCGCATTATTCATGATTATCGAAATAGCTCTATCTCAGGAACTAATACACGGATTTTTATCAAACTTCAAATTCAGTTCGTCCCTGATATAAATAAGTATTCTTTAGTTTTTAGAGTAAATGGCTCAACAGGTGCCGCCTCTATCCAGTTTTTTAACGATTTCTGCGATAATTCTATCTTAAATACTAATACACGGATATTCATCAATTTTCAAATTCAGTTAGAACTTGAAATAAGTGGTAGCAGATTAGGTTTTGCAGTAAATTACCTAGCCGGTGACTCTGCTACGTTTCATTTTTCTTTAAGTATTAACGTGTATGAGATAGAAGGAAGCTTTGGGATTGCCACATCCGACTAGTTTTTTTTTTTTATACATATTACTGTTTTCTTCAAACACTTTAACCTGGAATTTTTACTTACCTATCATACGTAGTATAGGTTAAAACTTGCAATCGTTTTGAAAATCGAAAAAAAGAAAAAATAGAGATTTTACACGTTTCAGACAATAGAGATTCCGAAAAACACATTTTTAGGAAAAAAATTTTGCCGTCGTCAGTCTGTGCGTATGTGTGTCTGTCTGTCTCTAAACGCTCTATCTTTCGAACAAATTGAGATAGAAACTTTAAAAATCGGTATTTACCTAGTATGTAATAATGGGAATAAGCCTATTTAATATCAGAAACCTCCATTACCCAAACTATTTTTTTTTTAACTCTCGAAATATTTCTTCTGATGAAAGGTATATAAAAATTTTCGAATTTTTTTTTTTTTTTAAGGAATGGATGTAAACAGCAATAAAATAACACAAATTTGCATAAAGAACGAAGTCGATCGGATAATTAATTGGCGAAATATTTATAATCCAATTTTCCCCAGTCTTCGATTTTTCATGACCCGGTTTTTCATTCAAATTTCAATTCAAAGATATATTTTTAATTAGATATGAGATACTTAATCCAACGCAGTAAACTGTTAGTTAATATGATTATTATTTTTGGAGTTATAAGGATTTTTCTTTTACGCAATTTGGTACTTCTTGAGTATTTTGGCATTTTACATAATTTGTCGAAATTGGTTCATCAGCAATTCATTAATAGAACATTACTATGTATATTAAAAATATTTAAATATATGTTTAAATTTTATTTTGAAATTGCGATGCATTTTATAAATAGTTTACAGGTGTTATATTTTCTTATTTTATATTATGCATATCCATGATGGGTAAGTATTACGGTGACCCCAATGTTTAGTTTTTTAATTAAACTGATGTATTTAAAAAGTTAAAATTTTGTTTTGAAAGCTAGAGATGGAAAAAAGCCTCCAAACATTATTGCCTAAGGAACTTCTAGGCGGCCCAATCCGGAACTGATCACAAATCTCTTAAGCATGACTCCAAACCTTGAACATTCTTGAAATATCGACTTAAAGAAAAAGAAAAAAAGTGTTGATTTTTAAAAATTACAAAACTCATAAGAACCCTAATTGATTAACATGTTTTGAAACAAATTATAGACAAACCATTAATTACAAATTGGAATTATTTTTCCTGAATTATGGCAGTTAATATAATTGCTAAAAAAAGGAGAAAAAATAATCTAATCATTCATCCGCTCATCTGCTTGATTAGGACCACCTTGGGAATGAATTCTTAACAACTCAAAAAAAGGTGCACCCATGCTGAATTTGCAAGTGGAAAAGGGTTAAAATATATGAGAGTACAATTGAAAACCTTTCTTATTGTCAAATTAGTCAATAAAAACTATTTCGTTGTTAATTGAATTTGTTTTCTTCTGAAAAATATACCACACTTCATTTCCAATTACCACATGCCAAAGAAATCAGGAACCCAATTACAAAAGAAATATGCATTTGGTAAGTAATGATAGCTAATGAAACTGGAAACAAAATGGATAATAAGCAATATTTCACCTCTGCTCCTTTGTGTATTACCCTGCCATCAACTTCTCAGCCTTATCTCACGATCAGGTTAAAAAAAAAAAAAAAAAAAAAAACAAGCCGCACTGGCATAACTTCCCCAAAAAGCCGATAGCTCACACAGTACTGCATAGTATTTAATAACTGCCAGTGGCGCAGCCAGAATTCGGTTCTAGAGGGGGGGGGGAGTTTCTGATAAAGGTGATTGCCGTTTACTTGAGTCGCCGGTTATAGAATATTCACTGTATAATACTTAAACTCAAAGAGCATCTGTGTGGCAAGAAATCATCATTTTTTTAGCATAATGCATCTCAGAAAAGTGCTTTAGTTCAAATAACCAATTTTTAGTTTTCATTCATATAAGCCGCAATTATAGAGATCTTTCTTAGCTCTGGGAGGGGTTTTAACCCCAAAACCAACCCTTTGGCTGCGCCACTGATAACTGCAACTAATTAATTAGAATTATATTGTTGGTTATAGAAATGTAAGTAAGTAATATTAAGAAATGAAATGCATGTGGCTACCCTTTTTTATTAACCATTTGGAGAATGATTCTTTCTTTCGGTTGAGAGATATCTAGCTAGGTAACTGCAAGAAGTGTAAGACACCTATTTTGACGAAAGTGGTAACGTTAGAAAGATCTCATTGTGAGCAGTAAAAAATTCTTCGGAACTACCCGTCGGAAA
The DNA here is from genome assembly GCA_964019185.1 of Maratus speculifer. Classification (NCBI taxonomy): domain Eukaryota; kingdom Metazoa; phylum Arthropoda; class Arachnida; order Araneae; family Salticidae; genus Maratus; species Maratus speculifer. The sequence continues at coordinate 423,384,955 of OZ025289.1, read as the reverse complement.
TGAACCGTTTTCGAGATATCCGACAATTTATGTCACGTAAACGGTGCATACTTAATAGTAAATCACGAAAAAAAAATAGTTTAGATTCTGATGAAAGTAGTATTGTTGGAAAAATCTCATCGTGAAAAGTAAAAAACTCAACAGAACTACTCGTCGGAAATGAGCTGTTTTCAAGATATCCGATAATTTATATCAAGTAGCTAGTGCATACTTGGCTAGTGCACACTTAACGAGGAGCCGCAAAAAATTGTTTTATCGATTTTGACATAAATGGTGTAGTTGGAAAATATCATTGTGAGAAGTAAAAAATTCAATAGAACTACACATCGGAAATGAGCCGTTTTCGAGGTATTCGACAACTTATGTCACTTAAAGCAGTTTTCTAAAAAGTGTGCATTAGCTACGTGACACAAATTAACGGATATCTCGGAAACGTCTCACTTTCGACGGGTAATTCCATTGAGTTTCTTAATCCGCGCGATGATATCTTTTCAACGGTACCACTTTCGTTAAAATCGAGACTAAAATTTTTTGGGGTATCCCATTAAGTCAACACTAGTTACGTGACATAAATTTTCGGATATCTCGAAAACGACTCATTTTCGACGGGTAGGTCCATTGAGTTTTTTTATTACTCATGGTAAGATATTTCCAGCGATACGACTTTCGCCAAAATCGGTGAGTTCCACAGTAAGACATATCTGAAGTCATGCGATGTCCGGATTATATTCGTTTTCTAATTGGTCCATGTTTATGTAATGAAATTGAATACTTCTGTTACCACGATGAAAATAAAAAGCATTGAAAACTACAAAAAAAATTATAATAATTCAAAAAGAAATTGAGATACAGCTTTCAAAACAAATTGCATTTAAAAGTAATTTTTTTCCCTATACGACGGTGTAAAATTGAAAATGTGCAATGATTAGAAGTTTTAAAATTTGCAGTACCAAAACTTGTAAAACTTAAATTTGATTTAAAATTTGTTTATAATTGGTCCAGAATATTATAGTTTAATCCATGGGATGCATAACGTATGATTCTGTTATTAATTAAGCCACGTTTTGATCATCGTAAAAATGACTTTTATTATTGTTATTTTTTTAAATATAGAATTTATTTACAAGTCTAAAATTTTAGTCTTTCAAAATATCGTTTTCTAAATGGTTGTTGTTGTTTGTTAGAATACATTCTTTTTTTTTTTAATTTTGTTATTATTTTTTAATGAATAACTAAAACGGTTTAATATCTGTTTCATTAGAGAAGGCTTGCTCCCCTGAAAGCCACGATTCAGATAATTTTCACACACATAGCCGTAGGAAAAAAAAAAAAAAAAAAAAAGTGAAAATTTGTTTTGATGGGAAATTTAGAGGCAGATAACTTCTTGAAGAAAAATCCTTTGTTCTCTAAAATCTTTAGTTTTTCTCTTAGTATAACTCTCTCGGTAGCTTTTAGTCATAAATTATATTAGTTAAATCATTTGAAATCGATGTGTATTTATAATAATAGTTTTAAAAAACGTGAGTGAAAAGGAAATTTATCTTTCCAATATAGATACATTTAACGTCTGAATTCAAAAATTGAAATGACTAAATAAAATAAATAAAGTAAGACAGACTTGAAAGCACATTGACATAAAATTTAGAAAATTTTAAAATATTAAACACATTTCAAATACATATAGTATACATTTCGCCAAGCAACCGCAAGAACTCTTCAGTACAGATTAAGCATTGTAAAAAAACAACAAAACAAATCAAAAACATTTTTTTCTACAAAAAAAAAACTATATTTACATTTACTAGGAATGGAACAGACTTCATTCAACGATGGCGAATTAACCATCTGAATTAACCAGCTTCTAGGAAAAACAATGTACTGTGTTAATTTTAAAGATTGTGATAGCGTTTACTTTGGAGAAACAGATAGATCGAAGAAAAAGAAAAATCGAAAAGAAAGATCGAAAAAAAGGAACACATTTGTGAATTCTAAAAGAACAAATTAAATTCGAAAATTGGCCAGAATTCATTTATAATGGATCACATCCAGTGATATGTGAACATTTCCTTTTGAAATCAGGCTGTTACAATAATCACGATAGATTGTTTCTATAAAGCTGGTTTACACGGATACCATCACCAACTCTGAATGAAACCTGTTTCATTCCTGGTAAATATAGTCTATTTTTGAAAATTAGATAACTTTAATTGTTCTTGGTGTATCTTCAATAGTTATTCTGTATAGGTGAGTTCTTGCGTGTGTTTGACGAAAAGAATACTATATACAGGGTGTTTCTAAATTCATGGTCCAAACTTTAAGGAGTGATAGTACACATCAAGACAAACAATATTTAAATAGGAAACCAAGGGTCCCAAAGTCTTCCGAAGGAGATAGGCGCCATTAAAGTTTAGGGTCCAAAAATTCAAACGATTATGAAAAACAGAAAAATTGGTCGATTCGTTTGCGGTTTTCACTAAAATTATTCTTTATGTCAGTATTGTCTTGAAAATAAATTATAAAGATAAATTTCAAAAAATAACGATAGAGGGCGCTTTAGACTTTAGAGTAACGAACAACTATTTTTTACCGTTATTTTTTGCATCTCATTAAAGGTTTCGTAAGCATAGACTTAAACTTAAATTTTGAGCTCAAAATCTGAATAGTTGGAAGCAATCAAGTAGCATAAACTTAACTGTGTTCAGAGGGTTTTTAATTCAAATGATTATAAAAAACGGAAAAATTGGTCGATTGATTTGCGGTTTTCACTAAAACTATTCTTTATGTCGGTATTTTATTGAAAATGAATTATAAAGATAAATTTCAAAAAATGCCGATAGAGGGCGCTTTAGACTTTGGAGTAACGTACAACTATATTTTACCATTGTTTTTCGCATCTCATAAATTTTTTTTAGAAGCTTAGACATAAACTTAAATTTCGAGATGAAAATCTGAATCGTTGGGAGTGGTTAAGTAGCGCAAACTGAACTGTGTTCAATGGGGGTGGGGAGGTTCAAATTTCAAATGATTATAAAAAACGGAAAAATTGTTCGATTCGTTTGCCGCTTTCGCTAAAACTATTCTTTATGTCAATATTTCCTTGAAAATAAATTTTAAAGATTGATTTTAAAAAATACCGTTAGAGGGCGCCTTAAACTTTGGAGTAACCAACAACTATTTTTAACCGTTATTTTTTGTATCTAATTAAATGCTTGTAAAAGTTCAAACTTAAATTTTGAGCTCAAAATCTGCATCGTTTTGAGTAATTAAGTGCGGAAATTTGAAATGTGTTAGAGGGGTGGGGAGGGTAACATTTTAACTCCTGAACACTGTTCAGTTTTCGCTTCTTAACCCCTCCATCGATTTAGAATTTGAGCTCAAAATTTAAATCTAAGCATTTGCAAGCATTTAATTAGATACAAAAAATAACGCTTAAAAATAGTTGTTGGTTACTCTAAAGTTTAAGGCGCCCTCTATCGGTATTTTTTGAAATTAATCTTTAAAATTTATTTTCAAGGAAATATTGACATAAAGAATAGTTTTAGCGAAAACGGCAGACGAATCGACCAATTTTTCCGTTTTTTAAAATAATTTGAAATTTGAACCTCCCCACCCCTATTGAACACAGTTCAGTTTGCTCTACTTAACCACTCCCAACGATTCAGATTTTCATCTCAAAATTTAAGTTTATGTCTAAGCTTCTAAGAAAATTTTATGAGATGCGAAAAATAACGGTAAAATATAGTTGTACGTTACTCCAAAGTCTGAAGCGCCCTCTATCGGCATTTTTTGAAATTTATCTTTATAATTCATTTTCAATAAAATACCGACATAAAGAATAGTTTTAGTGAAAACCGCAAATCAATCGACCAATTTTTCCGTTTTTTATAATCATTTGAATTTAAAACCCTCTGAACACAGTTAAGTTTGTGCTACTTAACTGCTTCCAACTAGTCAGATTTTGAGCTCAAAATGTCTAAGCTTACGAAACTTTTAATGAGATGCAAAAAATAACGGTAAAAAATAGCTGTTCGTTACTCTAAAGTCTAAAGCGCCCTCTATCGTCATTTTTTTTAAATTTATCTTTATAATTTATTTTCAAGACAATACTGACATAAAGAATAATTTTAGTGAAAACCGCAAACGAATCGACCAATTTTTCTGTTTTTCATAATCATTTGAATTTTTGGACCCTAAACTTTAATGGCGCCTATCTCCTTCGGAAGACTTTGGGACCCTTGGTTTCCTATTTAAATATTGTTTGTCTTGATGTGTACTATCACCCCTTAAAGTTTGGACCATGAATTTAGAAACACCCTGTATATTTGGATTGTTTTCATATTTTAAAATTTTATCTTAATGAGTATTCAAGCCTACCTTATTTTATTTATTTTGTTTAGTCAAATTTACAGCTAATTAAATTTGAAAATCCAAAGATGAACATTCTCTTGTAGTCCTTCGGACATTCCTGAACAGTAATGATAGTGAATAAAAGTGGGAAACAAAATGAAAAATCACCAGTCTTTCATCTCTGCTTCTCAGAGTATTTATTGCTTTGCTCCGCTATCAACTTTTCAGCCTAATCTCACGATCACGTTAAAAATAATAAATAGCCCGCCATATCTTCCCCCAAAATGACAGCTCGCCCAATAACTGCATATTCATCCATTTTGAAAAGCAGATGGGCTTCAATCGAAGTCTCGAAAAATAAAGATTGCCCTTTTCGAGTCAAGTTAGGGGTAAAACGGATCACAATTGATGGAGGAAAGAGTTAATGATACGTCTGACCCATCTAATTGAACTCCCGCATCCCGCAACTCGGAGAACCAACCTTCCCGCTCTCCCGATGTGGGAGTTACTGCAACGAGAATTTGATGGAGAATGAATGCTCGGATTTTCGTGAAGAGAGAAATCTATATAGTTGAGGTAAAACCTGACCCACTGATGTAGAAGAAAATATAGCTTGATTTTGGAAATTTTAGAAAATTGTTATTTTGATTGTAGTATAGTAATAAATAATAATAATAATAATAAAATGTATTTACAGGCTTTGCATTAGGATTAAAAGGAATTATCATTTTCGAGATTCTAACGAAAACTTTAATAACGAAAATTTTAATTTAAATTGTAATATTCGAAACCCGCTCTTCCGATGTGAGAATAACTGCAATGAGAATTTGGTGGAGAATCAGTGCTCTTATTTTCGTGAGGAGAGGAATCTATCGTTAACTCACTGATGTAGAAGCGTATGAAGTTTCATTTTGGAATTTTAGAAAATTGTTCTTTTGATCGTAATATAATAGTAATAATGAAATGTATTTCCAGGATTTGCACTAGGATTAAAATAAGCTATCATTTTCTAGATTCTAACGAAAATTTTAGTTTAAATTGTAATATTCGAAACCCGCTCTTTACGATGTGGGAGTAACTGCAATGCGAATTTGATGAAGAACGAGTGCTCGGATTTTCGAGAAGAGAGAAATCTATGGTTGAGGTAAAACCCGACTCACAGATGTAGAAGCGTATGAAGTTTGATTTTGGAATTTTAAAAAATTGTTCTTTTGATCGTAATATAATAATAAATAATAGTAATAATAAAATGAATTTCCAGGGTTTGCACTAGGATTAAAATAATCATCTATCATTTTAATCCTAGTATCGTAGTTAATCCTAGTTAAAATCACAGGTATCCTAGTTAAAATAAACATCTATCATTTTAATCCTAGTATCATTTTCTAGATTCTAACGAAAATTTTAGTTTAATAAGTTTAGTTTAATATTCGAAACCCGCTCTTTCGATGTGGGAGTAACTTCAATGAGAATTTGATGAAGAATGAATGCTTGGATTTTCATGAAGAGAGAAATCTATGGTTGAGGTAAAACCTGACCCTCTGATGTAGAAGCATATGAAGACTGATTTTGGGAATTTTATAAAATTGTCCTTTTGATCATAATATAGTAATAAATAATATTGTTAATAAAATGTATTTCCAGGATTTGCATTAGGATTAAAATAAATTATCATTTTCTAGGTTTTAACGAAAATTTTAATAATGAAAATTTTAATATAAATTGTAATATTTGAAACCCGCTCTTCTGATGTTTGAGTTACTGCAATGATAATTTGATGGAGAATGAGTGCTTGGATTTTCGTGAAGGGAGAAATCTGTAGTTACAGTCAAATCTGACCCATTGATGTAGTAACGTATAAATAAAGCTTGATTTTGGGTATTTTAGAAAATCGTTCTTTTGATCGTAATATAGCAATAAATAATAGTAATAATAAAATGTATTTCCAGGGTTTGCACTAGGATTAAAATAAGCTATCATTTTTTAGATTCTAACGAACATTTTAGCTTAAATTGTAATATTCGAAGCCCGCTTTTTCGATGTGGGAATTACTGCAATGCGAATTTGATGAAGAACGAGTGGTCGAATTTTCGTGAAAAGAGGAATCTATGGTTGAAGTAAAACCTGACTCACTGATGTAGAAGCGTATGAAGCTTGATTTTGGAATTTTAAAAAATTGTTCTTTTGATTATAATATAGCAGTAAATAATAATAATAATAATAAACTGTATTTCCAGAATTTGCACTAGGATTGATATAAATTATCATTTTCTAGATTTTCTAATGAAAAATTTAATTTAAATTGTAATGTTCGAAACAGGCTGTTCCGATGTGGGAGTTACTGCAATGAGAATTTGATGGAGAATGAATGCTCGGATTTTCGTGAAGAGAGAAATCTATAGTTGAGGTAATATCTGACTCACTCATGTAGAAGCGTATGAAGCTGGATTATGGGAATTTTAGAAAATCGTTCTTTTGATCGTAACGTAGTAAAAAAGGATATTCCCACGGTTTGTACCAGGAATCTATAATTTTCTAGATCCTAACGAAAATTTTAAGTGTAATATCCGAAACATAGATTTACTTTAGTGATATTCTTTAAAAAAAAAAAATCCCTGCAACCTTAACCTGCAAGTGGAGAAGATTTCGAAATTAAATACCAATTTCACAAAAGAAAAAAAAGGGAAAATCCTTAGATCATTACGCATGGTAAGTGCTACGACAGGATTTTCATAACCCCTTTAATCCTTTCCGGCGCACTACTCTTTAAAGTTGGAATTTAAAGAAAATAAAAATTAGGCACTCTATTTAGGCCTAGAGGAGTACACGGGTATTTTTTTGTAAAGATTGCACTAAACATATTAATTATACAGCTGTTGCCGAAGTGGTAACCTCCCATAAGTAAAGCATTGATAAGCGGAGTGAGAAGAGCATTGCTGTGAAGCGCGTATTACAGTAAAACATTTTACCTATTATTTAAAAGCAGTAGAGTTTGATCTCTGTGGTGCTGCTATCTAGAACTCATAAGAAAGATTTAAAGTAGCCATTAGAGTAGTTTTTCAAATATTCACGGAGTTTTTGTGTCTCTAAACAGGGGGAATTTTAGATGTTGCCGACCCGGCAACACTGCGCGTTAAGGGGTTAATTAACGAATACTTACACTGCATACATTCAGTGCGTCTTTGGTGGTGTCGAGCATCGAACCCGAGACCTTTCAGTCTGGATTTCGGTGCTATGACTACTAGGCTATCACGGCTATACCAAGTGCGTTTTAGTAATAGCATTAACAATATAAAATTATTAGCTCTATTCGTTGCTAGCTTTTTTCTAGTAACTCTTACAGATTTTCTTGTAACTGAGTAAGATTAAGAAAAGATTTTTAGTAATTGCAAGGATCACTAAAATTTTTTTAGTAGATCGACCTTTTTTTTACAGTGTATAGTGCTTTCTTGACAAATCATATGTATGAATACGGTTTTCCCTTTTCAGTTACAAGTTGTCGAAAATGTTAATAATTGAAAAACTTCTACATAGTCATTATTATAGTTTAGGGAAAAAATAGCATCCTACTTTTTAGTTACTCTCGTAATTATATAAATACGCAGCGCCTATAGTCGTCGTTCAGTCTATCCTCCTGTCCGTCTGTCATTTCCGCATATAATAGAGGAAAAATTACCCAACCAAACCGTTTGAAATTTAAAATATATAAATATTGTCTGATTTCGTTGAATCATTTGAAATTTTATGAAAATCGGATGTATAGTTTAATTACAGGGACAATCACAACATACCGTTACATTACGATCAATAGCAAAAAATAGTTTCAAGTGCATTTTAATGATGTTGAACTGATATGTATCTATGAAGCATATACTAAAAAATATATTCTGCACAATCTATAGTGAGAAGAATATTTGTTATTAATTAACAGGGCCACACAAAAGTATTCTATTACATAATGGTATAAAGGGAAATGCTGTTTGGAGCGCATATTAATACTAATAAAATGTTTCATATTTTATGAAATTGATGTATGTTGCTGAGGTTTACTACAAGTTACTTCCTGCATAATAAAAAGCAGACAATATTTACAGGATTGTAATATTTTTTAGGTATCATTATATTATTTTGCACCTGCATTCTTTATATACATAAGATTTCGGCCACTGTACTGCATCCGAAGTACCGCATACTATTTTACTATCCGAATATTTAAAAAACTTTATTATAGTACGAACGCACTTCATTTGCTACGCTTGACGTGCGATTTCCAACTTCTATTCTTTTATTTTGACTTAATAATAATGTCTATAAAAGGTATATCGATTTCAGATCTCTTTTAAATTTTTGTTTATTTGTATTAGATCCAAATACACGCAATATTTTATAAACGTCTGAAAAATCGCAAGTTTCGACCTCATTTAATTAAATAATAAAAATATAGCTTTTTATTTATTTTATTTTATTTTATTTTATTTATTTATTTATTTTGCAAATGATTTTAATTTTATATTTCTTTTGGTTTCCGCTTACTAAATATGGGGAAGAATAAAAAATATAGCAATATATAAATATATATATATAGAACCATTAGATGATGCTAAAATTCAACAATTCAACAAAATATGGAAAAACTCATTAAATAACAAACTATATCAAACATAGGAGTAGGCAAAAATTGGAACAATATAATAAAATAATTAAAATCAAACTGACAGTAATATAATAGCTACCATAATAAATCAGAGTGATGAAAAACATGTAGTAATCGAATGGAAATTGTTAAAAAAAGGTATCAAATGACTACAAAGTAGAAATATATACCGGGTGTTCCAAAAATGACTGACGGATTTTAAAATTCAATAACTTGCAAACGGTGACAGCTATTTAAAAATGTTTTGCAGGAGGGCTATGTATAATACAAGAGTTTTTTTTTTTTTTTTTTACCATTATTTTTGATTTAAGTTCGAATTTGAAACAATAGATGGCGCTGACGGCAATTGAAGCCCAGGTCGACGCCGAAACTGACCTCACTCAGCTCTGATCACCTGGCCTTCAATAGCCATCAGCGCCATCTATTGTTTCAAATTCGAACTAAAATAAAAAATTACGGTAAAAAAAAAAAAAAAACTCCTGACAATATACATAACCCTCCTGCAAAATATTTTTAAATAGCTGTCACCGTTTGCAAGTTATTGAATTTTAAAATCCATCAGTCATTTTTGGGACACCCGGTATATATAAATATAAATTTTAAAAATTACACTTTTTATTAAACAGAGAATGTTCTGCCATCTTTATTGTGTTCTGTAAATTCTAACTAACAGGCATTTAAATTATAGAATAAAAACATGCCCGTGATTAACACTGACGTCATATTGATTGCGGCAACAACTCATCGATAAATTTTCTTTCTATTGCAATTTGCTTGACTTCTAAACATGTCACAATTTCAAATTTTATGTCGTTGAATAGAAATAAAATATACTTTCAGATGAAATAGTTTTGAAGACAGTATCTGAATTCCAGTTTTATTTATTTTAGATTTATCAATTAGAATAATTGTGTTAAAAATTAATGCAGCAAGTGAATTTATTGATTTTTTAAAAATAATTTTCAAGCAGGATTTTTTTATATATATGCCGTTTGCAGCCCAATTTGGAGAGATTACCCTTTTGCACTTGAAACACTATAACTGCTTCAGTATTTGTTTCTGGGTAATATCACACAACGATATCAAAACTTCACCAATAAATAAATAAAATAATAAAATAGTATAAATGAAGCATTCCGTAGCGAACCTTTAGCGATTTTTTCGTTTATTAACTCCTGGCATGTGTCTAAGTCTTATGTATGGCTTTTAATGCATTTAAAAGTTATATTTGATTAAATAATTGATATTTTTCATATAAAAAAATTTGGGGGGTTTCTAGTGGCCGTCTAAAAATTGCATTAAACGTAAAGAATAGTTAAAGTTTTCAATAAAAAAAAATGGCTTGCATTTATGTTCGCTGTAACGCTTGTGACTTGTGTTCGATCTCTAATTTTCTAATGACGAAATGACGAAGAAATAGAGAAACTTGCAAATGTGCGGCAAATTATAAGAGGAATTTCCCTTTATATCACCGCTAATGGTTGGATCAGTTGTTACAGTGGAATCTGTTAAAGTGATCACCTTGATAAAGTGACCGCTTTTGGATAATTTTACTTGTGCTTATATAAAATAATATGAGAATTGTCTCGTAATGTGACCATCTGTCTAATGCTTCCATTCAAGGGCGGCGCCAGAGGGGGGGCCGGGGGGGCATATGCCCCCCCCCCGTCGGGCATACCTGGCCCCCCCATCGGGGTCAAAATTCGATTTCGTCGGGGAAAATATTTTGACTTTTGAAATTCGACCCCGTCAAATTAAGTCAACATATGAAGTTTTTTTTTTTTTTTTTTTTTTTTTTTTTTAATTAAACACAGATTGAATCAAGTAATTATTCTAGGTACGAGTCGGTTTCTGAATGAATTTTGATTCTTGCAAATTAAATTCAGATAAACCCGATCTTTAAAAAAATATCGAATTTCTTAAAATAAAAATCTATATATATGACTGCACAGGGTGATATATGAATGACTCAACGCATGCATATTTTTTTAACAAAAAAGATAAAATTTACACTAAAGTTTTGTCGGGCAGTCTTGGATGACAAATAGAATGCTGCATCGGGTCGGGCAAACTGAACCTGACACGACTCGCAATCTGTATCGGATCGGGTTGAATTTAATCTTTTGTCGCTGTGGGTCGAATTCCATTTGGGTTAACTTTAATTGTTTCATTGCAAAACTTATTTTAAATTGAAAAATTATGTATTGAATGTTAATGAGTTTATATATTGTTCTTTACCAGTTTTTACAGTTAAAACTGATACTGGAGATATAGTTGTAGTTGTAGATATATTTAACATAATTGCATTACAATATGGATATATTTTTTCATCAGTTATGGTTGGGGTCTAGTTGAGGTTGAAATATTTCGGGTTCAGATAGGAATTTGGAGATGTCGAGCTCAGATTGCGTTTCGAGTAGAGTCCTGCATCACCTTGGAAAATTAAACCCAACTCGACTGGCTATTTGAGTCGGATCTGGCTAAAGTTAATATTTTTTCGGAGAGGTTCGGATTGACTTCTATTTTTCGAGTCGGGTTAGTTTTAATTGTTTTAGCGTATGTGTTCGATTCTACCTCATTTCTCAAAAGTATCGCTGAAATATATTTTAAAATGTAAAATTATATTATTTGAATGTCAATGAGTGCATATATAGATACATTAATTTTTCTACATAAAATATATAACTGATATTGGAGGTATTATTGTAGACTATTTTTCCATTATTGCTTTATAAGTTCGAATTTTCTTTTTCAATTTTCTATTGCATTTCGAGTTGGATTAAGTTCGAATTGAATACTTTTAGGTCGAAGTTTATCGAGTTCGGGTCATTTACTTTTTAAAAACTGGTTCAGATTGAATGGATATAAAATTAACCAGTCCTGCTCGGGTATAACCCAATCCCGGGTGGACTCTATGCTCGCAAAATAATCCGTGAATTAAACTATTTTTTCCCTTGATACTCCGTTAAAACAGAAAAATTTGCTTTAAATTTTGCTTTCAAGTGCTTTAATTTTACTATTTTTACCCCTCCCCTCCCGCAGAAAATGCATAGAAATCACCAATTACCTGAAATACTCACATCTAAAGCAATATATTCGTCAATTTACATGGCTGTTCCGGCAGCTATGCTGTTTAGTACTTTTTCGTATTAGAACGGAATTTATAAATCCGATTTATCTAAATATACGTAAAAAAAAAAAAAAAAAAAAAAAAAAAAAAAAAAAAAAAAAATCTAAGATCAAAATTTTTAAAAAATGTCCAATAAGAAGGCAGAAATTGCTTAAAATAATAGAAAAGTCTCTTCAAATCAGAGGGCTATTTCGGCATTGTCGCCACAGACTCGAGCGAGAAATTTTGGCCCGCACTGACTTTCTAACCCGCGGCGGTTAGACCTCCTGTATAACACGTGGTTCGGATCGGTGATATATTTTTTTATTGCGGGTCGCTTTTTGCTGATATCATAATAACGCACTTTTAGATTTCCAACTATTTTACAAGTTTTCACTTCATTTATATTTATCTTTTGTTTTTAATTTGGGAATTTTGTATTTAAGTTTTTTTTTTTTTTTTCAGATTTAAGTTTTGTATCTTATCAAAATTTGATTTATCGCATTTTCTGCATTTGATTAATATACAGTCTAAAACAAAATGGAAATTGAAGGTGTTTTCCCCATTGTTTTTATTATTTCTACTATAGGTTAAAAATTCTGTTTTAATTTACACATTTTCTCGAAAATACAGAAAATTCATCAATCTAATGCTAAAACTACCTGAAATCCTCCAATATCTACAGTTACATTTTTGTTAAATCAAAAGATTGTTCAGTTAACTGAGTAGTAACACTTTGCACTAGATTTTTCGATTCGAAACTGATTATTTACGTATCTCTAATTTCTCTTAAAATAATAAGTTCGTGAACCGAATCTCAAAATTTTTTGAAATTCTACAATGAAAACACCAACATTTCTTTAAGTAATAGAAAAATCCATTCCAATAACATGTGCGTTCCGGCAACTTATTGTCTGTATATTTTATTTTTGGCGAAATGTTTTTTGAGAATTATGGAATAATAATTACATTTTCTCAAAAGTATCAAAAATAGAAAATAATGAAAAAAGTAAAACGCGGTATTTATAAAGTAATACAAGGTGCATAATTCAAAAATTGTAGTTTGACTAATTAATTTCACTCCGGCAAATATATTCAATTCAAATAAAGAAAACTAATATTTAGCACAGAAACGTATTCAGATGAACGAAAAAGGATATGAAGATATTTCAATTTTATACAAGTTTTGTTCTTAGTAAGTATGCTGTTTCTTTATACTTGTATTATTACTTAGATTTCAATCTAGGATTTTTATACCGCAGATAACAGCTGCGATACACTAAAAGGAAATACATACCTTCTCTTTTGACTTGTTTTCAAATTCTGATGTGCAAGTCAATATAAAACAAACTTTTCGACAACCGGAATAAAGAGATTGATAAATAATGTCTAGCTTCAGCAAACGTGTTCTTGCTGAATGGTTGTAAACCAAAAAACATCTGCATTTTATAGACCGGAAGGACATTTCAGAGTTACAAAGGTGCAGTACTCAATTTTCGTCAATTGTCCATTGACCACAGATATAAGGAGTTATTTTTTTTCCTGATCTAGTATTTTTTTTAATATATAGAAATAAGATTTTTAAAATCATTATTCATCTGTTTAATGCTTTTTTTTTTTTTTTTTTTTTTTTTTTTTTTTTTTTTTTTTTTTTTTTTTACAAAATTCATATAATTAATCAGACAGTAATCGTAAAAACAATGCTACAATGAAGTTTTAAAAAAAATTGTTTGTGAAAAAATAGAATTTATGCCTTTGCAAATTTTGCATTATAATTAACATTTCTACTAGTTATAAATATTTTATGAGTTCTGTCTTTTTACGAAGATATCAACTTTAATTTGTCTCTGCTGTATATAAAAAGTTTCAAGACTTTTATAAGAATAAGTCCAAATGATTTCTAATTTATTTGCGTTTATATGTGATTTGCTTTTTTACCCGAGTGTTTTAATTTTAAAACTGCTTTATACTCAGAATTCGTACTTTTGTTGATAATAATAATTTAACTAATGTTTATGGAAGTTTTTCACTTATGTTTTTGCATTCAGCAATAAATACAGTAGAGCTTCGATTATTCGGAGCTGTGGAGATGTAGTCCGATCCGGTTAATAAAAAATACGGAAAATAGGACAACTTTAAAAAACGCATATGCATATGTTTTTAGGTAACTTCCCCTCACGTTTTTTCCAGTTTAAGACTGGCAATTGTGGTAATGCATATTTTAGCAAATTGAAAATGGCGTATTTAGGGATTTTATTTTATTTACCTATTTTTTTTAAATAAAATTTACAATTTTATTTTCTGCAGAATTGGAATAAAATTATATATAGAAGTACACATAGAAACTTCATGATTTCCGATATAATTATGTATAAAAAACTAACGCACAAAATTTAATCCAATTTCATACTTTTTTAGATCTTCAAATAAATTAATGCAGATAAAATTTGTCATGTAATACTCAACAGTGGTTTTGTTATGCTTTGTTTTTAATAATTAAAATTTACAATTTAAATAATTTAAATCATTTTAATAATTTAAATTAAAATACTTTTTTTTTTCAAAAATCAAAATGATCATATTTACAAATCAAATTAAAATGAAATAAGTACCACGTAAAAGCTTACCTTTCTAAATAATTTTCTGTTTTATAATACATTTATTTGATTGTTAAAAAGCTTAAGTTGACAGGTGTGCCGTGAGACCGGGAGAATTTTTCTCAAAAAATTAAACACAGAACTTTATCAAACTTCATCATATTCAGTTAGTATTAATGACATTTTGGTGTATATCACCCTACAGATGGTGTTTTTATGCTGTGTTTTTTTCCCGAATTCTTTTTATCTCTGCGCCTATTGAATATAGAATTGCACAAAACATTTTATGCGTAAAAAAACAGCAATATTGTCTCTATTTTGTACTCACTCAATAGGCTGCGCTGGTTTCCTTATCCCATCCATAATCAATTGACGTGGATTAGCGAGCATGGTTTGCCATATTATTTATTCCTAGTGAATAACCCAAGTTAGGAAAGAAATTTTCACCGAGCTCCCGTTCCTGATAAACCTCGATAGAGGTCTGCATTGGCCGGGTCCGGGCCTATTTTCTTTTACGACACTGGAGCCGGTTCATGCCTGGTTTTCACTCTTCTCATGGCTTAAAGGTGTTCTTAAATCAAAAAGGGCAACTTTGTGACACATGCTTTAATTTATTTTTGTTCGGATATGCATGAAACTAGCAGATATTGTTATTCAGAAACTAGATGAATTTCTAAATGTGTCAAAACGTTTTGCGCTTGAGGACTGACTTCATTCTTCCTAGGACTGCACGGGTCGAAATTTTCAGTCTCTGTTTCGATTCAGCCCGTATGAAAATCAATCTCACGAAACGACTTTGGCCGTGCAAAAATCAGTAAAGTTTGGCCCGTTCCAAACATTATTTTTATAAGTTTAATACCCCATTATTCTATAATTAAACTTTAGAATTTATTATTTTTAAAGAATAATAGATTTTTAGGCAATAAAATTAAAATACAGTAAAACCTGCCTATGACCCCAAAAAAGTACTTTCAGTTTCAAAACCGTACCTGAAAGTGAAAGTATCTTAAAAAAAAAAAAAAATCTGCTACCGAAATCGAAAAAGCGAAAAAAAATCATATTAAAGAGCAACTTCAGGTGTCTCATGCAAGAAAAAAAATTGTTTAAAAATATTCTAATTAAAACGAGAAATTTGAAAATAATCTGTGTTTAACATGACAATGCGTGTGTTCTCAAATGAGTGAAAAGTGCCCTTAAACGCAAAATATGTTGATTCAAAATTAATATAATAATACATGTGAAAAGAATATAATACATTACACCTGCTACGAGGGCAACTCGACCATAACTCGGTCTTTTCTTTTCTTTTCTTTTTTTTTTTTTTTTTTTTTTTTTTTTTGGTTACTATGCGACTTTGTATTGGAAAATTTTACTATGTGGCATTTTTCTGATTTTTTAGTCTCCAATACATGATATAAGTATTAACGATAACTGAATGATAATTGAAACATTTACATGCAAATAGATATTCATTCAAAATAAATAAGTATTGCCGCCTAGAACACTTCTTAAAAAGACTATTTTTTATCAGACACCCCTCATCCAAAATATTTTATAACCGTATCGAAGTAAAAATTCACGTTTTGTAGAAATGGAGTCGGGCGGGCCGAGATTTTAACCTTTTTTTTTTTTTTGGTTAGGTTATGTTATATATGTATGTATTTGTATTTCCCAGACCGTATAATGGGGCAGATTTTCTAAATTTTATGTCGACCGGAACATTAATCTATTTAGTACAAACCGGATCGATCCTGGGCCTAAAATTTTTGCCACGCATTTTTTAGAACCCGGACCAATACGCTGGTACCTCTAATATGTATTATAAACTTGGCCCCCCTGTCGGGGATACAGTGCCCCCACGTCGGACAAACCCTGACGCCGCCTTTGCTTCCATTTGTGCAAAGTGATCAGTTAGCATGTCATTGTAAATGTTATATGAACCTGTAAAATGTGACCATCCATTTTTCTGCATGTCGAAAATTTTCAGACTAAAGTGGTCATTTTCTGAAAATATATTTTAATTCAATAAAAAAGTACCGGAATTTGTTTCCTATAGTGACTATTTGCTTAATGTATAAAGGGACCACTTTGTCCTTTATTGTAAAGTATTTACATTCAGAGGTGATTTTTAATGAAATGTTTATTACTGCCAGTCATAGAAACGTTATCATTATGGAATTACAATGACTATAAAAGTGCATATAAATTACAGTGTACCTTGCAGTTATGTGATATTTAATCAATCACAACAGAATTTCAAATGAAGTGAAAAGAAATAACGTAAGTTTTGAGTAAATTATTTTTTATGTAGTATATTTTTTTAAATTAGTAATTCATTTTTTATAGCTGTTAATTACTTCATTATTTAATATAGTGCATTTTTTCTTATTTATATTTATTTTTTGAGGTCACAAAAGTTTTAATGTGGAAATTTAAAAGACACTCCTTAAAGTGAACACCTTTATATAGTGACAATTTTAGACTATCTTAAAGGTAGTCAAGTTAGGCACGTTCCACTGTAATTTTAAATGTAGGCAAAAAGACCAAAAGGAATTCAGAGGGCTTGAAATACAATTAATTAGCATTCATCCATATTTTTCTTGAAATAAATTGTTTTTGCTCATCAAAGAACGGCGGCTGTTAATTTTACTAATAAATCAAGTTATCTAGGCCAAACTGCAATGGAAGCTCGTTGCCAAAGTCTGAAAAATACCAGAGGTGATTCCTGCAGTCAATTTCACATATTTGTCAATGCGTCTGACAAGTGTAGTTATAACTTCTTTTATTTTTAATAGCTGATCAATCAGAAATAAAATATTCACATGATTCATCGCCACGATGACATTTAGATGATTCTAAACATTTAAATGAATCAACTGCTTTTATACGGCACCTCAGTTCCGGTAATGAGTCAGGTTAATAAAAAGACACGATGCCGACCCATCGTTACTGTCACTCTCCAAAATAAATTGCCGTTTGCCCTTGATCCAAAACATGCTATTAAGTCTGTGTTATATGATCGATCTTCAACAGAGTTCACTGCTTGCTCAATTCATAGATTCTAAATCCAGACTTGATAAACTTGGTTTATTTATTTATTTTTTTATTTTTTTAATGTCTTCGATTCCCATTGCTAATGGCATTCACATGTTCGAGTTGAGTGGTCCCTCCACACTCGACCATCTTGTGACACCAATTAGTCAACGACGAGTGATGAATGCGAACTGATCTTTCCAGTAACGTTGATGTATTGTTCCGATTGCCTCAGATGTCATTTGGAAGGATAGGGTGCAGCAGGCGGACAGAATTTTAACAGTTTTAAAGTACATGTGGATGTATGAGAACCAGGGAGATTTGTGTTTAGTGTAGTATCTTATCAGCAGTTTTCTATATTTCTTCAAAAGTAATTTTAAAGTTTTATTTCAAGTGCATTTTAAACAACAGAAAACTTACCGTATATTTCGATGAGTAACTCTCTGAGCGTCTTGCAAATGTGTAAAATTGTAATGTTGTTTTCGCTGCACTTTGTTATAAATGCTCAGAAAATATGATTCTTTCAGCATTATTAACCTTCCGACGGGCGGGCCGTTGTAAAAAGTACAACATTCTTTTTTTTTTTTTTTTACAAAATGCACGTCTGCTGTAATATGTTATAACAAAATAAATCTACGTGTATTGCGGAGTACTTTCATAAATTGTGAGCAGAGAAAACTTGTATGATATTTGTATATTAAATTATTTGTAAAATTAAAACAAAACAGCAACAACTGAATGTTTTCCTCCTGTTGTACAATTTACAACGCTCGCCTGCTCATGTGATGAAAATTTGTGCGCCCGGCGAAAGGTTAAGAAAAAAAAAACTTAATTAAAAATATGATTGTAATCCTTGACAACATTAATCATTCTAAAATGTATTGAAAATTCATTAAATCTAAAGAATTATATTATCTAAAATATTGATTTTATTGCAATGAAGCCTGGAGTTTAATGAACGGAATATTACGTTCCAAACACTGAAAATAATAAGCAAATTCGCATATAACCTCTTCGCCCCTGAAGATTACTAAAACTCTAGAAAAAAA
This sequence comes from Maratus speculifer, assembly GCA_964019185.1. Classification (NCBI taxonomy): domain Eukaryota; kingdom Metazoa; phylum Arthropoda; class Arachnida; order Araneae; family Salticidae; genus Maratus; species Maratus speculifer. The sequence continues at coordinate 423,366,166 of OZ025289.1, read as the reverse complement.
TATTTTATTTAGCTATTTTGATATCACAGACTGTAAAAAATACATATTTATATTTTTAGGTGTATTAAGTGGACAACATTCTTAGGTGCACATATGTGTACCTGTGTTCTTATTTAGACAAAATAGCATAATTTTCTAAATTGATAAAATACATGCAAAATAATTAATATTTTATATATTGTAATGCTACTACATATTTAAATGAAATTCTATTATTAATTTAAAAAGTAAAGAAGTATAAATAGAATTTATTTAATATTTATTCTTAAAATTATAGATATATATACCAATAATATTTATTTTGATTGAAAATTCTCACAGCATTTATTTTTTTAAGATACATAAATAGATTTTACATTTATGCATGTTATCTGGGTTTTTAATTTACATATATCTCGAAGTGTTTTTCATCCATATATATTGATAAATGCACATTATAAAGTCATGCTCCCTGTTTAGGCTGATTAGCTACTTTGTGTTGTTTTGTGGGTAAATCTTCATCATGTGAAAGTGGAATACACAGAGGAATTACATGAAATTCCCGATATATTGTCTTCATACTACAAAGATGCTAAAGCAATATTCATTCTATATTCCATTAAGAGACATATAAAGTAGCAGATTTGCGTCAGGACACTGGGGCACAGGCCCTGGCGCCTGATTTTCAAGGGGCCCCAAATGCTGCTGAACTTTTTTCAGTTAATGTCTAACATCTAATGTAGTTTTAATATCCATGAAAATTCTACATTTCATTCTACATCCTATTATGTGCATATTTTATTTTTATAACGTTGTATATTTTGTCTTGAAACATCCATTTATTACTTTATTGCAGTGAATGCTTTATGACTTTAAAAATAAACTGTATTGTTAACTCTTGTTTAACCCTTTGAACTCTGGGGTGTAAATTTCTTCAAAATTCCAAATGTTACATTGGCACCAGTATTTTACAAAGAAAAAAACCGGTTAACCATACACACGAAAAAATGCATCAAACCTTTTTTCGAAACTTTGGTCGAATTTTCTGGTGCCATTGTGACATTACGGAATTGAAATTATGTGGTAGAAAATTCTACCATCAGAGCTCAATGGGCTAGTACTTTTCCTGCTAGCATCAGATTTTGGAGAACGTAGCTTGCAGGCTGTGGAGTTCTGTAATATTTTAAATATTGTAGCTTGGTGTTGTTCAAAATTTATTATTATTTGTCGCATACTTTATCATTTCAGAGACATAGACTTGCATAGTAAAAGATAATTAGTACCACACAGTTTATTATAAAAAGCCTACTCATTTAAATTTCATAATTGTAAAATAATTAATTTAAAAGTAAGTTAGTGTTTATCATATTTAAATTTTTAATGGAAATTTTAAGGTCAATAATGGTTATTTTTATTTCAATTTTTTAATCAATCCCCTTGTAAGTATCGACGCAAGGTGGCCCCGTAAATATCTATGCCCAGGGCCCCGAAATTTGTAAGTCGGTCCTTGGATATATAACAAATAAATAGATTTGTGACCATGCACATAATAATCCAAAATTTGAAATTAAAAGATCTACAAATGTTATAAACATGATCAAAGATCATTTTTTGTTTTTACAGAACAACAATAACAATTTTAATACAGATTACAAATATTTACAAAACCCATAGAAGTATTATACACATGAAATACAGCAAATTGAGGAATGCTAATGCTTTTCTATGCTTTTTTTTTTTCACTATTCTGAACAAGGTACATTTAGTTCCCTTCCAAGTAATAACTAGCAACAGTTACTGTTCTTCCGTTTTAAAACATATTTTATAATCGCCTAGTATAAGTATCTAACTCATTACATTTGCTCCTCTGCAGTTTTAGTGGATTAGGTACAAGGCCGTAGCTAGAAGTGAACAATAGGGGGAGACTCAACAGAATGTAGGGGGAGACTCAACAGAATGTAGGGGGGGGGGTCATAATTATTTTTTCTCTCTCTCTAACGCAGAAAGATAAATTAGTGCACATTCACATTGTAGGTACTATGTTTTTTATTTATCTGTTGTAATAACTTCATTTTAGGCTAAGAAAACTATATGATGATGAAAATTTTGAGCGCATAACTGGTGCAAAATTAAACATCATATTAACTTCCTATGTACAAATAGGATAAGGAAGTGTTAACGGAGGAAGGTTGAGGGGGAAACACTTATTTTAGATACAATCGAGTAATTTTGCAAAACTCTGAAAGGGCCTCAAAACTAAATTAGATTTACGAACAGAATTTTATTTGAATTTTCGGAACAGAAATTCATTTAGTGACCTTGGAATCTTTTCCAGGGGGGGGGGGATCAAAATATTTTAGGGGGAGCTGAGCCGCCCATAGCGCCTCCTGAGCTACGGCCCTCATTTGAAACCTGAAACTAAAAGCTTCATTTCTAGATACATTATGAAGAAAGACCAACACAGATTCATCAAAAAGTCAAATGAAACTTCTGATAATTCAAGGAATTCTTTTTCTATACCGTAGACAAAAAGAATAAAATACTTTTTTTTTTTTTTTTTTTTTTTTTTTACCTTATGTCCTAAAGCAATTAATTTTTACAAAAGCAAAAAATATTTTCGAAAAATTAGACAAACTTTTACTTCAATGCTAATAAGATTTTGTGCTTGTGAATTATCTGAGGAAACACGTATCTGAAGAATCAAATCCGCATAATAAAATGATAGATAATTGTAACAAACTATGTAGTTTATTTAGAATTATTTGCCGAATCTATTTTTTTAATTTTCAAATAACCTATTTCTTAATTTCAATATAAGTATTCTTAAGGAATCAAATAATTTACTGAATGTTAACTGAAAGGTAAAAAATGTGTTAAAATTATACATTCAAGAAAAGCATACATAACAGAAGGGAAACTTATTCATAAAAAAATCGCAACAGTGGACACCAAAGAAAAGCAGAAATAAATGAAGGCAATTTTATTTGTAAAGAAATACAATAAGTGGACACCCAAGAAAAGCATAAATGAAAGTGCGTGAGTGTGTTTATAAATAAATACAATGAATATACATTTAAGAAAATGCTAGAGGAAATAATTAACAAATTGGGAATTGCACGTCAAACATAGCAAATAAGGTGCATTCGTAATGTAGCAAGATTTTAAAAATATTAGAATGAAGCTATTAAGTAAAATAAAAATTATTGTATAGAAATTCTGGTAGGATTGTACTTTTCTCGAACGAAAAAAAAGTAACCTTTAAATGGCCAGAATTCTGCACTTTTGGGGAATTGCTGTATGGAGAATTCCTTATACTGGCAATATTCTGAAAAGTTGGGAACACAAGGCACTTTGCGCCTTATCTAGTAATAATTGTATTTTTAAACAACAGCATTTTCTGATACAGTTTAAGATATTATATACTTTTCCTTTTAAAATATTCTGGTTGAAATCCTATTAATAATAATAATTTATTTACAAATATAATCGAAAAAAAAGAAGAAAAAGAATAGCAGGTACAGGTAAGCACGCTGGCAGAGCGATGATACTTAATAATTTCATATTCAGGCCCTCTTCTTATTTGCACCCTATCTTAATTACTCTATATCCGTAATCTAATTGCATCAACCCTATTAAAGTTGAGGGAACAATTCAAAACAAATTGCACCCAAAACAGATATATTTCGATCTCTTTAATGGCAACGGTTCTTTAATTCGAGCGAAACTGCCCCTAATCCGGGGCGGGCAAAAATTTTTGTTTTGCTGGCGCATCTCCACGAAAAGGGGATTAAAAAGTAAATTAAAACTTTTCACAAGACTCTGGGCCCTAATGTCTGCGAATAGTAGTCTTTCGAAAATCGAGAAAACAAGAACCGCGATCAATCCGGAAAGGAGCGGCTGGGGAAAAAGAAATTTTGCCCGGGCATAATCCCTAGGCACCCCTTGAAAAGGCAAGGACGGGGGCATTTTAATTTCGTCATTGGCTTTGCCCCATTGGTGTTCCTTACGTCCTGGAGAATGTACGGGAGGAAGAGAGCGCGGGGGTGGTGCGAAGAGAAACTTTGCATATTTCTTGGTTTCATGCCTCTACGGAGTTTCCCAAAAGGTTTTAAGGTCTTTGCGTTTTACAAAGTTTCTTTCTTCAATAATAGATGAACACAATAAATAGCAGAATGGCAAATTCGGCGCTATTTTGCCGCTTAATGGGAAGACGGGGCCGCGGAAGGATACGTCCCAGGGGGGCCGTGTTTGGGCGGCCCCTTTTTGGTGACCCAGCGCATGTGCAGCGCCAAGTCCCAAGAGAATGGATTTAATTAGAAAAGCGGGATGGAGTTTTAGAGAATCAGCATTTTTCTTTTTCTGCCTTTTAAGAAAGAAGAAGGGGTGTGGAGAAGGCTTTTGCATCTCACTTGCTCTTTATTGACGGTAGTAAGTGTATAACTGCATTAAAACCTTCATCAATAGCGCAAAGCAAAATACCTTAAGGTTCTCTCTATGTCGGAATGAGAAACGTCACACGGGGGACATGAAATGCATATATATATATATTTTTTGGCATTATCCACAGCGGAATTTGTTTTTATTCCTCCTCAATATTTAAATAATATGTATTTTCTCTCTTCTGGAAATGAAAGAAAAACTACTGAGAGCCTTTTCGCGTAAAAATTTATCAAGAAGAGAATTTGTTCATTAAGGTTTTTTTTTTCTTTTTTTTCTTTATTCAATGGGAAAAATTATCTTTCAAAAAATGTCAGAGAGAACATTTTAACTAATAAATTTTAATGACACAATTTGTTAAAAAATATATTAATACTCAGTCATGAATAATGCTGTTCGTTTAAAATGCATAGCGGCGGATTATTGTTCTTAAATTGTTATATTATCTAATTGCAATAATTTATGTTTGATTTAATAAATTATTCTTTCCACACAGCATATCAAAAAGAGAATGTTCCTAATTTTAATTAAATTTGTATTTTTTCCTCCTTTTGAAATTAAATATTTAGTATTATGTTTTTTACTATTTTTTTTTCTTTAATAAATTATTTTTTTCTTATCAAATGATACGCGCGATATATTCAATAATAATAGCTACAAAACGCTTATCACATAAGTGTGATCAATATTCATTTAAAAGTTAAAATATCCTATAATTAAAGCATACGAATGTATTACACTTACCTAAGGTAATCTTTAGAGACATTAAATGTTATCTTAAGAAAAAAAAACTTCTGTATCTTAGAAATAAGTATTCATGCTATTTAAGAAATAACTAATGCAACAAAATGTTCACACACAAAACATGTATATTGACAATCACAATAACAAGATGCACAACATATCGCTCACATCATATCTTTTTCTTACAAGTTATCTTAATACATTCGTAGCTATATTTTCATTCATTCCAAACATTCTAAAACAAATTCATTTGACAACAAATAAGTATCCTCTGCGCGAGGCGCAAAATAAAAACAATTAAATTAAAACCATAGATGTAGCGATAGAATGCAACACCATAAAAAACCTTCAAAGACTGAATCGCATGTGTCAGTAAAAGAAATTCTGTAGATTTTCGACTTAGTATGTACATTATTAAAACTGCATTGTACATATATATATATATATATATTATTTTTTAACTAAAATTATGAAAATTTTGTAAACGACATCACTAAAACCATGAAAAAGGGTTTGTAAAATGTTATCAAAATTTACCAAGTCTCAAGATAAAAACATAATAGCTACAGAATTATTTTAAAAAGGTGTAACATCTTTGTGATGCTCTGAAAATTTAGGCTTTTTCGTAAACTTTCTGGTAAACCTCAGGATTTGTTCGGATCCTGGAATTTCCAGAGCAGTACATTCTTCGGTACCAGTAATTTCTTATAGAAAATCTCTCCTTAAACATAGCGAAATTTTGCCCGTTCAAAATAGATTATTTTTTTATAAAAAATAAAATACGGGTAATTCATCTGGAAAATAATGTTACCAGTACGAATACCCTTTAATCCCATTGTAAAATGTATTCTAGAAATTTCGAAATTAAGAGAGTGACATTTTAATTTTCTGGTGTAGATTCGAATTATCTTAATAAAAAAATCTACTTACTTGGCAACATTGATGGTAGCATGTGTGTGAACATGGCTGACTAGATCTATGTGAGATTCATTTATTTGAGATTAATGTATGAAGTCTCCCACCAGAGGACTCTGATACCTTGCCCAAGTTATTCTGACCAATCGTGTAACCCTGAACCAAAACAATGGCCATGTGCATAGAACAGAAATCAGCTCATACAATGCTACACTGTTAAAAATTTGAAACTGTTGCTGCATCATCACTCCACCGCATTTATAGAAAACGATTACTTCACTGTATTATGGAGCATTTTCATTGGTCCAAATAGAGATATTCTATAGAAGCGGTGGTGTAACGAGGCATGCAGCAAAAGTTTCAAATTTTTAACGGTGTAATTTGAGCAGGGTTTGCGCCACGTGGTCCAGTAAAATGATTCAGGGTTTGAAATTGAATACAGCTTCACTTTTTCGGTGGTTTTTAGCGAAATGCGCATGCCGTTATATATCTAATTGGTAATGTGGGTGAATATCAAAGAATGTCGGATTTTGAACATCCGAGATACTGTAAATATGCTCTGAAAACAATTTAAAATTTCAAGAATTAAATTTATTTTTACTAGAAAATAAAAGATTTTTCATGTAAAATTGCTAAATGTTGATAAACTTAAATAATAAGCTAATTTTTATGTAATTTTAGTCATTCCTTATCAAATGTATGCCAGGATAATGACATTTTTTTTTTTTTTTTTTTTTTAACCATTTGAAAAATGGTTGTTGTTTTCGGGAGAATGGACCCGATGATGTTACCACTTTTAGATGATGTTACCATGTTTAGATGATGTGGTCACTTTTGAATTTAAATTAATTTCTTTACTTTTAGAAGAGTTTTTATTTGAATTTAAATTAAATTCTTTACTTTTAGAAGAATTTTTATTTGAATAGTAAATTAAAATGGTTAAAATCATTGTAATAAAGGAGAAAACTAACAAATTTAAAAATGGGTAGACGGAAATTAACAGATACGGAAAAAGCCGAAGCCAAAGAAATGAATGAACGTGAATATCGCATTCAATGATATTAAACACAGTCAACATGTATAAGTTGCTTATTAGTTTGGCGATTCGTATCATTTGGCGAAATTGGTCGACGGGATAACTGAGTAATACTGTATTTGGTTTGGCGCAAAAACGTCTTTCAATGCAGAAAATGATAAAATCAAAAGATTATTGAGCCGCTGAAAACCAATTACGTGTTGAAAGGCGATCACGAAAAAGGAAGCAATTTAATGCCGAACCGATTAATTGTAAAACATCATGTCGCCAGGGCGACCAATCCACTAGCCATGGCGTTTTACTATCGGTCGGTTCTAACCAGGAAAATTTGAGTGCCAATAGTGATTCTAACAAGCCGGAAAATGTTATAGCTATTACTCTTGATTTTCCACCACCTAAAAAGAAAACTAAAAAGCAATCGGCTTGGGAAAAACTGGGAAAAAACTTTTTTGATTCGATGTCTGATGGACCCATTCACAGATGCATGTGCTGCGATCGATTTTGGTTTAAAACCTCCATCACCAAAATTCTGCTCTGTAAAATCAAACAATATATGCCAAAGTCTTACAAGTATAACAGTATATGCCAAAGCTGTATTTTAATAATGATTACTTTTGCACCAACAATGTTAAATAGTTTGAAATGTTTCTTTCGTCGCCAACTTTTATGCTTGGCGACAATAGAGTGATATAACTTAAACGAACCGTACCTTCAAATTGCAGCATGTATAAAGTCATTTATAGCAGTGGCACGGATAATACACAATAAAACAACTGGTATTTAGCTTAAAATGATAGATGAATGTATCGAGTGAAACATTTTTCAAATGGTTGGGGTAATTTCTTAAATTACAATTTTTTTTTTTCTTTTTTTAGGTGTAACATTTTGATTTTGTTTAAAGGTACATGTTTTCAATATAGAAACTCAAATTACACTTAATGTTCAGCTTTATTTGTTAATTTATAGAATCCAGTGAAACGGTATAATAAAAGTCTACTCAATTTTTACAAAGACTTTAATCACATTAGTTTCAAAGAAATATCTAAAAGATCTTCGTAGCTATGATTTTACTACTTCTGACTTGATCTATGTCAAGAATAAGAATTACTTTGCAGCGTCATATTTCAGCATAAAAAATTAATTTTCAGTGACAATCATATTTTAATTATAAGAAAAAAATACTTGTAAAATAACGAATTTTTTGTCTTCCTCATATGTTTTTTATAAGGTATAAATATTAATTAGAAATTTCAAAAAACTAGAAAAAAGATGTTTATAGAGTATAGAAAAAGGCCCTTTACTTTGCACAAATCACAGTGTGACATACCAGAAAAATGACAGTCTGAAATTCTAAGACTTTTAACTGCTTTATTTATATTATTAAAAATGAAATGTCTCTTTAAAATACTTCTAAGGATATTTTTTATTAGAATGTATCAAAAGAAGTTCCATTTCTCGACGCTTAGGTGTTCAACCTTGTATGATTTCACTGTAATACATACATCAAAAACTATTTAAAAATTAAAAGTCTTAGAACATGTCTCCAGGCTCACCTAAACTGATGATGTCCTATAAAACTCTACTTTTAGACATATGACAGAGTTATTAAAGTCTCTTTGATTAACGTTCGTCACATTAAAAAATTTCTTTTATAAATTCTGTCAATAACTTCGTACATTAACTGACGCACAGAACTGATCTAAAGTTTTGACAGTTTCGACGGTGCTAACGCCTTCAGGCTTTTCCACTATCAGTCGAAATAGACATTATCGAATATGTCAATCTTTCAAGAAGTTTGATTTACGGAGATAGTATCGCCATGACTTTTCTTCCTGTGCATCTTAAAATTAGAGTTTTTATACTGTTATGATGAGTGCCTCTTAGATTGAAAGGCAACATCAGATATAAATGATTTGAATACCAAATTAAAACATTCATCATTGCAATTTCATGATAAATTACTACATGTTATATATAACAGAATTTCTATTAGACAAATGGGATGGATAAACTAAACGGTAGTTAACATGTAAACAAATTTTACTTCACACGCGCATAATTCTGTATACAGTTTGCTCTCTTCCAAATCGGCAAATTCTGACGCTAGAGATTTTGAGGATTTCTGGTATTTTTATTTTCGACAGGGATTTTAAAAAAATGCACCTATGTCATATAAACTAATTTATTTGCGTTTATACTTAAAAGAATACTTTAACCTAAAATAAGATAAATACTTTAGCAAAAAGAATTCCATGTGCTATGAATTGTGCGTGAAAATATTATGTTTAATATCTCTTATTTCATGTACTTAAGCTTTGCCTGGATAATAAAACTTTGATAAATATCTAAAAACACTGGCACAGTAGACCGAAGGGGATATGTTTAATTTCCCCTTTCCTAGAGCTTAAACAATAAAGTAGTTGTCGGTTGTAGAACGACTAGTTATATATATATTAGCTGCATTTGCGAAACAAAACCAAAATCAGCATTACTGATTTTAGCTTGATCGTAAAATTTACTATTTTGTGGGCTTAAATTACAGTTAACAAACATGATTCATTTTAACTTCGATTATTTCATTTAAAAAAGTAGAAATAGATACTATATGTCTGGGTTAAGTAAAGACTTGTCACTTCTTTCGTAAAAGAAAAACTGTAGAACTATCACGATTAAGACTTAAGCTATAAGACAACCATATTGTGTCGCAATGTACAGCGAGTCGATTCAAACTGCTTTTTTCCGATTTATTAGGTAGATTTCATGACAAAAAGTAAAAAAGCTACCAATTGCAGCCGTCCGGAGGAAAGCACTTCCAGAAAATTTTGGTATATTTTCACCGATCATGACCCCCAGACCCCAAAACCACCCTCAGTTCAATATATATATATATATATCTGATTTTTGTCATGCGATAACTAACGTATTTATGAACCGATCTGAATGAAACTTGGTATGTAAATAGTACATACAAATGTCTCGATCGAGTTCGTTGGCCAGAATCATCCGACATTTTGTTTCAAAATGGCAACCATTTTAAATTTTTAAAAAAATTTAAAATTTAAAATTCAATGCGAAAAAATTAAAAGTTGAAAAATATTTTTCTTTTACGTGTTAGAACTTAAAACAACGATTCCAGAACACTTTTTATTTTGTCTATGTCTTAAAAAATGATTAAATTATAGCACTTTGAATTTTCTAATGGCTGACATTTTGAAACGATCTGATTTTTGTCACGTCATAACACGCGTATTTATGAACCGATTCGAATTAAACTTGGTATGTACATAGTACATACAAATGTCTCGACAGAGTTCGTTGCCCAGCATCATCCGCCATTTTGTTTCAAAATGACGGCCATTTTAAATTTTTTAAAAAATTTAAAATTTAAAATTAAATTTGAAAAAATAAAAAGTCGATAAATATTTTTCTTTTACGTGTTAGAACTTAAAACAATGATTCCAGAACCCTTTTTATTTTGCCTATATCTTAAAAAATGATTGAATTATAGCACTTTGATTTTTTCTTATGGCTGACATTTTAAAATGATCTGATTTTTGTCACGTGATAGCACGCGTATTTATGAATCGATTTGGATGTAACTTGGTGTGTACATAGTATATACTAAGGCCTGAATCGATTTCGATACTCAGTTCCATACGCCATCTTATTTCAAACTGGCGGCCATTTAAAAAATTTTATAAATTTTAAAATTTAAAATTAGGTACAAGAAAGTGAGAAATTGAAAAAGATTTTTCTTTTATGCATTTGAACTTGATACAAAGATTCCAGAGCATTTTTTATTTCGTCTGTATCTTTAAAAAGGGCTGAGTTATCGCATTTTTAATTTCTAGTGTTGCTCATATCTTGAAATAATCAGATTTTCGTCACGTGATAACACACGTATTTAAAACTGATTTGGATATAACTCCGTGTGCACATAGTACATAACAATGCCTTGACCACGTTCCCTGTCCAACTTCTTCCGTCCTCTTGTTTCAAAATGGAAGCCATTTAAGTTTGTCGAAAATCTTTTAAATGTATAATGATATACAAACAAAAAATTAGAAATTGAAAAAAGGTTCTTTTTAAATTATTTATCTTAATAATGAATTCATGAGTATTTTTTGCTTTGTCTTTAACTTAAAAAACGCCTGAGCAGTTTGAATTTCTAACGTGGGTGACATTTAAAAAAAAATCAATTTGCCCGCGACAGCACTCGTATATATTAATCGATTTCAATATGAGTGCGCATGTGCACCTGAATTAAGATTTCGACCAAGCTCCTAATCAGGTTCCACTAATTTGAGCTTAGTATTTTTGAATAATATAACTTAATTTAAAATAAATAAACAAATATATAAGTATATGAAAGCTACCTCTTCCTCCCAGCACTGCCGGAAGGACTATTTTTGAATTCACTTTTGCTCTCAAACGCATCAAACTCGCAGATTCTCTTATTTAGAAACTGCTCAAGGTGTCGTGTCTGTAAATTTTTTGATAAATGCCGAAAATATAACAAAAAATGCAGTCAAAGTTGACTTTTTGATCCGAAATTTCCAAAGCGGGAGATCTGGGAAAGAAAAAAGTGACATACTGAGAAAGTAATTGTTTATATATCAAATTCTAATTAACTGAACGCAAAGTGACATCTCACGACACCTTATACGTCTATTCAAAAATCCCCTCATGAAGTTTCATGATTCTACTTTAAAAAATGCGTCTGAAATTGTATCAGAAAATTTTGAGCTGTTGAAGGTGGAAAACTATTTTTTCGAATACACCCTTTAATTGGGTTTTTTCTCTGCTCTTTGTTCAAAATGAGACTGCACTAGAAACAACACAACCTCTCCAAATTTCAAATTTTCTCTTTTGCATTTCTCCTCTCTGCTTCAGATAAAACAAATTTAAGGACGAAGTAAAAAAAGTGTAAACAGTGGTTGCAAGGTCAAAACGTTTGAGGAAATAAGACAGGGTGCGAGTGGTCAGGTAAAAACACAATCAATAAAGAGCCAACTACCGGTATTTTTTTTATAGAAAATACTTCAAATAATACAAAGGGATTAAACGAGGCGAATTTCTCTTTAACAAAATAATGGTATTTTACATCTTTCTTGACTGTGATTTTTCCTTGACCACTATTGTTTTTGATTGGGATTGAACTGATCATTGCATTATTGCAATTTCATCAACTGCTAATTGTGTTCGTATGGATTTCATTACAGTTGATTTATCTTAAGCTTTTTAACTCACTATCATTTTTTACCATAGCCATTGAATGTGCTCATTTTTATCCTGCTCATTACAGTTAATTTATCTTAAGCTTTTTAACTCACTATCATTTTTTACCATAGCCATTGAATGTGCTCATTTTTATCCTGCGTTTCAGTTTTTTAAGCGAGTAATATTAAACAATGACTGTTAAAACCTGAAATTCATAGCTAGTTTTTTTTTTCCTTTTTTATTAGCGACAGGATCTTTATAGATTTTTAACTTTATGCCTTTTCCCTCCATTTTTACTACTTAGACTACTAGTAAATCTGAAGATCAGGATCTTCCACCTCAACTCTGCAAGTCATTGTCTTCTAATTCCATTTTCCATAATATTCAACATTGCAAAATTCGCAATTTATTTTTTTTATGATTGAATATGTATTTATAAGCGTATAAAATTCTTGAAAGTTTTTGAAAAATGAAAGCGTTATTTTATATTTTTTATATTTATTTAATTTTATTATGTATTTTAACATATATATATAGTTTACATTTATCATATTATTAAACCACAAATTTAAGTCTTCAGGCAAACAGTTATTGAATCCAGGTATGTTTTGAATACATATAATTTATTTACATAGATAATTTTATTATAGATAACAAATAAATAATTAATTTATTTATACAGTATTTTTTTTTAAGTTTCTCTTCTCATCGTAACCAGACTTTTAGAAATAAATTAGTTTTATAGGGATGTGTTATATAGTTGACTTTGTAAATTATTTTATAACTATCTAAAAAATAACTTCATCTAATAGTGATTTTAAAGAGAAAACTTAATATGCAATTAAATTGAATATGGAGTGTATTGATCTAATAAATAAAATAATCTAAAGATAAAATAAAATATAAATCTGCACAAAATAAAATATTTAATAAAGTAATGTAACTTACAGTTACAGATCTTTCAGTTAACGATTCATATCATTACGATGATGGGAATATATTATTATTATTATTTTAATTATCGTGGTATGTCAATGGTAAAATATTTAAGAAAATTAGTATTGGATGTAGAGTGTTTGTTTTTATGGCATCCAAGTGCTTAAAGCTTCAGACAATTTTATTCACTTTCATAAAATTTAACGAAAATTGCTCGCAGATAACCTTAGTGATCTATCGTGTCCCGCCCAGTTAAAAACATACGACTCACATCTCCGTAATCCCATCACATATTTCATTAATTTTTTTCAAATGTTTATAAGTAACATTTAAAAAACCTAGAGCTAAAATCTTTGCTATTCTAGGAAAAAAGGGCATAAAACACTCTTTTCTTGGACTTCTATAAGAAAATCTCCCCTTTAAAAAAATACTAGATGAAGTATCGACTTAAGAGTCGTCATTGTTGTTATTACAATGTATGTAAGTCCCTAGACAATTTCTTACTCTGAAGTACGGCATACAAATGTGGACCGAGGAAGTCAAAAAGTCAGACACCCATATTCTAAATGTTCTAAATTAGCTATCAAAATCTTATAGAGAAAGATACCTAGTATTAGTTCTTAAAATAGCTTCTCTACAGGGTCATAAATTGATGAAGCATGCAAATTTTACACCATTTATGCAATCGATAAGATAAGAAAACGAACATATTTTTCTTAGTTTGCATGCTATCTCATACGCCTCGAACTTAGCAAATCAGACTCGGCTCAAACTCTCGATAAAAGTCCACCACTCAAGAGAAACATTGAACATATGCCGCCTAGACTTCTTGAAATTCAACTCAGATCATATTGTGTGCTACACAAACAAGGGGTTTAAGCACCTCAAGACCACTTTTTTTCTTGTATAAATTTTTTAAGGTACGTACGACAGATATTATCGATTATGTGCAATTAGAACACAGGACAATCAGAAAAAGACCAAAATCTCGTGTCTGTTACGTTTCTATACATCTGTACGAACGCAGAGAGATCCCACGACAGATATTACTAACTTAAAAACAATGACTTTGACCTTCAGAGCACTGGTAGCCACAACAAGTAATCCATCACTCGAGCTACCGCAAGGAGTATACACAAGTCCTCTTGAATATCTGGATTCAATTTACCATACCACCAAAGATCTCGCCAACACCAAATAACCCCCCAAACACTGTGAATCTGCTCACTAAAAAAGATGGTCGGCCCACCAACGAAGTCAAAAAATTCTCGACGTGTCTGTGACGGATGACTCTTCAACGTGTCATTGCGGTGGAAGCGCGTACTTCCCCTATTGTTTTAAAAGATCGGACAGAAAGGTAGAGAAAACTCATCCCTTCACTATTTGCATTTTTATAGCTATCTTGTTTCGCCCGTATGCCTTAACAGGAGAGGTCATGAGATACAGCCTATGCATAATGCCGGGTTTTATCGAACTTTCAGTTATGGAAATTTCGACTGTTATTCTTAGAAACTGTTAAAACAAACAGCTTCCGGGCAAGAAAAAGATATATCAAAATTTTGCATGGGTAAGATAATATTAGCGCGGTTTCGTTATCGTTTTATTTAACTTGGAATGTGATTGACGACCTCAAGGGTTTAAAAATGAAAGGATAAATTCTATATCAAACACTTTTTATAACACATAATAATTATTTTTTCTATTTTTTTTTCAAACGCTGGAAGTTTAATATTATTAACCATTAAAAAAATAAGATCATTTACCCCATCTTTTGACCCGTAAAAGTGTTTCGAATTCTAGTTTACAATCCTGTAAAATCTTTACACACACACATTGCTTGGATTTGACACCGTGAACGTCTGCATTAATTTCTTCATGTTATAGGTGGTAACCGAATAGAATAAAAATAATTATGGCAATCTGAATCTGTCATACGTGCATAAAAAATAATCTACAGTATGTATGAGGATGGAAGACTTGGAAACAAATATTAAGAGTAGTTTAGGTAAAATTTCTATTCCAATTCCACAATCCTTCTTCAAATAAAAAAATAAATTTTAATAACTCTATCTTAATTCTTTTAGTGCGAAGGAGCGCCGTCGCGTTGCTTGAAAAATGCCAGCGTGGCGATAGCACATCCGTCACAACACTCGGTAACACGGCCGTCACTATGTTTATCCAATGCTTGAAATTACATCACAAAAAGAAAAACAAAAATATTTTTTCACACAACTTAGAAAAACTGCAGAAATAGAATGATAATGTCTTTCATTCACAGTTTATCGTTTTCAATTAGAAAATTTCTCACATTTTGGTATTTCTGTTGCTAGACGACAATAAATTAAATAAATTTAAGTAGCCCTTTATCAAGCACTGCACGCGCCAAAAGTGAATTGTCAAAAGGAGCGCTATCGAGACGCTAGCATTTTTCACAACTAGCGAGAGCAGCGCGACGGCGCCGCTCCTTGACACTAAAAGGGTTAAGTTCCCGAAGTGATTTCATTTGAAGTTTTATCAAAACATCTGCCTCTACACATTTTAAGTAATTATTCAAAATATATTTAAAATTTATCTAACTTTTTTTATTACAGGATTATATTTTCTTAATAATTTACTTTTTTTAGTTTTATATCATATTATATTGACACGGCCTGAACAGAAAGTACAGTGTCAGTCATTGTAGCACTCAACATGTTAAAAAGTTGAGTTACACCCCATAAAATAGAATGATTGCATTTAAACTTCTTCCATGTGTTTAAAGAATACTGAAATATTCAAATCGAAGTACATTTAAGATTATTCTGAGGATATTTCCTCAAAAATACCTTTGTAAAATTCCACAAAAACTTCTTTTTTTTTCCGAAGCATTTTTATTCTTTCAGTTTATTTGTATTTTATGTTCTTGTTATTATCTAAGAAAATTAAATATATCTAAATGTTGGATTAGAAAATTTAACGGAGTTTTTTGAAGCTAGCTTTTACAGCTGCAAAATACAAGGCACTAGGAAATAGCAAATCAATTAAAAAAAAAAAAATACATAATAACAATGAGTAAAATCTTAGTTATTAAGAAGAAAAGCATGTTTTTTGTATACAGGGTTCGCACTGTTCCTAAAATTTTCGTACTTTCCTACCACAATTCTTAAACGGTAATATTTATTGTATAATTCTATTGTAGATTTAAACAGACCTTCCATGAATATTTATGATTTAAAATACTGATAACAACGTGTGAAAATTTTAGGAACGGTGCGAACCCTGTGTATGTCACTAAAAGAATTCTATACTGTATCATTCACACGTATTTTATATTTATAATCTTTTTAGCTCATTCATCTCCCATTGTTATTCACTTTAATAGAAAAGTAATTAATATTTCGTTTGTACGACGCATAATTTCATTTATTCAATGCATAATTTCGCTCATACATCTTTTTTTCCATTTTGTCGTTAGCCGAATCAAACTTTTTAATTTGCTCATTTTTATTCTGCATTTACCATATCAGTCGAAAAATAATCTTTACGATAACAATTGAATTCTGCTGAAATGTAAAAGTTTTACAATATAGATAAAGTATAAAATAGAACAAATATTTCTTTCTATTCTATTTTATAGGTATGAATAAGATCAAATTACTTCTAAAAGAGCTAATTAATGCTACTTAAAACTTTTGGTACTACTTGGTTTTCTCGTCGACCAATTTCGCCATATTATGCAAACCGCCAAACTAATAGCCAAATTATGCATACTGACATAATTTTTATTTTTAATAACGAAAAAACAAATAATTAGTAGAATATTAAAAAAAATACAAATAAAAAGCCGAAATAAAATCACTTAATGACGTTTTAAACACCTTTATCGTATTTAATGTTATTGAATGTGACATTCACGGTCATCCATTATTGGCATTTAATCTTATGGTTTGGCGAGAATTTTTTCGTCGACAGGATAACCAAGTAATACCAAACTTTTCATATCATCTTAAAATGTTGGAAAAATAAAAGTTATACTAGCAAAAGCCATGCTTTGTTTGGATTCGTGAAGTATTATGCTATAAGATAAATTTTTCAAAGTAATAATATATTTTTAAAATTACTTTTGCATCTTTATTAAGCAAAAATGTAATTTTATGTTTCGGCGCATTTTAATTTTAAAATGTATTACAACCAAATAACTAAAGATTTCGTCAGATTGTTTATTTATGATATAAGACTGGTATAAGGCCAATGTCATACGACCGATTTTTTCGACGCTTTGGTTTTCGAGAGAAAATAAACATCTGCGCTGCGTCCATTCACACGAACGGTGCCTTTACTTCAAAATTTGCAGACGATATTGTTTCTAGACGTATTAGAAAGCTTTCAATTCGATGCTTTTAATTTCAATAAGATGGATTTTTGGAAAATAATAAAATATTCTGTAATTTTGTATTGATTATTTAAGAAATTAGAAAAAATTATAGATACAGAGAGGGTACTGGATTTATCGTATGATAAGTGATAGATTATTTACCAGGCATTTTTATTTAAAATATCCAAAATTGCAGGAATTACTTTTTAATACATCTGATGTTAACTGAAAAATCCACCATATTTTAAGATATATATGACTGCAGGTATTATTAAATTGATGATAATTGTTATTCAACTTTCATTTAGATAATAGATCATATTTATTATTATTATTAATTAAATAAATAAATAAAAATTGATTTTTAAAAAAAGTTGCTAAAGTACACCATAAAAAAATCTTAATTGTATAAATCAAAAATAGGACCGACAAATTTCCAAATTGGGAAATTTTCGTTACATTAGTCATGAAGCACGTGCTACCACCTTATAAGCAAAAACTAGATTTTTTCCTCTTTTGTGGCTGCACATGCATAAATAGCGTTATCATTTTTTTGGTAATTTTGGACCTCCTCCTCCCTTACGATATCATACGGTATCATTTCTCGAACAATCTCTTCCTTTGTAATACTATATTTATTAATTTCTGAAAACTATTTAATTTTTTTTTTTTTTTTGAAATTTTTTCCTATTGATTGGAGCGGTATACAAATATGGTTACGTTTATTTTTCGCATACTTTATTGATTCAGATGAAGAGAAGCCAGTAAAATATTATTTTATATATGAACTAACTTTATATCGAACAACGGTTAAAACTAATAATTAATATTTAAAAGTATTTTAAAATAATTTTTTTCACATAATACCTTCAACAGTAATAATGTCTTCTAAGAATTGTTCTCGTTCGGGGCGGTGCAGGCTGCACTTCCGAAAGCAAGCACAACAAAACAGGCGGGCAAAACATTTTTCTTCTTTTATTTACTTTTATTCTATACTTCTTCTTTTATTTACTAATAGACACAAGTATAGTTTTAAGACGAAACTTCGCATATTGTTTGTCGAATCGCGAATCAATACATAAATATAAGTATGTCAGTAGAATAGTAATGCAAAACGTTGGGGTATTCCATCTTTTGGAAATAAATAATTTTATGATCATTTCATGATTTTAATGATATTGCATATGCATAAAAATAGACAACAGTTAAAAAATAAGATACTATTTTGATGTAAAGATTAAGTTACAAATAAAAAGATTTTTTATTGGGTCAAAAATGAAATCAAAATACAGATCACCATTCCCCTAGGCATAGCTATCAATATCATGTGCCAGATGCCCACACCCCCCCCTAAAATGATAACTTTATATGGACATATTCCTTTTATAGCTTATCAGAGCTGCTTCTGATTTTTCAATTATAAAGCACGTTATAATATAGCGAAGAATGTTTCATATTTTCAATTATTTTATCTTTTTTAAAATTCATTTAACATTTAATAAATATAATTGTGATTAACATTGTGTAAACTTTATCAAGGCTGATAAAACATACAATATTAAAAATTAAATTGAATAATAAAACTCTTTCTATGGTATTTACGAATAAAAAAGGCTCAAAAATCATATATTGATAATTTTGAAAGATGGAACCAAATTTGTCGCCATATGTAAACATCCTTTTAATGTTTCACTTGAGAATATTTATTTTGTTGTCACACAAAGTATGAAAAAAAGAAAAAAAAATGTATAGAAAAAAAAAAGAAAGGAGGAAGGAAAAAAAATAAATAAAAAGAATATTGCCCAGTTAAATTGATGGCATTGAGCTCACAGGCTACGCCTTAAGGCATACAACCTTATATTTTCAAGGGTTAGTTCCGTTCGAAAAACAATTAAGGAGTTGTAACATTTCCCCCATTTCCTCTTTTTATACTTAATAATTGAACCCCCTTAACTAATCAGAGACATGCTTTATCATATGAAAAATATCTATATCAAAAATTCAGAGCAAATCCAAAAATTCTTAATAAAAACCCATTTATATAATTTAAGAGGAGTTATTCCCCTCTTTTATACTTAACCATTAAACTTCCAAAAGTGTTCATAGATTTGCCATTTTAGAAAGAACATACATCCAAAATTAAAAGCAATTTGGACAATTCTGCATAAAAACCCATTTATCAAATTTAAGGGGGGAGGTAATAGCAAGTACCCCTCAAACAAGAACTTAACAAAAGAACTCCACAGCTAATTTGGGAAGCATCTTATCATCACTATGAACCTGTATCCAAAAATTGAAGCAAATCGGTTAATTCTGCAAAAAAAAAAAAAAAAAAAGAAAAAAAAAAAAAAAAAAAAGAGCAATCTTACCGATCTTCCCATTTTTACTTACCCAATAAATTCCAAAAAACAATCAGGGAAGCGCCTTATCAGAATGAACCTATATCCAAAATTTGAAGCAATTCGTTCATGAGGGAATATTTATATTCTGCAGGCAAACCCTATTAAACTTATTTAAAGAGGGTTACTTTCCCTCTCTCCCACTTAGACTTATCCAATGAACTCGCAAAATAAATTATGGCGGTGCCGTCATCACAATGTTCCTACGTCTAAAATTCGAATGAAATCTGATTAATTGTGCATGAAAAACACATTTATATAAATCAAGGGGAGGGGCATTAAGCCCCCGTTCTCCCTCTTTACACTTATCCAATGAGCACCTAATACTAATCATGGAGGCGCCTCATCAGAATGATCCTATATCTAGATTTTTAACGAAAACTGATAATTCTGCATAGAAAATCCATTTATATAAATTAAGGAGAGGGGCATTAGCCCCCCGTTCCCCCTGTTTATACTTATCCAATGAACACCTAGAATGATCCTATATCTAAATTTTGAACGAAAATTGATAGTTCTGCATGAAAAACCCATTTATATCAATTAAGGGGAGGGGCATGAGCCCGCCGTTACCCCTCTTATATACATAACGAATGAAATCCAAAAACTAATCAGGGAAGCGCCTTATCAGAATATACCTATAAACAAAATTTCAAGTGGATCGGGTATTTTTATCATAAGTTATCGTGTTACGCACGAACGTACGTACATTCATACAGAACGGGCGGGATGTCAGGCTTTGATAGCCTGTGAGCTAAAAAAGAAAGGAAAAAGCTACTTTTACCAAACGTAAATGTATCTACTTCAAAAATATAAATGAATCTAGCTTTTTTTCTAATGAGGTATCAATAATTCTTATCTTTACAAAATATTTATTTTAAGAAATTGTGTCAGTACGTTTAGTGTAAAACAGTACACATAAAGATTTATTTTACAAGGACCACAATTTACAGCTCAAGTGTAAAAATGCTTAAAGTTTGACCAAAATCTAATCCTGAAAATTTATTTTGATGCAGTTCACTATCCGATTCAAGCATAAATCCTATGCAAATAGCAAGATACAATTTTTACAAAAAGGTCAATTTTTTAACCATCATTTTCCTACAATTAAAATCATTTTGAAAAAATATTATATGCCTGATTTTGACTTTTATGCTTTTTTCCTTCCACTATTTTTAATCAGAAAAATTTGACCTCTTTAATCTTACATTTTCGATGATTAAATAAGACAAATTTATATGTTTACAAAATAGTGAAGAGAAAAAAAAGGTGTAAAATTTGCAGATATTGTACACAAACTTATGCAATAATAATAATAATAATAATAATAATAATAATAATAATAATAATAATAATAATAATAATAATAATAATAATAATAATAATAATAATAATAATAATAATAATAATAATAATAATAATAATAATAATAATAATAAATTACAGTATTATTGAAAATACATGCTCGCTGTAATTAAAACCGTTCATGAATACGGAGAGCCACAGATGTTCTGTTTTATATGTCCACTTTACCATACCGGATTTTCAAAATCAGATTAACTTGTAATAATTTTATTTTCAGAGGTCAATTCAGGCAAAATTTGCAGTCTTTGTAGGGCTCTTACACAGAAATCCACTTAATGAAACAGACCCCTTCTCAAAATACGTAAAATAGGTCCTTTCACGAACGTGTGTTCCATAAAAACATACAGATCATTAATTATTCTAATGTTGTAAGTTTAAAATTTTGTAATTTGAAAAGCAAAAAACTTCCCCAGAGAGGGAAAAAATTGAAGAAGGATTTAAAGATGTTATTAAAAAAAATGCTTGTTTCGAATTTATGTAATTGAATTTCATATCGTTACAAAACGTTACTTTTCACGAAATGAAATAAATTCCTCCAAAATATAATAGATTTCTGAAAAATACATTTTACTTTTCGCAAAATGCTCCCCCTCCCCCAAAAATCAGCACCGATCCTTGATTACGCAATCACAACAAAAACTCGTGAATCTCTGAAAGAAAATAAAAAATCAGCGTTTAAACCGCCTTTCGTCTGAATAGACTCTCATACGTAGAAGCCGCCAGGACGCTAGTATCTCCCAGCGTGTTGGGGGGAAACGCGAAGCTTCGACGAGAGCTTTGCGCATGTTTGGACGCAAAGGTAACGCGTCGTTCGTGTGGAAACAGTATAAGTTTATTATGCTCTCAATAGAGGCCGGCTTTTTGGCTGCTTTTCAAAATCGTCCGTGTGACATTGCCCTAAATAAAAAAAATATTTTCGAAGTAGAATTATACAAAATATTAATTAATTTTATTTGTTTACAATTCTTTTATTGCCACTTCACAAAAACATAATGTAATTCTTTAAAATTCATAAATATCGTCTGCTTAAATGATTTCACAAAATAAGAATAAATTGTGCATTTGAATTCCTAACACAGAAAAATACTTTTATAATTGAATGTTAATAAGAAAATTTTCACAATTTTTAATTCATTAAAAATATGCTATAATTTTTCTAAAAAAAAGTATTTTATAAATTTTATAAAAGAAATCATGAAACTATACATAGTTAAAAGGAATGAGCATAGTTTGAAAATTTGAAAGCAGTTTTTGAGATATTTTATCAGAATAATGAAAATATATTTTATTTATTTATTTATTTAATGGTGATTCTAGCTATAATTACTGACCCCATGATTTAAGTTTTTTTTTCTGAAAACGTACGTGTTTCACTTTTTATTTGAAAAAATGCGTTCGTAATGGAAAAACATGTAAAATAAATAATAATTAAAAAAATAATTTTTTGAAAAGTACTTCTCTAAAAAAAAATAATATTCTGCAAATCTACAGATCATAATTTATATTTGTGTTTAATTTCAAGTCAAAATACTGTATAGTTTTTTTGTAAAGTGTACGACAAAATGTCATTGGAGTGGTCTAGTAGAGGATTCGCTTTGCTCATCCTATTTATAAAGAGACAAGAAAAAGATTTTTTAAAAAGAATGTAATTAATGAAAGTCACAAAAAAGAGGAAAGAAAGACGACACGAAAAGAGTGTTTTATTTTGAGGTTAAAGTTGTGATAATTATAAAAGCTAAAATATATAAAGCTGTGATGATATTAAATAGTTGATTTATATAACTACCTATGACATTACTCTTACCGATAAGGATACCTTTATCTATCATAGGATTGTGGAGAGATGTCTAATTAAATAATTTTGGACAGTTTACTTAAACCACTTAAGACTTGAGAATTGATTTCTTACAGTATTCTCTATTTTCACTTATCTATTATCATTCCTCTATTATCCTTTTTCGCTTATTCGTCGTTTATTAAGGTTCCCCGAGAGACGTAGAGACGTATAAATTATGCTTTAACCCGGGAGGACGCGTGCCGGGCATGATAGACCCAGAGTGTGCATGATTTTTACGTTTGTCATCCCTACTTTTTAAAAATAATAACTCATTTTATCACAAAATTCGTAACAATTGCCTACAAGTAAATAAGGTGACAATTATTATTTATATTTATTGGTGATAAAATAAAAACCATTAATACACTGCATGTTTTCCGGATGACAAAACACCTTGCGCCAGTCCTACCGGATTAATCGATATATTCTATGCTGAACAAAAATGAATTTGAAAATCCATTTTTATTGTGCAATAAAACATGTTTCCCACAACTAGCGTAGAAACGTAGAGAAGCAGTTTCTTATCTCATCTTTTACGCATTCATGAATTTTCGAGAATTGATTTTACGCAATATTTTCTATTTTATATATTGTTTCACTTATACGCCGTTCATTAAGGTCCTCCGAAAGACGTATAAACTACGCTTTGATTGTTATCTTCAACACTCAACAAAAATTACTTTGAAAATCCCTTTTTATTCTGCGCGTAAAATATGTTTTCCCACAACTAGAGAAGTAGTTTCGGATCTCACCTCTTACACATTCACGGATTTTGCGAACTGATTGTAAGTAATATTCTCTGTTTTCTTATATCCTTTTTATCTAAGAATAGCACTTATACTTCATTCATTAAGTTCCACCGAAAGACACATAAACTATGCTTTAACCCTTTCCGGCACATTGTGCCCGGTCTAGGGTACCTAATTTTAATTCCAAATTTACAAACGACACCAATAATATTTTAGTGAAATTCTGCTTTTTCAATAAAAGCTTAAATTAAGCAATTTAAAGAACTAAAAAAAATTGTTTGTGAATTCCGGTGTCAGTCGATAATTTCTCATTTTACTACAGATTTTGCCCGTGCCGGAAAGGGTTAATCATTATCTTCAACGAAAACGACTTTGAAAATCCCTCTTATTGTGCCTGTAAAACATGTTTTCCCACGACTAGCGTAGCAACGTAGGTTAGCGGTTTCGGATTTCGCGATATAATTTACGCATTCACAAAGTTTCTGGAACTGGTTCGACTTAATATTAACAGCACTATTTTTTGCAAACTGTATTACACCTTGAAATAAAAATTTTGATTAAAATTCTTTTCAATTATACGTTAATAAATTAATTGCTAATTATTAATTAATATCTAATGAGAGACGGATAAATTATATTTTACTGTATAATATTCTATTTGTAACAAAAATTTTTCAAAATCCCTTTTATTGAGACTGTAAAACATGTTTTCTCACTACTAGTGTAGCAACGTGATGAAGCGGTTTCAACGAACTGAAATAAAAATTTTGAGTATAATTCTTTTCAATTATACGCATTCAATAAAGTTTCTTCAGAAACATGTAAATTATGTTTTATTATATAATTTTCCATGTGCAAAAAATGTCTTTCAAAATTCCCTTTTTTTTGTCTGTAAAATATTATTTTCCACAATCAGTGTAGAAACGTAGGAAACCGATTTCGGTCTTACCTTTTACGCATTCACAATGTTTTGGAAAGGCAGTATTAACCTTCCGTCGGGTGCGCTGTTGTAAAAAGTACAACATTCACTTTATTTTTTCTTTAAAACAAAATTCAAACAGTAGTGTGTGTTAATAACCATTTGTATTCGTTTATTCAATCTGTTTACCCAGTTCCTGAAAGTTATTTGTATTTCAGATTGCGCAATGAGCTGCAACTGTCATTTTAATCTGCTAACAGTGCATGAAATGTGCATGGTTTATCTGTAAACTGATGCTTGATATGAGAAGCGACTAATATAGATGAATTATAAAACTAATTCTGTAAATCCGAAATTACTTAATTATTGTTTAGTAATCCATTAGTAATTTTTATTCTTTGTGATCGTAACAGCAAGTAGCTCTTTATATAGCTAAACTTCTGCTTTAATATGTTAGAACAAAATAACTGTATTGCGGAATACTTTCATAAATTGTAATCAGAGATAACTTATATGATATTTGCAAGTTAGATTATTTGTAAAATTAAAATAACGCGGCAATAATTGATTTTTTTTTCACCTGTTGTAAAATTTACAAGCGCGCCCGCTCATGTGATGAAAATTTGCGTGTCCGGCAAAAGGTTAAGTATTCTATTCTTTGCAAACGCTATTTCTCTTTGAAATTAAGATTTTTAATACAATTCTTTCCACTTATACGTCGTTCATTAATGTTCCCTGGAAGACGTAAACCTCTTTGATCGCGAAGTCAAAATAATACTACAAATACTCATTTCTCGTTTATTCAAAAACGAAACGACATTATAAATGAGGGAAAAAAACAGAAATTTTCTAAAACGGACAGTTTAAAGGACTAGCAATTTAGGTTTACATATATGAATCTAAAATTACAAAATCCCTTTGAAATATCAGTTTAATTATCAATAACCTAAATTCACATAATCACAAATTTAAGGTCTTTAAACAGTTAAAAGATTTATAAATACACGAAACATTTTGTTGTAAAAGATTTGGTAAAAAGATTTCTCAATTTCTACGCCACACTGTCTTGAACGCATTTTGGAAATTCAGAAGAAAATGACATTTATTTTATGCGGAAATATGATATGCGGTCATATATGAGGCTATTTATTGGTTTGTTTTTAAAGCAAAAAACCTTCAGTTACAAAGATATTCATTTAAAAAAATACAAAAAATAGTTTAGTTTTTTTTAGAGAAAAGAATAGAGGTAATACAAATATATTAATCCTGGAAGTGAAGAGATTAAATTATGTTTTACTCTATCATCTTCTATGCGCAATGGATCAGCTCGGATAGGTACATAATTGTTTTTTGAACTTTCATACATTTAAAAAGGTACAAAATTTGAGGGTGTTAATGTTACATTCACATCAAATACTTCAATCTATATCTTCCCCAAAATCATCCATTTGAAATGTTTCTTTCGTAAAGCGATGCAATAAATGGATCAAAGCATAATTTACATTTTATACAGGGCGTTTCCGCTAAGATGTTACAAACTTAGAGAGTAGAGAAGACCTAGATAACTCGGAATTCCATAGTAATGCCGGGTAGGAAATGGTTTCCCAACCCAGTAATGGGGATCATTTTAAGAATTATTTTACGAAAGGTTCAAAAAATGATAAAATGACTGATTGACACCAGAATTTACAAACAAACTTCTTCAAAAGTAAAAACTTAAAAAAACTTTATATTATTTCTAAGCTTTCATTATAAAAGTAAAGTTTTATTAAAATATTCTTGGTGTCGTTTGTATCTTTGGAATTAAAATTCGGCGATGATCCCTGCGGTTGAAAGTGTTAACACTCACTCGAAAAATTTTGCGCCGAGAGCACTGCCCATCTTATCCACTAGTACCACACACTAAACACCACGGCTGAATGTTGCCAGAAGGCTCCGTTTTAATACAAATTTCATGATTAACATCACTTTTTAGGTGCGTTCGTAATTATGTAAATACGTAGCACCTATAGTTGTCATTCAGTCCGTCCGTCTGTCCGTCTGTCTGTTCGTCCATCTCTCCGCATATAACAACGCAAAAACTACACAACCGAATCGTTTGAAATTTAAAATATATATTTATTACATAATTTTGTCGAGTCATTTCAAATTCTATGAAAATCGGATACATAGATCAATTACAGAGACAATCAAAAGAATTCTGTTACATTACGGTCAATGGGGAAAAAAGAATCAAACGTATTGTAATCGTTTGAAATTTAAAATATATAATTATTACATAATTTTGTTGAATAATTTCGAATTTTATGAAAAACGGATGCATAGATCAATTACAGGGACAATCAAAAGTATTCCGTTACATTAAGGTCAATAGGAAAAAATAATTTCAAGTGCATTTTAATACTGTTAAATTCTTTCGAATGTAATAGAATTGACATGAACCTATGAAGTGTATATAGATATATATACATTCTGTACAATCTGTGATTCAAAGAACATATATTGTTAAATTACAGGGCCACATAAAAGTATTTCACGGGGAAAATATTGCTATACGGGGAAACATTGTTTGGGACGTGTTTTAATTATATTAAACTAGTTCACATTTTATGAATGTGATATGCGTTGCTAAGATGTAATAATATAAGTTACTTCCTGTATATTTACAGGATCGCAAAAAAGATATCTGTCACTAAACTGTATCCGAAATACTGTCTTCTATAACAGCAAGATCTGAATATTTACTGCATTATCTTACATTTATCTGAATATACTTCGTTATCGTACGAACGCACCTCATTTGCTACGCTTCACGTGCATTTTCCAACTTGTTTGAAATGATAAAACTCTCCTTATTTAACCATAGATACTGACCTGGTGTCAATTTGACACCAATCAGTAGACTAATTGTCGATTCGAACCTCAAAAATTTTCCAAAAATAAGTTAAATACATATTATAATAAGTTAAAGAAATAAACAAAGTACTTTTAAATATTTTTTTTCTGTTTTAAATATTTTTAAAAAACTTGCATAACATTTCGCGGCATTCTACTGTTAAAGACCTATTAATCAAGGCGAAAGTAAGGGAAATTTTATCATTTAAAAGTGGTGCGAATCAAAGAATCTCGATTAAAAAATTTAACCCAGTGGCAAAATTGATAATGCCCTTTGTGTGATCCTGTGTTTTCAGTGTCTTTACTGGGTAAGGAAGACGTTTCCGACCCAACTTTCCTACGTGATTCCGTGTTCTCTAGATGTATCCTTTCTCCCCTCGAAGTTTGTAACATCTTAGTTAGGACACCCTGTATATTATAATGAAAATTATTAATAAATACATATTCAAAAAAATTATGAGCTACGAATTACGTTATTATTTACACAAATAGAATCAGAATCATCAAAAACATGACTATATGTTTAACAGTTTTTTCTTATCATTATTTTTTAAGTTATAGTAAAATTTTACTTTTCTATGATATGAGGAGATAGTGTTTGTTCGCATATCGTTTGCTCACAGAACAAAAATCTTAGTAATTACGGGGTAAATTATGTATAATTGCTTTACGTATATAAACTGTCAAAAGTGAGTGTTACCGCTTGAAAAATAAATTAGTGCAAGTTTCAATATGTAGACACGTCCCGTGCATAATTTATGCATATAATCAAAAAGTAGACATAATATCTAATTAACTGCTATCTTTATTATTTTTATATGCATATAATTATGTTCAGTAAAATTAAAAAAAAGTCTTTTTTTTTTTTTTTTTTTTTTTTTTTTTTTTTTTTTTTAACTACACTTGTAGATTGTATGAGCTCTTCCTAGAGGCATAAGAAATTATTATTAACAGTTTTTCGGTAGTTCTCCCCTTATTTTTACCCTGCCCCTCTCATTTAGAAATCATCTTGTTCTTCTATGTTCCGTAAAAAATAAATAGAAAGCCATTGGTTTCTGTTACAAATCAATAAAAGTAAAAAGACATAAAATAATCAGAATTAAAAAAAGAAAATCAAGAAAAATATGAAACTTATATTAAATATAATCCTTTAAAAATCCTCAAGAAAACATAAGAAAAGTTACTTTTTTTAATACCCACTTTCTACCCTAAAAATGTTAAGAGCTGCAAAACTAGAACTAAAATGAAATGATCATGCACATGTTCCGAAAAACTAAAAAACCTTACTTATACGTGTGGTCGACAATGGAGTTCATGTAATATCGGCTTCTGTTTTACGAGGCGTTGTCTTCACATTATCTCTAGGGATACCTCGTATCTGCAGCAGACAAATCCCAGAGGATTCCTGAACAATATGATGGATGGGTGGGTCTTATTTCTCGTCTTATCCCCCCCCCCCCCCAACCTTATGCGCAACAACATTTTATTCTGCATGTGATGCAGTGGACACCCACCAGAAGATAATTTTGTGAGACTACATCTGGAGGTGTCTCGAGGGACCTGAGTTAGATTTGGATATTAGGTTTTTATATCGATTTTATGAATCCCCTGGAGAGATTGTTCGGGCGCCTTCAAAAAATGCAGACTGAGAGACCTTATAATGTTATTCCAAACGAACGATTTAATAGCGTCGTATTTTTTTCATCTTTTTTAAGTAGCAGTGAAAATTAATGTATGTTTACAGGACGTCGTAAAAAGGGCTGAAAGCTTTTTAAATTCAATGATAAAAATACGGTATCAGATATTGGAGTAATTCTTTTAGGAGATTAAATCTTTGTCTTCTGCAACTGGCAATTTTTTCAAATTTGAAATTAAGCCGCAAAAATTTAATGGATAATTTTCTTTACATTATTTATGGAAAACCAAATGAAAAGCAAAAATAAGAATTAAAACTGTCTGATGATAATTCGGAACGAATAATTAAAAAATCAACCATTTATCATGGCCATACATTACTAAAGCGCAAGAGGTTAATGTGTATTTCCTTACTTTGTACACACATTGTCCTGTGTACATTAGACATTTTAACAGACTTATAATATGAAAGTAAAATCAAGCACCAAGCTTAGAAAATGAAGGTAACCAAGGAAGTTCATGCGGTTTTTCAGAACAGTTACTTTTGTCAAATAGCTGCGGTCAAATGGATTCTGATGACATCATATCTACACATTCCGAGGCTAACGAAAAAGACAGGCTACCGGGGTTCATTCAACATGCCTCCTTTTTCAGACCGCTAGCGTGAGTGACGTTGTTTTCGTACATATGAGAATCACGTGACTCCAGTGGCCTGTAAAAAAAGATACGCATAAAATACTGCGGTAGCCTTTTTTTTTTTTTTTTTTTTTTTTTTTTTTTTTTTTTTTTTTTTAACTCAGCATATTTTTTTGAAACCTCATTCAGTCAAGAATTATTTAGCAATCATATGTTTCTTTATCAGTTTTGAAGGAAGTGTAATTGTCAAAAAAACACATTGTTGGCAAAAAAAAAAAAATTAGGGCTATTTTGGTCGACGAGTTCAAATTTGTAAACAAAGCTGAAAAGGCCTCTAGAAGGCATGTTTAAAAGGATTTCGGTTAGTGAAAGGACCGCGCAAAAGCAATTAAGCTGATTTTATTTCGTAGTCGAGGGCCTACGTGTTAGTCATCCAACCTTCTTGACAAAGTCCAGCTGTAGGAGGAAATCAAACAGAATCTTCAACAAACCTGCACATCATATAAGCTTGGAGTATATGATGAAATCATCCAATTGCATCCAGTACTTTGGGGATGACGTGAAGTCTCAACAAGTGGGTTTCTCATGTTCTGTGCGACGGAGACAAGCTCCGACGTTTGAACATTGTCACTGCTATCACATCACAACATCAGATATTAACATTCAGGGCCAACTATTAACATGTGATGAAAATTGTGTCATATATGATAGTCAAATAAGGACATCTATAAAAAAAAAATAATTCTGTGTGTTTAGTGAACCAGCGTTGATATACTTCACTATACACTCTTAGAAAGCGAAAAAAACATCACAGCAGACGTCTATTCGTCAAACTTGCAAAAAGTTTTAGATCCAGTGCTTCAAAATCAGCCAGCACTGGTCAACAAGACGGAAGTTCTTCTTCTCCACGATAATGCTAGCTGTGATACAGAAACGCGACCAGGTAAGTAATCAAAACACCTGGCTATTAAATTTTGCCTCATCTACTTTACTTCCTTGACGTCTCCTTATCGAATTATTATAAGCTTTTTGCAATAAATAACTAACTGCGCACACAGTAATTTTGAAAAGGATAAGCAGTCACAAAAGCTGTCAAATAATTTTTTGGACACTAAATAAAAATATTTTTACAGAAAGAGCATTTATATCTTCTGAATCATTGGGAACGTATAATTGTATTCAATGGTGATTATATCGAATGTTGAAATAAGTATTTAACAGTTTTGAAGATGGTTTTTTAACGAACTTTCTTGGTTGCCTGACATATTTCCAGATATTTTAACAAAACTTCACTATTTAATAAGGTACAGAAGATACCAAAGGGCCATTCCATGAAATACGGACACTATGTCCTTCACGTTATACTTACATAAACACTTATAATTATTAACTTATATGTAGTTAGAGTATAAACATTACACTAAAAGCAACAAAACTCACTAAATTTTCATATTCGTGAAGAATTTTTTTTTTAAATCTAAGGATAAAATATTCTTAAAAGAGCAGTAATATCTAGAAATTCTGCCCAACACATGATATGGAATGTCCTTTCTATAGTTTTAAAAATCTACACACTTTAAACATCCTATCAAATTGTTTGTTTTTAATAGGTTTAAAAATCAGCACACTTTTAAATCCTAGAAGCTAAGTAATCTGCCCGTTTCATGAAAAACTGACAAAATGTCCTGTGCGTGACACTCTTATAAAAATACTTATATCCAGAGCCTCATTACCGCACAGGCCAAAAAAGCTTTTGCCTTGGGCCCACTGCTGTTAGGGGCCCCAAATTAAATAAAATGATTTAGAAAAAGAAGTCTTAAATTTGCAATTTCCACATTTATTTTCTCAAAGACCGAAATATGTTTTGGGTAACTTTGCAATGGAGGTTAACTTTGAGAGGTTATTTAGTACATATATAACAGATTCTTATATTAACATAGTTAAAAAAAAACCCACAAAACTCCGTAACCTTATTTTTAATGATAATAATTTAATTTAGTTTTCAAAATTAGTGAATCACACAATCTTCAGATAATCTGAAAGAATTTGATTTTTTTGATTAATTTGTATTGCTGTATCATTTAATATTTACACAGTTTGTTCTTAGCTATCCTGGTGTTTGAACCCAAGAACTCTTGACAGTGGAAGAACACCTTACTGACTGAGCTGCAGAAGCCGTTATTGCTGAGTACAAAGTTTGTCTTTTGTGATTCAGCGAAGAAAAATCTATCGTATTTAGGCTTTTCAAAGGTTTCGCTTTAAATATATTCGTTAGAAAATTTATAAATGGTTTATTTTAATTTATTTTAGACAAATACATAGTACCAGTTATTTTTTTTAATCAATTTTATTTTTTAATTAGTTTCAGTAATAAATAAAAATATTTATTTATTTATATATTTATATCAAAAAATTGAATATAACTCATTTTTTACAACGGAAATATTTCAAAAAATTTTCTGCATTGTTGCATACTATTTATTTTTTAATGCTCTAATACTCACATATTTTGTAGATTAAAATAACAGAAAAATAAACCAAAAAAAAATTATTTAATATTTAAAAGTGATTTTTTATATTTTCATTGTTTTATTTATTAAGTGTAATATGTTTTTAGAAAACTAATACATTTTTATAATGCATTTATCAATGAAATAATAATAATATTAATAATATCATTGTAATACTAATAACAGATTAAAAATAATACTACGCAGTTTACTTTTAGTATTACTAAGCTTCTGACATATGGTGTAGGAAACAACAGCAAAGTGGTTGCCGATAAAAATTCCCACTCCAATGAGACGATTTTTTTTTTTTCCTTTTTAAATTAAGCTATCTAAGTTTTTTTTTAAATAACAATTTTTAAACTAATTTTTCTCCTTTAATATGTCTAATAACACTAAAAATATTTTTAAAAAGTGTGTATTTTGAATTACTAGTTTTAATAAACCTAAAAATAATTTTAAATAAAGATGTGGAAATCCATACAGGGAATTAGATGTAAGATGACAGAAATGCCTGTAAAATGATAATTAAGAACTTGATCGAATGACTTTAATCGAGAACTAGTGTAAATTTACTGAAAATCCTATTTTTTCTGTATTTTTAAAGATATTTTTAACAGTGTATCGCTAATATTCTATAACAGCGGTTCCCAAACTATGGGTCGAAATCCTCTGGTGGGTCGCGGCGGATATTTAAGTGGGTCACGTAAACAATCGAGGTTTGTCACAAAAATATATTTTGTATATAATCTGTTAAAAAATATAACAATTTCATCAGCAAATAATTTTTCAAGGAAATTCATTAATTCCCATATGAAGAAATATACGAGCAGAATATCCAGAAACACCTAAATGAACTTTGAATTCCTTGATGAAGTTCTACACAGCATATTCGTGTGAACATGCTTTTTGTACGAGACTGTTTTTGAAAAACAAATGTAGAAAAAACTGTGTGTTAAAAGCGCATTAAGGTTGAAACTAACAAATTTTTACCCTGATATAGACGCTTTCATTGGTAAACTCCAGTGCCAGAAAAAACACTGATTATTAAGTTATGTTTTGATAGCAATGAATGATTTAGCAAAAAATTCTGCTTTATCTTTATCGTATAAGTAGTAGCATTAAAAGCAGTAAAAAGTGCAATGAGAGTACAATTATCATAGAGGTTTTTTTTTTTCTTAATTTGCCATATTATTCTCTAAAGAAAAATTCCTAAGGAAATTATTCCAACATTTTTGTTTTTCTTTTCCAATTGAATTTTATTTTTATTGGTTTGTCTATTTATAGTTAGCTGAGATGAAAGGTCTCTAGTAGTCTATAATAGCAGCTATATCTTATTCTTTGATATCAGATGCTATAAATATAAGACAGGAGAGTGAGATAATTATTATAGTAATTATTTTTATAGTGATCAGTGGTATGCTTTTGAGCATTAGTAATTAAAATCTGAAAAATAATTACAGTACTATCAATATCATTGGAATTATTAATAGTTAGCAAAGATAAATTACTTCAATGGGTTTTTAATTTATTTCAAGGCATAGCAACAGAGGTAAAGGAGGAACAAAATTAACCAGGTCAGTTTTGAAAGAAACTGGCAGGTTATGAGAACTCAAATCATTAATAACAGTTGTAGTAATTAGAAAAGACAAATTTTTATTTAAGGTAAAGTCAATAGTAGAGAGATGGGGATTATCTGTACCAAAATGTGTAGGTGCCTTAGATGCATGAAAGCTAAATCGTAATTCTAGGTGTGAAAATAGGCTGTATGATCATCTGTCACAACAGGAGATTGAGTGTCAGTTCCATTGTCGATCATGAGAATTATAATCGCCTACGAGGAACAGTGCATTTTTGTCAGAAGGGATATATAAGGTCATTGACTGGGAATTGTTCAGATTGTTTAACAAATATAGAGAAAAGTTAATTCTAACGTGTGAAAAATATATTCTTAGCATACCATCAAAATCAATGAATGTGCTGCTTTCTGCAATGCAGTAGATATGGGGTGTTTGAGGTAGATGACAGTGTTGTCCAATTTGAGCCTACGAGTGTTGTTTTTAACGAAAAATATTAATTCTACAGTGCGGTTTGTAAACTTCTTGAATAAGAATAATCATAATTAGCATTAGAGTTTTTACATATAAAAGAAGTGAAGTTCATCAATTTTATTTTTAAGGGAATTACGATTCCAGAACAAAACTGTTAAAGGAAAGAAATGGAAATAACTCACTGTTGGCGATACTATGCCTTATTTACAAGAATGTCGAATTCCTTTAATATATCGAAGATTTTATCCATACAATTGGAACTTTTAAAAAAATATTGTATAGCTATAGTTTTAATGCATTTTAGTGATTTAGTAATCATAACTATTTCTTTAATATCATGAAATATTTTTAAAATAATCTGGACTTCTTCTGCGTAACAATTTGGAATAATGCTGAAAGTAGAAGTATTAATAGAAGAAAAATTAGAGATGTCCTTAACAAATTTTTCTGAAGAGTTATCGACATTTGAATTTTATGTAACTTCAGTATCGGAATTTGTTTTCCCTGCTACTTTTTAATGAAATTAAATTTATTTAAGACCTTAGCAAACATTAATTGATTTAGTATTTCTTTAGAAGAGTCAGAATTAGGTTTGGTTTTAACACAGGCGAGGGTATTAAAGCAGCCCAGGTAATTAGCCGTGTGAGTCTTCTTCCCACAATTTAAGCATATAATTCTGCCATTTTTAGGTGCGTTCGTAATTATGTAGCACCTATAGTTGTCGTTCAGTCCGTCCGTCTGTCTATCCGCATATAACAACGCAAAAACTACACAACCGAATCGTTTGAAATTTAAAATACATAATTATTACATAATGTTGTTGAGACATTTACACTTTTATGAAAATCGGATGAAAATCAATTACAAGGAACAATCAAAAGTATTCCGTTACATTACGATCAATGGGGGAAAAAGCTTCAAATGTATTTTAATCTTTTGAAATTTAAAACACATAATTATTACATAATTTTGTCGAGTCATTTCAAATTTTATGAAAATCGGATGTGTAGATCAATTACAGGGACAATCAAAAGTATTCCGTTATATTACGGTCAATGGGAGAAAAAATTCAAATGCATTTTAATTGTGTTACATTCATTCGAACATTATAAAATTGACATGAACTTATGAAGTATATATATACTAAAATATACATTCTGTACAATCTGTGATGCAAAGAATTTTTATTATTAAATTACAGAGCCACACAGAAGTATTCCACTACATAATGCTACTGTGCTCAGCAAAAGTTTAGACACTGGTGTTTTTTAACCTTTAAATAAAAAATACGAACACGTGAGTTTTAGAAATGGCTATACTTATTTTCAAATATATTTTAAACAATGTACAATAAAAATAATGGTTAAAATGTAAGATAGCATATAGTTTAACTGAAAAAAGTAAAATTTACATTTTGCAAAAGTTTAGACACTTTTTTGATTTTTAGCCAACTGTTCATGGATAAATGCAAATTTCCAAGTTATGATGTCACATGTCTGAAGTATTTAATTATACCTCGATATAGCATCAGTTAGTGAAGATGCCGCAAGCTGAAAATATTCATTTAGATGAGGTAATTGAAGTAGGGAAGCTGAAATGGAAAGGGAAGACAGTTGCAGAAATTTCAGCAGCACTGAATCGTCCAAAGTGGTTTGTCTATGAAGTATAGTGTAAGGATGACTCCTCCAAAAAAAAAAAAAAAAAAAAAAAAAAAAAAAAAAAAAAAAAAAAAAAACATAATCTGAAAGACCTTGTGTGACAAGAAAATGCGATGACAAAAGGATCCAGAAAGTGACATTTACACAAATAATGATTGTTAATCACATTAAAAGTAAGTCAGGAATTTCTGTGTCGACGGATATGATGCTTAGATGATTAAAGAAACAGGTAAATCAATTTACATGACAATAATAAAACAATCAGCTTTATAATCTCGCTATAAATTGTCCAGAATTCAATTAACTTGCAAACATACGTCATATGGACCCAAATGGTACGCTATGATATTCAGTAACAAAAAAAAATGTGGAATTTTAATGGCCCAAACACGTGGGCAACTATTGGAATGACTTAAGCAAAGATCCTAAGACTTTATTAAGTCGACAAAAAGAAGGTGAATTTTAAATAATTTAGGCCTCACTTAGCTTTAATGCTCGTGCATCTGTGGAGTTATTCATTGGTTGTCAAGCAACACAAGACTACGTACATACGTTGGAGATTGATTTTTAGTCATTTGGGGAATTTTTGCTGATCTAAAGTATGGATTTTAGCATATCTTCATGTTGCATTCAAAAGAAGAACTTCGTCTAACTCTGAAAATACTATTGATCTCAACTGGCCGGCGTGTAGTTCTGATCCGGACCCAATCGAAAACTTGTGTAACATCATATGTCGTAATGTTTATGCAATTTTTTATTATAGTTTTCTTTTGATGAGTTTCGAGCTACTGTTGAACATGTTTGGTACAAAATAGACCCGTAAGTGAAGCAGCATTTAGTTTTTTCGATGAAAAGTCACATTCTTACACTAACTGCAAACAATGCGAGTGCAACTCGATTTTAATTTGTAGTTATTTTTTCTGTAAATACACAAATGTTCTATACTTTTGCCACAATGTTAATTTTATTTTTTTATCATTATGTTTTATGTAAAAGGTAAAATTCAAAATTTATTGTGTGTGAATAAAGGATAAGTCACAACTAATATTTGACAGAGGAATAACAGATATTCGGTACATAATTCAGAAAATAGAAGCATAATCGATCATTGTCTAAACTTTTGCTGAGCGGTGTATACGGGGAAACGATGTTTGGGGCGTGTTTTAATTATATTTAACTATTTCACATTTTATGAATATGATACATGTTGCTGAGGTCTAATAAAAATTATTTCTTGTATATTTACAGGAACACAAAAACTTCGATCACTATACTGTATCCGAAGTAGTGTCTACTATATCAACAAGATCTGAATATTTTTAAAACTTCGTTATCGTACGAACGCACAACATTTGCTACGCTTCACGTGCAATTTCCAACTTGTTTTATTTAATCTTTATTGGGATGAATATATGTCGCAAGGCAAATTTACAAACTTCTTCACTTGCATCACCGTAGCACAAACAACAATAACTTTGTTTAATTTGTCTATTAGCCAAAAAGGTTTCAATAGCTATAGATATACAATAGATACTATAATTAGCTTCTTCAAGATATTGAGAAGTTAAAAAAATATTACATGTAAAGGTACAGAGTTTCTGGTATTTTGGTTTTTAGGGTCTCATTCATCTGACGAAACTCTATTGGTCTCTGTCCTTTGTACGTCTGTCACAGAGTCTTTACACAAAAACAGTATAAGTTAGAGACTACAAATTTTGTGCACTTACATCTGAATACCTCGTGTCACACGGCAAATCATAAAATTTTGATAACGCTTATTATTTTAATTAAATTAATTTTATCCAATGTAATCCATTCATTTTTACGATTTACATTTTAAAAGGGAACCTTAATGTGAAAGTTTTGCGTGTGGACATCATAGCTTGGAGTTAAAGCGTCTTGCTAGTAAACATGAGATT
The DNA here is from genome assembly GCA_964019185.1 of Maratus speculifer. Classification (NCBI taxonomy): domain Eukaryota; kingdom Metazoa; phylum Arthropoda; class Arachnida; order Araneae; family Salticidae; genus Maratus; species Maratus speculifer. The sequence goes on along the minus strand of OZ025289.1, from coordinate 423,327,975 downwards.
ATTAGTTCGATCCCCGGACTGCAAGTTGAAATTTTCAATATATGGATGGATTTAATTAAAAGAAATTTCATATTCTTTTTGTCAATCTAACCGTTTAAACGCCAATGTTCCCAAATGGGAACATTGCATTATTTGCAATACAAAACACATATTTTCCAACATAATAACGATGTCTTTATTTTTCCTATGAAATATAAGGTGGATTTCAACTTTTGAAAAAGACAAATATTTATGTTTAAGCATTTATCACAGGTACATAGAATATGAAAATTGATTAATTTGCATAAAAATATAATTTTTGTTTTCATCGTTTTCTCTATATTACTTACATTTTACCGTTAGGAACCTAAATATTTTTCGAATTCGAGAAAATACTCAAGAAGAATGTATAATAGCATATAGCGGAAAATAATTTGTTACATTTGCATAGGTTGTCATGCAATAGTCATGTTCCAAAATGAGAAGACTGAAATGAAAACAGCCAAAAAACTGCAAAAATATTTTCTTTTGTTATTTTTTAAATTTGTATGCATAAATCAAAACATTTGAAGCTGTAATATAAGAAAAACAAAATTATTATTACATTGCGATATTAATTTGGCGTGTAAACGGTTAACGGTTTATATTAGTAGGGTTTCGTTCATCTGAAATTCATAATACTCCGTAACATAATACATCGTAAATCTAAACATAAATAAAATACTGATTTCATAAAAATGACTCCTACTGTCATTAATGGTGTCATTTTGATTATGCAAAAAGAATAAATATATATTTGTACAGTTATTTTATGATCAGATCTGAAGAGGTTAAAGTCTTTGTCTTATATAAACCTAAATATAGAGTCAAAGGTGAAAACGTAAACACCCCCTACTGATTCTGAAAAAGAAAAAAAAATCTTAGAAGATAGTTACTGGTACCAAACAATTGAAAATAAAGTCCGCTTTTAAATAATGTATATAAAATTTGTTTAGGGGACAATTTACATATTAATACGTCCCCTAACGTTATTTTTTTTTTTCAATAGCAATACCCATGTGGCAGCATAAATGAATTCTACACTCTTCAACTAGCCAAAAATCAAATCTTTATACAATTCGTACGATTAGTTTACGAGAAATTAATTATTTTAAAACAAACGCCTTTTTAGGTGCGTTCGTAATTATATAATACGTAGCACCTATAGTGGTCGTTCAGTCCGTCCGTCTGTCCGTCCGTCCGTCTGTCCGCATATAACAACGCAAAAACTACCCAACCGAATCGTTTGAAATTAAAAATACATAATTATTACATAATTTTGTCGAGTCATTTCAAATTTTATGAAACTCGGATGCATAGATCAATTACAGGGGCAATCAAAAGATTCCATTACATTACGGTCAATGGATAAAAAAGTTTAAAATGCATTTTAATCGTTTGAAATTTAAAATACGTAATTATTACATAATTCTGTCGAGTTATGTGAAATTTTTTGATAATCGTGTGCATAGATCAATTACAGGGGCAATCAAAAGTATTCAATTACATTATGGTCAATGGGGAAAAAGTTTCAAATATATTCTATACGTTTGAAATTTAAAATACATAATTATTACATAATTTTCTAGAGTTATTTCAAATTTTATGAAAATCGGATGCACAGATCAATTACAGGGACAATCAAAAGTATTCCGTTACATTACGGTCCATAGGAAACAATGTTTCAAATGCATTTTAATCGTGTTACACTCATGCGAACTTAATAAAATTTATATGCAACTATAAAATACATATTATAATATACATCATACATAATTTGTGGTGCAAAGAACATATGTTATTGATTTACAAGACCACACAAAAGTATTCCATTACATAATGGTATAGGGAAAACATTGTTTGATGAGCGTTTTAATTCTAATTCACTATTTACAATTTTATGAGATTGATATATGAAAGTAATATTTTTAAAACTTCGTTATCGTACGAACGCACCTAATTTGCTACGCTTCACGTGCAATTTCCAATTTGTTGATGCTGTATTGAAATTGAAATTAGGTACTCGATTGCTGACCGAGCGAGCTTCCTTCTTGATTAAGGCATCTTAAATTTCACTCAAGTGGTCATTCAAAAGATTGCCAGATTACACGCTATTTTAAAACATCTATTCATTTCTGTCATAGACGGCTTCTTAAGCTATTATTTTGCCCCTTTTTAAGCATAATGTGAAAACTATTTGGAAGAAAATTTTGAAATTTTGGATTTACGTAAAACAAAATTTAATACATTTAAATCCTTAAAAAAAATTGTAGGCTGCACTTCATAATCTTTTCGAATATTAATTTCATAAATCATATAATAAAATTTCAAATTCAACGTGTTTATGTTTAGATATTTTAGTATTATTGCTACATAAAAAATAGAACATTCAGAGTATAATTTCAGAAGATACTAATAAAAATATAAAAATGTAATTTAATACTTGAAATTTCGTATTTAGGCATAGTTTGACCTGAAAATTTGAAATATCTTGATAAAATTGAAAATTACTATTGAAAAAAATAAAGTTTGGGTTCGTTTTATTTATGTAGATGGCTCCCTAAGCAAGTTTTATATATATTATTTAACACTAGAACGCCCGGAAGGAGTCGATTCGACTCCGACCATGCAATTAAATTTCAATTCGAGCCAGAAATTTTTTCTTGAAATAAGTTAAATTTGAGCCACACAGATTTACGTTAAATAAATCAATTAAATAATTTTGAATAAAAATTCTGGGGTGAAATATTATTATAACATTTGAGTAAAAATTCCGGGCGTTCTAGTGTTAAAATTCGACTTTTTTTTCAATCGTTCGGTACTAGTAAATTTCTTTTACGATATTTTGCTAAGGAGTTACTAGGGGAGTTTTCCGTTTTTCTCACAACTTAACAAAGAAAATTAAATGCAGTTCTGATCGTCATTCAAAATTCAGTTCTCTTGTTTATATACTTCTCTTATACTTGTGAACGACCTAGACAGATGATATATTTAATATGCATAGAATGTTCGAAACTCAAATATAAATAAAGTTACATTGTTGTACCTGGAATGTTCGTATTGCCTGGGAGAACTAACTTATCACTATTTTTTCTGAGAATACAATGGAAAATAAAAAACATTAAATTGTGTTGAAACTGCAACTCCTAAGAAACAAAAAGAGATGACAGCAAATATTCTTTTAATCACTAAAGAAAAACTATTCAGAAATCGTTACGACACCTCAACCAATGTCAGATGAAGCTTCCGATTGGATGCCCTATACCAGGGTTAGTGAACCTTTTTACATCCGCATGCCTAATTTTTCTCAAAAAAGATTTTACGTGACTATAACATGCCAAAAACCTAAAAAAAATTATCTAAATTATTTAATCAAAATTTCTGATTGTTTTTCTGTTTTTGAGGGGAAGGCGATTTTAAGTTATGGATATACATGCAATAATTGTAATAAGATTTTTTAAGTAATAAAATGATGAATGCGATTTCGGTATTGGTGATATTAATATGGTATTCAACTTAGTTGCTTTTAGCGGAATTCAAGCTGAATTTAAGACGTTTTCCAATACTTAAGATTTTCGTATCATTCTTTTTCGAAAATAATCACTTGGAAAAATAAATAAATGGAACAATTGAGAAAATTGTCATAACTATATCTAGACGTTATAGTTTCATCATTGGCAATTTCAATTATAATGTTTGACATTTTTCTTTAATAAAAAGCTACGTGTTGCTGGTGACTGGCTTTTTCGCTAATCGCTTCCACAGATTTATCTCGGAAAATGAAACATTCAAATTTATTGAAAAATTAATATCTCGAAAAGTATTTGTTGGAAAATTGTTTGACAAACTACGTTAGAAAGATAAAAAAATTTCTTATATATATATGTATATATATATATATATATATATATATATGTATATATATATATATATGTATATATATATATATATATATATATATATATATATATATATATATATATATATATATATATATATATATATATATATATGTACATATATATATATATATATTGCATTCATTTTATTTATTTATTTTTTCAGATTTACTCGTTACACTATTTTTTTACTTTATTATAATTCAATTCAATTCTAATTCTTCGTTTTGGTTTATTGTTTTATTGATAAAATCCATTGGTGAATCTTGTCTACTTTTAATGGTATTATATATATATATATTTCAAATCTAATGATTATGCCAGTTTTCAAATATTGAATTTTAAAAAAATTACCAGATTTTGCAATGGAGGACCATATTGAAATCTTCATGTATAAATAAGTAACAGTTATGGTAATGCGTTCTGACGTGTATGCTGGCTAGAGCATGAATCACAAATTATAGCAAAGTTCGCACGCTCCTTATACTTTTTAAGGACTGTGGCAAAACTATTAATGACACATAATTGCATTTAATTTTTAAGGAACATAATTTTTAACCACCATTCTGAAATTTTGCAATATTTTTCTGCAGTGAGACACTTTAAAAATACTTTTAAAATTTTGTGGTAAAATTGTGCAAACTCTGTTAGTAAACATATTATTCTATTGAAATATAAAAATGAATTATGATGTCACGAATGCATGACTTTTAAATAAGCCCGAATGTTCGGGTTGTATCCGCTTGTGTCTAAAAACACAAGTTCAAAAATGCATGGCATATTTGAAAACACAATTTCTGTTTTAAGTCGGAAAAATATCGATCTTTTTGTGCAGTATTTTATATGGTTACAAATTTGGGTACTTTTTGGTTATCCCGTCGACCAATTTCACCAAATTATACAAATCGTCAAACTAATAGCCAAATCATACATGTTGACATAAATTTTATTTTAAATAACGAAAAAACAAATAATTAGTAGAATATTAATAAAAATAAAAATAAAAAGTCGAAATAAAAATCACTTAATGACGTTTTAATCACGTGTATCATATTTAATATCATTGAATGTGACATTCACGATCATCCAATATTGTCACTTAATTTCATAGTTTGGCGGTAGTATTTGGTGGACGAGATAACCGAGTAGTACCCAAATTTGTATATATATTACATAATATGCTAAAATTTATTTCAGTTAAACGAGTAGCGGATTTAAAATTTTCTATTCAGCTGTTTTTATGAATAAACGGATATTCATTTGGGACCATTCATGCAACTCTGTATATCGTCTATAGAATTTATGCACGCCAAGTAATATTTGAAATAATTAGATCCAATTTAATGTGTACCACAGCCAAAAACGCACTTTCATCGATTATTATTGTTCCCCGGCTTAAATAGCTGGGTTGCTAGAGTTGGCATCTTTTTTAAAACTTTTAAATCTGAAATCTTACGTTCACTCCAGAAAATCTGTATTTGGCTTTGTATATCTGTATCTGGCTTTGGTTTTCTTTATTTAATGAGAGACGTTTCCTGATTATCTAAAGTAAAAAATTTTCTTTCAGAATTTTTGATGTGAATACGAACTTTTAAATTGAAAGCAGAGGCAAAATTGGCAACCCAGTTAAATAATTGATTATTGTTCAAATTTTTCTATAACCATTTTTTTTGTTTAAATAAAGGATAAATTTAATGCATACTCTATGCTACAGTAAGTGATGTGTAGTACACCTTAGTAATTATATATAAATTTCAATGTGTTTAAAATAGTGTAATATCATTAAAATACACTGCAAACAATTTTCTCCCATAAACTGTAACGCAACGAAATACTCTTGATTGTTCCTGTAAATGAACCCTTAACACATTTCATTTTTAATATCGATCATGCCATACTAATTCCCGATAACAACTATGAATGTAATAATAATCGGACTATATTTATACGAGTGATAGCACGAGTGGACAGACAAACAGACATCAGACAGAAGATAAACACTTTTCAAATTTGTTGGGAAGTTTTAAAAATGCATAATATCAGATTATTTTATTAGTCCTTTTAACTGTTTCTCAACTATACAGAACTCAATCTATGTATTACGGTGATGTTGCCTAACGCCAGGTGAAGAAAAAAAGGTCATGAAGACATCATTTGAGTCCCCAAATCACAAAAGAAGTCATATTTTGGTCACGCTAATACAACGACACATCGGATAATTTGGCACTTCGATGCAATTTCATGTCGACTGATTTGGTGTCAGAAAACATGTACACAAAAATAAATCACAAAAGCAAGTCTTCATCGTATCTTAAATTACAAGGAATTTAAAAACTTTATCTTAAGACTGACTCTTTATCGTAATCAATCAAGCATTTTTCCGAACAATAATATTTCTTTTTTTTTCTGTCTCTTAGATAGCTTATTTAAATGGAGAAAGCTAAAAAGTACCCCCCCCCCCCTCCACACACACACACACATCTCTTCAACAGAACATTTACCAGAAAAGGCTAATGTGTATTAGAAAAGATCAAAATAGTTCAATTTAATACAATGGAAATAAAATTTAGCAAATTTAACAAACAAAAGATCGTGTGTAGTTTACATAATTTGGAATATCCTAACCGATTAAAATCAAAACTTTTTTTTTCAGGAATAAAAAAAGGCAGTTTAAAATCAACATTTTGTGGCCTCAAATGGAAGCCAAAATACAACTCAGCGCAACTCTTCACTGCAAGAGGCGTTGTCTTAGCATCATCAATTGCGACCGTCTCTGGAGAGCCCATGCACCGCCGATATCTCCCACGCGGGGCACCTAACAATGTGATGGATGGACGGACTTGATTCCCACCTGACTCACAATCCAGGCATTCCTCATATGCTTATCAAACATTCAATAGAACACAACAGGGCTCTGGCTATAGTAATCGTCCGACGATAACTTGGTAGCTCTCGAATCTTTAGAGGGATAGAGCATGCCCTGGGAATCGAGAGCATCATTTTTGTTCACATTTCAATGGAATCCGAAATTTTGTGGAGCTATTTTGATAAGAGACAAGTATGATATTTGGCGAGATATATTTAGATGTATGGGAGACGAAGGGCGTCTATGTAAAAATCTATCGTCTTTGATCTTTTAGAGACTATGCAAACATCATTTTCAAAAGATCTGTTTTAAAAAATTTTCTATATTCATAACGTAGGCTGATTTTTCGAAATGAATAAATAATCGAATGAACAAATTTTTGTTATTGGAAGAGAAAACAAGTTGGAAATTGCACGTGAAGCGTAGCAAATAAGGAGCGTTCGTACGATAGCGAAGTTTTAAAAATATCATTCTCATATATCAATCTCATAAAATTGTAGATAGTTAATTACAATTAAAATGCGCACCAAACAATGTTCTCCCTATATTATTAAGTAATGGAATACTTTTGTGTGGCCTTGTAAATCAATAAGAAATGCTCTTTGCACCACATATTATGTAAAATGTACATTATAATATGTACTTATAGATGCATATCAATTTTATTATGTTCGAATGAGTGTAACACTATTAAAATGCATTTGAAACATTTTTGTTTTGTTTAAACCCCATTGAGCGTAATGTAATGAAATACTTTTGATTGTCCCTGTAATTGATCTATGCATGCGATTTTCATAAAATTTTAAATGACTCAACAAAATTATGTAATAATTATACATTTTAAATTTCAAACGATTAAAATGCATTTGAGACTTTTTTCCCAATTGACCGTAATGTAATGGAATCTCTTTTGATTATCCCTGTAATTGATCTATGCATCCGATTTTCATAAAATTTGAAATGACACGACAAAATTATGTAATAATTATATATTTTAAATTTCAAACGATTCGGTTGGGTAGTTTTTGCTTTGTTATATGCGAACGGACAGACGGACGGACGGACTGAACGACAACTATATGTGCTACGCATTTACAAAATTACGAACGCATCTAAAAATGAATATTTAATGTTTTATTTCGTCTCCGTTTGACTAATACATTTGAAGTTTAATTTCTCTCTCTTTTTATTCGTTTTTAGATGAGTTCGAAATTATTTAAATACGAAGCACCTATAGCAGTCGTTCAGTCCGTCCGTCTGTCTGTCCGCTTAAAACAACGCAAAAACTACCCAACAAAACGTTTGAAATTTGAAATATATAATTTTAGCTTAATGTTGTCGAGTCCTTTAAAATTTTATGAAAATTGGAAGTATAGTTGAATATCAGGGACAATCAAAAATATTCCGTTACATTTCGATCAATGGGTATAAATGCTTTCAAGTCTATTTTAATGATGTTACACGCTTTCGCACATAATAAAATTGATGTACATCTGTGAAATCTGAAATAAACTATACATTCTGTAGGATCTGTTATGAAAAGAATATTTGTTATTAATTTACAAGACTACCCAGAAAAGTATTCCATTACATAATGGTTAGGATAAAATATAGTTTAATATAACTAAAACGCGCTCCAAACAATTTCACATTTTATGAAATTGACATACGTTTCTGTGGTTTATCACAAGTTACTTCCTGTATAGTACAGAAAGCAGATAGTATTTACTGGGGAATAGAAAAATATTTCGGATGCTATACTGTATCTGAAATATTACACCAAGATCTAAATATTTTTAATATTTCATTATAAAACGAACGCTCCTCATTTGCTTGGTTTCACGAGAAATTTCTGATTTGTTTTTTACTTTAAGGATTGTAATTAGTTTCTATAATAATAATAACAACAAAAAGAACAGTAACACAAAATTTTCAGATTTTTTTTTAGAAAGACTGCAGTATAAAAATAGAAAATTGCAAGAAAAATTTTACTTTTATTTGTAATAACAATGAACCAGTTAAAAAAATTCTTTATATTTAGAGTGGAATTAAATTACAGTCGGCTCTCGTTAATTCGAAGTCGTTGGGAATACATGCTCGAATTATCCGAAGTTCGAATTATGGAAAATATAAAATGAAAACATTCTCAAAATTACATTAATTTTGAGCAAGTAAACAAACATGTTTGAAAACATGCTATTACAAAGGAATTAATGTTATAGTGTTTTTTTATTTATTTCGTCTGTTATCATTAGAATATGACTCAATATTAAATTAGAATGGATAAATACATAAACTAATTAAAAGCTTAGAAACAAGAACGATGGAAGAAAGTTTTAAAGCGTCACTGATGGACAGACGGGGCTCTAAGAAAGTGGATAACAATTGCATTGCATTTTATCTATACTTGTTCGGAACAATTTTCACAAAAATCAAAGAAAGAAAGTTATTCAAATCAGTGAGAAAGAAGAAAAAAAATGAAAAATCGGAATTCTTGTTAGTTCGAATTAAACAAAGTCAAGAGAAAATGAGTTCGAATTAATGAAAATTTTAAACATTATTCTGCCATTGAAAATTTCGGGACTTCATGTTCAGTTCGAATTAAGCGAAAATTCGAATTATCCGATTTCGAATTAACGAGAGTCGACTGTATTTTCAATTGGATTCAATTATTGCTCGCACAACGCATACAATATCTACAATACGCTTTATCTATTTCACTCTATCTGAATTATCCTTTTAAATATTCAAAGAAGTGTTATTGAATCAGTATTCAAAATATGGTATTATTTAAAAATAAATTTTGCGTCATACGAGTTACCCTTGCCTTGTCAACGGAAGATTAAATGATATTATTGCTGTTATCACGACCAGTTTTTATCTTCTATAATCGGGTTGCTATTCTTTTTTCTTATATTGAGGCATTTGTTGGTATTGAAGGCCGCATTCACCATCACTGGGACAGTTGATATCTGGTTTTGCGATTTATTAAGAAAAAATATATATACATTTGATAATAAATTTACATAAAAAACTAGTATATAACCCTCATCAAAAACGACGAAATTTTTGTCTGCGTTTCACTTTCATAAGACTTCATACAAATGAAGATTTTCTTGCTAAAGTGTTTGTATAGTAGAAAAGTACATTTTCATAATGACAAATGAGTTCTATAAATACAAATGATGACATTTTTTCAATCATTGTTCAATTTATGAAACAGTTTTAAAAGAGATTAGCTTATTTCGTTCACTTGAAATTTGATTGCAAAGTAAATAAAATATATATATTTCTTACAAAATGTAATTAAAATGTAAGGGGTATACGTCATGTACTATATGTATTAACTATATCAATGCAGATAAAATTTCGATTTTTAAAGTAGTAACATTCGAACATAACTTGGAAATGAAAATAAAATTGTAATTTAGTAAGAGAATGTGAAAAAATAATTTTCAGTCATACAAATGCAATCTCATAATTAAATTTCGTCTGAAAGAAAAAAAATCGTTTTACTTATAATGCAAAAAAATAAAATAAAATAAAATAAAAATAGATAAAAAAATAAAAAAATAAGCGGGTAAGTGTGAAGCTTTTAAAAATTCATAAGACTAAATTTAAATTATAATATTAATTTTATTTATATTGACAAAATTATAAAATTCTATAACGGAATAAAATAATATACAACCTCTTCATATATAACAAAAGTTTAAAAAATAAGTATTCAATTATGTATCATTACTTTCTGCATTTTTCTTAAATAGTTAAATAAAACTATAAGTTCTTTTATTTATATCGATTGTCAATAGATGGCGCCAAAATAGTGTTGCTTTATCTATATCTGGTTATCCGTTTCTCATAATAGTTTGTTATTCGTTATTTTTAATTTAGAATTTAAAATATTATGCTTGGACACTTTTTGAAGATTTTGGAGAAAAGAAAGAGAATAGATATGATACAATGCAGATTATGTGTATATTTCAAGATGTTGAACAATCGACATACTTATGGCATCTAAATACTTCTGCTTAAGGGTGTTCTCAACTGCTCCGCTTAACAAGCGCAGAACGTTTTGACACATTTACAAGTTCAATTTTTAATAGAAAGATATAAAATTGGAATGCCTAACTATAGAAGCGATTTCGAATTGAACTTATTTTTCCATTTTATGATAGTTAAATTATTTATCCAGTTCTAAGCTATTTCGACCACTTGATCACCTGTTTTTATCCTGCTTTTTGACCGGTTTTTCTGTTTTCGTCGGGAAAAGTGCTCAAAAACATCAACCTTGAAAGCTTGTTATAAAAGATCTATTGTGTTAAAAAAAAAAAAAAAAAAAAAAAAAAAAAAAAAAAAAAAACAGAAAAATGAGTGCAATTAGGCAGCTTCTGAATAACAACACCTGCTATTTTCATATATTACCGAACAAAAATAAATTAAAGCATATGTCACAAAGTTTCCCTTTTTGATTTAAGAACACCCTTTACGTGGCAGCCAAAAGTTGCTTTTCTTGAAGATGAGAGTAAACCCAGAATCGTCATATTAGTTTATTATATAAATAGATTTCAATAATTGTCGCTGCCTCTCGAACTTTTATAACGACGGTATGGACAACAGTTATTTTATGTTTGAAATAAAAAAAATATATTTGTCTCCTTAGGAATAACGTTTAAGACCACGTCATTTATTTTGTCACGTTTGAAACATCTGGGTATAATATAAATTCATGAAAACTATTTCATGCATTATTTTTTATTAATTATCCCCTTATTCATACTACCAAAGAGTAGTTAAACCCTAAATCCTTCTTCATTCCTCTATGAAAAATTTTAAAGGATAGAGACCACCAACTTTTTTTGTAAACATCTGTCAAAAACTTATGAACAATAGAAACAAAGGTAGGGCTTCTGCGCTCTTGAACTCTCCCATGAACGTTTTCTGCTAATGCACTTTGTTTATTGTAGCAGTTAGCATTTCAGCTCCAGCTATACACCCATCTCTCATATCACAACTGGAGAGGTAGCTATATATAACAAACCCGTTTCCCACGTTATTAATGGGAGTGAATTCAAAACAATATTCTTCCTTTTTTTCTCTCTTGGCGTTAAACTGCTACTCGTGATATAACAACATCGGTTTAAAAGACCACGCATGGCACATCAATAGCCAATCATTATGGCGTTACTGTAACCGCCTTCTCTAAGAACACGATATCGTGGCCATTAAGTGGTAATTATTGATCGACCACCGTTTTTTATACCTTTAATTCTATTTTAAATATCCTTATACTTCTTTACATGTAACCCCTTTGGAGGTAATCGGAATTCCATATTAGGAACCTATACTAGCGGTCAAGCATATGAAATGTCTTGGGCGAAATGCTCTATTAAATAGTTATTTCTCTTCGTAATGGTTTGATAATAAGACGTTTTAAACATTCTACTTAAGTAAAGCATTTAGTTCTAAGCTTTTAGATAAAATGATGTGATAAATAATTATAAAAATGATGATAAGCATTTGAAATAATCAAAACATTATACTTCAAATTTTTTTACTACCCCTAATGTCCTATAAGGGATTACATTTATACATGTAAACCTTTAGGTGTGATTGGAATCCCCTGTTAGGCATATTACAAACGGTCAAGCATGCCAAAGATACTAAATGCCCTATTAAATAGTTATTTCTGTCCTCGTTTGATGATAAAACCATTTTATGGAGACGATTGACGTTAATATATTTTTTTTTATTTGAATTTTAGTGAGTTGAAATTTCCAAAGCATTACACTTCATTTTTTTTATTTTCCTTTTTTTAATGATCTAAGAGATTACATTTATACATTTATCATTTAAATGATATTTAGGTGTGACTGGAATCCCACATTAGGCATGTTAAAGAGGTCAAACATACAAACTAGACAAAATGCTCTGTTAAATAATTATTTCTGTCCTTATTTGATGGTAAACCGTTTTAAGGGCATGATGAAGGTTAATATATATATATATATATATATATATATATATATATATATATATATATATATTTAATTTTTGAGATTTGAAATTTGGTGAAAATATAAACACCATTCACCGTACGTATATTAAACACCTTTAAAGAATTTTTCAATATTATCATAATTTTAAGATTTTTAAAACATTTAAAATTTCAAAACGAAATTTTAAAATTCTCCTAAAATGCTCCATGGGTCGTTCGGAAAGTCATGTTCGTTTAGAAGAATTAATTCGTATGGAAAAATTCCAGCATTATTAGATATTGTTTCTGATATCTAATGTTTAGTAATTAATGGGCAGAATTTTCCAGTACGAACTGATTTTCCCAAACGGACACGACTTTTCGTAAAACCAAATAATTTTTGAGTTCACTCCTCGGTTTTGCGTTTTAACCCCTTGGGGATGAGCGACACGTATAGGTGCCGCAAAAAGACTTAAGAATCCGTGTTTATCACAATCAGTAAAATGTCACTGTAAAATTTGCCTTATTTAATAGGAGTATTTTCTCGATTTAATAAGGCACAAATTTCTATTTTAAAAATCTGGTGACAAAACTAAAAATTTCGTAAAAGGCTCCCATCGTGAAGGGTTTATTCACTTAAAATTCTATTTGATATATATTTATATATATAGATTTTTTATCCATTGAATAGTTAATTTTTTAGAGAAATTTTTTTCAGAATTCCATATCGATTTTCATAAAAATTTTGTTTTTTAATAAGTTAAAAGTCGAATTTAATTATCTTAATAAAGTCGAATTTTAAATTGCATTTACAGTTTCTTTGCAAGCAATATGAGAATTCTTTCTTATCAGTTTCATAAATTTTGATCAAAAATTAAGACGTATGCAGCTTTTTAAAAGTCTAAAAACATTGGCAGTTCAATTTTGAAAAAAAAAAAAAAAAAAACAGATTTATTATAAATTACAGTGTCTATAATTTTTTTTAACACTTTCCAACAAAGTTGAAAAGTACTAATATGCATTCGGTTTGTCTGTCCGTCTGTTCACGCTTTAAACTCTAACCCTCATAAATATACTCGGATTTTCATGCAATTCATAAAGCTTATTTTGGGTCACCAAAGGATGTTTGGTATTGTATATGAAGTACGTACGATTAATGGTTCATTTACAGTGACAATCAAAAGAATTCGATTACATTATGGTAGAAGGGGGAAAATCGTTTGGAGAATACTTTAATGACATTACGCTATTTCATATGTATTGAAACTGATATAAATCATTGAATTTCACTATGATCACGGAGCATTCATAGCATTTTTTATTAATATACAGTGACACACAAAAGAAATCTGTTACAGTACTGTCTTTGCTTAATAATTGCAGGAGAATTCGTTTTAAAATTGGTATACGCTTTTAAAATTAATTATTATTATTATTATTATTATTATTATTTTTTTTTTTTGCATATTACTCTTTATATATAATTTTTACACCTCATTTATAGGGCTGCACAAAAGTATTCTCATACCATTCTCCTTATTAGAGAGACTTGCTGAAGGGGAATTTTCTGAAATATATGTACCTCTGAAATGAACTAAATTTTGGAATGTATGTTTTTAATAGATACAAATCTCTATATATCATATACAGGGCTGCTAAAAAATTCGGATAATTTTCCGATTGTAAATGGAAACTGGGAACAACTGAAATTCGGTTTTGAAATGCGTTATGCATTTCCATATGGTGAAATGAGACGTAATATCTTAATTTTTTAAACGGTGCAGTTTTGTTACATTATTCTGAATGTGTTGGAAAGGTTCTCATAATCTATACTTGAAGCATGATTTTTTTTTCTTTCTTTTTTTTAATTGATCTTAATGTAACGGAAAACTTTCGACTATCCCTGCGAACGAATTATAAATGCAACACACTTCATTTTCAACAATGATCGAGATTTTTTAAACGTCAATAACATACAAAATTTATAGTATACATACAAGAGTATGATTTCTGGCAAATCGAAGTTATAAATGCTTTTTAATTATGTTTGGAAAGTTTAAAAATTTATGATGAGAAATTTTGCAAATCATACAAGATACAACATAGCAAATAATACAAACATTACACTTCATTTTTTTTTTCTTTGTTTCGTAATAGCACGTTTGAATAAACCTATAAATATGACATATTGATTGCGTATTTGATACTCTTTTGAATTTTAACTTAGCATAAAGTTTTTAAAAAGCCTAGGGGCTGTATGAAATTATAATGTATAACTTGTAAAAAATTGTTTGGGGAAAACTTTATTCAACTTATTGTAGAATGGATAAGATATCAACTATAAATAGAAACAGTTTTTTCTCATTTTCAAAACTTTTTTTTTTACAAGTATTTTTGAATTTAATCAATGTCGAGATTACATAAAAATTGCTTATTCTCGATCGAAATAAAAAAAGACCGCATTCTTCAATTCAGTTCGAGGCTATAAAAATCGCCATTTTATCAGCTGTGACGTCACACAAATACTATTTATTGTGCTTACCCTATTCAGACGATTACAGAAAATTTCTTTTACATTTTAAAGACTATCAATAATATAGCATTTATTTGTAACTAATAATGTTTCGGTTCCAGGCTATAAAAATTACCATTTTAACAACTGGGACGTCACAGGATTACTGTCCATTAGTGTTCATTTCCTACTGTTAAAAAAAAAAAAAAAAGGTTTAGAGAAAAAGCATTGTGAAAAATTTCTTTATTTTTATTAAATGAACTGAATTTGACGTGATATAATATTTATGATACCTTTGAATATCTCTTTCTACCTTTGAAATCAGGAAATCTTATTCAATTAATTCTTACATTTTGGCTGAATAAACTAATTAACGTCCACTTTGAAGAAATAGAAATAAATATCTACCTCTCGATTTTACTATCCTCATTCGTAGAATCCAATAAGTAAAATTATATAAAGGAAATAAATGGTAAAAGCTATTCTTTCAATTTTTATTTATTTTATTATTTTGGGAGTTGTTTTTTTCGTAAAAGAAGATTAGGAAGAAAGAATTGGAAAGCCAGATAACAAGATCTTATATTTATAGTTTTTCTTCATCAAAATCTTTTTTTCGGTTTTCAGTTGCTTTGTGTTATCGAAAAGTTAATTTATTAAGCATTAAAGAAAGAAATAGCTTTCAATCGATATTACTCATCAATTTTTACTTCATTATCAAACAATATGACCTTCAGTTTAGAGAAAACAAGTATATCATATAACTTTATGCTTTCAGTGACATCATTTAAGTGAATTATATTGGGATATTCAAACAGTTTATCATTTAGATATCTAAGAAGACGAAAAGTTTGATTTCACAATTTTTTATTACCACAGAGGTGCTTAGTAAATAGGAATTTAATAATTATTCATTAGTTGACTTTGTCTGTGAAAAATGACAGTCGTGATATGCAGCATGACACTGAAGAGACTTTTGTAACTTGTGTGGCAACGACTTTGTTGACCAATTACCAAAGGTTTAAAACCAATAGTAAAATGTCACAATACTTTTTATTAATAAGAGAGAAAATTTGTTAAAGTTACTAAAATCTTTCGAAAATATAACAAAATTCATGAAAGTTACTTTAGTAACAAAGAGGGAAACGCTAAATAATTGTAAAATTTTGCATATAATATACAACGTTATCACTTATTATCAATATCTGATTACTAAATCTCTTCTTTTGAAGGTTATGGTTCCAGTTACAAAAATGTCTCAAACGATGTTCTTTCTCATATCAAAATACACTTTTGTCAAAATATGAATACTTTTAAAAGTTAAGAAATTAAACTTTTTATACGATCTGTGGTTCTTACAAGTTGTATTTAAAAGGAGAACGTTCACTATTATTGTTGTGACAATTCGAACAGATTTTCATAAAAAATCCTATTGTTTTATTAAAAATTGCATTTAGGATAAAAATTGATATTACCAGAAAATACCATTGTGGTTTTACTCTCATAAAAAATATGTAATTTGTAACAAAATGTATTTTGGTTGTCTATATATAACATTTTGTTGCTCTTGTGACCAAAATTTTATAACTACTTAAAAAAAATGACGTAAATGATTTTTATTTTGATGAACATCATTTAAAAAAAGTTTTCAAATTGGAACTTCTAATTGGAATTTCTAAAGTTAACTGTTTAGGAAATGGTTTTAAGATGATGAAAAGAGGAAAAAGCCAGTACCCTGTATGTTCTACTCTATACATAGCAATGATATCCCTACGCCTAGCAATGATATCCCTACATTGGCTAAATTTTAATAAAATACCATAACAGTATTTTTAAATGATTTTCACAGAAATTAATCTTTAGATCTGATTATCCAGTCAATTCAAATTAATGATAAAATACATGTTATAAATATTTCCTCGTGTGATACAAATTTATTCCTTGATCTTTATTCAAAACTAGTTGAACTAACCGGCCTCGAACGTGTCATATATAGGGGGTCTCCTGGATAAAATAAATTAAAATGAAATAATATGGTAACCAAAGTAACAGAAATTTGTGCATTCCCGTCTATAAATTGATAAAAAAAAACAACCAGAAAACGTCAAGTTATTGTATCACAACCATAATAAAATCCCTGAGCTTTAATATCAGAATGACCGTTTTCTTTCGTGGATGTAACAACAAAGATATACTATTTCTCTGAGAATACAAAAATAAATCCACTGACGGGCGTACCATTTAGTAAAATTATTGTTTATACGGCATCTACAGTGCTCAGCAAAAGTTTAGACAATGATAGATTACGTTTCTATATTCAGAAGTATGTATCGAATGTTTGTAATTCATCTGTAATATATTACTTGTGACTTATCCTTTATTCACAAACAATAAATTTTGAATTTTACCTTTTACATAAAATATAATGACAAAAAAATGAAATTAACATTGTCGCAAAAGTATAGACAATTTGTATATTTACAGAAATATAGCAACAAATTAAAATCGAGTTGCACCCACATTGTTTGCAGTTAGTGCAAGAAAGTGACTTTTCATCGAAGAAACTAAATGCTGCGTCACTTGGGGGTCTATTTTGTACCAAACATGTTCAACAGCAGCTCAAAGCTCATTAAAAGAAAAGTATAGCAAAAATTTGCATAAACATTACGACATATGATGTTACAAAGGTTTTCGATTGGGTCCGGATCAGAACTACTGGCCGGCCCGTTGATATCAGTAGTATTTTCAGAATTAAACGAAGTTCCTGTTTTGTATTGAACATGAATAGACGCATTATCTTGCTAATTTCCATACTTTAGATCAGCTAAAAGTTCCCCAAATAACTAAAAATTAATCTCCAACGTATATACGTAGTCTTGTGTTGCTTGGCAACCAATGAATAACTCCACAGATACTCGAGCAGTAAAGCAAAGTGAGGACCAAATCATTAAAAAGTTACCTTCAAAGTCCCAGGCTCTTTACGCAAGTTGTGCCAATAGTATGCTCACCCGTTTGGGCCATTCAAATTCCACTTTCTTCCGTTACTGAATATCATAACGTAACATTTGAGTCCATATGACGTATGTTTGCAAGTCCATTGCATTCTGGACAACTTGTAGCGAGATTTTAAAGCTGATTGTTTCATCATTTTCATGTAAATTGATTTACCCGTTTCTTTAATTCATCTACAAATCATGTACGTCGACACAGAAAGTCCTGACTTACTTTTAATGTGATTAGCAATTATTATTTGTGTAAATGTCAGTTTCTGGATCCCTTTGTCATCACACAAGGTCTTCCAAATTATGTTTTGTTTTGAAGGAGTCATCCTTAGACTGTACTTCATAGACAGATCACTTTGGATGATTAAATGCTGCTGAAATTTCTGCAACAGCTTTTCCTTTCCATTTCAGCTTTCCTACTTCAATTACCTCATTTAACTGAATATTTTTACCTCACGGCATCTTCACTAACTGACGCTATATCGAGGCATAATTAAATACTTCAGACATTTGACATCATAACTTGGAAATTTCATTTTTCTAGGAACAGTTGGCTAAAAATCAAAAAAAATGTCTAAACTTTTGCAATATGCAATTTTTACTTTTTTCAGTTAAATTAAATATTATCTTATATTATAACCATTATTTTTATTCTACATTGTTTAAAATATATTTGAAAATAAGTATAGCCATTTGTAAAACTCACGTGTTCGTATTTTTTATTTAAAGGTTAAAACACACCAGTGTCTAAACTTTTGCTGAGCACTGTATAAACATTATAAAGTTAAAAATACTCTAGTAAGTAACGCTGAAATTATACTGATGATGATGGTAATGACATTACTCATAGATTGGCATTTGCTAAAATTTTTCTTAACTTCTGAAAGTCATATAATTTCGTTTTTTACACTGTAAAATAGAAAAAAGTTTTTTAAATGAATTTATTTGAAAATTGCAGGTATATTTTCTCAATTTACTGAATTTTAAAATAATTTTCCAGCATTGATATTTTTAAATGGGCATGCAACCCAATAACGAAAGATAAACCCGTTTGTTCCTAATGCAACATTATATAGAAAATACATGTCTGCGAATAATTCTAGCATCCTATTGTGGGTTTCAACAACCTTGCCCAATCATAAATTTAGTCTTTACTGCAATTTGACATCTTAACATGGCACTTTTGATTGTTTTTGATTGTCTAAAATAATACAAAAAGTTTTTTCAGTAACAGTTGCTTGAAAATCTAATCTCAATTTTCGTATTTTTTATCCATTTTAAATTAATTTTCCAGAATAGATATTTTTAATTGTGTGTGCAACTCAGTGAAGAAAGATATATCCGTTTGCTATTAACAATATTAAAGAAAAAAAAAAAAAAAAAAAAAAAGACAAGTAGTAACATATTGTTGATGGCAACAACCTAACCCAGCAATAAATTTCGACTTTCGAGAAAATATTTATGACTAAAACGAAAATACTAAAAATGCCTTTTCATGTAGTTATTTAGAAATCAAAAAAATATATTACTGTTTAAAAAAAACGATTTTTATTTATGTTCTATTAATACGCAGTATATAAGACAATTTTAACAAAAGTATCTTAGGATTCATTGCGATAATTTTTAAACGGAAACACAAATTTCCTCTCACAAAATCCAAATCCACAGCGATTAACATGAAAATAACATCAATTTCCAAAAGCATTCAACCGTGATGTCAATCATGAAAAACTAACTCTAAAAAATAATAGCTATGCTTTAATTTCTATTTGATGCAAATCGTAGAAAAATCGTAATCTATACTAATAAAATCCGTGAGCCTCTGTCTGTCGGCTTGAAGCCGATTACAGCTCGCAACGCGGGCGAGTTGGAAGTCGCGAGAGGTGTCTTTCGATTGGAAAAATTCCGGGGAAGTCATTTCGGGCATTTTCGAGACCGTGGGATCAAAATTAAAAAATGTTATGAATTAAAAACCCCTTGGGAATCGGAACGAAAAATATCTCAATTCCCTACGGAGCTCCGAAGCAGAACACTGCGCTACCTTGCGGTGAAGGAATGAATTTTTCCCCTTTGGCTAAAAGAAGAAACAGCCGAAAACCTCCATTTCTACCGGCGCTAATTGCATTTTTTCCCGCATCAATTTTTTTGACTTGCCGTAGAATATTTACCGTAGTTTTCGCTAAAATATTGAACTTAGAAATAAAACAGGACTATCGAAACTTTTTTTTTTGCGCGTTTTTTTTCTTAAACCATCATGCAGACAGTTTTTAAAGTAGAAAAAAACTGATTACATATTCAGAATCTGCGTAAAAATCTGCTTCTGATGAACTAAAAAATACGAAAAAATGTCTAATGGGCGCGTAGTACCCACCGTGCAAAACCAAATATTTTTAACGGGACTATTGGCGCGAAGCGACCATAGCAGCGCCGATCCACAATCTTTTTTTTTCAAGTGCACGTGGCCCACAGTGCGAAATCACATATTTTTAACGGGACCATAGCTCTTTAACTTACTTTTTTTTGTGCTTGAGGATTCGAACACCAAGACTTGCTTATTAAATGAATTTTTTTGCTTATTATATACTGCTTAATACCGAGGTTCGTTTGGAAAAAGTGGCCCAGCTAGCGGGCGTAGCTCGCTAGTCTATATTAATAAAATCCGTGCGCCTCTGTCTGTCTGTCTGTCTGCTTGAAGCCGATTACAGCTCGCAACGCGGGCGAGTTGAAAGTCGCGAGAGGTGTCTTTCGATTCGAAAAATTCCGGGAAAGCCATTTCGGGCATTTTCGAGACCGTAGGATCAAAATTAAAAAAGTTATGAATTAAAAACCGGTCGGGAATCGGAACAGAAAACGTCTAATTTCCCAAACGGAGCTCAGAGGCAGAATACTGCGCCACCTTGCGGTGATCGACCTGAACTTTTCCCCTTTGGCTAAAAGAAGAAGCAGCCGAAAACCTCTTTTTTCTCCCGGGAAAACGACTTTTTCTTTCGTTTCGGTTCTTTGAAAAACAACTAATTGGTAAAAAATGTTAAACGCGGTTTATTTTCATACTTTTTTTTTTGGTAGCATACACGAATATTGTGTAACCTAAGATTTACGCGATTAACACTAATTTTTGTTAGTACATACGGAAAACGAGCTGCCAAAATTATTTGTTAGTTATGTTGTTTGTGATATTAATGAAATTATTATTTTTTTTTTAATAGCAGTCTTTTGCAGTTTTTAATGTCGAAACTTTTTTTGTGCGTTTTTTCTTAAACCATCATACAGACAGTTTTTAAAGTAGATAAAACTGATTACATATTCAGAATCTGCGTAAAAGTCTGCTTCTGATGAACCAAAAAATACGAGAAAATGTCTTATGGGCGCGCAGCGCCAAGCTTGCAAAACCAAATATTTTTAACGGGACGATGGCGACCATGGCGCGTAGCGCCGGTGGGTGGCAGGCCGGTGGGCCGCCTTTGCACGGTGGACACGTAACGCCCACTGTGCGAAATCACATATTTTTAACGGGATAATGGGCGCATAACAACCATAGCTCTTTAATTTAGTTTTTTTGTGCTTGAGGATTCGAACTCCAAGACTTGCTTATTAAATGAATTTTTTTGCTTATTATATACTGCTTAATATCGAGGTTCGTTTGGAAAAAGTGGCCCAGCTAGCGGGCGTAGCTCGCTAGTCTATACTAATAAAATCCGTGCGCCTCTGTCTGTCTGTCTGCTTGAAGCCGATTACAGTTCGCAACGCGGGCGAGTTGGAAGTCGTGAGAGGCGTCTTTCGATTCGAAAAATTCTGGGAAAGTCATTTCGGGCATTTTCGAGACCGTGGGACCAAAATTAAAAAAGTTATGAATTAAAAACCGGTCGGGAATCGGAACGGAAAACGTCTTATTTCCCAAACAGATCTCAAACGGAGCTCTGAGGCAGAACACTGCGCTACCTTGCGGTGAAGAACAGGAACTTTTCTCCTTTGGCTAAAAGAAGAAGCAGCCGAAAACCTATTTTTCTCCCGTCAATTTGTCAAAGAATGTATAAGAGAAAAAGAAGTAATTGGTAAAAAATATTAAACACTGTTTAATTAATATAATCAGCACAACTATTTAAGCACAGCAAGATATGTTCACTAAGAGGTAATAATGTTGCTAATTAATATTTTGAGGATCTCAGATGTAGCTGGCTATTCATATATTTATTCTGTATGTGAATATTAATCGTTGTAGCTCATTTTCATACTTTTTCTTTTTGGTAGCATACACGAATATTGTGTAACCTAAGATTTACGCGATTAATATTAATTTCTGTTAGTACAAAAGGAAAACGAGCTGCCAAAATTATTTGTTAGTTATGTTGTTTGTGATATTAATGAAATTACTTATTTTTTTTAAATAGCAGTCTTTTGCAGTTTTTAATAAACAAACTTTTTTTGCGCGTTTTTTCTTAAACCATCATGCAGACAATTTTTAAAGTAGAAAAAACTGATTACATATTCAGAATCTGCGTAAAAGTCTGCTTCTGATGATCCAAAAAATACGAGAAAATGTATTATGGACGCGCAGCGCCAACCGTGCAAAACCAAATATTTTTAAAGGGACAATGGCGACCATGGCGGTGGGCCGGCTTTGCACGATGGGCCCGTACCGCCCACTGTGCGAAATCACATATTTTAACGGGATAATGGGCGCATAACAACCATAGCTCTTTAATTTACTATTTTTGTGCTGAGGATTCGAACACCAAGACTTGCTTATTAAATGACTTTTTTTTGTTTATTATATATTGCTTAATATCGAGGTTCGTTTGGAAAAAGTGGCCCAGCTAGCGGGCGTAGCTCGCTAGTTTATATAATAATATTCGATATAAATTGTAGAATGTTCTCAATGCATTTACAAGAACTGAAATATTTATTTCAATAATATAATAAAAGATAGAACATTACAAAAAAAAAAAAATAGCAAATAAATTGTAGCAACCGGTTTTTAGAACCAGTTTAATATTAATGTTTATGAAATTGACGTCATTCCTAGAACACAATTTTTAAAAAATTATTTTCATGAATTTTGTTCATGAAATTAAAAATCCTACTGTTAAACAAATTGTACTATTAAAAATCCTAAAAATCCTATTTAAATCGATTTTTTAACTATCAATACATTCGAATGAAGATACTGCGCCATTTTAATATTCATTTAATTAAATTTTTTACACATAAATGTCGATATAGCGAGCCCATAGCAACAGGCTCGCTCCAGATGCATTTGGCCGACTCGACATCCGCCCCATAGCAAAGTACAACACGTGTACGACCTTTTTACAGCCACGTGTGAAATAATTGTTGCATAGTCAGCACTCTTCCCACGAAAGGGCCTCAGCAACAAGAACAGAAGTGTCAGAATGATGCCGGATCCCGCCTGATGAAGACGTACTCAGCGGAGCTCTGATCGAAAAGACAGAAGATGGCCCTTAAACTTAATCCTTTAATTATTTTTTCCCTTGTAAATATTGTGCATTAATCAAGATCATTAAACTTATGTAATATTACCCCTGGACTCCTTAATCTACATAAATATGAAAAATGTTCATTTTCTTTTTTGAATTATGTCGATTTCAAATATGCAACATTATAGAGAGAGATATGAATTTTTATTGACAAATAAAAACAAAATACATGCATTATTATGTCATTTTTTGTGGAGTGGCAACAGGAGAGAAATGATTGAATTAGAAAATTTAAGATTAAGATATCTATGTAATGTTAAATTATGAAAGGCGTTACAAAAGAGGAGGAAATAGTGATCTGATAATTTTTTTAATTGAAAGCGATCGTTTCTATATTCTAAAACATATGTACAGTAAACGGTCAAAATTTGAAGATTTGTATAAGGAAGACATACACAGAGAACGGCTTTTATGTATATAGATTATTGTTATACCTCAATACTCTGTAACATTTATCATAATTTAGGGCGTATAGTTAAATATTAAAGTTAACTGATGTGCTGAATCAAAAGTTCTCTCAGACGTTGACGCTATGTTCAAGTCACCCAGACATGATAGTTTGCTGTCAAAATCTTCTCAAAATTTACCACATTCCAATGCAGCTCTGCTCCAAATCATTAAGCAATAAAGTAAAAAAGCTATTCTTTATGTTTCCGTAGCAAAAATCTCATGAATAAAATCTGATTAAATCTTTGATTTATGCTTTGCCGTGAGTGTACACTCTACTTCCCTTCGATAATTGCAGTAGATCAACGCCCCTATAAATATCGTGTTATTGTGTTCGTTTCACTCTTTTTTCATTATAAAACAACGCCTTTCTAACAAATGCCGCTCACAAATGATCCCTTTTCAACAGCATGATTATGTCTTAATATTTCAGCGTTTAACTGATCACTTGCTGATTGGGAGTCGTTTTAGATCAGAAACAGGCTAATTTGTCGATAAAAGAGTTCGATAATTCTCGCTTTCTGTAACAGGGTGTTGTTCGTCGGAATTAATCAGACAACCATTTTAATTCAAAGCCCGTTCCCCTTTATTGGGTGTTTTTGGACGGCTTATTAAAATTATTAATAAGTTTCATTGTTATAATTCCAATCATGTAAGTATACGGTCGTATTCAAGTTGACATGAAAGCTTAATCTTGAAACACTCCTTTAACAAAATCGAAAATTGAAAAATATGAAAAATATTAATATTTTTAACCCTCTGAGCGTCTTACAAAAGGGTAAAATTATGATGCTGTTTTTCTTTATAGGCTTATTCTTTAAAGGCTAAGAAAATATTATTCTTTCACCATTATTTTTTTTAAAGAAAGAAAAAAAGAAAAAACTTAATTACAAATAAGAATGTAATCCTTGAGATTATTAATCATTCTTCGATGTATTGAAAATTCATTAAATCTGCAGAATTATATTACCCTAAATATTGCTTATATTGCAGTGAAACCTGGAGTTTAGTGATAGGAATATTACGTGCCAAACGCTTTGAGGGTTAAAAAGTATTAGGAATTTTTTTAATTCAATTTTTTAACTTTTTTAAATTTTAATAAAACATATAGTTTTTTTTTCTCAAATAAGTGTCTATAAATTTAGATGTTGATTATTAAATATTTTTCGAAAAGATTTTTTTGATCTATTTTCTTCAACTAGATTAATTCAATTAAAAATAAATACTCTATGTAGACATTTAGAAACATCATTTCACATAAACACATTCCGATACATGCAGTTGCTAAATTATCACTATAAAAGTAATATCTCACTTCGTCCCCTGCATATGAAGTTTCTATTGTTACAAACTTTCAGTACATAATGTACATGTACAATACACAAATAGAACTAAATACAAACCTCGACACATAATTCTAACCTCGATATAACGATTGCAAAGAGTTGAAAATCATCGTTAAAGATTCGAAAAGCTTCAAAATTTTCGAAAATTTATTTCTTTTAGATGTTAAACACTTATCTTTTCCGAACATTTTGATATAATTGTTTCCTTGAAATTCCTATTAGAACAGAAGTTATGGCATTTAGAATTTATGCCTGCTCTAAGTCACTCTCCAAATGACGTTTTCGAGCATAAAGCGCAAGATATCTGAAAAACTTCTGAATATTTTTAAATGAAATTTTCAAAACACGTGTTTCATGTTAGTATATATTAACTAAACCTATTTTTTTTAATTGTTCAAAAAATATTTCTCTTAGCTGATTATATATTGTTGAAAATTTCAAAATTTTGTATTCGTTATTTTTTAGTTTCTCGTTCCTGACTCAGAGCAACTGATGATTGCGTTTTATTTTCTTTTTTGCAAATTCTTCATGACTGAAAATTCAAATTTACCTTTCGTTTTCATGAGTTGTGTTGAAGAAAGAACCGACAAATTTCCCTGCTGCGCTAACAGTCATTTGTATGCCATAAGGATGCGTCATTTTGTTTTTATTCATTGGAGAATTCGAGTTTTCTGTTTGATACAATTTCACAGTTGAATCTAATTTGGTCAGTATTTAGAAGTTTCACAGTGTACAGTTCTGTTGCTCACAAGGAAGGTCTCCTTACTGGGCATACTCAGAATATGTTGAAAAAAATACTAGTGGTACTACTTACGTATGCAATAAAAAATCAGTTAAAATTAGCCGCGGAATTCCAACAGAAAATCGGTAAAAAATTAAATATTTTTGAATATTTGGTGCGAAAATACGAAAGAAACACGCGATTTAGCGAGCAGATTTTTTTTTCGCCAAAAGTAAACGATTTTAATGCTTGCCACTCACTAACTGTCAGTCAGAATCTTTCGATATTCCCACCAGTTACTTTTTTTTTTGTAAAATTTACCTTATTTAATCAGAGCATTTTCGTGATTCAATTACAGATGTTTTTCTGTTTTGAAAAACCGGTGATAAAAGATTAAAAATTAAGCAAATAACTCTCTTCGCGATGAGATTAAAGAATATTCGACATAAAAATGTGATTTTTCAAATTTTGTTTCATCGCCAAATAAACGAAAATTTCATTATTTTTCTAGGGTGTTCTATCGAGGTTACGACGAAATAATTTTTATAAACACATATGTCCATACAAGAAGAGCATTCTGTGTTTTTTTTTTTTTTTTTTTTTTTTTTTTTTTTTTGAGATTTTCTGAGTATGCCCGTATGGAGATCTTCCTTCTCAGTGAACTTTTTGAAATTATCGCGAAAGTCATCTATGACCGGCTGAAGGGACACTTTGGGAAGGAAAAAAAACTCTTTGGGAAATAGTGTGCGTTACCATACTGTTCATAATTTGAATTAAAAATATTTTGAATGGAAACTGCAACGGTTCACTATTTTGTATGAATTTTTGAATTCAAGATGAAGTGTGGACTCGTTTTAAAATTATAAATTCCTAATTAAAATACTTTGTCCATTGCCCACATTTTGAGGTCCATGTCGTGAATAGTAACATTGTATTCTCCCGAAAATGAGCTGGGGAAAAGGATGCTAAAAATACACGTCTTGGCCTAAAACTAATTCATTTCATCTACGAGGGTCCATAAACTTTTCAAACGGTTTTAATAAGTAATATAGTTCAGTCACTAATACATGGATATGATACAATAATACACTTTCTCATGCTTCACTCATATAAAACAAAATTGCACTGATTTTCAGAGAGTAATTGCCTTCCTCATTTGTGCTAGGGAAGAGTTAAAAATACAGGAAATAGAGTTTCAACACTTTTACGCTAAAAAAAATGTATCATGATTAATCATATGACGCAATTCCTGCCTTCGATAACTTTGAAAGAACCCGATAGGGTTTTCATCTTTTTCCATATACTTTCCTTCTACAGAAACAGAAAAGTGCCAATATGTCTTGGCATAGTTACTATACATTTCGTGATCCTCCAGAAAAGAGCTTTTGAAAGATGCCATTCTCGCCAAAATCTAGAGCTGACAGAGTTGAGGGTACTTTCATGTAGTAACTAGTTACTAGTAAATTAGTACATGTCACTACCTTTCCTAGTAAGTCATAAAATTTTGGAAAATGTTCAATGGGTGAAATAAGCGGAAATTTAAAATCGATTTTTCACTCACTTTCTTATATGCTAGGATTATAAATAATATGGGTACTACTTTGTTATCCCGTCGATCAAAATACTATCGCCAAATTATAAGATTAAATGTCAATAATGGATGATCGTGAATGTCAATTCAATGACATTAAATACGATACACGTGTTTAAAACGACATTGAGTGGTTTTTATTTTGACTTTTTATTTATATTTTTATTAATATTCTACTAATTATTTGTTTTTTTAATTATTTAAAATAAAAATTACGTCAATATGTGTAATTTGGCTATTAGTTTGGCGATCTGTGTAATTTGGCGAAATCGGTCGACGGGATAACCTTATTATGTTTCTAGCTACATGTCTGAGGACAGTAAAACACATTAATATTTCTAGAACTTAATTGTAAATTTGTAAATTAATTTTAAGATTTTTCAGTTAGCCTGCTGCTGATGATTTATCGCCAAATATATTTCTTATTGTTACAACTGTGCACGAGTTAAGCAAATAATGTATTTAATTGTGCATGAAACCACTTTCGTCAAAACAGATTGACTTTAAAAATGCAACTACGAAATATTTTAAGCACTAAAAAGGAGAAAATATACACTGCTCAAAACAATTAAAGGATATTTGAAGTTTTATATAAAATAAAGATATAAACGAATTTTTTTTTGCAGAAAATAGAAGAAGAGAATCACAAATGCAAATTTTTCTGGTTTTCAAACTGTGGAGTATGCAAATTTTGAGTTCGACGTCAAAAACGTCGCTTCAGCGGCAGCGAATGAAATTTGACTTTCAACTGGATAAAAGAGAATGAAGACAAGGATGATCGGCATTCAGTGATTGCTTTGTTTCGATGAGTACGATGTGTCAGTGAAGTCATTTGACAGATTCAGAAGCTTGGAGAATTGTTGGTAGGTTAGAAGGGGACCAAACTCAAGCCGAAGTAGCGCAAGCCATTGGAGTGTCACAAAGTGTCATTTCCAGGATCTGGAACCATTTTTTGGAGAGTGGATGTGCAGGCCGAAGACCAGGGCAACGTCTTAGACGGGCAACAACGCCCAATGAAGCTCGGTATTTAGCGTTAACAGCTCGGAGACACCGAAACATGAACGCTACTCTTCTCCAACAACACCTTCGCTCGGCTACAGGCACCACGATTTCAACTCAGACTGTCCGAAACCGGCTCTATGCTGTAGGTCTGTATGCTCGCCGAACGATGGTATGTGTTAGATTAACATCAAGGCATCGTCGCGACCGCAGGGAGTGGGCAACCGAGCATATCAACTGGAGGAGAAATGAATGGAGCAATATTCTGTTTTCTGACGAGTCCCGTTTTTCTGCTTCATCCGGATAATAGGCTATTTTCATCTGGAGGAGCCGTGGCAGTAGGAATAATCCTGTGTTCGTGCACGAAAGTGTCAGATTTGGCGGTCGAGGAGTGTTGGTGTATGGTGGCATCTCCATTAACGGGCGCACTGACCTCTACATCATTCGAGATGGAGCTCTGACTGGTCGCCGATATAGGGATGAGATCCTCAGATGTATTGTAGTCCCTTACGCTGGAGCAATCGGAGATAACTTTATTTTAATGGACGATAACTGCAGGCCACATCGTGCAAACCTGGTGAAGGATTTCCTTTTCGAGGAAGGAATCGTTCGAATGGAATGGCCAGCGTGTTCTCCAGACATGAATCCAATCGAGCACGTTTGGGACGCTCTAGGAAGACGAGTTTTTGGCCGCCAACAACCCCCACAAACTCTCCAAGAGCTGGAAAGAGCTCTTCTGGAAGAGTGGGGCAGAATATCCCAACTCCCATTAGTAGCCTCATTGAGTCCATGCCTCAAAGGTGTTCAACGTTGCTGGCCGCCCGTGGAAACCATACCCCTTACTGAAAATGATTTTCTTTGAAGAAAACACCTTTTCTTATTCTTTTTTTCTCATATGCACAAATTGTGTTTTTTTCCTTTTGTGCACAAATGCGCAATAAAATGCATTTTTTTTTTTTTTTTTTTTTTTTTTTTTTGCCAAACATGTGTAATTTATTCTTATATAACCTACTATGTCTGTCGACCATGTATCAATCAGCTAAAAAGTTTTCCAGATACAAAATCCACCTAAAACTGCAATATCCTTTAATTGTTTTGAGCAGTGTATTTAAAAATGTATAGTAATTTTTTCATTTGTTTTTATAAAATAACAGTTTCATGTTAGTTAAATTTTGATTATACTTCGAAAAATCAAGTTAGAAATCCTAAAAAAATAGGGTCCTATTAGGTTATCCCGTCGACCAAAAAAATTATCGCCAAATTTTAAGATTAAATGCCAATAATGGATGATCGTGAATGTCACATTCAATGACATTAAATACGATTCACGTGTTTAAAATGTCATTAAGTGATTTTTATTTCGACTTTTTATTTGTATTTTTATTAATATTCTACTAATTATTTGTTTTTTCGTTATTTGAAATAAAAATTATGTCAATATGTATAATATGGCTATTAGTTTGGCGATTTGTATAATCTGGCGGAATTGGTCGACGGGATAACAGAGTAGACAGGCGACTAGACACTGGCCGTCCACATAACGCAAGTCCTCTCTGATTGGCCCGTAAAACTGACCTTTTCTATAAAAAATATCTGAGCAATTCTAGCTGAATGAGCATGCGCTGTAGCAAAACAACTTTGCTCTCTTGCAACATTGGATCATTGGAACGTATTTGCTTACTGAAATAAATATTCCATGTTTGACATCGAAGTAAAAATGGACAAATTTATGGAAAATATAACAACAAACTATTACACGTGATAGTTGTTTTCAACTCTATACTCTAGAAAGACCCTTTTCAGCACATGCTCACTGAATAAGAAGCGCCGCGATAAAATTCTTTTCAGCGCATGCTCATTGAGCTACAATTATTAGATTTTTTGATAGAAATGGACTACCTTACGGTCCAATCAAAAGAGACTTGCGTTATATGGACGGCCAGGGTTTAGTCGCCTGTACAGAGTAGTACCAAAAATAGTTTAGGTTTATATGTTTTTTACACACTTTAAACATATTTTTAGAAAAAGAATTGTCATCCGTCTGTCTATGCATCTGTAAACGCTCCATCTCCCGAACAAGATAAGATGAGACTTGAAATTTGATATGTACTTAATTTTTAATAATGGTAATAATGGTATGGTAATATGGTAATAATTAGGATGAGCCAAGCGAATAATCTACTAGACCACTCACATTACATTTTGTCGTACACTTTACAAAAAACCTATTCAATATTTTGATTTGAAATTAAACACAAAAATAAATGGTAATTCTAGGTTATCCCGTTGACCAATTTTTAAAGTCAATCTGTTTTGACGAAAGTGGTTTCATGCACAATTAAATACATTATTTGCTTAACTCGTGCACAGTTGTAACAATAAGAAATATATTTGGCGATAAATCATCAGCAGCAGGCTAACTGAAAAATCTTAAAATTAATTTACAAATTTACAATTAAGTTCTAGAAATATTAATGTGTTTTACTGTCCTCAGACATGTAGCTAGAAACATAATAAGGTTATCCCGTCGACCGATTTCGCCAAATTATACAAATCGCCAAACTAATAGCCAAATTATACATGTTGACATAATTTTTATTTTAGATAACGAAAAAACAAATAATTAGTAGAATATTAATAAAAATATTAATAAAAAGTCGAAATAAAAATCACTTAATGACATTTTAAACAGGTGAAACGCATTTAATGTCATTGAATGTGACATTCACGATCATCCATTATTGGCATTTAACCTTAGAGTTTGGCGATAATTTTTTGGTCGACGGGACAACCTAGAAGTACCAAATAAATTATGATCTGTAGATTTGCGCAATATAATTTTTTTTACAGAATAACCTTTAAAAAACTATTATTTTAATTAATTTATTTTACATGTTTTTTCATTACGGGCGCATTTTTAGAAATAAGAAATGAAACATGCATATTTTCGGAAGACTAAATAAATCATGGGGTTAATAATCATAGATATAATCATGATTAATTAAATAAATAAAATATATCTTCTTTATTCCTAAAAAATCATTTACCTGATGACACTGACGCATATTAAAAGAATTAATTATATTATGTTTTATTTTTATTTTTTTCGTAAAGTGGCAACAAAAAAGACAACAAGGTTGAAAATTAAACCAAATGAAACACATATATTATTTTGATATATGTAGTATTGTTTTTAAATAGTTTGCCATTTAAAAACAATTTATGGAATCTATTAGTTCTGTTATAAAAAATGCAAAGAAAATGTACACTTATTGGTTAAAAAGAACACGAATATCATATAGCTTTAGGACAAGAGACTAGATATCAGCGTAAAAAACGACGGCACAGATGTCATATGCACACCCCAGTGGCGCGATTCTTTCAGACGTCAATTTGGCAAAAACCTCGTTTTCGAATACCAGTTACCATATATATTTTTAAAAAGTAAATAACAATACATTTTTTAAAGTTTAATTAATATCTATAAAACAAAACAACTTATATAATTTTGAAAAAGAAAATAGAAGTAGATAAACAACATCAGGGTTACCATGTTAAGCAAAATAACGACACGTTGTCGCCAGTTAAGTCCCCGGTGGGTATGAAATTGGCGTCTGAAACAAAATAGCGTCAATGTGGTGCGTATGTGACATCTGAGCCAAAACGACGACATCTCTTCTGACAGAAAATGCATGTGCTCGGAAAAATGCTTTAAATTTCGAAGATGCACAAAAAATTCAAAATCATAATATTTTTGTAAAATTTGTCATCGGCGTTGATTTGGCATGCATATTCTATCTGACGGATCTTGTAAGACTTGCCATAAATGCATAGTAAATAATGAACTTAATATTTTTTCTGTAACTAATAATATGGATCTTGGCCCCCATTCCTATATATTGAAGAGCTTAACTTGAGAAATTAACTGCCCAAGTTCATCCAGTAATTACTGTTTATTGTATTAAAGGTGGTCAGCTTGAAAACAATGGGCAAATTATTAATTTTCATCAATGTATTACAAAATTTTGCACTTATACCAAGATACTATATCAAAGTACATTTTCGGGGACTACTTAATAAACCGGTCGACCAAAAATCTAACGTCAAATTTCAGCCAATTAAATACCAATAATGGATTGTTGTAAATGTCATATTACTTGACATTAAACACAAAACACGTGTTTGTTATATCATCAAGTGATTTTTAATTCAACTTTTTATTTGTATTTTTTTAATGTTTCACTAATTTATTTGCTTTTTCGTTATTTAAAAAAATTACTTCAAATTGTACAATTTGGCTAACAGTTTGGCGATTTGTATTATCTGATGAAATTGGTCGATGGGATAACCAAGTAGTAGGGGGAACTGGGGTACATTGATACAGTTTTTTTCTAAGATTTTTTTTGGTGTCAAGAAAGTAGAAAATTCAAGTTTTTTTTCCATGAGGTGACAGCAAAACTTGTGTAGTATGTTATAAAAATGTACAATCATTGTTTTATGTAGTATTTTTGCATGTAATTTTTAAAAAATCAAAAAAAGTCATTTGTATCAATGTGCCCCATCCCCGGGGCAGATTGATACGTTTAAGAAAAATGACGACAAAATAATACCAATGCATATTTTTCATAAAAAATGACTTAGAAAACCATTTTATATTTATTTATAAAAATTCAAATCACCCACAATTTATTTTTAAGCAATATTAAAGCAATCAAAATTAAATATATTATGACTTGATGTTCTGTCTGTTTCTTGTCTGATTGTTGGCTGTGGTAACTTTGTCATATCTAGCACTTCAACCCCAGCATTATCTTCTTTCTTATGAAAGATGAAAAAATTACCAGGTTTTCTGTTTATAAATAGGTTCATAAACAGAAAATAAAGGATAATTATATTAAAAATTCTGTTTATAATATAAGTATCATTTTCTGTTCTGCAGTTTGTTTCTCTTACTTAACATTTCTCATGTCGAAAATACTTTTTTCTCTGGAGAATCGATATAAATTCGAGATTTGCCAGAATGCCGTCCTTTTCTTTTATTACTTCTACTAGCACTAGATGCTGGGTAAGTTCCTACGTCTTCTGTTTTCAAAAATACTATAAAATGCTCTAATATAAAGAAATTAGAGCTATTTCACTTCAATAAAAACTAATATTAGAAATTTTTCGTGAAAAAAAGGTTGGATTAAGGAGTGTATGGTAAAAAAAATAATAAAAGATAATGAAAATATGAACTATTAAAGGATTTAGGCTGTATCAATGTGCCCCGTCATAAACTGTATCAATGTGCCCCATACAGCGATTTTGAATAAAATGAGTCTCAAATCCAACACTTCAGAATATATCTAAAAATAAATAATGAGGAACTGATAAAGAGTAGCAGTACTTACCAGGGAGAGTATTCATTTTGGTTGAAAATACTGGAACAGTTGTATAATAGCATTTCAATTGTACAACTCAAATTTACTTTTGAACAACAAAAACAATAAATCACCTGTCCCATTTCATCAAACTGCTGAATCATTCCAAGATTTTCTGTATGTAGTTGAATACACTAGCATCACCTTTTGGAGCTGTTGTGAAACTTCCTGTAATGACCCTGTGAGCGGTAGAGGGGGTGTATCAATGTGCCCCATGTATCAATGTACCCCAGTTCCCCCTACTCATTTTTGTTAGAAGACAAGATGGAAAATGTAAAATTCTTTAAAAAAGATCTTTTAGTTGAAAATAAAAAAATGTCAAATTTTGCTTTGAAAATATGTGTATTTATACCAGTCCAATGTCTAAATAAAAAAAATTCAGGCACAGATGTCATATACGCACCACATTTGCACGTGCTTTTTTCTCCCGCCAATTTGGCATTGCATATCTGTGCCAAGGAAAGATCCGTTTAATAAGTTTATAACAACTAAGAATGTATTTGTTAAAAATACAAGTTTATAACAATAGTTAGGAAAATAAAATGGGTAAAGTTCAATAAAATATGCCGATTAAGTTATACCACGGCCGAACTCAATGTCCTCCCTCCCTCTCCTTATACGGCCGTAACAAACACTCGAAAATCCTTTGTTTTCGCGGAATCCTTTTTCACCCCGGAGAATCGTAGAGGGCGCTTTTTAACGACTGGTCAAAAGGGGGAATTTCCTTATCGCCTTGGACTGGACTGTAGTATTTCGTTAAGCAAAACTTGAATGAATGTGCGATTTCGTATTTCTTTTTTAATACAAAATGGTTCATTGCTGTGTTCCATAGTGCACTTCCGATAAAGCAAAAAAAATACCAGGAATTTCTTTTCATGAATTTCCTTCAAATTTAGATTTAAGAAATGAATGGTTGAAAGCTACATCCAGGAAAAATTTTCATGTGAATGACAAATCGAATTCGTCAGTTGTCTGCAGCAAGCATTTTCGGGAAGAGGATTACACAAAGACTCCAAAGCGAAAACAGTAGCAATCATTAGACATACAGACGATAGTTTCTGAAAATGGTACATTATAAAATTGCTGCGGCTCTAAATTTATTCGTAAATTTAACCTGAAATTTAATAACGGAAATTATAAGCCACTTAACTAATTTCTTTTTATTTAGTACCACCAAAAGCTAATCTGAAGTTCGCAAGCATTGCCATCGTTAGCGGATATCTTGTGAGATTAATTAAAGAAAAATTTGAATGCGTATCCTGTTTTTCAAACATTGAAACCGACAAATGTGATGCAATAATACTGCAGTTGATTACCAATCAGGATAGAGGTGGACTTTGTTTCCCAAAACCACAGTTTGTCAATTTGATTTCCATAATAATGGATTTTATGGAACAGATTATACCGATTTTCAACGGACTTGTTAAAACAAGTTATGATTTAATTTTTCCAAGACAAATAAAAAGCCCTTTGTGGGCATGCGATTTAAATGACTACAAAAAAAAAAACTAGTCGTTGGGGGGGGGCGGGCCACCGTAATACTTACCCATCATAATATAAAATATGAAAATAAAACGCGTGTCTATGGCAACTCCAAAATAAAATTTAAACGCATAAATAAATAATCTTAACATACAATAATGCTCCATTAATGAATTGCTGATGAGCCAATTTTGACTAATCTATATAATAAAGGCCAAACGTATCTGTGCGTAACGCATACGTCATGTTTTGAATGGCAACACTTTCCGGTGAAATTTCGGTTTTGCAATTTTCGTTTTTGTAAACTTTTAAACTTCTAGACATTGCACGTTTTCAATCTTTATACCATCGTTTAAAGAAAAAAATGCACCTTTAAATGCCGTTTGTTAGAAAACTGTATCTCGATTTGTTTTTAAGATATTAATTTTTTTGTAGTTTTTGGTTCAATTTCTCTAATGGTGGCAACTTGAGTATCGCATTTATGTGGGAAAGAGGGGAAAAATAGCCTAAAGTTAGACTAAAAAAGAAAAAAAAACAGATGCAGTTTAGTGGATGGAGGTGATGCCAAAAGTGTAACCCTAAAATTCACTGCATTGCATCAAACACAACAGCGTGCTTTCACAAAAAAGGAAAACTTTTAGCGATGCAATTTTAATTCATAATACAATGAAATGCTATTTTATAATGCTAAAATATAATCAGATCATTTTCATTTAGAGAAAAAATTATGTTAAAGAATTCGGTCTCTGTTCCACGTGATTGTTTTGTTTGGGCCGAATGAGAGACTTAAATTGGAAGAGTAACGCCCATCAAACCATTTTAATCGCATACTGCACCTTCATCTATCTCTTTTCTCCATGGAAAATAACAGATCACTGTATATTTTAGCTGTCATTTTTTCATAGCAACTGAAAAATATAGTAATTAAAAACTTGTTATGTCAATATATCGTCGGCTAGAAAACCCGGTGAATGTTGTTGGTTTTATTTCGTTTTTATCTATGAATTTAATGACTTTTAGTTGGTTGTAAACTTACTTTAGAAAAGATACATCAATTAACTTTTACAAAAATGTATTTTAAAGAATATCTGAGTGTCATATTTTCTTAGTTGTTTTTAAAAACTGAGAATGCAATTTTATTCTTTGGCGAAATCTTTGGCTAATAACTTCTATCTTGCGTCTAATACGGAAGTACCGATAATTTTTAAAGCTGTATATGATTACATAAATAATATGCTTCATATAAAATTGCTGTTTGGAATTAGTTGGAAAATTAAAAAGCCTATTACGCAGGAAAAAATTTATTAGACCTTTCCAGTTTTAAATTTAAAAAAAAGTTTTTCACCTTTACTTTGTGACCCGGGAACCCCGGGTTCGGTGTACTAGTTATATAAAACGCCAAAATACTCGAGTAGTACCAGATTGCTTAAAAAAAACATCCTTATAATTCAAAAAATAATAATCATATTAACTAAAAGTTTATTGTGTTGGATTAAGCGTCTCATTTCCAATAAAAATATACCTGTGAATTGAAATTTGAATGAAATACAGGGTCATAAAAAATCGAAGAATTTGAAAAACATGATTACACATATCTCGGCAACTAATAATCCGATCGACCTCGTTTTTTATGCAAAATTTGTGTTATTTTATTGCCTTTTACGTCCAGTCCTTAAAATAAAAAATTTCGAAAAATTTTTATATACCTTTCATCAGAACGAACTTTTCGAGAGTCCGAAAAAAATAGTTCCGGATAATCGAGGTTACTGATATTAAATAGGCTTCGTCCCATTCTTACATACTAAGTACATACAAAATTTCAAGTCTCTATCTCAATTTGTTCGGGAGTTAGAGCGGTTACAGACAGACAGACAGACACACAGACGGACGGACGGCAAAAAATTTTTTCTAAAAATATGTTTTTCGGAATCTCCAGTATCTGAAACGTGTAAATCCGTCAAAAAAAATTTTTCGATTTTCAAAATGATTACAAGACTTACCCTATACTACGTATGATGGGTAAGTAAAAAAAAAAAAAAAAACATATGTTCTTAATATGTGCAAAGTTTTTGCCTATTATTTTAAACTAGTTGGATGTGTCAATCCCAAAACTTTCTTCTATCTCATAAGTACATTTTAATATAAAAAAAAAAAAAAAAAAAAAAAAAAAAAAAAAAAAAAACGTGGTGACCCCAAAGTTACCCACTATCGAATTTCCTCGAACATTTGACCTAGCCTAATGAGATTCTGGTATCCGAAAAGCCTAAAACGCAAACTTTAATTAATATTCTGAGAAAAAAAGAGCTTAATAGTGCCTCATGTTGGGTAATTTGTACTAAAATCTAATAAGCATCTATTTATGTCAAGACCTAACAGAATT
This sequence comes from Maratus speculifer, assembly GCA_964019185.1. Classification (NCBI taxonomy): domain Eukaryota; kingdom Metazoa; phylum Arthropoda; class Arachnida; order Araneae; family Salticidae; genus Maratus; species Maratus speculifer. The sequence goes on along the minus strand of OZ025289.1, from coordinate 423,289,823 downwards.
TGAAAGTTGATGGAATTTCGTCCATTAGTTCTTGATATAGTTATAACAAAAAATTTGCAAAACGTTGCACAACAACACCATATCTTGGACAATTTGTGCCAAAACGTAAAAAAGCGTCTAATTATGTTATGGTGTAAAAGAATATCAAGTTTCATGAAATTCTGTGCATTAATTCTTGAGATATAGCTAGTTTAAAAAAAAACCGTGTAAAATATAGCACAGCAGCACCATCAGTTGAAGGATTTATAACAAAACGTAATCATCGTGTAATTATGTTATATGTGATTTTGTAACAAAATCTGAAGTTTGATGAAATTCTGGCGTTGGTTGTTGAGATATAGCTATCGGAAAAATCGTGCAAAATGCAGCATAGCTGCACTACCTGTTGCAAGGTTAATACCAAAATGTAATCAGCGTCTAATTATATTATATATTCTAGTGTAATAGAATCTAAAATTTGATGAAGTTCTCTGCATTAGTTCTTGAGATATAGCTGTCGCAAAAATCGTGCAAAATGGAGCATAGCAGCGCCACCTATAGGGCAATTCACACCAAAACCTTACCAGCGGCTATGTATTTCAAGGTATCGCGGAATCTGAAGTTTGGTGACATTCTGTGCATTAGTTCTTGAGATATAGCTATTATGAAAATCATGAAAAACGTGGCATAGCAGCGCCACCTGCTGGCCAATTTACACCAAAACTCAATCAGCGTCTATGTATATCAAAGGGTTACAGAATCTGAAGTTTCGTGGAATTCTGTGCATTAGTTCTTGAGATATAGCAATCTTGAAAATCATAAAAAACATAGTATAGCAGCGCCACCTGCAGGCCAATTTTCACCAAAAACCAATAGGCACTAATTCATATCAAGGTCTAACTGAATATAAAATTTTATTAAATTTCGAGCATTAGTTCTTGAGATAGAACGCCCACAAATTTTTTGTCACATACAGACAGACACACAGACAGACAGACAGACAGACGGACAGACTCACAGACAGACATTTTCTAAAAATAGTCAAAACGTGTTCAGGACCTTCTAAAACGTATAAATCCGTCGAAAACCGGAAGTCGAAAATTTTCATGAATCCAATACTTTCTTCTTGTAAAGATAAAAGAAAGTAAAAATATGGCAAAGAATTTCACAAATGAGGCCAACTCATCGTATAAAAATTCTTTATCAAGAAAATTTTTAAAGTTCATTTAAATTAAATTTTATAATTCTTATTGTATATTTTATTGTAAAAATTCTCTCAGTCTTTAAAGTATCATTAAAAAATCTGAAAATCATTCGCAATGTAAATATATATATTTCAAATAATTAAAAATCGTGTAAATATCCAAGTTTTTAAAATATATATATGTATGATTTTGATTGCCGGACAAAGGCGAAAAAACTTATATTTTATATAATGATTATAAAATACACTTTTATTTCCATCATACATTTTTATACGATGACTTTCCAGAATTAAAATAGTTAATTTTACTCTTTTTTTTTTTTTTTTTTTTTTTTTAAGATCAATACTTATAATGGTTAAATTATTTGAAAAATTGTTTGCAATGCACAGATAATTAATATTTTCTAAATAGTTAAGATACACATAAATACCCATGTTTTAAAAAAAATCGATATGATGTCATTGCCCAATATTGTCGAAAAAGTTTGCTTCATTTGATTATGTTTTGAAACATGTAAATATATTTTTATTTTCATCGTATACTTTATTGCCATGTCTGTCCGGAGTTAAAATATTTCATTTAATATGTAATGGTGTTGTTTTTCTATACGATTGTAACTTCAGAGCAGCACATATAATGGCTCAAATTTATTGAAAATTGTTTGCAATGTATATATATGTATATATCCCTATTTTAAAAAATAATTAAGAATAGTGTAAATTTCCATGTATTGAAAGAAATCGCTATTTTTTTCTTGCCGGATAGTGGCGAAAAAATTTGATTATATTATGAAACCACGTGGTTTCATTTTTATTTTTATCATATACTTTAATCCCATGACTGTACAAAGTTAAAATATTTAATTTTGTATGCAAGTTTGTGAATTTTTCTATATGCTTGTATATTTCAGATCAACACATAGATTTTTTTTTTCTTAAATATATTATATTTTTTATAATATGACTGTCCAGAATTCAAATATTTGATTTTATAAATTCCTTAAAATAAAATATCTTTTTTAAAAACATAATATAAATCTATAATTATATATAAATATACATATATATTAATATTTCCCAGTGCACTTCATCTTCTGTACCTCATATATTTAAAATTATAGTGTGAATTATCTGCAATCAACTTTATATATCTATATTTTTCATCCGAAGTGCGGCATTAAATGTTCTAAAAAGTTATCCTTATTTCAAAGAGTTTTTTTCTGTTGATAAAGTTTTGGTTAATTTTCTTGATATTTTGAAACGGTAAATATTATTTAAAAAAAAAAAAAAAAAATATTGTTTATTTTACGGCCAGAATTCTCAGTGTTTCAAGTAATCAAGAATTTAAATGTAAATAAAAGTAAAAATTTAATTATAATTTTTCTTTTCGATGTTATGGTAGAGTGTTATTAAAAATATTTTTAATTTCATAAAGCATAGTATTTATTTATCTCTAAATCTTTCCGTTTTTTCTGTCTATAGAAAAAGAACGGCCACATAAAATATACATACAATATATATCTTTTATAACCCATATACAACGAGGTTTTTCGTATTTTTATGTGTAAAAGTAACGTTCAGTAAGCATTATTTACAGTCAGTATCAAGCCACCTAGCGGTGAATGATGATTCCGAAACTAAGGGGGTGATTGTCGAGGCCGTATCAGGAACGGAAGCGCTCAAGGAGTTTGGCCGCGGTTATACAACTGCATACATTCAACATGGCTATAAGTATTACTATTTACGATCTATTGTGAAAATTATATTTACTGTTTTGTTAGTTATTAATTTTATTATTTATAATTGTTTAAATGTTGTTTCCTTTTTTATTAAATTCATATTTATTTACTGTTATTTTTTATTTTAATTCTTTAAATTATTTTTATTATGTACTATATCAATAATTATTTATATCAAACTATCATTTATTTACTTTTATTATTGCCTTTCTTAAAATACTAGAATCTCTTTCATTTTTTTACTTTATTTTATTTTTAAATTGCAGTAAAAAATCGCGCCCTGTTATTATTGCATTATAATTTGTAACTTAGGTACTTCTAGGTTATCCCGTCGACCAGTTTCGACAAATTATACAAATCGCCAAACTCATTGCCAAACTATACATATTGACATAATTTTTATTTTAAATAACAAAAGAAACAAATAATTCGTGGAATATTAATAAAAATACAAATAAAAAGTCTAAATAAAAATCACTTAATGACATTTTAAAAACGTGTATCGTATTTAATTTCACTGAATGTGACATTCACGATCGTCCATTATTGGCATTTAATCTTCTAGTTTGGCGATAAATTTTTGGTCGACGGGATAACCTAGAACTACCGTAACTTATATTCAAAAACAAAATTTTCGCCAAATTGGCGGGAGAAAGAAGAACGTGCAAATGTGGTGCGTATATGACATCTGTGCCAAAATTCAAAGGAAATTTTTAGTTATTTGGCTAAATTTACATTTCTAAAATTAAACTGCGCCAAAACATAAAATAGCATTTTTACTTAAATAATATGTAAAAATAATAGGTACTACTTGGTTATCTCGTCAACCAATTTCGCCAATTTATAGAAATCGCCAAACTATTGGCCTAGTTAAACAAATTGTCGATTTTTTTTTAAAATAACTAAAGAAGAAATAAATTAATAAAATATTAATAAGAATACAAATAAAACTTCATATTAAAAATTACTTAATGGCGTAACGAACACGTGATACGAGTTTATTGTTACGTGAATGTGACATTTTTTATCATTATCATTGGCGTTTAATCTTTTAGTTTGAAGGCACCTTTATAATCGACGGGATAATCAAGTAGTATCAAATAATAATAAGAAAAATATTGTTACTTTCAAATAATTATCTAATGAAATAATACTTCGCGAATCCAAACAAAGTATGGTTTTTGCTAGTGGTAAATAATATGTAATAATAAACTTATTGAATATCAGTGACATCGATTGTCTGAAACTATTTTTTTCGGACTCTCGAAATATTCGTTCTGATAAAAGGTATATAAATCAATTTAAACTTTTTTATTTTAAGGTGTAAATATAAAAGCCAATAAAAAGCATAAAATTTGCATAGAAAATTAAGTTATTCGGATAACTAGTTGCCAAGATATTTGCAATTTTATTTTCCACATTCTTCGATTTTTCATAATCCTGTATTTCATTCAAATTTCAATTCAAATACATAATTTAATGAGAAATGAAAAGCTTAATCCCATGCAGTAAACTATAGTTAATATGATTATTATTTTTGGAGTTATAAGGACGTTTCTTTTACGTAATTCGGTACTGTTTAGTTACTCCGTCGAGCAAAAAACTATCAGCAAACTATAAGATTAAATGCCAATAATGGCTTATCGTAAATGTCGCATTCACCCGACATTAAACACATTACATATGTTTACTACCTCATCAAGTAACATTTAATTCTACATTTTACTTGTATTTTTATTAATCTTTTACTAATTTATTTCTTTTTCATTATTTAAAATAAAAACTATGCAAATTTGTATAATTTACGACTAATTTGGTACTTTATATAATTTGCCTAAAGTGATCGACGGGACAATCAAGTAATGCTCGCAAATCAGTAATAGAACATTAATATGTATTTAAAATAATCAAAATGCATTTAAAATATGCATTTTATAAGTAAATTACACATGTTTTATTTTCATATTTTATAGTATGCAAGTCCATGATGGGTAAGTATTACGGTGGCCTCCAACGACTTGTTCTCTTTCATTGACGTCTTAAGTAGTTAATTCGAAAAAAAATAATAAAAAGAAGGGTGCATTATGATTCCTTCTAACAAAAAAAAAAGAGGGGGGGAATAAATCTCATCCATATGCAATAGCTAATAATTTATATTTCTTCTCTGTAATCATATTCATCATTAATTGATTGTGAAATCCAAGATTGCTGTCGCGATGCCTGGAAGCTTGAAAAGACTTCAAAAATGATGGAGTACCAGCGGTACAGACTAGAAAAAGGGTGGTTTGTTGATCATTTGTTCATTGAAATTCTACAAAAGTTTCTGTAACTCTATTTTAAACTAACTGTGGTGTGTAACTAATTGCAAGCGATTGCAATCGGATTAAATATTGATTAGCATCATTTTATTTCTGATAAGACATCAATGTGTGAGGAAATCATTCTTTTCTGAAAGAGGAGATGGGGGTAAAACAAACTTTTCTTGTAGTAATTATTTGAGTTTGTTGAATTGTTCTTACTTTTGAAATATGTTGCAAAATTACTTTTGCTTCAATTTTGAAGCCCAGATTCGATATTTTTGTAGAGTTATTCCTTTTTATTACTTATCCTTTTTTTAATGTTTATTATGTTGTCACACGATTATATCAGAGTATTTTTAAAGAATATTATAAAAAAACAGTTAATAAAAAATTTAAAATCTGTAAAATATTTTTTGCTATAATTTAATTTTTTTCCTGTTATGTATAGTTTGTTGAAAAATTTATCTTCTTAATTTTACAGAAAAAAGAACCCGCATGTAAAGCAATTAATTCATTGAAATGTTATGGATTCAAAACCTCTGAAAAACTGTTTCGATAGAGCTGAAAGTTTTGGTACCTCTGCTCAGCATTTACCATTCGAACGACCGTAATATTAGGAATTTTCCTATCAGTTAATTCTAAAAAAAAAGAAAGAAAATAAAGAGGGGTGCGTTAAAATTTCTTCGAACAAAAAAATGAGGGGGGGGGGAGGAATACGAAATCTCATCCATATGCAATAGCTAATAATTTATATTTCTGCTCTCTAATCATATTCATCATTAATTGATTGTGAAATCCAAGATTGCTGTCGCGATGCCTGGAAGCTTGAAAATACTTCAAAAAATGATGGAGTACCAGCGGTATAGACTAGAAAAAGGGTGGTTTGTAGATCATTTGTTCATTGAAATTCTACAAAAGTTTCTGTAACTCTATTTTAAGCTATCTGTGGTGTGTAACTAATTGCAAGCGATTGCAATCGGATTAAATATTGATTCGCATCATTTTATTTCTGATAAGGCATCAATGTGTCAGGAAATCATTCTTTTCTGAAAGAGGAGATGGGGTAAAACAAACTTTCCTTATAGTAATTATTTGAGTTTATTGAATTGCTTTTACTTTTGAAAGTTGTATGTAGTGTTTATGTTTTCTTTATTTTCAAATGACCACACGAATGTAAATAATGACAACATATTTTAGTATGGCATATAAGTAGATGTGTGCGAGTGTTTATGCTTAACTTTTGAACGGTTATATCATTTTTGCGTGCTTAAGAGAATTTATTTTTCTCTGTGTAAGATTTTTTTTATTTATCATATATAAACTAACTTTTTTTTATGTTTTAAAAAAGATGGCGATTATTTGAAGAGTGATATTGTTTGAATGTTGCCATGCATTATCTCGGGAATTTGTTCCTTTCTATTTAGATTTTTAAGAACCTGACCAATTTTAACGGAAACAAAAGCCTTAAGCAATTACTTTTGAAAAATAAGTGAATTGTTCTTACTTTTATAATAGCTTCTAACAATTCTAATAGCAAAATGAGTAATGTATATTTAAATAAGCACTGTACTCCTAATATGTAACTGACGCTAAATTAAAAATCATAAAATGGGTAAATAAAATGAAATTAACGTCCAAGGTTGTCCCTCTCCTTGTAAGTATAAGCGGTGATTAAAATTAGTAATTCAATCGAACAAAATTCGTGTAATAGATGTCGGACCTAGATGTGTTAACCCTTCGCATTCGTATATCCAGTCTGACTAGACATCCTCTTTCTTTGCAATATTTGTTTTTGGACCAGTAATAAAGAAAAATAAAATATGCCTCACTTAATTAAAGCATTTTTGATATTGCATAATTGAAATACTTCTTTTGAAATAGTGGTTTGGACCAAATGAAATTTGTGCAAGAAACGCCGGAATCGAAACGATGGATCTTGTCACCTCACACATGTTATACGACCAATACATCAAAGTACATACAAATATCATGTGGGAAGTGACAATAGGACAAATAAGCGTTTAAATGTAATGGTGACATTCAGCCCACTGTTGTCATCTTTTCCACCATTACTTATAGTAAATATACATTTTTGAAAAATGTCCCAGAACTTTTGCAACATGTCGTATGTATACGCCAATTTCATGGCAAATACTAACCATTCATTTATCAGCGAGAAAACTACGATTTAAATCCTCACTTTATCAAATAACGTGACACAAGAACAACAGGCCACGACAATTGATGATCGCTGTGATAAACAAAGGTTTCGTGATAAATCGATGCCACCATCTTGTGTGGGATAGGAAAAAAAAATAGCTTGTAAGTTAGACACCTTATGATTTGTGATCCTAAATTCACGGTCACAAAATCTGTTACAGAAGAATGCGATAACGCTCGGCGTAGTATTGTTCATGTAAACAAAACCAAAAGCGGAAAAATCGACTTCATTGATCAACAGGGAATCATTTTTTAAGATCGAATGTTTCGTTCTTCATGCTTGTTTTAATGTGAGGCAGGTGAATAGCTTCCCATGAAAGATTATTTTTCGCAGTATGAAAAATTGCGTTCAGAAAATATATTTATGATTTTTATCGAGCTTAAATATTAATGTAAGTTTGGGATTATTTGTACTGCATTTTAAATGAAAGTCCCAATCGTGGATAGGAGATTAATGTCACAAAGAAAATATTTATAATTATTATTAATCTTATAATAATTATAATGATTCATGTACCAACATTGCATAAATAAATTAGTGATAAATTACTGTAAGATTTTGGATTTATCTTAAAGCATATACACACATAAAACACAGTTATTAATAGTATGTCATACGTATTTAGAAGCAAAACAAACCTGCGCTTTACAATGGCTTAACATTTACAATGTCACTCTGTAAATATCACAATATCAACATTTTACGTAATTAAAAAAAACTTTTTGAATCAAATTTAAGCTTTTTAATTTCTTCCTACTTTTTAGCTGTTTGTACCCCTTTTTTCTCTCTGTCAAACGTCTGCATATACAGTTCCTATTCTGTATTTCTGAAATGTATACATGCTATATATATAACCATTATACAATACTACAATTCAAGATCTACAATGAATATAGAATAACCCAATAAAGAACAAACTTAAACAAGACGAGAAATTAGCAATATTAGAACAATAACGAATTATTGGAAATTGTGGTACTTGGTTCGTTCTCAAGTGTAATACCAAATAGAAACATCAATTATGATTAATTTCTGGACCATTAATTGTAAAGCAATATATAAACCATTGAATTTAATACAAAATTACCACACTGAAATAATGAAAATGAAATAAAAATGAATATAATCGAAATTTATACAACCAATGTAGATTCTTCAGGCCCAGAAATACTTTGGAATTACAAATAAAGTGTGTGGTTTCATCTTCGTAGTAGTCATGAGAAAGCAAAATAATACGAATTTGGAGCTACGAACACACATAAAAGCAAAAAAAAATGGAGAAATAATATTAAAAATAAATCATAATGACATTATTAAAAAGGATAGGAAAGGGAAAAAATATACCAGACACTATAGTAACCACTAAAATGATGTAGTAAAAAATAGACTGTTGTGATTATAACATAATTAAATGCATTATACATTATATAGCCAAAGTTGACCGGCCACTTACGATTTTAGAAATTTTGTCAAATATCTAGAAAAATACAGGAGAAATTATCCTGAAACTCTAAGCGTGTGAGTAAAATAGTACAAGTCATACATTTACGAGAAGTTTTTTTTTTTTTTTTTTTTTTTCGAAACTTCATAGGGGACCGTCAACAAATTGAAAAATAACGAATATCTTATGGATAACCCTGTCAAAACTAATGTAGTAAAAACTATCAAACTGAATATTATGATTTAGTGGCTTATTGTAATAAACTTTGTCCATTTGTATGTAGATAGCATGTATACTCGTAGAGAAATTAAGGCTTTTATAAAATCAGTTCCAAGTTTTTTGTTTATAATTTGTTCTTAATTTATAATTTGTTCTTTTGTTTATAATTTGAGTTCTTAATATAAAATAATGTTATTTTCTGAAAATATGAAAAATAACATTGTACATAAAACCCTGTCATCAAAATTAACAATTAATAAAAGTTGTATGAAAAATGAGCAGGTTTACTAAAAGATTTTTTACTGCACATGCGTCAACGGTATCAAAATTTCATTTACATATTGTGTTAGCTAAATGTATAGAGAAACTTTTGTAAAAGTTTCAAAAACATAGCTTGAAAATTCTGAAAGTGATCGTCTATAGAATCAGCTCAAATTCCGTTACTCCCAAAGTAAAGCAAAAAGATGAGAGGTTGTATCCCTACATCCATTGATTAGTGCTAATATAGAACACACAATATGGCATGTACTACTAAATTTGGATGAAACCCCCCCCCCTTTTTTTTTTTTTTTTTTTTTTTTTTTTGGGAATAACAGATTTTGAGCTTATTCTATACGCGATCACTTTCAGAGTTTTCAAGCTTTAGGGTTACCCAGAGCATAATCCAAACACAAGAATACGGGATAGAAGGAGAATTAGAAAATAAATAAGTAAATAAGCAAATAAAAATAAAATATTTTTTTATATATATAAAATTTTTAGACGCGATGAATATGGAACCTATTCTAGATATTTGCATGGAAGTTTTAGATATATCTGTAAGTAATGTTGAATATCGGAAAAAATATCGAAATTCAGAGATCTTATAGACACGGATCAGATGTCCCTGAATTTCTGGAATACAAGTCTTAAGTACATCCATGAGAAGTACTTCCAAAGATTGGAAGTCTGTTAGATTTTATCTTATAGACTATCGGCGTCTAAAGGAACTCAAAAGAGATCTCATATAAAATCTCCGTTAGAAACTGAAAACGTGTGTGTGCTGAGTGGGTATATGTATGTATTTATATAGTTAATCTTCGGTAATTTGAAATTATTTGAACAATATTTTGGTAGTGTTTGTCAATACGTATTAATTTGAGTCCTGGATTACAAATAAATATTAAAGAAAAAGAGAGAAATTAAAAATAAACGGAAAAAATTAAGAGTGACACATTATATTCAGATTTATAATTTAAGCTGTCATAAATGCATTTTGTTATGTACATATAACATTACTGATTTCAAGTTTTAACAAAATATATTTTAAAGTGAGGTTTTACACTATATTTCTGAAATTAATTAATATTTTATTTAATATTTTTAGACATTATGGATTTTATCTATATCTTAAAACTGAACATAAATATGTATGCTGTTTCACTAGACAAAGTTATCCGTAGATAAAATTCTCCAAATTAATATAAAAAATCAGTTAAATACCTCGAAAATTTAGAAAGATAAAAGCAATATAGTCAGTTTCTTTCTAAAAATAACTTTATTAAGGAATTTTCCGCAGTTTGTCAATGAGTTGACAGAATCTTTCAGAATAGTTCATAGTTTTCAGAGTTGATATTCAGAGTTTTCAGAATATTTGACTGGACATTTTATATAAATTTCCCTAAACAGCTGACCTCCAAAATAAGAAATTAAAATTTAGAAATCTTCCACGCATGCACAGTTAAAAATATTTTATACAAATTCCCATATATCATCAAATATTCAATTTATTTATTTATTTATTTATTTTTTTATTTTTTTAATTTCAGTATACTGTTTCTATTGTTCATTTTCATACTTTCGGAAGGTGGCATTAAATTTGCTTAAAAACTATCTCCATAAAAAAACAAAAGCCATTAGAATTTTTCACACGAACGTTACGCTTTCAAGACAATGAGTGCTATGCCTACACAAATCCATGCAAGTGACCTATAGTCACTTGCATGGTAACATGGTTACATGATTACGGGGACAAGTTGCTATAGGTCACTTGTCCCCGTAATTAAATCTTCACTGAAAATATTAAGTTAAACACGTTCTTAACTTCCTTGAAGTTCAAGAACAATTCTTCAAGACTCTTCAACTCGTTCGAACAATTCTTCAACTCGTGTACAGTCAAAAATATCTGGTCTATGTCCCTTAACTTTTGAAAGTCCTTGTATATTGTAAATTGTTAAAAATAGCCTGTATTGGTGGATTCAGAGTCTGCTCCACCAATGCAAATTTATAAAGTATATTTATTCATCCGTTTTCCCTCTAAGTTCTATAAAACCTTCAACCACACTATCACAATTATTAACCTTCGATTGCGATTTCGCTCACATAACATATACGTTTTTCAATTCGGAATGCAAGTTTTACATCTAAGTTGTGAATTTTTTGATAATTTATGTAATTAACAGCGTAACTCCCATCAAAATACGTTCGGTAAAACTTTTTAATAAAGCTAAATCTTTATAACCGGGTTGTCCTAATTATATAACTTTCCTTCAAGATTCTATAACTAAGCTCGAGATACGATATGATGCATGCTAAAATAGTGGTGCACAACCAGTGGCCCACAGGCCACAAAGATACCACTATTTCTATGCAAAATAGTTTTCCTTATAATAATGACAGAAACTTGACATTAAATAAAATAAACGTAACTTTTCAAATATTCTGGTGGCAAACAATTTTCTGTCAAAAAGGTTGTGCACCACTAAACAAAAACTATCCCTGAAAAATTATCGAAAAAGCAATTTTAGTGTCATTGAAAGTCATTCATCAGATGGCAGTTAGTAGAATAGAATTTTGAGTCATATTTCAACATTTCTCGGTCTTCGAAAGGAGAAGAATTATTAATAGAAAATCATTTGTAATTATTTTTTAACATAGCTTGTAAAGTATTTGAGACTGTCAACATTTAAAAAGTGGAAATTAAAGTAAGTAAATACTGAAATACCTTTTACACAGATAAATCGAAGAGTTGTATAACTGGCGTGTACTGTTAGTAAAACGACTATGCTCTACTACATGAGAATGACAGCGGTAGTCCTAGTGATGAAATTTGGAAGTTATTGAATTGTATAAGTACGAGATTTTTTGAAGAATAAAAGTTTTAGGGGGATATTCTTTAAGAAATATTCGCGTGTTTTGTAGAATTTTAGTCGGGCTCGTGCCAATAAAATTTTTGTACTGGTATTGCTGTGACCAGGCTTGAAAAATTCGGCCCGTGCAGACTTCGAACTACCTTGCTTAAAACAATTAGGAGAGCACATAGTTTTAACAAAATTACGCAAATATTTACAACGATAAGTAACGTAAATATCCATAATTGAAACCACAGTAGAAAACAGATGTAGAAAACTTCACATGCAAATTAAACTTTATGACTTCAAAAACTAGAAAAAGGAGTTAAATGCAGAAATAGTGATTTTAGCAGAAATGTCTGTTTCATTGTCTAACTTGTAAAATTCAATTTCTCAACTTGTGTTTTGAGAAAGGGTGTCTTAAAAATGTCTTAACAGTGTGATTAGCCAGAATCCATGGCTTGGCCTTTTATCGGGATTGTTGAATCTGGGGAAACACTACGAAGTGTAGCTAATGTTATTGGAGCAGCAAGAAATGTCAATGCAAGGCTGTAGAATTGATTCCATGACACGTAGAAAGGTAGACATCAACAAGGCTAATGCCGGCCATGGGTTGCCGTGAATGACCAATATATCCAATTAACAGCTGGTCTAGATGGAATGGACAATGCTACTCAGTGGCAAACACAATTGCTCTTGGCCGCAGGACAAAGGTTGTACAGCCAAACATTTCGAAATATGCTTCATCAAGGTGGTCTCTATGCACGTAAGTTAAAGTTCTGTATTCTGTTGACCTCTCAACTGTGCGGTCCAAAGAAGGTAGGCAATTGAACATCGAGTTTGGAAGCAATGTTGTTGGAGACAAATTCTGTTTACAGACGAGTTCCGATTTAAGATAGATGTCAAATGCGATGTGTTTTGATATGGAGAGAAAAGGACACTCAAAATAATCCTACATTTGCTCGTGAAAGATCACATTGCAGATGAGGTGGGTTGATGCATTGGGTCGGAATCAGCATAGGTGGACTTGCGGACCTGCATATTATCCAAAATAGCACTTTGACAGCCAAGCTATACAGACGAGATGTCAATATTTCATGTCGCATTTACGTTGCAGAATTGGTGAATCTTTTTTTTCCATGCATGATAATATCAGACCGCATAGAATAGGTCTTGCGGAGGACATGTTTAAGCTGAAAAATAAAGCGCCTGAAAGAGCCGACATGTTCTCCTAGCCTGAATCTGATCAAGCATATTTGGAGAGTCAAACATATCGGACGACGCATTGCAGAGAGATATTTTTTTATTTTTTGGGACTCGGAGATTGCAGTTCTTGAGGAATAGAAGAGCACTCCTCGAAAATTTATTAACAATGTCACCGAATCCATGAAAAACAGATTTGCGACAGTTTTCTTTATTTGAAAGGACTGTACGCCATATTAAATACCTTGCATTACTCCTATATATATATATATATATACATATATATAGTCATTTACATGCAATTAAATTGTTGCCCTAAACAATCTTTTCACGTTCTATCCAACGTTTCAAAGAACTAAAGCTCTCATACAAATTTTTTTTGTCTTTTTTTCCGATTTGTACATTCGTACACATGTTACTCTCAATTTATGCTTACGCATGTCGGTCTCGCACTGTTCTCTTCACTTATTTGCTTGACTCCCTATTTTTTTTTTTTTTTTTTTTTTTTTTTTTTTTTTTTTTTTTTTACGATAAAAGAAAATTGTTGTAACATTGTTGTAACATTTAACACTTGGCTTAAGAAATTTTAAGACAGTACAAACCTGACTAACAAAATTTAAGATCATAATATTTAACGGAAAATGCTTGAAATAAAATAAACTAAAACTGTAAAATAATTTCGAACTTTTTTAAATACAACAGCGATCAAATGTCGAAAAATTCACCAGAATACAAAATATTTCAACCGTTTTCTTCGATTAGCCGATATCTTAATAAAGCACCATTCATTGCCCATTTCATTATCGATCAAAGCAAAGAGGTAGAACACTGTTATGTGATTAACGCAAAACGCCTGTGGTGTGCAATAGTGGAATATTCCCAAGAGTGTCCAAGCAACTTACGAGAGCACCTTTCTTTGATTACTCTGAACGATAAACGAGAGGAGTGGAGTTGTTGGAGCACTTAGCACTCCCAGGTAAGAATTCGCTGTATCAACCGACGGAATCACTCTTCCACATTATTACAGAGCAAACACCCAAGAGATATTTCCAGAGGAGGGGGGAACAGAGAATGAATTCATAGGTGAAATCCCCGAACCCAAATCTGATAATCGTCGCACCTTATATTAAGCGAATTACGGCTATGGGTGGAAATAAACTATTTATGATGACAAGGAAGGAGAAAGTACTAAGATGGTTTCAACGTGATAATATCTTTTTTATTATCTGTTTTTTTCTCTGTACAAAAGTAACGCATATTTTAGATGATAAGAAACATAGTCAGTGAGAAAAAAAAGGTTTTCGAGAAAAGAAACTTTTCTAAACTATGGATAAAGATTTTTCAACGCATATTACATTTATGCAATAAACAAAAGTTTAAAAAATTCAATAGTTAATAGTGGACTTTACACTGTTGTTTATTATATGAGTATTGAGGCAAGCTCAGAATTTTTATTTATAAATTTGCTAAACAATGTACAATGCGATAAAATACAACAGTTTAAAATCCACATACCAATGAAATTTAAACATTAAAAACAATGATAAAGTTATCCCGGCAATTTCAACCGAACTACTCGGCCTTTTTTAAAGGAAAATAAAGATTTGAAATTTGAACCAACAAAGGCACGTTAATTAGCTCGAAGAGAGATGAATGTAAAACACGAGGGACAAAAATAAAAATGAAAAACATGGGGAAAAAATAAAAAATAAAAATGAAAAACATGGGGGAAAAAATAAAAAAAAAGTCAACAAGAATCGCCCCGCACGGTAAAAACAGTGAGAGGACATCAAAATATGAAAAATATTAAGACTAAAAAAAAGATGGGCTATTTCAGTAAATTGAACCAAATACTAGGCATAGTAAAGGCCATATTATCATTACAAACTTCATGTTGACGCGTAAAAATCTCAATACTCTCTAATTAAAGAAATGTAAGGGTTATGTAGACGGGAAATAATAATAGCTCTAAAGTCAATGCTATTGATTTTATTATCAGCATACAGCTTAGAGAGGGCAGTAGTTAAATTATTGAGTCCAATATCCCTTTTATGCTCCTTAAATCTTTTTTAAAAATTTTCTCTCAGTCATACCTATGTAATACGATTTCTGGTTATTTTTAGAAGGATAGGAATTTCATAAACACCGGCAAACTGATCCTGATAAAAAAAATTCTGAGCTTGTCTCAATGCTCATATTTAAAGAATTCTTAGTAAAGACAGCTGCAAAAATTCTTTATTTTAATTAAACAGCAACTTTTTCTTCCTTAATTATTTTTTCATGTCATGCCCTACTTTCAGACAAGATATAGCTTAAATCCAAATTAAACTATTTAATTTTAAACTAAATTTGGATTTAAAGAAATGTCTCACTTTTCGTCGCTATAGCATCTAAAAATGAGCTGTCCCATTTTTACGTGAATTCGTAATTATGTAAATACGAAGCACCGGCAGTCGTCCTTTAGTTCGTTCATTCGTCTGTCCGTCCGCATATACCAGAGCAACAACTACCCAACCGAATCATTTGAAACTTAAAAAATAAAATTATTGCGTGATTTTGACAAGTCATTTCAAATTTTATGAAAATCGGATGCATAGTTTAATTAGAAGGACAATCAAAAACATTCCATTACATTACGGACAATGGGAAAAAATAGTTTCAAGTGCATTTTAATGATGTTACACACTTTCGAACATAATAAAATTGATATTGATCTATGAAATATATACTATAATATATACATTCTGTACAATCTGGAGTGCAAAGAACATTTGTTTTTAATTTACAGGGCCACAAAAAAGTATTCTATTACATAATGCTATAGGTGGAAACACTGGTTAGGCGCGTTTTAATTATGTTAACAATTTCACATTTTATGAAATTGATATACGTTGCTGAGGTTTACTGCAAGTTACTTCGTGTATAATAGAAAGCAGACATTATTTACAGGTAAACACAAAAGATTTCGGCTACTATACTGTATCCGAAGTACTGTATACTATTACACCAAGATCTGAATATTTTTAAAAGTTTGTTATAGTACGAACGCACGTCATTTGCTACGCTTGACGTGCATACGCTTTCCGACTTGTTATTTTTTTTCATCCCTTTTTCTAAAGCTTCCTCAAAATAAAAAACTAAAGTAGCATATTTAACTTTTCATGGCCCGACAATAATTTAAAATGCCATAAAATAATTTGTTATAAAATTCATTTAATACAGATATTAGTAGTGAGATGATTTTAGAATGAGTTATAGATACTTAACTTTATCTTATTCCAAACGCATCATTTGACAAATAAAACAAAAAGTTTCTTTAAAAAGATTTTTTGTTTAACTTTGAAAAATTACGGATGAAAAGTTTCAGTTCGGAATTATTCCTACATTTCTATTTTAAGAGCTGTATATTTGTGTATTTTCTAGTTCTATAAAATAATCAAAAAACAATTTAACTAAAATATTTAAACAAAGTTATAAATATAGCACAAAATCTCTAAAAATTCAAGTTTAATTAATTAATTTTAATTGACAAAATCCTTCTAAATTTTATTTAACTATTGCGTAAATCTTTTAATGCAATTACAAATTTGACGAAAAATGTTTTATAGGATGAAATTTTTATGGATTCATAATTTGGGATATAATTGGTGAGATAGTGTAAACATAATCGCTGATGAAATAAAAAGATTCTTTTAAGCGTGGGCTTTCCAACTTGTGAATAAAAGTAATTTAAAATCCACTAATTTTGTGTTCTAGTAAAGAGTGGAACTTTGTTCAGAGAAGGACATTGATAAAGCCAAGGAATAAACTGCGTTTTATTAATTTATTTTTTATTTAATAAAGAAACGTAATATGAATTTTTCTTGCATCTTATTTTCAAAAGATAAACAATTCACAACAAACTCGAATATATCAGTTGCGTTTCTTACATAACTAGGGACGAGAAATAATAATAATTAACTTGTTTTCAAAATTTAACGCCTCCCCACCTCCTTCGCGAAAAAAACAAGTTGGAAATTGCACGTGAAGCGTAGCAAATGAGGTGCATTCGAAAGATAACGAAGTTTTAAAAATATCACTCTCATATATCAATTTCATAAAATTTTAAATAGTTAATTACAATTAAAATGAGACCAAATAATCTTCTCCCTATACCATTAAGAAATGGAATACTTTTGTGTGGCCTTGTAAATCAATAACAAATGTCCTTTGCATCCCAGATTATGCAAAATGAATATTATGATATGTACTTGATAGATGCATATCAATTTTATTATGTTCGAATGAGTGTAACACCATTAAAATGCATTTGAAACATT
Organism: Maratus speculifer; assembly: GCA_964019185.1. Classification (NCBI taxonomy): domain Eukaryota; kingdom Metazoa; phylum Arthropoda; class Arachnida; order Araneae; family Salticidae; genus Maratus; species Maratus speculifer. The sequence continues at coordinate 423,272,088 of OZ025289.1, read as the reverse complement.
TTTCCCCACTAGCCGTAATGTAACAGAATACTTTTGATTGTCCTTGTAATTGATCTATGCATCCGATTTTCATAAAATTTGAAATGACACGACAAAATTATGTAATAATTATATATTTTTAATTTCAAACGATTCGGTTGAGTAGTTTTTGCTTTGTTATATGCGGACGGACGGATCGAACAACAACTATAGGTGCTACGCATTTACATAATTACAAACGCACCTAAAAAATGGTTCTATGTAGAGTAGATTTTCAGCTTGAATATGTGGTGCGTCTAAATTAAAAGAAAACTTCACTGGAAGCCAGTAGTGGCCGTCTGCTTTTCATTTAGACCCAATAGATATGTTACAAATTATTATTATTATTATTTTTTTTTTTTTTTTTTTTTTTTTTTTTTTTGTGTTAACATCGTAAATGATAACAAATCTGTACATTTCATTATATGACTAGACATGATATTATATAGCCATGAAAATTTATTAAGCTTCTCTGAATTAGATTTAAAGAAGCAATTATTTTAAAAACAATATAACCATAGCAACTATCCTTTTCGACATACTATAGCGATGGAAGTGCATTATACTTTTTCATATAAGAATTAGATTTAAAAAAATACAAAAAAATACATATCATAAGAAAGCAATATAACCATTGCATCTAACTTTTTCGTGCCATGGTTATGAGAAAATATATGTACAATAAGAAAGCAGTATATCCATTTTGACAATATCCCTTTAAGATCTGAGGAGGTTTCAAGAGTTGCATTGTATAGGGAAAATTTTATTGTTGTTGTCAACTATTTTGAAAATATCTTCATCATGCTTTTCTGTAACATACATTAAATAGAACGATCATGGTGATTACTGATTAACTGTTCTGGTAGGAACAGTAATCCCTATATAATGCAACCATTGAATTTTGGTAAAAACTAAAAGTCTTGGTTTTTAACTCAAATTAATAGGATCATGTCTGACTGAAAATAAAGTATTTAAAAAAATATGTTAGGTTACTTCAAGGGGGGGATCCATACATTTTTGTGGTGCAAGCTCGGCTTTAAATGACAGAAAAAGAAGATTTTGTGTTTTCTTTTTCCTTAGAATCAGCAAACACAATTGTGTACGGCAGATCTTGAGTTTGATGGCCATGAAAATGAATTATGCTTCTTGATATATCAGAATTAGATAGAAAAAAACAATATACCACGAGAAAGCTATATATTCATAGGCCATTTTCAAATTTTGCTTACATATGCTGTCCGAGAGTAAAAAGAAAAAAATTCAAACATAAATTAATATTTAAGGTTTGATTTCAGCTATGCATTAGCTAAAGAAGATTATATTGAACATTTCTAACATGAAAAATAGAAAAAAAAATCAATAAAAATTTTGGAGATATAAATATTTAAAACTGTGATTCTAAGCAAAAATGCCTATCCCATTCCCAGTTTTATGTAATTAACTGTTATTTTTTTTTAATCTAATTTAACTTTTTAAAATAAAGAGATTTAATTATATTAAATATGAACTGTGAGTGTTCTATAATAATGAAAAAATGTGTTTACAGGAGATATTTTCTTTAAGAAATTCACAGAAATATTTTGTCCTTCACTTTGCGTTCGTTACTTTATGATTATTTTAATCAAAATAGGTTTCTAATTCGTCTTAAAGTTAGCAGAAAATTATCGGCAATATAGTTAAACTATTCACGCAACTGCTACTTGCCATTTTTACTCTTAAATTGTGAAGCAATGTAATAGTGGCAAGAATAAGCTTTCATTAAAATTAGTATTTTTTTTTTCACTGTCAAGTCCGTTACCGTAAATTTTAAAATTGAAATAATGTTTTTGCCCTTTTGTAATTAAATATTGTTTACTAAATAGCTTCTGAAGGTATGTGTATTATTATCTAAGTTAGAAAATATACAAGCTAGTTCATTTCTAATAGTTTTAATTGAAATGCCAAGTCTGTTACCATGAAATGTAAAAAAATGGTGAAAATGGCCTTCATATCATCTAGTCTTTTCATGACATTTTATGGCCATACGAATATGTTATGTTTTTCAGTATTAAATTTAGTTTTAAAAACATTTATATAGAAAAACAAATATATAATGAGTAAACAATATTGCTATTTTATCTAGAGTTGAATTAAATAACGTATAAACATCAGCATTCCACTCTCTGTTTTTCACATGTTTAAGAAAATTCTTGAACTTATATCTGGTAATCATCATACCATTATTATTTAGTGAATAATATACGTTTTGGGTCATAATAAGCATATCCAGAGATATAAAAGAAAGGTTTCTTACTGGAAATAATAAAGTAATTTATACACTGTAGATAAAACTTTCTCAGCCCTTTGAGCTCTGATGGTAGAATTTCCTACCACATAGTTTTAATTCCAAAATGTCACATCGGCACCAGAAAATTTGATCAAATTTATTTGAAAAGGGTTTAATGCATTTTTTTTTTTTTTCGTGCATATGGTTAACCTTTTTTTTCTTTGAAAAATACTGGTGCCAATGTGATATTTTAAATTTTGAAGAAATTAACCCACCAGAGCTCAAAGGGTTAAAGGTGCTAGTCACTCAGCGACAGTGTGACCATTTTTGAATTGTTCTAATAAATCTGGACTGTTGTAGGACTTACAACAAGCTAAAAACTCAGGCTAAAGAATAGTTGTCTGCCTTTTCATTGGAAAGTAACAGAATCTCGTATAAAGAAATTTAGAAATTACTGCAAATGATTAAAACAATTGATTTGGGTGCTTATTACTCCTACAAGTTATGTTTTTCTATCTGTCTGTCTATCTATTCTGTAGTTTGTGTTTCTTATAGAATATGTATGCAATATTTATAATATTTTACAGAGCTATACAAAAGAAAAAGAAAGTATGAAACAAATATATGTTAAATGAGGGATTTGTAAATCGCCGATTGTAATATAATTAGGTCTGTTCGTAATTATATAAATAAGTAGCAACTATAGTTGCCGTTCAATCCGTCCGTCTGTCCGCATATAACAATGCAAATAATACCCAAACGAATCGTTTGAATTTTATAATATATAATTATTACATAATTTTGTCGAGCCATGTCAATTTTTGTGAAAATCGGACTCATAGTTAAATTACAGGCACAGTCAAAACATTCCATGACGGTCAATGGGAAGAAAGTTTCAAGTGAATTTTAATGGTGATTCTCTCAACTCTTTCGAACATCGTTAAAATTTATATGCATCTATGAAGTATATACTAAAATACACATTCTGTTTAATCTATGATGCACAGAATATTCATTTTTAATTTACATGGCAAAAGATTTCTGCTACTGTACTGTATCCGAAATACTGTCTACTATTACATCAAGATCTGCATATTTTTAGGTGCGTTCGTAATTATATAAATACGTAGCACCTATAATCGTCGTTCAGTCTGTCCGTCCGTCTGTCTGTCTGTCCGTCCGTCCGTCCGTCCGTCTGTCTGTCTGTCCGTCCGTCTGTCTGTCCGTCTATTTGTCTGCCCACATATAACAGAGCAAAAACTAACTAACCAAATCGTTTGAAATTTAAAATATACAATTTTTGCATGATTTTGTCGAGTCATTTTAAATTTTATGAAAATCGGATGTATAATTTCAATACAGGTATAATCAAAAGTATTCCATTACATTACGGTTAACAGGAAAAAATTGTTTTATGTACATTTTAATGAAGTTACACTCTTTCGAATATAATAGAATTGACATGAATTTTGGAAGCATACAGAACAACCTGTGATGCAAAGAATACTTATTATTATTTTACAGGGCCACACAAAAATATCCCACTACATAATGCTATATAAGGAAATATTGTTTGGCGTGTTTTAGGTAGATTTCGTAAAATAAATAATATATATCAAACACATATCTTTTGTTAAAAATATATAATAATGCACATTAACAATGTGCATTAATTTCGCGATTTTAGGCAATATAATTAAAATGTAGGATTTCTAATAATTATCTACCGTAAAAAATTATTTTTCCGATGCCTTATGTAGAGCCCTGTAGATAGTTAATATATATCAAGCACATATCTTTTGTTGAAAATATATAATAATGCATATGAACAATGTACATTAATTTCGCAGTTTCGGGCAACATAATTAAAATATGGGGTTTCTAACAATTATCGAACTTAGAAAGTAGTTGTTCCGATGACTTTTGTGGAGCTCTGTACATGAATAATAAATATTCATTAATCATATTTGATTTGGAAAATGGTAGAGTGAAGCTAGATGTCATATATCGAGTTTGTTTCCCAAAATGCGATTGTTTTCATTTTTTTAATCATACTGAATATCAATAGATGGCAGGACCATCGAATTTATTTTTAGCTTGTTGTCAGTCCAATCCAAATCTAGCCTGCTTTTAGTTTGAAAAAACAGTCACACTGCTCAGCGACCAATTTTCCTTCGGTAATGTTAAGTCTATCGATGCTTGAGGCACTGTTATATTTAAATATCTTCCCGGAAATTGATATTTGCAACTTGCTTTTTTCAGTGTTATCTTCTTAAAGGATGTCCCTTTTATCTTAGTTTTCAAAATACGTCTAAAATCTATGTATAATTTTACATGAACTGTTACAATTTTACTTCCTATTTGTCAGTTTTTAAAATATTAAATATTAAATATTAAATAGAGTGTAAAATTTTAAAATATTTTGATAACTAAGAAAAAAATGATATCCTTTCAGTAGAGAACACTGTAAACAAAACGTACAAATATTTATTCTCTGAGGAGATATTTTGAATATAAGAATGCACCAAACGACCATAGACTTAACATTACCAAGGGGAATTCGGCCGCTGAGTGACTAGCACTTTTAATACACAACGTCCTTACGGTTACAAAAAATACATAATGAAAGTTCCTAAAAATCTTTCAGGCCACATTTAAAAAAGTAAATAAATCAATCAGAAAACAAACTTAGACACACATTGCCAATGGTAATTCTGACCATTCAAATTATAAAATTGTATAAGTTTTAGAAATTATTATTAACTTTAAACTGCACGTTTTATTTATTTATTTAAGAATGTTTCTGTATATTCATAACTCAAATTTTAAAAAGTACTTTTTTGATTTCATATAAAATGTAGTGCTAAAAGGAAACTAAATTTATTTATTAAACGTTAAATTTTAATTGATTCATATATGCATCACTATACAGAATAAGATTAACGCAAAAGTTTTTATTATATTTCTTTGTTTGTGTGTATGTTTATTATAAGGGCGAAAATAACATCATAAAATATTTTAATTAATTACGTGGTTTAACGTTATATTTATGAGGTTCAAAATTCGTCAGAATAAAAAATAATGTTCTTTACAGAAGTGTTACATGAATTTATAATAAATTCACAAAAAAATACAATAAGAAAATAACCATACATTAGCTAGGTTAGGTAAAAAACAATTTACTATCTTGAACTGCTCTTAGCAAAAGGATATTTCTGTCAACTTTTTGCTAAGAAAAGGAAAATACTTTGATGATCATCTCACTAATACAGATAACCATTATTTATCCACTATTCGGATGGCTGAATTGTAAAAAATAATGTCATTTTCATTTTCTTACTTTTAAGCATTAACCTTAGAAAAAGAAGCAATCGAAACTTTAGTCCAATACTGATTTGCTTCTGTAATAATTTCACGAATATTCAAGTCATATCGGCAAATGATTCGTTAAATATCAGACAATGTTGAACCAGAATTGCTACACTACTGATATTAATTACAGAATTTGGCAATTTAAAGCAGACACTTACAGTAAAACAACGCTTATCTAATTTAAAGAGACCCATGTCGACAAATACTATACTTACTCCCTGTTATATATTTATTGAAGCATCATCCCTTGATGCAAAAAGCAATTGCTGACAATCGCTTTGATGCCATTTAGCTTTAATAAATACTTAACCTGCTGTATTTTTAATGTGCCCACCACAGTGCAATTAATGCTTTCAGATTGGGCTGTCAGATAGCTCCAAGTGCACATCACGCAACTAATAATTATCATCTTAGGGGCGATTTGAGTCAATGAAAACAGACTGGCACTCCGAAGTACAATTTGCATTCAAATTTCTTTTAAACACAGCCGAGCAACATGCGATGACATCTCGAGCGACAGTTTCGCCGTGAGATCCAACAAATAGAATTCTCCAGCATATAAGAAAGCCGTTCACGTCGATACCATAAATTTACATCAGAAAGCAGTTCGCTGGATTTTTAATAGCCGAAGGATAGTTGAGATCTTTCCTTTTTTTTTATTTTTATGTGACCGTAAGGCTCAGGTATAAGAATTCATGATACCATCCAAGTAAAGTGATAGATAGATTGTAAATAGTTAAGGAAATTTCTCTGATTGAAAATTCGTTGAATAAAGATTCAGTTGCTATTCGTGAGTGGATTTTTAAAATTATATCTGGTAATCGCCATACCATTATTATTTAGTGAATAATAAAAGTGTATAAAGTTATGCATAAAATCGAATCAAATGTTTTGTGCCTATTGTTTGGCTATGGCCAGCAGGTCCTCCTTGAGTTTAGAATTCTACGGGAAAGAGGCTCTATGATGACTATTTTTGTATGATTTTCTTGATTTTTCGTAGTTGTATGTATTGTCCATCGAATGCTTGTGCAGCGACAAAACTCGCATCTTACTAAGCCGGCCATTCGCAAACAAATGGTAACAACAAAATAAGAGAAACTATTCATTTTAATAAATATTGTTATAGAGATTAATTAGCTTTTACCCCGATTAATTTGCTGAGGCAAAAATTTAAGATGAAATTCAAAGTTGTTATAAGTATTGTACTAATATTATTGAAGCATTAACATGTGTATTTACTACTTCTTGAAATATTAAGATGTATGAGATAGAAAAAAGTCTGGGGATTAGCACATTCAACTAATTTTCTTATTGTATGTAATCAGCTGAATCTTCTGCAAATAATAAATTAATGCAGATATAAAATTATATGCAATATTTTAAAATAATTTAAAAGGGCTTGAAGACAATGTTATTATTATAAAAATATGAATTAAAACAAGATGGCGTCCAAGGTGACCATTTAAGAACGTGCGAAACTAAAATAAGGTAAAAAGTGGAATAAAAGAAATTCAATGACAATTTTCAAACAAAAAATCATAACTTAAATAGAAAAAATATTAAGAGTCCCCTCTTCCAACCTGAAATCCCCGATTAAAGTGAAAATTTGTTAACATTTTATTTTCTTTTCGAAATTATGATCAAGAAACATTTTATTAATTAATTGTTAAGGAAAATAGCAAAATTATTATTAAGATACCAAAATCAAACATTTTTCTAACGCAGCATTGTTTTCAAGTACTTTTAAGTTGTTTAAAAATACTGTACATAATTTATATTTATAGGGCAACATCCCCAGTAATTGGCACATTAAGGATTTGTCTTTAAACTTACTTCGATTTTCATTACCAAGAAATAAAATATTTACTTGCAAATATTTTTAAATCAAGGAGTGCATATCTGTGCAGCTATTTTGCCCACTAAAAGCAAAAACATTTGAAAAAGTGTTTTTCTAAAAATATATTTATAAAAAGTTTCTGTAATCACCAGTAATTGGCCCTTAGGTTTTTATAGAATTAAAGTAACCCTTTTCAACTAAACAAAACTGTTATCAATTAAAATTTAAAATACATTATAAATCAGATAATAATAAATTGAAATGTATGCCTTTCTTAAGACAGAGAAGAAGCATTTGCAACAAAAATGGCTAATTTGATACAAGCCATAATTGTTTCTCTTTCCTAGGCACTATATTGTCATTTAGTAGCATAAATCAAAGTTATAATCTGTAAAGTAAATGAGCATATAACTGGTATAAGATCTTGCATTTATAAAAGGCTGGATATAAATCTTATTTTAGAACATTTTTGTAGGATATGCCAATCACTGGTGTCTGCCAATTACTGGGGATGTTACCCTATATTAAATTCATATTTACAGGAAGTACTGATGATTGCATAAAATAAAATAAAAAAATATGGCAATTTAATAGAAAGCAGTTACTTTCACAGTTGTCGATGAAACCTTAAAAATCCCATTCTTCTATTTTTATTTATTTATTTTCAGGAACAAATCCATCTCTCTCAGTACATAGACCACCGGACCGACCCCACATGAATATATGAAGCACTTATAATAACAACGCAATGCAATCTTATGCATTATAAAAGTGACGCAAGATGTAGTTCCTCTCAAGAAATACAAACATATTAATCCTTGATTTCCAGCGTATGTTTACCTATTAAAGATCATCTTTCATACCACCATGAATAAATTAAACGCAGTGAAATAAACACAAGATTGTCGTGTCGTTTGGGTTTGATATTATGTATTATTTCAAAATTGAAAAAGCATAGGTTCATTTTTTATCCTAACATACTCAATATGATATGAATACATTGATCAATTCATTTTTTAATACAGTCGAACCTCGTTAACATGAACCTCAAGGGGAATCAAAATTTTGTTCATGTTATCAGCATCATATCTTTATATTCGTCTGTGTAGGGCACTGTGAAAACATTTCATGTTAAAAGTATTTCACGGTAAGCGTGCTCATGTTAATGAGATTTGACTATACTTCACTTTTTTCAATATTTCAGTATCTGGTAAATCAAATACAATTCAGCAAATCTCTGACGATCCTAATATCTACAGAGATTTTAAATAACAAAGTTAGAAACTTTAAGAGAATAATTACTACAACTATATTACTACAACTAGTTACTATAATTACTACTTAGAAAAGAAACCGGCGCGACAATTAACGTGATCAAATAAAAATACCAAGAATATCACTACAAAGTGAATCCAGATTTTTGTTCGTAACCTTAAGAATAAAAAATATTTTAATTAAAATTTCAACAGATTAATGGCAAATGTACAAATAGCAGTTATATAACTTAAAACGTATAAATCAGACAAATAAAAATATCTGAAACATTAGCAGACACAAGAGAAAAATCAAATGAAAATATTTTAATATTTAGGGAATTATTATTAACATTTACACTACAGAGATAAAAACACAAAAGTCAACAAAATGACTTTTTGGGGAAAAAAATTATTAATTTTTAAATTAAGATACTGAAAATATGTTTTTGATATTTTCACTTTTACATAGTAATGCGAATCAAGATATTTGCAATCACAACCTTCATAAAAAAATTTTATTATTATTATAAATAGTAAAAAAAAGTACCCGATGAGCGAATTTGGATGACAAATTTAGACTTTGAGATGTTTACTCTAAAGAACTTTTCTACAAGAAGCGCATTTAGAAAAAAAATAACAACCAGTATTATTATCATATCCTCAATAAGTGATATTTTAGTAAAAAAGGTTCATGTACGCAAGTAAAAAGATGCATTTAAGTGTAATTGAAACCATAATTTGAACTGTTCTCGATTTGTCTTCTTTTCTTTTTTTTAATGATGTTAAAATTTATGACACATTCAGAAACTCATTTTACACGTAAAAACGCTGATTTTGCAGGAAAAAAAAACTTTTTTTTTAATTTCACGGCAGATTAACACGGGAGAAATAGGTCACACTCAGAGTATGAATGGTTTTTACTTTGTCACCAATTAATACAAAATAATAATCGGCAGTTTATTTAATCGTAGACAATTGCTCAAATTCTGCGATAAACTAAATTGAAAATTACTTTTCGTAAAATACTAGTGACAATTGTAAGAAACTATACGCATCCTGAATATGTCATTAGTTCTGGAGTTCTGAGTTCCGAATTAGATGTATTTCTTCTTCATTTAAGACTTATAGTTCGAAATAACGTTTCTCAGACGTTTCTTATCTTGTATTTCTAAAATCATATTAAATAGTCAACTCTGGCACACTTTTCTGAAAAATTCCTTGCCTTTATAGAAAAAAGGAGAAAAATATTTCATTTCTTAATGTTTGACTTAAGATATGTAAAAATGTGATGCTATAAAAAATAAAAATGCATTTTTAAATGCGTCAGAAAGCTAGTTTTGATTTCTAAACAGCTTAAACGAATGAATTTTTTTTTTTTTTTTTTTTTTTTTTTTTTGGTAATTGTTAGAAATTTCTACAGACAGGCTAAGTGAAAATTCAATGTAACCAAATCATTTATAATTATCAGAAAAGTATATTTTAGTCAATAATTGGATCTCATTTTCATTATTAATTTTTCATATTATTAAAAATGACATTTCTCCTATACAATTATCTATTTTTGCGATATGAAATATTAATTTTGAAAAATTAGGTTCTAAATTCTATAAGGTTTGTGCTGTTAAGTAAATTTGAAAATTTGCCTCTAGACACCATATATCATTCTCACGAAGGCGCTGAAAGCTCACATCAGAAGGTGCAGTTCAAGAAGTTAATCGGCACCATGATTAGATGGTGCATTAAACGGAAACGCTGTCACACCTCTCTATAGCCTAACTACACCAATAACCGATGCCCTCAAAAAAACCAACACCTCTGTTTGCAGTAGCTTTATTTAATTATAGGCTTCTGTCGGCATCGCTGTCGAACTTAATAACAGGCGTATCCGAAGCTGTGAAAAATGGTGTCTATCCAATAATCGAAAAAATTTGCTTTTTTCCATAACGATGACGATAATTTGTTTTCCATAACTTGAAAATTATGTCGCTGTTTGCAGATTGGAGATAAAAGGAGTTTCAATGGAAGAAAGAAAGAAAAAAAATCTGAAAAGGGGGTAAAATTATTGAGATTTGTTAGCCTCTGGTTAATTTCAGCAACGATAATTCCGATCCCTATTTGAGAATTTCGATATGTGAATGAGATAGTAGTAAAAAATTTGTGTAAAAGAGAAATCCTTGAAAAATGACTCGGTGGTTGTAAAAAGTGGCAACGTGCTTGGAGAAGAGCCCGGAGGTTATTCGTAAATGCCCCATTCCATTAAGGGTGTTGTCCAACTTGTTAATGTATTCACTAATTTCTGATAGTAATCAAATAGGTTGCCACCTTATTAGGACAGTGTTGATTTTATAACTCGACAATCTTTCATCTTTATGGACTCCATCAGCTATTTCCATCAATTCCTGATTTTTTCTGTTTTGATTTTTTAATGCTTGCTTTTGCAGCGAAGGGTGCGCCGTACTTATCACAAATATGGTGCTTGTCGAATATGAATGATTGAATGCAATCTTTTTCATCAAGTACATTATGGCTGATCACGTCGTGTTTTATTAAAATAACACCTAAAGCCTCAATCATCTCCCATAAACTTTTTTGAATGCATATTAAAGTAGTTCAACCACGAATGTATATAATTAGCATCATTCAGACTGCGAAGATATTCAAGGTCAGTTTTTATCCCAATATACAGGAGGTCATTTAACAACAGATTCCTCTAAATAGGTGAGAATAGTTTTATATAATTTTTAAAGACACCTTTAGTTGAAAAAAAAAGCTACTAAATGGAATGTAGTTGCATTTTATCGTTAAACTTTTGAACTCCCTGATTTTAAGTTTTAACATATTTGCCGTAAAATTTGTACCACCAAGCATTAATTTACAGAGCCCATTCATCAGTCATTGTAATTGCATTTTGTTCAGTACTGAACGTTCTGAGTACCATTCCAACAGAAATTAATGATACTTCTGCCATATATGGAGAAAACAAAATTAAATACTTTATTCACAATTCAATAATTAAATAAAATTAATTTTTTCTCCTTCAACACTACCAAAAATTTTCCTTATTTTGTTGTAATAATCTGTAGTCTATTTTTTTTTTCATGCGAAATTCATTTTCCCATATCTATTGAAATAAAATGGAATCCAGTAATTTTTTTTTTTTTTTTTTTTTTTTTTTTTTTTGATAATGTATTATGGAAACGCTGTCTTCAGGAACGTAGCCTTCAGAGATATCGTTCATAACACCTTTTTTAACAAAATTTTTTGAAAGACCCTTTACCTTTATTAATAAATGGGGAATACTATTGGATTTCATAGTTTCTGAATAAGAATTCCTGCCAATTTAATTGGTCTAAGATTAAAATTGAATAGTTAAAGGTATTACAATTTTCAGAATTTGAGAATAAAAAAAACGAGGTCTGCAAAGATCCAGGCCCGACTCGAGGCTCGTAATCTGAACGGCGGAATTTTCAAATGGGCCGGGACGGCAAAATTAAAACAGTTTTTGCAACGGGTCGATAAAGAAATTGAACGAGCCACAGGGCCGGGCCTATAAATAAAATTTCGCGGACCTGTCGGCCCAATATAAAAATTTACTCAGAAACGATGAAATAAGAGCTATTGTCAATGATTATTCACGAGAACAAGTATAAAAGTGCGTCACGAACCGATGCTAGTTTGACAGCATCAATATAGAAATGTAACTTGCCCAGAGTAGAGATCGGCATTAGACTACATGATATCTGATGCAGGCAGAGCCCGATCAAGCTCAAGTTGGGCCCAGGGCCTGTAAAAAGTTGGGCCCCCCTACCTCCCCATTCCTGATGATATTTTCAGAAAAAAAAGTAGGTTTATTTGATGAGTTGACTAAATTGTTTGAGTGAAAGTTTCAAGTTAAAAAAAATAATAACTTACAAGAATAATTAAGAAAACAAACTACAATCCACTTTCTCAAATAAGCATTTGTACAATTCACAAACATCTAAGATCCTCAGTTTATGCTGCAGAATAAATGAGGTCGTCTTTTTCAAAACTCGCCTTATTCAAAATCATAAAAATTGTGTTTTAAAAATATTTGATCAAGGAAAAAAAAATCAGCCACATAATTTGTGGGCCCCTGAAATTGGTGGGCCCAGGGCCGAGGCCCCGGAGGCCCGTGCATTAATCAGGCCCTGGATGCAGGCTTAGTATTTATTTGCAGATTTGTGCCAAGCCAAGATAAAGCTTGCGATTTTTTTTTTTTTTTTTTTTTTTTTTTTTTGCAAGATAGTTGAGTCGTAGTTGCGGAGGGTCGGCAATAAGTTTTGTAAAAATATTAATAGAGATAATGATTTCTGTTAATGCAATCTTTAGAAATATACCTTAAGGCGGTTCTTAAATTCACTACTCGTACAACTCGAAACCTTGATACATTTTCTGACTAATTTTTAACTCTAATGGCGTAAAACTGACAATCCTGACTAGAGAAAGGATTTGGAATCGAATAGCATTTTCCATTTTTGATAAATAAGCTATTTGTCGAGATATAAGAGATTCTTGTCACATGACTTCACATTTTTCTCCTTTGCCATACTGTCGCTTCCAGAAATTCGTTTCAAAAGGTTAACTTTGACAGTATTTTCTCAAAGATTTACTGCTTTTTTTATCAAAAAATTAATAACACCATTCAATTACATAGTTTAGAAATAAAAACACATACCAATCTAAAGTTTTTCCGAAAAGAAATGAATTGGGAAACATATCAGAAACAGCTCCTTTGGATTCGTGAAAACCTTTAATAAATGGCAGAGAAATATTTTCATAAATCTACTTTTTATTGTACAGTTTCAAAAATTGTAATGTTTTTAACCCTCTTTTTTTACTTTTATTCTAAATTTCATTTTAATGAATCCTTATTTAATGTTGAAAGTCTAAGAATCTAAGAAATCATTATTATTATTATTATTATTATTATTATTATTTATTTATTTATTTATTTATTTATTTATTTATTTATTTATTTTTTATTTTTTTTTTTTTTAACGAACACATCACAATTTTAAAATATGCTGTAAAATTATCCCATAAATATGTATGCAGAATTCTTTAAAGGAATCTTAATTATATGTTAAAAATCTGAATTATTTCAAAATAGTTAAAATTGTTGAAATTGTGTCGGGCCAGAAAAAGCCGGGCCTGTTCTCACTGTTTTCTGTAAGGCCTGGCCATAGCTTATGATCTTTACACCGAGCCTGGTCTGACAGCAAAAGTTTTTTTTTTCGGCCTAGCCCAGAAAATTCCGGCCCGTGCAGTCCTCTAGAACAAACTTAAAGAGTTCTAAAGTTTAATTTAACTTATGAATGGTTTTCAATAATGGGATTACTAATGAACTTGAAATAACTATGTATTCTGGAATGGAAGAAAATAAATTCAGTTTATATCTTAGGAGGATTTATGAAACATTTACCACATATGACCTGAAATGTGATATAAATCGCAAAAAATAAAGGTAACTTTGGAGTACAATAATGTTTTTGTTTATTTGAAACAAATACACCAGTAACCATACACACAAACCAATACATCGACACAAGCCAATTAACAATTGAAAAAACATTACAATACCATAATAAATTAATTTAAAATAAATAATACTTAAAATGATAATTAGATCATTTAGATATGAATAGATGCCTTTTTTGATCCAATCATATTGAAGAATTGTAAACTGTGGCTAAATAAAATCAATTCAAAATTTGAAATAATATACAAATACAATAATAAATTAATTTAAAATAAATAATACTTAAAATGATAATTAGATTATTTAGACATGAATAGATGCCTTTCTTTGATCCAATCATACTGAAGAATTGTAAACTGTGGTTAAATAAAATCAATTCAAAATTTGAAAAAAAAAATTTTTTTTAAATCCGTTTTTAAATAAATTTTATCAATTATCGAATGACGATTTAATAATTAATAAGTTCAATAAGATTCAATGAATGTTCATTCAACTTATTAATTCGAATTCAACATGAATTCACAGTAATTTATTCTTTAAATTAAATTAAACATCAAAATATATTACAATTAAGTACAGTAACAATAACTAACTTTACTTTAAATACTTAAAAAATCGTTTGAAAAATTATATATATATATGTATATATTTTTAAAAAAACTTTTTCTCATTTAAACTGAATTTTTCGGTTTCTAAAACACACACACAAATAAACAAACTAAAGGAGAAAAAAAGAAAAGAAAAGAATGAAAGACTAAAAGAAAAGAAATTTTTTTATACTGTTATTTATTTTGAGCTGTCACAAATGAAAAATAAAAAAAAAGAAAGAACATAAACTAGCTAAATTTAACAAGATATGTATGATAAGTTAATAATAGATTGCTTAGACTTAGCAAGTCTAGGTTGAAATTTATATCCAGATATATATGTGTTGTTTATAATTTTATAAAGATAAAGAAGGGTTAAAAAACAGGATTAAAATAATAATTATTATAGAATATTGAGTCAAAAATTTGTCTTAAATGCAATATAATGTATAAAGTAATAAAACTTGCTTAAAGTGTAAAATAACATATTTTAAAGAAAAACACTAAATTGGAAAAAGCAATCTTCCATTCTGCTTTTACATACGAATATACAAAAGCTATCTGCTTACCGTAGAAACTTTATATTATAACAAAATAGCATTCTTCACATATCTGAAACCATGAGAATAATATTTTCTTTAAGAATTAAACGCATATTAATAAAATAACATTTGAAAACGAAAAAGTAGTAACACTTTTCTTTCTTAAAATAAATTTAAAAATTTGATAAACATCAATACAACAACATTTTTATATACTTTTGACAAAAATATCTTTGCTTTAGAAAATAAATGTGAAAATGTGAAAAATTCTAGAAACCATTTTTTAGGTTTTGCCAGAAATATCACATTATTTAAATTAAAATACGTAATTCAAATAAGCATATTGTACTACAAGAAAATATACAGATATATATAATAATTCTGGTTCAATCAAATGCAAATTAAAAGAATTAATTTAATGTTTAATTAAGTATACTTCAAATAACAATATCAATATTATATAAAAGAATAACTACAGTCAATATGATAACATAAAATAAACATTTATTAAAAATATATATTAAAATAAAATTGAAAATAAGATATCCGATTTTTTTCATTAAATATTTTAACTGTTATGACAATTATGCGTGCTTTATACCTTTCGTCAATAAACCATGATAGCATACTATGGTACGACTAAATGATAGCACACTAGATAAATTTTAAGGATATGTAAAAACGCTAACATAAATTAACTTAACTTAAAGAAATAATTTTTAGATAAATAAAATTGGAATTTATTATTATTTTCCTGTTTTTTAAATAAATTAGTCAAATCTTGGTTGAATAAATTTTAATTACAATCACAGAAAAAATTTTAATTAATAGCATTAATTTAAACGTTAAATAAATAAACAAAACTTTGAATTTCAATAATGATGTAGAATACATGGAAAATATATTTTTAGATACGTGTCATTTATAAGTATAGATTTTCAGGTTTCTTTTTTAGTGATTTTTTTTATATGCTACATCTACACTGTCAATTGTATAATACATTAATTTTAATAATTTTATTTTTATTTTTTAAATATAGAAAGGACAATAGTTATTGATATTTTTGAATTTAGAGAATAGAAGAACATTTCTCTAATATTTTCATTATATAGCACAAAATAATCATCGGGTAGTAAAAAATATTCATCTAATACAATATTTGTTATCATTATATTAAACAAGATTCAAAACAGTTTAAATACAATAATTCACTAAATTTAATCAATTATCAAAAATACTTTAAATGAAACTGACTTTTTTTTATTCATAAACGTTTAATGTATTTTAGAAATTCTTTGATTCGACAAAAAAATAAGCACATATGATACAAAAATTAAAAATCATCTGTGTACAATACCTCATACAATACAAGCACTTATTTTCCTCCTCGTTTGTACTTTCGATAAAGAAATGAATCACAGTCCACTATATCAAGCAACTTAAAAAAATAAATATAAAAAAGGTCAACTCTTTCTAATCTATTTTATTTTCAGAATGTAATAAAATCGAAAGTAATGTAGTACCAAAATTATTTTAAATAACAGATTTATATGCATTTTATTATTATAATTTAATTAAATGATGGCCGTGGTAACCTAGTGGTCAAGGCACCGCCCTCTGGATTGAAAGGTTTGGATTCGATGCTCGACAACACCAAAGACCAACCGAGTGCATGCAGCGCATGCGCTCGTTAAATAAAATGGTTTTGAAAGTCCTGTGGTCGGTCTTAGCCACAGACTTCTCATAACTAGACTTCACATCAGCAATCTTTTCTTAAGCCGGGATCTTTGCCTTCCGTCACGTGACGGAGGGCAGATTTAGCGCGCCAAACCGGTTTTTCTCCCGCCGAAACTCACATTCTTATGTTTGTCTTGAGTTGACCGCACTCCTGCTTTTCTCTTTGTGAAATCTGAACGTTGACAATAAAGCTATCACCGCCAAAAACGGCATATTTTCGCCAAAGATGTTAGATTCGAAACCTTGCCGGGAGAACAATGGAATGCGGCGTTTACTTAATGAGAAGTCTCTGGTTTTAGCAGTTGCCATGGATGTAGGTCTCTGGAGAAACCTTTCCTTCACCTTCAAAAACATTTCGAAATTGAGGAGTTAGTGTTGTTTGGTGCTGCCATCTGTTGGCCGCTTTACCGAACATTTTATTCTGCAGAAGTCTGACTTTCAACCGTCTGGGTGCATTCTACATGGAAACACCAGCAACCCATTTTGACCTTCGGACACACATCAGCAGCAATTAAATTGATCAGTTTTCTTGAAGTGGTATCAGCAGATGCCTTTTTCTCCTTCTAACAGAACCCCTATGCATTCTTTTTACGTTACAATTCCACCAATCGCCAACATTTGGAAGAACAAATAATCAAATGACATCGAGTTCCTAGATTTAATCTAATTTTAATTCTTTGTGTCCCAAATTATTAATTCATGAAAACTTTATCTTCGAAAGCATTTTTCGTAAATTTTTGAAACTAAATTAGAAGATTTACGCAATCATTTGATAAATTTTTGAAAAAGTTTGCCAATTAAAATTAATTATTTATATTTATATTTATAAGGATTTCACGCAATATTTATAACTCCACTCAATTTTTTCAATTAAAATATAATTTTTGAATTTGATAGAATTTGATAATACACAAACATAATGCTCTTACAATAGAAATATAGAAATATTTCTGAACTGTAATTTTTCTCCCCACAATTTGTCAATGTCAGGAAAGCTAAAAAGATGCAAATGGAAAAGAAAGTATCCTTTTTTGGGGTTTCGTTCATTTGACCATACTCTATTCGTATTTGCCCTTTGTCTGTTTGTCACAGAGTCCGCACACAAAAATTGTATAAGTTAGAGATTGCACATTTTGTGTGCTTACAGCTTAATACCATGTCACAAGACAAATCTTAATTTTTTTTAAGTTTGTTATTTTAATTAAAGTAATGTTTACAATGTCATCCGTTCATTTTTGTGCTTTAAATTTTTAAATAGAATCTTAATTTCAACGTTTAGCATGTAGACATCATAGCTTGGAGTAAAAGCGTCCCCCTAGTAAACAGAAGGTTCTCAGTTCGTGTCCCTGCGCTGAAAGTAAAATTTTCATAATAAGATGGATTTAATTAAAAGAAATTTCGTATTTTTTGCTAATGTTAAGTGTTTATATTATTAAGATTTCGTTCATCTGACATTAATATATTTTTTTTTAGAATTCAATTTTCATTCTATTTTAAAAACTATTACGATTTATTAACGATTCAGCATTTTAAATCTGATTCAAACAATTTTTTTCATTTTTAGAAATTTCAAATTTTATATTTCCGCTAATTTTAAAGAATAAGATAAAATAAAATACCTATAATGCTTTTTAAAATTTATTACTATTAATTGCTCCATTAAATGTATTTTATAACAAGTAACTTTAATATGGTACTTTGAAGTGCCGCCAGTTCGTAAAGGGTTAAGAAAACTTTCATTTGACTAAAGTCGACAATCAGAACACAGAAATTAAATGCGGTTCATTATATCTTATGTAATTCAAAGAAGAATATTTCACAAATAGGTTAATGCATTTCAAGATCATTTGAAAATACTTTACAGTTGAAATAACTGAAATAGTTTAGTTGTTACTCTTATATTCTAAGATTTTTCCCATGTAATCTGTGCGCCACGAAAATTAATGAAAGGTAATCATCATTTTTTAAATCGTAATGTTTCTGTTTTTAGTATTATTTTTAATTATAAAATAGTAGTAGCTTAGTAAGTCAATTAAAACAATAAGCTTTTACTTCACATTTTGCATCAATGCAACACCATCGACCATTGGATTAAAACAATGATCGTATGCATTTCAAATAATGAAAAGTAAGCATCGTTTTATTTCATTACAAAGTTTTTTCCATTAAATAAGGTAATTATTTTTACTCTAAAATAGTAATAATTTGATAAATAATCAAAGAAATGCGCCTTTATTTCAAGGTTGCGTCGACGCTGCACCATGGTTAATGGGTTAAAAATATGATTTTATGTAGTTTAAAACTATTTAAAGTACAGAAATAGCAAAATATTTTTAAACTCAACAGAACATCCAGAATTAAAACAAATCTATTTTTCGTTACATTAACATTTCCTTTTTCTCAAAAAAAAAAAAAAAAAAAAACTTATTGTAGATTTAAAATAAAATACTATCAAAATTCAGTATTATATACGTATAATTATATGACTGAAATTGCGAAAAGTTGTTCATAATGTTAAAATTCTTTAAGTTATAAATCATTTTATTCCTTAATCATTTTTACTAATAAATCCTTGAAAATTTTTTCTACGGACAAATAATATATTTATTTCATAAAAATCGAATGATAATTTAGTCATTAACCTAATAATTTCACAAAAAATAAAAATACGTCTTTCTTTCTTTCAATAGCTCCGCTGATGCATGTTAGTCCTACTCAACATATGTTACATTATTTAACAACGAAAGTATACACAGTATTTACGTTAATACAGTAAATGTACCATATTTATGAAATGCTTGATAAGAACCATTACAGTTATTAAATGTTTACATTTATAATACAAATATGAATAGAGAAAATATATTCTGTTGGGTAGCTCAGCATACAAAAGTAACATATTTCAGCGGAGCTGTGCTCTGTTTTTAGCTAAAGTCAGGCAAAGCACGTCAATAAAATGTTGATATGATAAATCGTACATCTTCAAAGCACTAATAGTAATAGCACTTACAGTTTTGATAAAATAGTAATAATGATAATAATTTTTATTGCAGCAAGTGTAAAGTATAGTAGAAGCAAGTGTAAAAAGAATTAGCTTTGTTTTACGTATAAATATTCAAATTTCTATGCTACATGGCACTTTCTTACAATGATCATTCATGTTTTCCAAAATATTTAGAAGATTATCTGTTGGACCTGAAAGCCACCTTTCTTCACCTGTATATCATTTACTCATAAATGGATATAATAAAAATAATAATACAAATAAGTATATAATTGTCTAATTGTTACTTTTTTTTCTTTAATATCGTATAAATTATTAAGTACTTTTCCATTACTCTATTGACCACTTCCATTAGAAAAAACTAATGCCAAACTACAGGATTTAATGCCAAAAATATTTTGGTATGACATCATATTCGTTACGCATTCTACCTAAAATTCATAAGCTCCACCGAAAATTTATAAAATATGATCTATGACTCCTATCCGAAAAGTTATGAAATAAAACAATTCTGAAAAAATTCCTTTATTATGTTTCTGGTTACTGTGGTTATAATTAAATTTTCTGGGGGAAGTAACGCGCACCAAAAATAAAGGGAATTTAGGAAAATTCAGAACATTAATTACTTTGTCAGAAAACGCAAACAAATATAACTTGTAAAATATCCATTTGCAGGATAAAGACTTTAAATTATGCGGTATAAAAATTATCAAAATTAGTTTTTAACATTACATTGTCATTTTTTATTTGTTAGATTAGTGCTCATGAATGCTTACTTTTTTATGAGAGAATCCCATAATCATTAAAACAGCTTATTTCATAAAGATCTGTAAATGGAAGATACCAGATCTTTATTATTTTTTCTCAAAATGAGAGAGAAAGCACAGAAGTAGCAGCTTATTTAACTCTTTTTCAAAAAACCGACTTATCCACTATATAAATAAAAATAGAATAGCTACACCAGCTAGTATTGCATTTAAAAACACGAGGCTATTGAAAAAGACAGGCTACCGCGATGTACTCCAAATATATTCTTTTACAGGCCACTAGAGTGTTGTGACCAGTATTCTCGCTGTCTCTCGCCAATGCGCCAAATTGCGACTAAATTCTTCATTTGGCGAGTAAACAAGTGATTAGATTCGCCAAATTGCTAGTGCTCAAATTTTGCTTTTTCTTTCTTTCTTTCTTTTTTTTTTTTTTTTTTTTTTTTTTTCGTTCTTCATACATATGCATTTATACATATTTTTAACATATACATTTTTTAACGTATTTGTCGCGAATAGGTGAATTTAGATTGATAGCAATCATTGTCGCAATTATAAAAACTGAGGCTATTTTAGAACATATTGAAAAAAAGGGGGTACATTAAAGGATTAAAGAAAATTTTTTTTATGCTACACGGCGAATCTATTTGGCTAACACTTTTTTCATTTGGCGAATGTTTTTTATTTTTAATTAGCCAAATTACTAACGTTGGTCAAATGTCAGCGAGAACACTGGTTGTGACGCTGCATTAGTGGATTCGAACATCACGTGATTCCAGCGGTCCTTAAAAAAGGGTAAGTGGAATGCACCGCGGTATCCTGTCCTTTTTCGTTAGCCTCGTTGAAATCAAAGGTGACGTCATGCTTAATGGCATTAAATTCTATAATTTGACGATATTTTTTTATTGAAAAAAATCGACGAGATAATTGAAAAGTACCCATTATTTTGTATTATTTCTGAGTATACTCATTGTATGTATACACGATTCCGCCGGCCCGGCCCGCGGGCCGGGCCGGGCCGGCGGAATCGTTCCGAATCTTCTAACGGGCCGGGCCGGCAGATTTAGAATAGTTTTTTCAACGGGCCGGGCCGACAAATAACATAAATGGGCCGGGCCGGGCCGGCAAAAAATTGAACGGGCCAGACGGGCCGGGCCGGGCCGGGCCGAAAAAAAAAATTTTCGGGCCTGCCGGCCCGTTCTGAAGATTTAAGCAGAAACGATAAAATATGAGCTATTTTCAACGAAAATAGTTTTAACGAGAATAAGTATAAATGTGGCCATACTAGTTTGACAGCATCAATATAAAAATGCACAGTGTATCGGCATCGGAGAATTACATTATGTGTAACCCATTTTAATATTTTTTTAGCTGACTCATGCCGGTCCGAGATCACGCTTGCATTATTTTTCTACATATAGACTGGCCGGACCGGTACTAGACTTAATTATTGGCAGAAAACATGATTTGTAAAATTAACAGCGATAAAGAACTTATGTTAGCTTAGTCTTTGGATATATACTTCTTGATGATTTTTAAATTAATTTCTCAATAGTGCGAAAGTTTGACACATTTTCTGATTAATTTTAAATTGTAAAAGTATAAAAGTGATAAGCCTAACTATTAAAGGGATTTGGAATCGAATAGCGTTTTTCATTTTTTATAAATAAAATACTTGTATAACCTTGTTGAGATATAATAGTTTCTCAAATGATTGCAGGTTTTTCTCCCTTCCCTTGCTATTGCTTCCGAAAATTCTATTCAGAACGCTAATTATGACAGTATTTTATTTGTTTGCAGTATTCTTAAATTGCTTGTATCAAAAAAAGGATAACGCCATTCGATTATATAGTTTCTGAATAAAGATATCTGCTAATCTTATGCGTTTTTGAGAAAAAAAAAATGAATTTAGAAATGTATCAGAAAGGAGCTTCTTTGAATCTAAGAATGAATTTGGATTTTATATCTATAATAAAATGATACAGAAATATATTTATAAATCTTCTTTTATTAAACAGCTTCAAAATTAACGATGTTTTTAGCTTTCTTTCTTTTTTCTTTTATTCTAAGACATATTAATTTTTTATTGAATCTTTATTCGAATGTTAAAAGCCTAAGAATCTAAGTAATCATTAACGTTGTTAATGTGTATTTGCTGTAATATGTACCGTAAAATCATTCCATAGATATGTATGCAGTATTCTTTAAAGGAATCTTAGTTATATGATAAAAATATGAATTTTTTAGAAATCGTAGAAATTGCAACGGGCCAAAACGGGCCGGGCCTGTTTTCGCTGATTTTTGTACGGGCCGGGCCGGGCCTAAAATATAAAAATTTAAACGGGCCGGGCCGGGCCGGGCTCGGGCCGAACTTTTGAGTTTTGCAACGGGCCGGGCCGGGCCGGGCCGGGCCGGGCCTGGAAATTCCGGCCCGTGCAGACCTCTAACTCATTGTGCATAAACAATTGTTTTGGATTTTCTATTACATATGGGTCGGAAAATAGTTTTATTTCGGTAACCAAAGTGTTAGAATAAATTAGAAAGAGTTGACTATGCCCTTCTTCAATAAAAGTTAGCTAAAATATATAAGTTGCACAATAAATATAAAACAGAAAATTTCTTTTTACAAGTGCAATCATTGTGACAGTTTATTACACTAGTTAAAAGTGTACAAGATCCACAATTGATATCTATTAAATATGCTATTGGCACAGACAAACACACACATTTATATGAGTGCACAAAATATACTTCACAATTCACATCTAACATTAACAAACGTGTATAGCTGCCATAGAAGTCTTGGCTTATTAAAAATTGACAACAGCTTAGAAATTCAAGATCACGCTGAACGAAATATCGATTTCAAGCTTTCGATATTTGTATTATAATCATTGATATATATTTAGATATACATCTTAATACTAAGATTTTATCTTTAATGTTTAAATTACACTCAGAAAATTCAATACTTTAACATATAAATATAGATAGAGACAGAGATAAAGATTATTCATTAAATAACAAGATATTTTCTGATTTTCAAGTTCTTAACCGTTTGAGTCCCAGAGGGTTTTGTAAAAATACTGTCGAATAATCACAAGCAGCGCGATTGCGCTTCTTTTACTTTATGCCAAAATGACAAAGCAGCGCGATAGCCTTCTTTTATTTTATGCCGAAAAAACGAAGCAGCGCGTTAGCCTTTTTTTTATGTCAATAAATCTCAAGCGGCACGATAACGTTTCTTCTATTTTATCTCGATAAGGTTCCGAGCACACGTGTATTTTGCTCAACTTCAACTGAATTCGGGGAAATCCTTTCTTCTCCTCCCTTCTACGGTTTATTGACAATAGAAAACGGGGATGTTATTAATGGTTCAGAAGATAACTATCTCAACCCTACCTCAGGAAAAGATCCCTGTCCGACAATTGAATTGAAGTTTTCCCTTCCTTGAAATGGAAAAGTCATTATGTACAAAACGCGCCGTCTGCGAACATAAAACACGCCGACTTCTAGCCGCAAAAGTTGCGTGTGTCCGCACCTTCAGGCCAAAACAGACTTGACCACTCTGAAGTTGAACTGAATTCCTGGAACTCCCTTCTTTTCTCCCCACTTGCGGTTTACTGACAATAGGAAACAGGGGAGATACTAAGGCCAGGGAGACAACTATCTTAAACAATACTGAAGAGAAAGATTGCTGTCCTACACTTGAATTGAAGTTGAATCACAAAACTCATTAACATCAAACGCGCCGTGTGAGGACATAAAACGTACCGCCTTAGTTCAACCGAAAGTATTGCAATCTGAATGCAGCCAAAATCCCAATCGGCACACCATTAGTGGTCCAAACGCTCGGAATGTGCTGGGTTTTCTCGACATAAAAACTAAACAGTCCGATCGCGCTGCTTGGTACTCAATCAATTAGGAGATTGTTTTGCGTTAAAAAGGAGGAAATAATAGCTTTGCAAATATATACGAGGATAATTCATTTATAATTTTTTTAAAGCAAAGAAGGAAAAAAAAACCCTGAAATAAGTCTCTACAATCATTAAGCTCTTAATGCAAAATAATATTTTTTTCTTGAGTTATTTATCCTATATAAATTTTAGAAAGAAAATTATAAATGTAGGCTCAAGTTTATGACAGAAAAATTTTAAGCCTATTTGAGTATAATACCCTTTTCCTATTTTTAATAAATGTCCAATCTCAATGTCAATCAATAAATGCACGTTACATAAACAGCATTCGCGTTACATATATTGATATTTATCTAGAATAAGCACAAATAATTACTATCATAAATGAAATTCAAAATTCGAAATTTAAAAATAGATTTTAAAGACATATCCTGTGTAATCCCAAATGAGTAACAATAATACAATATTAATAATGAATATATGTATTTTAAAACCATTAAAATATTGGGTAATGCAAAAGTAAGTTCTGTTTTAATAATTGATGGCATAAGTGTTCTTATATGCATCGTGTGGACAACAGTGTACGTATGTAATTACGTGTGTGTAACTTAAAAATAAGCATAAACAACGTTGCTTTTAATTTGGTATTTACAGTGAACTTCCTTTTTTCTGAATGTATGTGAAGAAAATAATTAGAGCAATTTAAAGGAGGCGCAGATTGATGACGCAGAGCGTGAAGATAGAAATTGCAAGCATTTTTGGATGAAGACAACAGATAATCGCAAAAAAGAATTGGCAGAAGCATCGAATGCTGATCAATCCGGTGTCAGTAGAACTCTACGTGAAATAAACATATAATAACATAACTAAACATGCAATTTTAACCAAAAAAAAAAACGGAATTTACTTTTGCATAAACCCAATAATCTAAAATTAAAGTGGTTGTTTTCGTAAATAAATTTAATTAGCTATATTTAAAAAAATATTTTTTTACAATAATTATTTTGTATGTCACTGTATACAAAATAATTCCATAAGTTTTAATGATATTATTATTTTTACTATCATTATCATAACTTTTATATGTAGCTTTTCAAAAGTACCTTTCTCGTGGTTAGAGCGAATCTCAAATGATTGTTGGCTTTATTATTTTTATTTTAAAACTTAACGTATAGTAGGATATTTTTTTTAATCTTTTGTTATTCCATTTTTGTATTCTGATTTAATTTTAATTTATTTACTTTAACTACTAGATTGTTTTTTGCCTTTTATGTACTTTTATTTATTTAGTTTTTAATTTAGTTATTTTTCATGTAGTTTTATATTACGCTTAAAATTAATTCTTCAGTGGCTTTCAAACGTCTTGGCAAGTGTTTTACATATCTCCTGTATATATAATTGCACCACAACTATAGAAAGTTAAATAGTTTAAATTGTTCCATTGCTGCATAAAACCTTAATTACTTTTTTAAAAGCAAAATAATATACATTTCCTGTTTATAAAATAACCATTTTTTTTTTCGAAAAGAAAAAACTCTTTTTACTATTGTTAAATAAATATTTATTCCAATGTTAAGAATTACTAATATGAATTTTGTATCCATTTCTATATTATAAAGACCAAACGTATCTGTGCGTAACGCATACGACGTTTTGCGAATGGCAACACTTTCCCCTGCAATTTCGGTTTTGCAATTTTAGCTACCACACTTCTAAACATCGCAAATTTTAATTTTTGCACCGTCGTATAGAGAAAAAAAAATGTACTTTTAAATGTAATTTGTTTGATAGCTGTATCTTATCTGCTCTATTTATTTTTGAGATATTTTGTTTTGTTGTTGTTGTTGTTTTTAGTGCCTATATAGTAATTGTGGAAGCAAAATCATTCCTTTTTCTCTTAAAATTGAAAAAAAAAAATAGAAATTAAAATGCGCAACACTTTTCCATGAAATTTCGGTTTGCAATTTTCAGTATTGCAAATTTTACATTTCTATACATCGTAGACTTTGTATCTTAATTCCTTTATGAGATATTAATTTTTTTATAATTTTCAGTACCAATTTTGTAATTGTGGCAACAGAATCACTCCATTTTCTCGTAAAACTGGAAAAAAATAGAAATTAAAATGCTTATACATTTTTAAAAAATCGTCTGTTTTAAAATCCGGTGAATTTTGGTTTTCTTTTGTTTAATAATTTGGACAATTGAGTTTTATAGTACTTTGTTAAATTTAGCTTAAAAAAATATTTTTTTGAGATTTAGACTGACCCATATCAGATGCATTTTTTACTGTAACTAATTTTGTAGGTTTAACATAAATCAATGAAACAGTTCTTCCTTAAAGATTTTTTCTTTCGTTGAATTTTCAACGGGTTCCGCCTCCACCTCGTATCTCTAAAAGATACACGTGAGGTACAGCCCTAAAACAGAGCTAAACTAAAACAACGCTTTATAAAAATTAATGTATAAAATTCAAGTTTTGAATTCAATACATTTTTACATTTAATAAATATTAATAAAGACTGTTTTTGATAAGAATTCCGAAATGTAACGAAAATGAAAATTTTAAAAGAAGTAATAATATTAATAACAAGCAAACGAAGGATATCCTGCCTTCGTTTAATAAAAATCTATGATAAATGTTCACGCTATTTTATTATCAACGGGTATTGTGAATAAAATAACTATTACAAATAAATAAATAAATAATAAAACTTCCCATGTATAAAACTAAAACTACGTATAAAATCTCTATCTCTAATTTTCTTAGTCGTATAATCTTCAAAGATTTTCTCGAATGTAATTTTTAATGATCTTGAATTTCAAAGCATA
Source organism: Maratus speculifer (assembly GCA_964019185.1). Classification (NCBI taxonomy): domain Eukaryota; kingdom Metazoa; phylum Arthropoda; class Arachnida; order Araneae; family Salticidae; genus Maratus; species Maratus speculifer. Next base: position 423,244,456 of record OZ025289.1, on the reverse strand, counting down.
TTTAAAATGTTAACGTAAAAACAATAAAAAAGTATCAAAACTAAAAATGAATATTTGTTAACACGTTATTTTATATTATTTCTCCTTCACAAGACATTAAGTAACTAACTCATTTTCATAGAAATTACAAAGTCTTGTGAAAACGCACTTGAACAACCAGGAAAAAAAAAAATAATGATAAAAACATAAACATAGCGAACACTTTTTTTCATTGTTTCAAGTAAAAAGTTCCTTTAGTATTTTGACAGAAATCCACAAGAATTTAACCTCTTATACAACAAATACTGTTTACGATACTCAAATAACAAACATCTTATCGAAAATGTTGGTGTTCAAATTACTGACTCATTATCATACGAGTTTTTTAATCCAAAATTTGAGTTCTTACACTCATGGCGCCATCTAGCATGGATTAAAACAACCACTTCAAAAGATATTTTTTTTTTCTGTGAAAAGGTAGGTAGGTATACAATATAGATACTTTTTTTATGATGAGTAAATTAAAACAATTATGGAAGATTCAGTCAGAAATTATTTTTTGTTTAATATATCTTCATATCAGCACCGCAGGAATAACAGGCCTTTTGGTAAAAGCTCTTGAAACAAATAATTCTATTTTTCTAATTTTAAAATCCCCAAGCGTCCGTGTAACGAACATCACATTCTTGTAATACTGGCAGGGTTCTCTGAAAAAAGACAAATGAAAATATAATTATAACATTCTTTGTTACATAATACGAAAATATTATTTTTCTATAAGAGAGGTCCGGGGCACATTTTAAAATAATTTTTATTTATTGAGTTAAAATTTTGAAATTTTTTGTGATGTATCATCATTAAACCATCATTAAACAAAATCACATGATAAAACTTTTCATACTTTTTTTTATTTAATTTTTAAAATTTAATAAAAAAGTGCTGCAATTTAAAATTATTATAATTCGAAATTCCTTTTTTTTTTTCATTTAAATAACCAGAAATATATAAGATTTAATCTTGATTAAGCATTTTAAAATATATTAATTTATATAAAAATTTTAAATATTTAAAGTAAAAGTTTAAAAAATATATTTTTTTAAGAGTAGATATTATTTTGAAACTTGCTGAATCAAAATTAAAGTAAAACAATAGAAAAATACGCGTTCCAAGTTTAAAGCATTTATGTCTAACGATTCTTGACTTATAACACTTTAAACAAGAGACATGGTGAAAAATCCATCATGAAGTAAAACGCATTTTCACATGAAGCCATTTCTATGACAACCATTGCTTAGAAGCTAGATTTTGAAAACTACCCAAAATGAAAAAAAAAAATAATAATATTTCTAATTAAGGTACCCTGGGGTAATAACGCCACGTTAAGGTTCTACCAATTTTCACGGCTTAGTTTTAGCTTGTATTTTTCAAACAAATATATGATTTGATACAGCAACTCATTGATTATCTATATAAAAAAAATAATTTAACAGATATGTATTCATAAAATGTAATGGCGTGATTTCTTGACCAGTGCTATTTGGCGTTATTACCCACCTATATGGGTAATAACGCCATGCAAACAAAACTATGAAAAAAGATGGAATAATTGCATGTAGATAGCCCAATTCTAAAAATACAAATTCTACAAACTTAGAAATTGACAAATTGCATTCTAAGCTATTGAAAATGTTCACTTTTTTGTGAAAGTGTGAGAAAAATAAAGGTGTGGTGTGGGAGGGGGGGATGAGGCAAAAGAAAATCAGACCGTGAGCTTCTTTTTGGTTAAAAAGGACCGCTTAAATAGAAATAAGAGAAACATTGTACAGTTTTAACTGTGTTTATTTGAATCAGTATTTAGGATGTAGCTCGGCCACTGTAGGGAATCAACCGGGGTATTAATGTCAAGGATTGGCGTTATTACCCCGCTATATTTATTGCGCAGTACATTTTAAATTACAAATTATCTCGAGAAGATATTCAAAATCTTTAACAACATTTTAAAAGTACATGAAATGCACTACAAGTTTATGTAATTAACAAAGTATTTCCGGATAAAAAGATAGTCTTCACATCACAAAACGTATCTCGCAAATTTTAGATCAAGCGTTAATTTTAGTTGTTTGTAAAAACAATAAGACCTAAAAATGAAACAAATTAACTTGAAGCTGTTTTTTGCGATTTATATGACTCAAAACCCTTCTGCGCAGAGCACATAGGTGTCATTTACCTGATTATTTCATAATTATGCAAAATATAAGCATTTGGCGTTATTACCCCAGGGTACCTTATTAATAGTAATGTAATGTTGTAATCAATTCCTAAAACAATAATTGTGATTGCCTTCATATGTTTAATCTATAATTTCATGCCGACGCGTCGACGCATCTAACGTCAGACAATGCTTCTGGCAAGTATGTAATCGAATGATAATGTTTAGATTTTATTAAAATGTGGAATAAGTAACTTATTTTTTGTCATCGTATTTATTGCTATGATACTACCGTCAGGGCCTCATTAATGCATGGGTCTCCGGAGCTTTGGCCCTGGGCCCACAAATTATATGGCTGATATTTTTTTTTCCTTAATCAAGTACTTTTCAAATAACATTGTTTTATTAAATATGAAACGTAAAATTTAAATTTTCTAAATGACTCAATAAAATTTTTAGAAGTTTTTAATCTAGGCACTTTTCTGTAAATGTCCTTTTCATTTTTAGAGTACCTATAATTTTCAAAATTTGCCGTATTTAGAAAATCAAATTTGGAGAAAATGCCAAAAACTGCAAACTGTATTTATTGGATTCAATAGAAACGAAGGTTTTACCATGTCAGAATTATAGTTTAAAATGATTACTATAGACTATTAGAGAAAACACAATATTTATGATTTTGTATAAGGCAAGTTTTGAAAAAAAACGTCCACATATATTCTGCAACTGTGGAACATAGATGTTTGTGAATTATACAAATGCTTATTTGAGAAAGTTGACGGCAACTCATTTTCTTCCTTATTTTTGAACTTTTTTTTTTCTTTTGTAAACTTGAATCTTTCATCCAAACAACTTTGTCATGTCATCAAATAAACCTACTTTTTTCTGAAAATGTCGCCTGAAATGCGAAGATAGGGGGTCCAACTTTTTAGCAGGCCCTGGGCCTAACTTCATCTTGATCGGGCACTAACTACAGTTGTAATTTTTATTTGAAGAGCCTGCAATGAACAATGAATTTTAAGGGGTCTCAGGACTATTAAAGCTTCCAAACTTTCGATTCTTTTTTATGTGTTAAACTACTATATTTTCTGAACATTTTAACAGAATTGCTACCTTGAAATTCTCAATTAGAACAGAAGTTATGGCTTTTGGAATCATAGTCGCTCAATAGCTGAAGAGACATTTCCGGAACTTCGAAGTGATTTTTCTCCAAATGACATTTTTGGAGCATAACGCGCACGATAGCCCAAAAACTTTTATTATTTTTTCATAAAATCTTTAAAACATATTTTTCGTGTTAATCTGTATAAACTGAACCTAAAAATTGAGCGACTATGATTCCAAAAGCCATAACTTCTGTTCTAATTGAGAATTTCAAGGTAGCAATTCTGTTAAAATGTTCAGAAAATATAGTAGTTTAACACATAAAAAAGAATCGAAAGTTTGGAAGCTTTAATAGTCCTGAGACCCCTTAAAATTCATTGTTCATTGCAGGCTCTTCAAATAAAAATTACAACTGTAGTTAGTGCCCGATCAAGATGAAGTTAGGCCCAGGGCCTGCTAAAAAGTTGGACCCCCTATCTTCGCATTTCAGGCGACATTTTCAGAAAAAAAGTAGGTTTATTTGATGACATGACAAAGTTGTTTGGATGAAAGATTCAAGTTTACAAAAGAAAAAAAAAAGTTCAAAAATAAGGAAGAAAATGAGTTGCCGTCAACTTTCTCAAATAAGCATTTGTATAATTCACAAACATCTATGTTCCACAGTTGCAGAATATATGTGGACGTTTTTTTTCAAAACTTGCCTTATACAAAATCATAAATATTGTGTTTTCTCTAATAGTCTATAGTAATCATTTTAAACTATAATTCTGACATGGTAAAACCTTCGTTTCTATTGAATCCAATAAATACAGTTTGCAGTTTTTGGCATTTTCTCCAAATTTGATTTTCTAAATACGGCAAATTTTGAAAATTATAGGTACTCTAAAAATGAAAAGGACATTTACAGAAAAGTGCCTAGATTAAAAACTTCTAAAAATTTTATTGAGTCATTTAGAAAATTTAAATTTTACGTTTCATATTTAATAAAACAATATTATTTGAAAAGTACTTGATTAAGGAAAAAAAAATATCAGCCATATAATTTGTGGGCCCAGGGCCAAAGCTCCGGAGACCCATGCATTAATGAGGCCCTGACGGTAGTATCATAGCAATAAATACGATGACAAAAAATAAGTTACTTATTCCACATTTTAATAAAATCTAAACATTATCATTCGATTACATACTTGCCAGAAGCATTGTCTGACGTTAGATGCGTCGACGCGTCGGCATGAAATTATAGATTAAACATATGAAGGCAATCACAATTATTGTTTTAGGAATTGATTACAACATTACATTACTATTAATAAGGTAGTTTGGAGCCTCCTGTAAATGCTAATTCTGCATCTTGAAATTTTTTAAAGGTGTGAAATGAAAGAACATATATCATCTTTCATCACAATAAAAATTATGTTTTAAAATCATATACATTTTAAGATATTAAAAGTTGAAAATAGTCCGGTTTTTTTTTTTCATTTTTTCCCATTCTAAGAGTCCCGAGACCCTTTAAATTAAGCTATTAAAAATACAGAACCTGTTCACCACAAACCGATCAGTGATGCAGAGACACTGGCAGATGTCCCGCACTTAATTTATGCCTTAACAAGTCAATACGTTGATTATTATTATTATGAATGATATCTGCCTATTCCGAATTCTCACTAAATCCAATAGTTTTCTGTCCCATTTAGTTCGAAATAGTGGGACTCTACTGTATATAAAATTAAAGAAGCAGTTGCAAGGACATTTATAAAATCAAAGATGTTAAAAATTAATGGTACTACTCTGTTATCCCGTCGACCAAAATATTATCGCCAAATTATAAGATTAAATGCCAATAATAGATGATCGTGAATGTCAATTCAATGACATTAAATACGATGCACGTGTTAAAAACGTCATTAAGTGATTTTTATTTCGATTTTGTATTTGTATTTTTATTAATATTCTACTGATTATTTGTTTTTTTTATTAGGATGAGCGAAGCGAATCCTCTACTAGTCCACTCAAATTACAATTTGTCGTACGCTTTACAAAAAAACTATTCAATATTTTAACTTCAAATTAAACACAAAAATAAATTATGATCTGTAGATTTGCAGAATACAATTTTTTTTACAGTAAAACGTTAAAAAAATTATTATTTTAATTAATTTATTTTACATGCATTTCCAATACGGAAGCATTTTAGCAAATAAATAAAAAATGAAACGCGTATATTTTCAGAAAAAAAAGTTTAAATCATGGAGTAAATAATTATAGATAGAATCATGATTAATTTATTAAATAAAACATGTTTTCATTATCCCGCAAAATCGTTTGCACAGATGACACTTAAACATTTTAAAAGAATTGTATTATGGATTTTTTTTTTTTTTTTTTTTTTTTTTTGTAAACTGGCAACAAAATAATTGTAAACAAATAAAATTAATTCTTAAATTTGTTATATAAATGAAAAATTAAAAGATCTGCGTGAAGTTGTTGGTTCAAGCTCTTTATAAATATTTTTGCGAAGGTCGTATTGTGGCTAAATAATATCGACTCATTAATCAGAAGGATTTTATAGAAAAATAAGACTTTAATAAGTTCGCAAACACAACAATAATTATTCGTGAAAACGTCACTGCGAGAATGAGAGAGCGCTTCGTTAAAAGGTAATTCCATTAATTGAGTTGCCATTCGCAGAAAGTAAACAGTTCTCCCACGCGGAGAGAATTACAGCAATTCTCATACGCTAACATGTATAAAAATGAAGAAATTAAAATAAAATGTTTTACAGTTGAAAATTCATAGTATCAACGAAAGCAGATTTCAAATGTTTTTTCCAGAAAATAGGATTTTGAAGAAGTAACTTTCTTCAAGCTCTCTTCAAATATATTATTCTAAAATAGCTATCAAAGATTATCGGATGTTGATTACAAAGATTGGAAACATGCATATTTCAAACAATTAAAAAACACCAGTGGCTACTTGAAATTGTAAAAACATCTTTAAAAGAGCTTTTAGTTGAAAATTAAAAAAAAAAATTTGTAAAAGTTTGCTTCGAAAATATCTTATGCCAGTTTTACATCATAAGTAAAAAATTAAAATGCGCCAAAACATAAAATAACGTTTTTGTTTAATAAAGATGCAAAAATAATAATAATAAAAAAAAATATTGTTACTTTCAAATATCTGTTTTATAAAATAATGCTTCGCGAATCCAAACAAAGCATATCTTTTGCTAGTTATTATTATTTATTTAAATTAAAAATTACATCAATACGTATAATTTGGCGAAATCGGTCGACGGGATAACAGAGTAGTACCAAATTAATTCTATACCGAAACTAAGACGAATTCAATTTAATTGTATGAAAGTTTTTATTGCTACTTTTCTGCTGAAAACCGTGACCAGATAAATATAAAAACACATGCAATTTAAGTAGTAGTTTCAATCTTACCTTCAACCCCTCGAAAGTCTCTGGAGTTAAGCTAGTACTATTTAAATTCAGTTTTCTTAAGCTCTTCATGGCTGTGAAGAAAAAAAAAATAAAAACGATTAAGAAGATGCATAGCATATAAAATAAACATAAAATAAACAATTTTTGTTTAGGAAATGAAGATCTTGATTTGTTTCTCTCTACTTTTCTCTTTTTTTTGTAATCCATTTAAAAAAACAAACAACGAAACACACACACACACAAAAGCAATGTAAATGTAACTATTGTTCATAACTTTAACCCCTTAACTGATTTACCCGTACGCCGTTCGGGCAAGACGAATTTGCTTAATTCATCATTTAAAGCGTTTTGACACCATCATTTTTTTTTTTTTTTTTTAATAATCTCATACTATTTAAAGGCGGAAATGTTTACACTAAATGTTACGAATATTTTATTTAAAAACTAATAGTGTGAATCCGTTACTTTCAATTTAATAAACGGAAAAAAAAGAACCAGTTAAGGGGTTAATTAAAATAAAGATACAGTCGAACCTCTATATAACGAAACTCCATACATCGAATTTCTCCATATAACGAATTTTTAGTAAGAACGGTCCCCTTTTCGCATGATTACATTAAAAACAGACTCTATATAGCGAAATATCTATCTCCATATAACGAATTTTTTAATAAATTGATCTTAATTTATTCAGTTTTAAAAAAGCTTCGAAATCATGGAATCAATTTTCCATCACTTATTTTTGATTTATCGTTCAGTGGAGAGGTTTTTTTTTTTTTTTTTATATAAATATTACTTCTCTCCTTATTCTTTAAATCTAACAAGTTCATCCCACCTCCCACACACCTTTCAACATCCTTCTCAAAACACAGTCAATTGAATTGTTACACATATAAGAGAGGAATCAATGAGAGCACATAAGAGAGACCTTCAAATGGAGGAAAATATCAACTACAATTTTTCATTCCTTGCTAAAATTTGAGAATTTTTTTTGAGAGCGTAACAATTGTAATTTTAAAATCAAAACAACAAAAAATTACAGATTTCTTCCTCTGAAATTTATGTAAGTCTTCCTCATTTGATTTTCATTAAGCTTTCAAATAAATGTCTTTTCTCTTTTTTGAAACTGCTTAAATAAGTAAGAAATAAAATGTTAGGTTAATATATACTTTTAAACATTTCAAATTCTTAATTAAAAAGATCAAAAATAATATTTGTTCAAAATTTACACATTAAATACTATTTTTAACATCATACTCTATACATCGAATTTCTCTATATAACGAATTTTTTACTGGAACGATGGATTTCGTTATATAGAGGCTCGACTGTATTTAAAAACAAATTTCACCAGACTTATCTTGCTTTGTATGAAATGAAATGATATGAAAATTGATGGAACTGTGCAGTAACATTCTGGTGCCTGAAAGCGAATGAACAATAATTGCATTCGGAAATATCGAGCCTCTATAGTTAACTTTGAAAACAATTCTCAACAGACATATCTTGCTTTGTATGAAATGAAGTGATGGGAAAATTGATGGAAGTTTTGAAACATTTCGGTACGCGAAAGCGTATGAATAGTCAATTACATTCGGAAATATCAAGCGTCTTTTTCAGTTTAAAAGCAATTTTCAACAGGCTTATCTTCCTTTGTCTGAAACGACATTATATGAAAATTGATAAAAATGTGAAGTAATATTTCGGTACGTGAAAGCGTATGAACAATCAACTCAAGGCCGTAGCTAGAAGTGAACAATAGGGGGGCTCATAATTTTTTTTCTTTGTATCTCTGACGCAGAAAGATAAATTTGTGCATATTCACATTGTAAGTACTATGTTTCTTATTAAACTGTTGTAATAATTTCGTTTTATGCTAAGCAACCTATTTGATGATGAAAATTTTGAGTGTATAACTGGTGCAAAATTAAACATCCTGTTAGCTTCGTATGTACAATTAGGATGAGGGAATGTTGAAACACTTATTTTAGATACAATTTAGTATTTCTGCAAAATTCTGAAAGGGTCGCAAAACTAAATTAGATGTTTGAACAGAATTTCATTTGAATTTTCGGAACAGAAATTCATTGAGTGACCTTGGAATCTTTTCCAGGGGGGCTCAAAATATTTTAGGGGAGCTGAGCCGCATATAGCGCCCCCTTAGCTACAACCCTGAATCAACTCGGAAATATCGAGCGTCTTGTTCAGTTTGAAAACAGACTTCTCTTGTTTTGTATGAAATAAAATGACGTGAAAAGTGATGTAAATCTGCAGCATTTGGTTGAATGAAAGCGCATAAATAACCAAATTCTTTCGGTGATATGAAGCGTCCAGTTCAGAGTTACTTAGATAAGAAGTATATTACCTTCTACAATTTCTCATGACAATTTCAGATTCAGACAATTTTAGAATGTGTTAAGAATCCTTGTTCATGCCCACCAGTAAAAATTTGCCTTGTTTAATCGCAGCATTTTCTCGTTTTAATAAGGCACAAATTTCTGCTTTTAAAAACCAGTGACAAAACATTAAAAGTTTCATAAAAGGCTCCCATCGCGAATGAGTTAACTGATAAAATGTCAATGATGCAATGTCAGTAGCTCCGCCCATTGTTCAGCATATGCCATTAGTACAATGGAAGTAGGTTGATTGATTGATTTTTGACGTCCGATTATCTGCGCTAGGGATATAGGACCAGGGGGGAATGCCCTTCGTGGGGGTCTTTCTAAGGGAACCTAACCCGTATTTACGCAAGGTTCGAAGAAAACCACGAAAACTCCGAACGGTTAGGCCGACAGCCGCGATTGGGTTCGAACCCAGCACCTGCCGTCTACCAGTTGAGAGGTCCGAACCTCTCGGCCACACAATGGAAGTAGGAATAAAGAGGTTGAAACATATAGTGTAAAGCCTAGCACTTGAGGGAGATGTTACAAGATAACAGCTGTTTCTTTTAATCAGATCGACAATTTTTTCCACCAGTAAGCTTGGACAAAAAATTTTGTCTAATTTAAATGCCGTATTCAATTTTTAAAATTTTTCTCGCAATTTTTTTTTTAATTTTTGTCAGTTTGACTAAGCATTATAAATCTTTTCATTGACACAAACAGTAGGTTGTCTTAACCCTTGCCACTCCGTTGTCTCCGCTGTGGAGACATCATCTTTCCTTCCAAAATTTGTTTTTGGCACCATTAATAAAGGAAAATAAAATTTTTCTTATTTAATCACAGAATTTTTGAAATTATCTACTTTAAGGAAAGTTCTTTTTAAAAAGTCATGCTAATCTAATAAAATTTGTGTAAGAGGCACCGGAATCCGAAGAGTTAAACCCGTTAGGACGAGAGCATTTTATGCAATATTTTTAAATCTTTTGTCACCGATTTTTAAAAATAGAAACTTGTGCCTTGTTAAATCAAAAAAAAAAAAAAAAAAAAAAATGCTGTGATTAAATTACGCAAATTTTACTGAAAAATTCACTGGGGTATAAATAAGAATTCTGAGCGTTTCATGCGGCACGTATCCGGTTGCTCTTCCCCAAGGGGTTAATTATCACAATCTGGCGCAACTATTTACAGCCGAAATAAATTTCCACCAGTAAAAATGAATATCAGTTTTTATCATTATTTTTTATTGTATTTTTTTCCATTAATAAGGTGCTTAAATAAAGAGAATGTTTTTCTATTTAACTTTCTATCTGATGAAAATATGGAATTTCTGCATAAATAAATTCACCAGCTTTCGCACCACTGATAACGACTTGTGGCTTTAATATTCCGCTACAGTTAAATAATTAAAAATGGCAGGATGAATGTCTTTAATATTATATTACGAAATAAATGGACAAAGTGTCTACGGCACAAAATGAAAATGTATATCTATATATTATGCTATCGTACGTGGCACAGAAATCACTATTACTTGTTAGATGTTTAACCTCTTCAGACCTGAGGTACACAAATGTGTACCTCAATTCTTTTCCTCATAAAAACTAAACTTTTCGAATTTTTTGCATTTTTACTTTACTTTTATTCAGTTGAATGTTTTTTGCTTTAAAACAAAACCAATAAATGTCAGCACTGATGAATATTATCTCATAAAATAAATAGTATTTTCATCCGAATTTCGAAAATACCTTCAAGACATTGTGGCCAGGAAGGTAAGAAATATTCATGATTATTTAACTTAAATGCTTTACAATAAAAAATTTTGAGATTTTGCTGATCATTTACTTATTTAATGACCTTAATTTTGCTATTGCGTAAATATATATTACTGATAGTTAAACTGATGTTTTAAGGGAATTAGTATTTTTATATCCATATTTGTAAGCCTAAATTACAAGTCCCCTAAAGTACTGACCTCGTGTATGACTCTTTCTGCCATCTATGGTTTCATTTTGAGTATGCAAAAGCAAAAAATATATCTTTGTAGAGTTAATTTATGCTCAGGTCTGAAGAGGTTAATGACAACGCCCAAATGAAACGCATCTTATTGGTTATTGTGTAAAAGTGGTTTGGCAGGATTTAGACCGTGGTAAATTAGATTTGTTTACGTTTTGTTCTTTCCCTGCACTTATGGAGCTTCAAAATATCATTATCTTTGTTTGTTTTTTCCTGTTCTTTTCATTTTAAATAAATAAAAGTCACGAATTTTAAATGTTTCAGTTTCAAATTAAAGTTGTTATGCATTATAAATGAAATAAGTAAAAGAATTATATTATTATATTTTAAATGAAATTAATGAAATACTAAACAATGGATAAACAATTAAACAAGGCACGGATACAATATTTTCCAGGCTAACATAAAAATACAGAGTTCTTTATTTCTTGGCGCGTGGCGCACCACATTAGCGCAATTTTTTTTCTGGCGTCAATTTGGTGAAAAATTCGTTTTTACATTCAGTTACATATATATTGTTGTAACTATTTTCTGTTATTTTAAAACGGAAATAATAATAAATAAAAAAAATTTTACTTATTAACCATACAAAACACAGTTTAACTCTCTTAAAAAAAAAAAAAAATAAAAATAAATAAAAATAAATAAGCAGTTTATTAATAAATAAACAACAATAGTCGGATTACTATGTGAGGCATATAATTGCATTTTGTCGCAGTCGCGCCAATGGGGTGCGTCTATGATATCTATGTTTATTTCTCTATAGCAGAATCTTTTAATTTGGCAAAAAATTGAGCAATAAAAATAAATTATGAATAAAAGCAATATGATTTAATGCGTAGTATGCATTTAAAGGGTGACAAAATTGGTCGCCAAGGGCGGCTAGTATGCGTGTAAAAAGGCAGACAGCTGCTCCGGAGCTTCTGAAACTTTTTCACTCTATCGCACTGATTATTGGACGTTAAAGCTGCGGAACAGCCGTGCGCCTTTTTTATATGCATATTCTTAAAATAATTAACCACTTAATCGTCGTGCCCGAGACATTCACGGGCTGCAAGCTTCACGGCTTTTATTCAGAATTGTTTGATCCCCACTAGTTTTATAAAATAATGTAATTGGTTTTATTCTGGTATCATTTTTTACTTGCCATTAAATAAGATGAATATTTTTTTTTTTTCAAAAAAGTGGTGGCAGTAATGAATTTGAATTTTTAAACCGTAAGTTAATGCGACAATTAAGTGGTTAAGTAGTCGGAAAAAATATCCGGTATCAATTTTTTTCCAAGATAATTTCCAATAAGAACTTTACCTGAGAGGGCAGATAACCCGACGTCCGTAACTCGAGTCTCGCACAGATTGAGCACTTGAAGATTGGGAAGATGTTCTGACAGCAGGCGGAGGCCGCTGTCCCCAAACTGTAAAAATTGAACAAAAATTAATTCTATGCAATAAAAAGAAATCATGCATCAGACAACAGTCATAGATTGCGACACATTTTCCAACGTTATCAGAATATTGTTAAAAATGTTTTGTTTTCCAGACAACGAAATGAAATACAAAAATAAACTATTGTGGCTCTAAATGCAAATTACACGATAACAGAATATGCCGGTAAAGGCCTTGTCTTAATTCTTTCTGGCGCGGAGTAAGTCTGTTTGAAATAATTAACTCACACCAGAGTTAATAAACGAATTTATTAGAGAGTAAGAGGAAGCTTACTTTTAAATACGTTATAAAAAGAAAATTTCTATTAAATGTTCTTGGTGCCAGTATAATTAAAATTAGGTGTCCATCTTTAGGGACATCGCACCTGAAAGGGTTAACCTGCGATATATGACTTGCACCACCCCCTTACTCAGCGACTTATGTTTCTTTTGTCTATTTTAAGTATTTTATTCTCACAGTTAAAAAATGAAGAAACATAAAACATTTCATTACCGACTTAAAAAAAAAAAAAAAAAAAAAAAAAAAAAAAATCGGAATTATTTTTTTAAATATATATACATAGTTTTAAACTAGTATTTCTGCTGTCAAAAGTCAAAACTAATTTATGTCTCAAAAATCAATCTGATAGTTTTTATTCGTGCAATGGAAAATAATGCTCTATTTGAACTTTATTTATTAAATGTCTACAGAAGACTTTCAATATTCATACATTTGCAAGAATATAACTATAAAAGCTTCTGCATTAACCTTTCTAAAGATATTCGGCATAAAAGATATGCAACATAAGATAAATATATGCAACTAGAATGATAATAAATAAATTTTCTCTAAAACTATATTAAATAAATTAAAAAAAAAAAAAAAAAAAAAAAAAAAAAAAAAAAACAGAACAATTTTACAATTGTGCTTAAATTAAGAATGCATAAAAAGTTAAGCTATAATAATAATCTTTAAGCCAATTATTTTTTTAATTTTATTTGAAGTTTTCTTCAAAAGATATATACAATTTTGGTAACATATAATGGATACACATATAATTTAATATATAATGGGTCAAAAATATTAACTCCTTAGGGACGATTGACGAGTATATGTGCCGCGTAAGGTGTCCGGAATTCTTAATTATTCTCACCAATAAAAATTTATTGTAAAATTTGGCTTAATCCGAGCATATTCCCGATTCAAGTAGGCAAAAGTCTCTGTTTTATAAAATCGGTGATAAAAGAATAAAATTTCAGTTAAAGACGCTCTTTACAAAGGTGTTAACCAGTGAAATGCGGTGTAATTTAAACGAGATTCTCACCAGAAACTTTTAACTAAAGTTTATATTTTAAATTTGAATGAAAATTGTTAAAAATTTACTTTTTTTTTTAAACCAAAATTTTTTGATTTTTCCGGTGAGAATTCAATATTAACAGAAACATTATTGCTTTCTTTTCAAAAAGTTAAAATAAACAAAAGAAACAAAGTAAGTAGGAGGAAGATCGATACAACATAGGAGCAAGACAGATTATTCACCGCTAGAATCTAAAAATTACCGCATTACTTCACCGCCACAAAGTCCTCGATGAAAAATACAAACTGTTTTAATATGTAGCACGTTGAGTGCCACGTCAGTTACCGGTGACTGACTCTGAACTTTTCATTTATTTCGCGTCTTTTGTCGATGATTGACAGCATATAATGCGATGTAAAGTTTAAAAAGTCACATTCTAAATAAATTTTAAGTAATTTCAGGATTATATCATGAATTTACTAAATATTTGTTTTCAAAAAAATTTAAAGGAACTTTTTAAAACACAGTAAATATAATAAAGGTTCTCTTTCCTAGGTATCATAAAATGTGGCAACTTGCGTAATTAATGTAATGGCTATTCCTCCTCTAAATTATACCGCATTTTCTTCGTAGCATGTTTTAAGCGATACCGTCGCATTTTAGAACTTATACAGTTTTTATTTTCTGCTTAGATTGTGTAACGGGAATCTTATTTCGTGGCTCAAACGGAAAAACAGAAAAAATATACTTGCCAATAAACGTTTTAAAATTAGTTTGGTACGACTGGAAGTTTCACTTAAGTTTTACAAAAAATAGGTACAAACTTTTACAGTTTTTTCTTGCCACTAAAATTTAATAATAAAATTTGATTTATTTATTCCTCGAAATCGTTACTTAGATACGTTACAAAAATATTGTATAAGAATAGCGTAAAAGTTGTTAGCTGCGTAAATTTTATAACTTACTTAATAATTAATAATTCAAATAGAATTATTTATTTGTCTATTTTTGAATGATATATATTTAACTTATTTTATAATAAAATTTCTGGCGCAAATTGAGCTTTTTTTTTTTTTTTTTTCACTTTTTTTGTAATTAAGATAATTGTTGTTGTTCATTTTGGTGTTAAAATATAAACAAACACTAAAAAAGAAATCATCTCACCTTCACTATAGTTGAAAATAGAGACCGATTTGTAAGTTTATTTTTTCACCTTTAAAAAGTTAATATTCGGAGGGTGGAAATATTCACGCTTAATATTAATGACAATAAAGTATGAATATGTAATCATATTCAAAATTCGTTAACATATACAGTGTTCGCTGTTTATAAATTTCTTGTAAATGAATTTAAATTTGAGGCAGTTGTGGTAAAATGTTTAATGCTTACAACTATAAGCAGAACGGTGGTCATATTGAAACCTGTTTCAACTAACAATAAGCATTATCACTTATTGTGTGTTATATTTAAAGTTTCATTTGTAAATTATACATTCATTTGTCATAAATATTGCTCTTGCAACGATAAAATTTTTCCTGGAATCAACTTTTGTAGTAATTATTTTTATTTGGAAATCAAAACTGAGTGTTTCACTGTGCATATGCACTAATTGGTGCGACATAACGTCCAAACAGATTACCCTTTTAAAGTCTCAGAAAAAAAAAAAACAATTAATTTTATAACATGTATTTATATTTTCTTTTTTTAAATAATGTAACATGTAAAAGAATCATGACCATCCAAACCCATGAAATCAATAATAGGGATCAAATTAAAAAAATGAAACTTGTTTTTTGCGAAAATTAAACAATTGAAAAAAGAATTAACAACCCATAGATTAAATTTCTGGGCAAAGAATATCATAGCTTTCAAATTACAGTTTGATTTTATTATTTTTAACTCCTTACGGTGTGATGGGATATATGATATCCCACCTAATTTTAACCCCTTGAAGGGCAGTGATAGAGTGATGATATCATCTCATTTTAATCAATAGTCGTTAAATTGGCATTAGAATTTTTAATGAAAATTTCACTTTCTTGAAGTACGCAAAACATCGTCTTACATGTTTACAAATAAATTTTTGTGTAAAACTGTTGTAATTGAATTATTTCAACATTTTACGAATACAAATACTTTACCCATGAAAGACAATTACAATTTTGGAGGAAAAAAAGGGCTGAAATATTGCTTTTCCATATTAAAAAACAAAAGTTTTGAAACAATTTGGTGCTAATCTAAAAGTATATAAATACTATTACTTGCCCCTGAGAGAGTTGAGTAACAATCAGGCTAGATTAATTTATTCCAATGCAGATTTTCTTTAAATAGTTTTTGACCCCTTGGTGATGAGTGACCGGTATACGTGCCGCATAAAATGCTCAGAATCCTTGATTATCCCAGTAAATTTCTACTGTAAATTTTGCCTTATTTAATATGAGCATTTTCCCTATTCAATTAGGAAAAAATTTTTGCTGTAAAAAACCGGTGATAATCGATTAGAAATTCGGTAATAGACACTCGTCTCGAAGGGATTAATATAATTTTCGGTTCGAACTGCCTTTTTTTAATATTATTAGTAGTATTAGGGTAGCGTGAAAGAGAATAATAGAGAGTTGCAAAGACCTGGAAATATTTTAGATTTTCACTTTTTTGTGGATTTTTGCAACTTTAGCATCACTCTTATGCAAATAAATAAATAAATAAAAATAAATAAATAAAACCATTTTTTCGGGTGGATGGGTGTAAAGAAAAGATAATTGGATTTAAAAGATTCGTTATTCAAAACAGTAATTGAAAGAGCAATATATTCAGAGCAATAATTGAACTGTGATTAGTATTGGCAGTAAAATTCTAATTTGAAGAATCAAACAAAATGCATTTTGGGTATCTTAAATTAATATTGTTAATATTAACACACACGTTCTACTTATATAGACAAATCAATAACAATTAATTAATTAAAATAATTAACCAACGTTAATTAAAATGCATCAACTTATTGACAATGGTTGTACATTTTAAATGCCACTATTGTTTTTTCTTCTCTTAATTGAAGATTTTTTGGTGTATAGGTGAAAGAAAAAAAAACAGTGGTATTGAAAAGCCGAAACCTTTAGTATCGATGCATTGATTACAAGCATTTATTTATTATGTTTGCATAGCTGCCAAATCATACGAATTTTGAGTGTGACTACTTCCGAACAGCAACCTTCGTTTTATTTAACAACAATGTTTGTCGTTATATAAAGCTAATACATTTTTCCCCAAAGAATGATAGCCAAAATTGAAGATACGTACTTAACAGTTACGATGCAAGTATGAAAACATAAGATTCTAAATATTTAGTAATGTCATATACATAGCTACCAACTTATCGGGATTATTCATACCACTAAAATTTTACGGAAGATTGTAGCTAATTGAATCACCAAAATTCAAGTAATTTTAGCGTTTAAATAAGTCAAAAATTTTCATTCAATTTTAGTGGTAGGAAAAAGCTGCACAAATTGGCAGTTATGCATATACAGGGTGATTCCAAATTTTTTTTACAATAAAAGAGGGGTGGTAGTACACATCAAGACAAGCAATATTAAATAGGAGACTAAGGGTCCCAAACGTTTTCCAAAGGAGATAGCCGCCATTAAAGTTTAGGGTCCAAAATTTTAAATAAACATAAGAAACGGAAAAATCGGTCGATTGATTTGCGGTTTTCACTAAAATTATTCTTTATGTCGGCATATTCTTGAAATTAAATTATAAAGATAAATTTCAAAAAATGCCGATAGAGGGCGCTTTAGACTTTGGAGTAACGAAAAACTATTTTTTGCCGGTATTTTTTGCATCACATTAAATGTTTTCGTAAGCTTAGACTCAAACTTAAATTTTGAGCTCAAAATCTGAAAGTGGTTGTGGTTAAGTAGCACAAACTGAACTGCGTTCAGGGGGTTCAAATTTCAAATGATTATAAAAAAAACGGAAAAATTGGTTTATTGATTTGCGGTTTTCACTAAAACTATTTTTTATGTCGGTATTTTCTTAAAAATAAATAATAAAGATAAATTTCAAAAAATGCCGATAGAGGGCACTTTAGACTTTGGAGTAACGAACAGCTCTTCTTTGGCGTTATTTTTTGCATCTCATTAAATGCTTTCGTAAGCTTAGACATAAACGTAAATTTTGAGTTCAAAATCTGAATAGTTGGGAGTGGTTAAGTAGACAAACTGAACTGTGTTCAGAGGGTTCAAATTTGAAATTATTATAAAAAACGGAAAAATTGGTCGATTCGTTTGCGGTTTTCGCTAAAACTATTTTTTAAATGAGCATTTTCTTGAAAATAAATTTTAAAGATAAATTTCACAAAATGCCGATAGAGAGCGCCTTAGACTTTGGAGTAGCGTACAACTATTTTCAATTGTTATTTTTTAATCTCATTAAATGCTTTCAAATGCACAAACTTAAATTTTAGGCTCAAATTCTGAATCGTTGGAAGTGTTTAAGTAGCGAAAAATTGAATGGTGTTCGAGGAGGGGGAGGGTTAAATTTCAACTCCTGAAGACACTTCAATTTGCGCTACTTAACTACTCCAAAGTATCTAGATTTTGAGCTCAAAATTTAAGTTTAAGCTTCCGAAAACACTTAATAAGTTTTTGTAAGCATTTAATTAGAACAAAAAAAATAATGGTTAAAAATAATTGTTGGTTACTCTGAAGTTTAAGGCGCCCTCTAATGGAATTTTTTTAAAAATTTATCTTTGAAATTTATTTTCAAGAAGATACTGACTTAAAGAATAGTTTTATTTTAAGCCGCAAACGACAATTTTTTCCATTTTCTATAATTATTTTAAATTTGAACACCTCCCCCCCCCCCCTCCGATTTAAACACAGTTAAATTTGTGCTACATAACTACTCCCTACTATTCAGATTTTGAGCTCAAAATTTAAGTTTAAGTCTAAGCTTCCGAAAACATTTAATGAGATGCAAAAAATAACGGCAAAAATTAGTTGTTCCTTACTCCAACGTCTAAAGCGCCCTCTATCGACATTTTTTGAAATTTATCTTTATAATTTATTTTTAAGAAAATACCGACATAAAGAGTAGTTTTAGTGAAAACCGCAAATCAATGAACCAATTTTTCCGTTTTTTTTTTAATCATTTGAAATTTGAACCCTCTGAACACAGTTCAGTTTGTGCTAGTTAACCACTCCCACTTTCAGATTTTGAGCTCAAAATTTAAGTTTGAGTCTAAGCTTATGAAAACATTTAATGAGATGCAAAAAATACCGGCAAAAAATAGTTTTTCGTTACTCCAAAGTCTAAAGCGCCCTCTATCGGCATTTTTTGAAATTTATCTTTATAGTTTAATTTCAAGAATATGCCGACATAAAGAATAATTTTAGTGAAAACCGCAAATCAATAGACGATTTTTCCATTTTTTATGTTGTTTGAAATTTTGGACCCTAAACTTTAATGGCGGCTATCTCCTTTGGAAAACGTTTGGGACCCTTAGTCTTCTATTTAATATTGTTTGTCTTGATGTGTACTATCACCCCTCTTTTATTGTAAAAAAGATTTCGAATCACCCTGTATATGAGTACATGAGAGTTTAAAAGTACTAAGACGATACTCAGAAATATAGTTGATATAGTAGTCTCAGAGTACCATACTCACGATGAAGTAATGAATTAATCTATATTCATAGTTGCCAACTATTATGGATTTTTGTTACCCGTATTTTTCGAAAGAAAATTCTCCTTTTTTAATACCAGAAAAAGTAAATTTTATTGTTGAAATATAGTGCAAAAATCCCTAATACTTTGCATCTATATCATATAAAAATAGTGTCCATGGACATTAAAGTAGAGAAAAAAAAAGAATTTTTAAGTTTTCGTAAAATAAATATATTTTACTTTAATATTTACATTATATTTAGAAGAGTTATAAAATTTTCCAGTTAATACACTGTAAGTCACTTGCAGGTTACTGCTTTTCCAATTTAAGCTACTACCCCAAGCCTAAGTGCCATATTACACATTTAATATGACACTTACGCTTGGGCATTCATGTAATCAGACATTTTATGAAATTAAATATTTCTTCTTATTATTTCTGGTACTATTTGATATTTTGTCCGATCATCTTCTTTTTCTGTTTAAATAAAATACATTAATTCTTAAATTAAAAAAAAAGGGTATCTCATTTAAATAAAATTAATTAAAAATGTCGCAGAAATGGAGAAAGCTCTACCGTACCTGTGTAGACCACAGGTTGAGGTATCGCAAAGAGGTCAACTTAATTATTTCTTCGGCACATGCACTCGTCACTTGTGTGAATGCTAAGGAAAGACATTCCAAGTCACCAAAAGAACCGCTGCTCAGAAGGCGAGCCACATCAGCATCCTTAAAAAAAAAAGAGGAAGAAAGAGATGCAAAGAAATACTAACCCATATTTTTATATATATTACAAAACAACCTCAGATTTATCGAATTATTAGAATAAATATTGAATTTTTATTCTTTCTGTGCTATTCAGACTTTAAACTGGATAAGTGACAATAATAAATGAGACATATATACATATACATGCTTTATAAATATAGATAGATCAATAAGAATTAATTATAAGCAGAGATTTACATTACTTAAAAGCCATAACATAGATGACTAGGGGTTAAGAGACTATACGATCAAGTCCTATTTAAAAAAAAAAAAAAAAACTAATTACTACTCCCTCTGTCCCAAATTAGTTGCGACATTTAGGTTGAAAATTTTGTCCCAAATTAGTTGCGACATTTAGGTTGAAAATTTTGTCCCAAATTAGTTGCTACTTTTCAAGTAGGTGGAGTCATAAATAATTTCTGATGCAGTTTAGTAGATCTACACCAGTAAAATTATACTATAATTTTAAATTTATACTAAAAAAGAAAAAAGAAATAACAGTTGGAATAAAATGTTCTTAAATGTATTCACGATTGATTAGATTGAAGGCAGTTTCATGTGATTACTGATAAAAGAATCTTAATGGGGCGTGGCCTAATAGCGTGCGAACCGGAATTTTTTTAAATAATTAATTACTTATTTATGGAATTATGGGGGGAATGTTAGGTGTGTAAATATTGTTGATTGATAGTATAGCTCTCTGAAAAATGTTCAAACAAAATCATAAAGTCATAAATATCAATAATCAGTAAAAAAGTATTCAAATGTCGCAACTAATTTGGGACAGAGGGAGTATTATTTTTAGATATTTGACGTTTCAAGATTTTTATTATGTTATATGACATAGCATTTCTTTATTTTTGACTCAAAGGACTGTGTGAAAAAAAAGTCCAGAATTCACTTACAATTTATACACAAATGTTACATTTTATTGTTGTGCAAAACTAAGTTCAGCTGAATAATTGTAAAATATCTTTATACAATTTATAGTAGTTTATTCTACCATCACCCTACATAAAGGTTGTACTAAAAATCAGAACTGATAAAGTTTAGAAGGCTTTTTTAAATCTATTTAATATTAATACATTTTTATCACGTTAGTCTATAATAGCAATTTTCTGAGAAAACATTTTCACTATCTGTGATAAAATATAAGTTAAAATGGAGTTATCAAATTAAAGATTTTCTTAAACTTTTCTGCAAAAAATAGCGCAAATTTTCGCTTCAGAAAATACAATCATATAAATGGCATAAACATAAAACAACAACAATGAAAAAGTAATTATAAAAATTAATACTATTTTTTAATTAAATAAGACTATAAAATAATTTTTTTTCTCTTACATGCACAAAATTTTCAGATATTCTCAATCAGATTCCAAAGAATGCGAATATTTTTCTTTTTCATATAAAAATAATTCGTCTTTCGCAAAATATTATTAAGGCTGATATTTTGAATCGATTTCTGAGAGAAATTTACATTAACAGGTTTATCAACAGCAATCTTTTTGATATGCTCTTAGAAATTATAGGGGCCACGACAAGTTACTTAAGTCTTGGTGGATTTGTAGGGGTTTTTTTAAAGTTATGCATCAATGAATGTTCATAGTTTGAGAATTTATGTAAGAAATTTTACACTGAGAAAATATAGTCAAATGTCTTTATTAAAAAATCTTACCAACACTTTTTTTCTTTTTTTAACAAAAACAATACATTGGCACAGACGAAACTGGATATTCTGAAAACGCTTTGAGTAAATAACGTTTAGTTTTTATAAATACGAATAGAACTGTGATCAATTAACAAAATGTTCATTAGAAATTAACTACTATCAAAGGTATGTAGGATTTATTGACATTTTATGAAAATTAGATGATACTTTGGAACGAAATTAAAAATATTTATGCACCTAAGAATGAAAATAATTTCGTAACTGTCAAGGAATTGATCATAAAAAAGTTGTGTTGCATTAAATATTAACATATTCGCCACCAAACTTTAGTATATATCTTGTAAAAAGATCCTGTATAAGACATTGTCTGTACTACAAATATATAAAACGGCATTAATAGTGCCAGAGCTTTAAATTTAAAAAGATACTATTTTCATTACTGTTTCTGATTGAAAATGATACATTAAATGTTATCGAAACTAATACGCTTGTAAAATTTAAACTTCCGACGCTATTCACATTGTTGGGTTTTTTTTCTATTTATACTGTATTTCAAGAAATATTAATTTAACCCTTTGGGAAAGAGTGACCAGGATACGTGCCATTAAAATGCTCAGAATTCTTCATCACTCTCATCAGTTATTTTTTATTGTAAAGTTTACCTTATTACCTTATCTAATCGGAGCATTTTCGCGTTTCAATTACAGAAAATTTTCTGTTTTGAAAAACCGGTAATAAATGATTAAAAAATTAAGCAAACAGCTCTCATCACGAGGAGGTTAACTCCTTGGGGAGGAGCGACAAGTATCGTGCCGCAAGTATCCCTACCAGTAAAATTTTACAGTAAAATTTGCCTTATTTAATCGGAGCATTTTCTTAGTTTAATAAAGCTATTTTTTTTAATACGAGTGACAAAGTATAAAAAATTTCCTAAAAGGTTCCAGTCGCGAAAAGGTTAATAATCATTCTCCATATTGCTTTGTCAAATGCAATGTCATTTTACACATGTAAATCATGGAGTATTATAAAGGGGGAAATTTTAATTTTATTGTAAATTAATAAAATGTATTTTTATTGCCTTTATTAACTGTTAAATTTAAAGTAAAAGATAACGGCAGGTTAAATAAGAATTGCGAAAACTGGACATAGTAGACAGAATGTTTTTAAAATATTTGTATAAAACATCAAGTTTTCTAAACTACATTTCAAATGGAATGATGTATCAAAAATATTCATTATTTAAAACTTGCTTTCTAATTTAACATTTGGTGGGATGAAAATGACGACATTCTGAAAAATTGTACAAGTATGTTTCAGTTTTAGTAATTAAAATACGTGCTTCAAAAGAAAAAATATATCTTTATTAATATAGAATCATTTGGCTCCTAGGATGCTTCTGAAAAGATTTAGCCGCTATTTCTAAGAGATACTTCGTAGAAAAACTTACGTTTTTTTTTCTTCTGTGGATTCAAGTCTTGTGAGTAAGGAGGCAAAATTTCGCAAACTGAAATATTGCCCTCTTGCGATTGATATTCTTGTTGCATGCTTTAAAATGAAAAGTTTACACCATAAAAATTAGAAAGCAAAAACGGTAATGTTAATCCAAATATCAGCATAAATGAAATTTAATATCTTAAAGAAGAGCGACACGTATATGTACCTTAAATAGGCTTAAGAATCCTTGTTTATCACCACCAGTAAGATTATACCGCACATTTTGCCTTATTTAATTGAAACATTTTCTTAACTTAATAAGTAATAAATTTCTGTTTTTTAAAACCGGTGACAAAGCATTAAAAATTTCGTTAAAGGCTGCCGTCACGGAGGGGTTTAATACTAAAACGCCCAGAAAAAATCGATTCGAATCCAACCAGGGGATTAAATTTCAATTCAAACCAGAAAAGTTTTCTGGAAATAAGTTTAATCCACGTAGATTTACGTTAAATAATTTAAATTTTGAATAAAAATTCTGTTGATAAATATTATTATCAAACTTTAGTAAAATTTCCGGGGGTTCTAATGTTATTTTTTTAAATAACTTTAAATTCAGCACATTTCAGTTTTTCTATAAGCTCTTTTCTCTAGTAATTCTTTAATAATTTATGCTTATGCCCTGCCTTACCACTTATATCAACTATGAATTGCTCAGTCATTTATCTCCCATCAATTTCTGTGTTGGGGATATGGAATATAAGTCCTAGACTTCTCGAGTAAACTGTCTTCGAAAGACGATTGGTTGTATGGGGATCAATGGCGCGAAATCCCATTCGGAACATACTGCGACAGCATGGATTACGGCATCTATGAATTACTTGTAGCTATTCTTTTCCTTCTGCAGCTTTTACTTTAACAACGTGCCGCAGGAAAGGAGAGTAGCGCTTATGTATGCAAACAAAATTTACATATTATGAGCAGGCAATCCTGTTTTGCCTACCGGCCATAGGATAGGAAAGTAGTGCTAGTGTACGAAAACAAATTTAAAACGTACTGCGTAAGCTCTGTCTATATGAATGCCAGAATTTAAATCTATCTATTTAGATGAATGTAAAGCAGGGCGATTCCATAATATAATATCTTCTAGATATAAATTTGTCGATAATCTTTTTTGTTATTGTTGCTGTTTTTTCTTCTTTTACTTTACTAATTCGTTAACCCCTTGGGAACGAGCGGCCCGTATACGTGCTCAGAATCCTTGTTTATCCCTACTAGTAAAATTTGCCTTATCTAATCGGAGCAATTTGTTGATTTAATAAGGCACAAATTTCTATTTTTTAAAATCGATGGCAAAACATGAAAATCTTCGTAAAAGGCTTCCGTCGCGAAGGGATTAAGCTTGAATGTGTGAAGTGATCCTTTTTCTTCTGGAAAATTAATCAAGATAATATGTTTTCAGTTTCACCGTATATTCAAAGTTAATATTTTTTCATTTCATTCGAATAAAAATGACATTCACAAGCACTAGACTGGTTTTTGTGTGTAAAATTAATGGTTTTAATTAAAATGGTTTTTGTGTGTTTTTGTGTGTAAATGTCGAATTTTGCAATCGATTTTTGACCACTTCCTAATATGCTAGAATTTTACAAAATATCTACAAAGGTGCGTTTGCTATTTTAATACAACATGTTAATAATTTTACAACTTAGAGGCATTTTTCAATTAACCCGCTACAAGTCATATATCTTCAAATCCCTTTTACCCGTACAATTAATTGTAAGGTAGTTGAAGAACCATGAATTTAATGGTGCGCTTATAAACGCTCTCCAAAATACGTCAAATCACTGTGAAACTGTAATAAGGAAACATTATGAAAATAGAAAATAAATTGTAAATGAAAAATAAAAAATGATGATTGTAATAATTTGTAAAATACTCTTTTATCAGTTAAAACTCCGTGCGCTCTGGCGGTTTTAGTGGATGTATCTTTCAAGCAACTAGTGTTGCCGTACCTGGCTAATTGTTATTATTATTATTACTATTATTATTATTATTATTATTTTGAATTCACGCTAGAAAAATTTAATTGATTATTTTATTTTAATTTATTTTTGGGAAATCATTCATCCAATGTTGCCAGATTGGAAATTTCGTCCTCATTTTGGGGATTTTGAGCCACCAGGATTATTTTGGGGAAACAAGTAGTTCTTGGGGAAATGTTTAAACACTATCAATATTTTGGGAGGAAAACTTGGGGAACACTTTTTATTATTTCACCTAAAATTTACTTTCAGTCACCTGACAATACTGGATCTATCTCGAATTTGATTTTTATTTCGAAAACGAATATAAAAATACAATAATGAGAGATATCAATCATTATTATCGCAATCGTGCTCATCGTTTCCAAAAATACAGTTTACACTTATCACGGGTGCAACATGACCTGAGTCATCCCCACCTGAATTTACAGATTACTAAGTACAGCAAATTTTCATAGTCATTGTGGACAGACACACAAACATATGTACACATTTTCTTTATTAGTATAGTTTTATCCAACAAGAAAAAAAATATTTTTATAACCTTTTTTTTTGTTGTTGTTGTTTAAGGCTGGTAATTTTTTCTTCATGGAAGAACAGTAGAGCTTTATGCAAAACATGCAATTGCACACTCTAATCATATTGCAACGTTTATAGTGAAAATCATCGTAATCACTGGCGATAAGTTGATAAATAAACTAAAACACTTTGCAAAATCACCATAAAATGAAAAATTAAGCAGGACGCGTTTCGAGCTACAACAATAATAGCTCGTCATTAGCTAATCCAACACATGTCACAAGGGCACAGAGTCGAGATAAAGACTCTTTATCTCGATTTTATCATTATTATTATTGACAAAAAAAAAAAAAAAAAAAAAAAAAAAAAAAAAAAAAAAAAAAAAACAGTGATTATTACAACAAAGATGTTTTGCATTACGGTTAGGTGCTTCAGTAAGGATAATAAAAAATTGAAAACAATGATTTATAGCTTAAGTTAGATAGAAGCAGATGATGGCAACAACATATCAGATAGATTCAAACCTCATCTTATAAGAGATTATCTAAACCGTGAAAAAGTTATTGTTATAAGGGAAGATGGAGCTAACGCAATGATAGGTCAGCATCATTGATTGGCAATACCTTAAAAAAAATGTAAACGAACTTGTCGTTGTAAAATGTATCTCTCATTTTCGTCGTTTTTCTGCGAATATGCGTGCAAAATTCTACCGAGCTTAAGTTTTGATTTTTTGTAGATGGGAATTTAAAAAATGCTTGATTTGTGGAAATTTTTCAGTTTGAATTAGTTAAACACTTTTTATGGTGAAAAATCAAAAACTGAAAGATACTTTTTGAGTAGAAATTGGGGACTCCACTCAAGACTTTTTACAAAAAGAAAAACGCTGATTGGGAAGCATTTCAGAAATTTTGGAAAAATTCACTTTCAACTATCTGGCAACACTGCATTCATCTTGTGAAACAAAAATAAATGTTAAAACTTTCTGGTGATAATTCGGATTATCCGAATAAAAAAGTATCCAGATACCATGGCGTACATCATTGTTGGAAATCATCAAAATAGCATGACGTGCGTTGTTTATGTCATAGAACACAATATGTTAATACTAAATAATTTACGATTTATTGAAAAATCAATGTTTAGAAATCATAGAAATATACCGTATATACTCGTATATAAATCGACTCCAAATTCGTGAAAATAACAGATTATATACCAGTATTCAGAAAAAGTTACCTTTCGTCTTTCCTAACACGGAATTTCCTGATATTAAATAAGGTTAATATAGCTACTATAAAATGCTGGTACACATTTTTTTTTCTCGAATTTGGGGATTGATTTATGCACAAGTATACACGGTAGTTTAAAAAAAGTACAATTTTTTTCTGTTCTATCTTTAAAAAAAAGCAAAAATTATATATTTTTTAATAATTTCACATATTAGTGCTTTCTATGAAATGTAATAAAATCAATAAATATTTCATAATACTGTTTAGTATCCACTTTAAATTAATATATTACAATAAAAAATTAAAAAAAAAAATGAAACAAAGTAGAAAAATTAGGCTTGATTTTCAAAATGAGCATTGAATGATTATGAAATATTTTTTAACCGTTTGTGGTCGAGTGTTGGCAAATGGTCACCAAAAATTTATGTACATGGTTTTACTTTATATTCCATTAGCACCACTATATTTTAAAAGGATATTTTTTTAAATAAATTTCTTTGTAAGTTCTGTCAAAATGTAAGTAAAATACGTTTCTTAATAAAGTGAGGCAAGCTGAATAAATTCTTGTAAGTTATGCTTGTGCCTGTTAGAAGTATTTCGACCTTAAAGGGTTTAAAAACTATTTTAGCTTTTATGCTTCAATTAATGTTTTAGTTATATTCAATACATTTACGTATACATTTAAACATGATAAGAAGAGACTATTAAGACAAAAAATTATTCATTTTAATCATCAAAATGGTAAACCTATGCATTAACACAATAGAATTCTTAGTACTTACCGTAGATTTAGAAGGCAATGCTAGCTTCTTCGGTCCACCCTTCTGCTGCTGAAGAAAGGGAAAGTATAATTTTGAGCTTATTATAATATATTAATGCATTCACAAAATCGGACTGTACGAGTCACAAAATATAGCTCATAGAGATTATTTGTTTTTAAATGATAAACTTTAAAAAGGAATTCTCACGCCATAAACATAAATTTCTTCTACTATTTTAAATTATATTACTATTTTAGCTAACTTTACTGAAACATATTTCAATAGGCAAACAAACAATAAGGGAAAGTGGGACCATTTTTTTTAAGGCTATAATAAAAACAAAAATGCACATTTCATTTTTATTTTTAATTTCT
Organism: Maratus speculifer; assembly: GCA_964019185.1. Taxonomy (NCBI): domain Eukaryota; kingdom Metazoa; phylum Arthropoda; class Arachnida; order Araneae; family Salticidae; genus Maratus; species Maratus speculifer. The sequence continues at coordinate 423,216,135 of OZ025289.1, read as the reverse complement.
TTTACAATTAAATAAATAAAAACGTCCTAAGAAAGTAAAAAACTTTACCAATCTTTGTGTTATATCAGCTTTTGTACTTTAATACAATTGTCCCTTTAGCCCCCATATTTGGGGTCTGTTGGGACACAGTGCAGAGTTATTGGGACTTGCAGTGTACTTTGAAAAAAAAATCCTTTAATGAATGTCAAAATTTTTTTTTAATAAACGCTATGCTGCACATGCGAAATTTGTCGTGCATCAAATTCCACTAAGTCTTTTGATATTTCTAACTACAAAAGAATGTCATCCACAATCACAAAACATCGGTCACAAAATCTGCACAATTTAGAAAGTCAACATCATTTTTCTTTAGTTTTTTATATGCTGTGTTACTATTTCCAACACTCTAATTAAATGATACACAAAGTGAAGACAAACAAACCATTACAACGTTGTTTTAAAGTAATATCGAGTCGAATAGGTTATCATTAAGCTGTCCCATTAGACCCCATAAGAAATGTTCCATTAGACCTCACTATATGCAAATTTATAACTTGAGAAATAATTATTTACATTTTTAATTGATTATTTTTTCAATAATATTTTCTCAATTACTAATAAAAGTATCGATAAATGTATTTAAATTAAATATAAGTATTCTGAATTGTTTACAAAATAGAATTAATCGAAAAAAATAAAATTTACTTTTGCTTGTTCGAAATTAAATACATTTTTTTCTAAATAGCAATCAACTGTCATCGGTGACCCCCCCCCCCCCATGCTGAAATTGTGTACTAGACCTATTGCCATGCTGAGGTATGTAAATCTTCACTAAAATACTTGTGTAAAAAAAAATCCATTTGTCCCATTAGCCTTGCGTCCAATTAGCCCCCACTTTCCAGTATGTGGAACGCAAGGACACTCATTTTTTATTAAAATTCGATCAATTCTTATAAGCTTCAAGAGCTTGCAAGCCCTTTTATCAGAATTTTTATAACTCAATACTTCGTTTATTTCCCTTATTTAACGGTGAAAAAAATTCACTCTTTATATATAGCGACCTTTCTTTACGAAATTTGTGGTACTAAAACACATAAAATACCATGAATTCCTTGATGCTTATGAGACCGGTATGCCTTTTGTAATAGGATGACTCAATTTGTTTGAAATGCTTGTGGTCAAAACAATACGGTCATCTGACTGGGAATTCATGGCGCAGTTTTGCATAGCGCATTCCAATCGCATAAAAAATGTGATTTTTTAAATAGAAAAACATCTTAATGTATAAGTAAACTTTTAATAAATAAAAAGCAAAAAGTACGAAGGTAACAAGGTACGAAGACCTTTTCTTTGTAACCAAAAATATATAACTAAATAAATAAATAAAAATTGCGTAAATTTTAAACAGAAAAATAAGAATTTTCCCTATTTCATTTTGTAAGAAAGAAGGATCGCTTACCAGTTGCTTGAGATGCATCTGCTTTTCACAAAGCAAAGTGTAGTGTTTCTTCCCACTTGCCGTGCTTTGAAGGGTGGTAATGAGTTGTAGCTTCAAATCTCTACTGTCCACTACGTCCATTTCCAACATGGCGCACAGTGCCTGCTGACACACATCGTCGTCTCTCAAAGCTCGCAACATACAAGGACCCAAATTTTTTGTCAACGACTGTAAGAATTTGCGTCGCTTATAGCAGCAAAACAACAGTTTTCCAAGCTGAAAACAGAAGGAAAGTTTTACTGCCGATATTTGTAAAGCAAAATCCTTATATTAACAACTCACCAGCCACCGTCGTCAGTCTATGCGACCTAATTTTGTTTTTTTCTTTCCAACATCGACTTCGGGCGTGACTTTACTTACGCATAGGCAAATTTTTAACAAAACAGTTATATCTACTAAAAACCAACTTTTAATAATAATAATAATAATAATAATAATAATAATAATAATAATAATAATAATAATAATAATAATAATAATAATAATAATATCAAATTTCGAAGCTTATATTATGGTATTTATTTAACATTTTCCAATAAAAAATGTGCCATTTGTAAGACGAGTGCCTTCATATATATCGATAGAAATCCTTTTCTCTTGTATTAAATACATCATATCGTATTTCTGAAAATCCAAATGTTTTAAAATTATGCATGATGGGCTTGGCAGCCATCATTCCACATTTTACACAAATTTCTATGTACCCAAATCCATAGTTAAAATTCGAAATTCAAAATTGTTATTTAAGCAGACATTTTAAACTTTTCCTTTACAGACTTGTATTCAGACCTTTATCTCTTAAAATAATAGTGATTTGTCTGAAGGATTCATTTTGTGATTTATTTCATAGAGTAATTAAGCAATTAAAAGTAATGAAAATCAATTTTTTTTCTCAAAATATCAGTCATTTTTAATTTATCTATTTGTATTTGAAAACCAAAGTTCGACATTGTTAATAAAGCAAACGCTTTATACCTTTCCTTTACGGAATTGTATGCTTAGAAATTTGTGTTAAAATAATGGTGACGTATCTTCATGATTCCTGGTATGATTGCTTTAGAGTAATTAATTATTTAAAAGCAATAACAATCAATTTCCTTTCTCAAAATAAGTCGTTTTAAATTTATTTGTCCATAGTTCTAAAAGCAGAAGTTCTAAATTGTCATTATTGCAAACTTATTACACTTTCCTTTACAAAGAAAAGCCCTTTGAAATTATTTGTATAAAATGTGAAAAGATGGCCGCCAAGCCCATCATGCATAATTTTAAAACATTTGAATTTTCAGAAAAACGTTATGATGCATTAAGTATAGCAGAAAAGGATTTCTATCTGTATATATGAAGGCACTCAACTTACAAATGGTAAATTTAAAATGAAAAACATTAAATAAGTACGATAATATAAGCTTGGAAATTTTATATCACACCATTTTTTAACCACAACTTTCATCTCTTTATTTTATCGCTTGGTTTTTTTACTTCTGAAAAGTTGGTTTCCAGTAGATATCATTTCCATTTTTTAAAGAAATTTTATATAATTTAAATAATATACTCATTCAAATTAAAATGAGTTCTCATAGAATTTTTGTAAGTAGGAAGGAAACATAATAAGTCTGCATTTTGTTTACATACCATTCATTTTTTGGAATAATTAATAATTTAAAAGCAATGAAAGTTAATTCCTTTTCTCAAATAAGATAAATGTTAGGTACACCATATTCTACTATAGTTTACAGTAAGCATCTTGTAGTGCACCTCAATGCTGTTTATCAATTTCAATATATTACTATTTTTGCTAACTTTACTGAAATATATTTCAATATACAAACAAACAATAAGAGAAAGTAGGACCATTTTTTTTTTTTTTTTTTTTTTTTTTTTTTTTTTTTAGGCTACAATAAAAACAAAAATGCACATTTTATTATTCTTTTTATTTTAATTTCTTTTACAGTTAAATAAATAAAAACGTCCTAAGAAAGTAAAAAACTTTACCAATCTTTGTGTTATATCAGTTTTTGTATGCTCGGTGTAACATAATAAAAATACACTTTAAACGATTTTCCCATAGACAATAATGTAATAGAATTTTGTTGAGTGCCCTGTAAACAAACTATAAATGCTCTAAACTCCATTTTCAATACCACACATGCTGACAATCTGAGTATATTTATGGAGTCGGAACACAGACAAACAAACAAATGGAAGTCATTAAACCTTTTCAGTTATATTGTAAAGTTTAAAAAAATAATTTTTAATACCTAGTTTGTGCACGTAAAAGTAATCGTAAATAATTTCAAAGGATATTTATTTAGAAAATCTCGGTATGATTAACATATGTAAGAGGAGATTTGTTTCCCTTTCCAGTCCTGGAATTAAAATACAAATTATAAAAAATAAGGACTAAAATCTCCATAGCTAATTTTATGCATTAATATAAGTCAGGTTCTTTCAAATAAATTACACAAAAAGCATACATTATAATATTATACTTAAAGCAAAGGACGAAATAGTAAGCGACTTTATACACAATAAAAGTCAAAGTAATTTGTACAACAAGAAATTAAAAAAGTCCTTCCGGCAATGCCGGGAGGAAGAGGTAGCTTTCATATACTTATTTTTTTATTTTAAATTAAGTCGTATTATTCAAACAAACGAAGCTCAAATTAGTGAAAACTGATTTTATAAGATTGAATGCTAGTATTTGTCAATACTGATTATTAATAGGAATTTTTAGAAACTAGTCATATTTTATTCAACCTGGTTTTATTTTCAGCGATTTAGAGAGTCGCTAAATTCCACGATATCATGAAGTGTATGCCATTTTAAAGCAACATGATGGATAAAACAAACCAATGAGCTTGGTCGAAATCTTAATTCATGTGGACATACACTCTCATATCGAAATCTATTAATATATACGAGTGCTGTCGCGGGCAAATTGATTTCTTAAAAAATGTCACCCACATTAGAAATTCAAACTGCTATATCTCAGGCGTTTTTTAAGATAAAGACAAAGCAAAAAATACTCCAGAATTCATTATTAAGATAAATACATTCGAAAGAATCTTTTTTTCAATTTCTAATTTTTTATTTGTACATCATTATACATTTAAAAGGTTTTTGACAAATTTAAATAGCCGCCATTTTGAAACAAGATGGCGGATGAAGTTGGCTAGTGAACTCGGTCAAGACATTGATATGTACTATGTACACACGGAGTTATATCCAAATCAATTTATAAATATGCGTATTATCGCGTTTCAAAATGTCAACCACATTGGAAATTGAAAGTGCCATATATCAACCAATTTTCAAGCTATAGATGAAACAAAAAATGCCCTGGAATCTTTGTATCAAGGTCAAATACACAAAAGAAAAATCTTTTTCAATTTCTCACATTTTTGTACCTAATTTTAAATTTTAAATTTAAAAAAAATTTAAATGTCCGCCATTTTGAAACAAGATGGCGGATGATGCTGGCTAACGAACATGGTCGAGACTTTGGATGTACTATGTACATACCGAGTTTCATTCAAATCGGTTCATAAATACGTTAGTTACAGCATGACAAAAATCTGATCGTTTCAAAATGTTAGCCATAAGAAAAATTCAAAGTGCTATAACTCAATCATTTTTTAAGATATAAACAAAATAAAAAATGTTCTGGAATTGTTGTTTTAAGTTCTAACACATTAAAAAAATATATTTTTCAACTTTTAATTTCCTAGCATTTAATTAAAATTTTAATTTTTTTTAAATTTTTAAATGGCCGCCATTTTGAAAGAAGATGGCGGATGATGCTGGCTAACGAACTCGGTAGAGACATTTGTATGTACTATGTACATACCAAGTTTCATTCAAATCGATTCATAAATACGATAGTTATCGCATGACAAAAATCATATATATATATATATATATATATATATATATATATATATATATATATATGGTTATATATATATATAATACCATTAAAAGTAAACAAGATTCACCAATGGATTTTATCAATAAAAAAATAAACCAAAACGAAGAATTAGAATTGAATGAAATTGTAATTAAAAAAAAAAAAAATAGTGAAACGAGTATATCTGAATAAATAAATAAATAAAATGAATACATATATATATATATGTCAACATTTGAACAGAGGGTGGTTTTGGGGTCTGGGGATCATGATCGGTGAAAATATATCAAAATTTTCTGGAAGTGCTTTCCTCCGGACGGCTGAAATAGGTAGCTTTTTACTTTTTGTAATGAAAGCTAACCTAAAGATACTTCGTATGCATAAAACAAGTGTGAAAAATAAAACGATATGCATAATCATACATTTAGTTAGATAAAAAAGCTTAGCTTTAATTCTAAAATTCTATCTTTCTAACTTCTATCAGTTTTCAGGACCAAGTATTGTCGTTATTACTCAAACTTAGTACCAAAGAAAAAAAAATTATATAAGCATTAACCTTTTCGAATCGGACAAGTTTTATTCGGTCGACACCACTTTTTTTAAAAGAAGTTTTCTTCAAACACACAATTTCAAAAATGCTGTAATTTAAAAAGGCAAATTTTATTTTCCTTTATTATTGATTCAAACTAGACACACGAGTACAAAGAGTTAATTATTTCCTAAGAAAAAACCCTACAATCACTTACAAACCACATGCAAATATAGTTTATGGGTCCATAGTACATGCAAATGCAATTGTAAATGCAGAACGGCTTGTATTTCTATATTTTTTTTATATTGAAGGCATTTAGTAAACTAATTCCGGAAATTCGTTACAAGTTTAAAACATTGACAGCTCAATCTTTTCTTTAATCCTCTAATGTCTACAGTAGCACATAGGTTATCAACAGTTCTTCCAATTTAATGAATTTCTTTTTTTATTAGGAAATTCCAAATTTTCCACAAAAATCTAAAATAGCAATGCAAACTTTATTTTATGTTTCATTTAACGACAGACATTTCGTATTTAAATGAATAGAAATTTATGATTGAAATTTTCTAGTGTAAACTCATACTTTCTGAATAACAGAATTTCTAGAAACTAGTCTAATATGGAAATTAGTGGGTTAAATCAAAATATTTTAATATTCAGGATTAATATATGATGATATGTATTTTTTTTTCTCTGTGTGTGTGATGGTAGCCCCAAATTCGTATTATTTTGCTTTTCATTGGCTAATACAAGATACGAAACCACACACTTCATTTGTAGTTCCAAAATATTTGGGGCTGGATAATTCTGCTTTGGTTCTACAAATTCCACTTGTATTCATTTTATTTATTTATTTCATTTTTTCCTTGTGTTCCACATGGTTTTTTTTATCCTATTAAATTCAAATGGTTCATATTGTAATATAATTAATGGTATAAATATATATTCATAATATAGGGTATAGTGCTTAATATCGATTTAATTTTTTTAAGAAAAAAATGTCGATAGAAATATCAAAATGAATAGTAAGAAAAAAGACACTTTCAAAAGAAATTGAAATCCACCTGTTAGGTGTCATTCTAAGTGTGAGTTGATGGCACAGACTGATGAGATGCAAACCAAAAGCTACGCATTTATCATATTTATTTTGAAAACGTTCACACTCAGAATATTCTATTTTAAACGTTCTTGCTTCGTTTCAAAAATAACATACGCCGATGAAATGGTATTGACATTACTTATTAACAATTTGCCAAAAACGAATTTTTTCTAAACTGAAGATAAATATCAGTCACTATTGTACAACCACGTTGAACAAAGGCGAATTGCATTGCTGCTAACATATACATTTTCCTGTTACCACTAAAATTTAAATGGAATATTGGGTTATTTAATCGCAGATTTCGCTGATTACATTAGCATTATTTTTTTTAGACAGTGAAGACTTTGGATTCCATCATTTTTGTACCGATTTAAACTTTCTCTCTTGTCTTATGTTGAAACAGAAGAAAGCAGTTTCCTCAGTTTTTGAAGAAAATTGACACACATTGAACTGACCGGATCCTAGGCTTTTTCTTGGATTCTCAATTGTATTTTTTGCACAACCAACCTTTCCTGGCGAGAAAATCTCGTGAATTAATCATTTGTCCTTCTATTACAAGAGCTTACAGTATAAAAAACTAAGCTATCGATCACAAGAAAGAAAACCTTAATTTATGGAGGAGTAGTAATAGGGTAATCTAAGGAGCCAGGTTTGCCGGAAGTGGAGCCAAAAATTAATATCACTAGTGGTTTACTCGTAGGTTTAGCATTGGGTTTCTTCTAAAATTATTTCACACATTTGATTGTAAGACAAACACAATGATAAACCTACCAGCAAACCACTAGTGGTATTAATTTTTGGCTTGCACACCACTTCACTTCCTTCAGTGATGCATTATTAGATTCCCCTATTAATACTCTTCCATAAAATACAGGGTTTTTTTTCTTATGCGCGATACCTTAGGTTTTTGTGCTGTCGGTTCTTGGACTATTCCGCTATAAATGGAATGAAGAAGTACCGCTTGCGAGTTCTGGATGTCGCAGATATATCAAGCAATAAAACAGATTAAGAGGCTACTTCAGTTAAATGAATAGGCCCGTTCGCTAATACTAATCCTATGAAAAAAATTATAAAGATATCTCGGTTGCATTTTAATATTTTTAAATGAAACTTTTTGCATTGGATAGCTAAGACTGATCTGTATGGAGGTCGTGTTTTACTTTTTTGATTTTGTTTACAAATATTTTTTCAGACTCTTTCATTTTCGGAACCGGTTGGAAAAGCGAAAGCACTTTCATAAAAAATATCTGCAGCCAAAATCGAAAACGTAAAAACGGCCTACATACAGATCAGTCTCAGCTATACAATGCAAAAAAAAGTCATTTAAAAATATTGAAATGCAACCGAGATATCTTTATAAATTTCTTCTATAGGATTAACATTAACGAACGGGCCTTTTTATTTAAGTGAAGTAACCATTTAAAACAGAAGAAGAAGAAAGCAATATTTTGATGTTTACCATAGCACTCCACAAATCTCCGTCGTCATCACAGGCAATGTTGCCCGGACAGTAACTGTTGAGCCATCCCTCCTTCTCGTCCCGGACTCCGAGAAGCATTTGATGAACACCACATCGGTCGTCCTCCACAAATGTCCGCACAACTTCTTTCAGCTGACTGTAAAAGGAATGATAGCCTAATAAAGCTTTATGTACAAAAAGTGCAAATATATTTCACGTATTTCAGAATAAAATAAGTGCGTAGTTCTTTAATAATTGACCATAAAATTAGATTAAAAAAATGCTTTGCATTAGTTTACATTTAAAAGTTTTAATAAACCCAATCCTTTTTAATTTTGTGTGAACAGTTAAAGGGGCCGTCCATAAATGATGTCATGCTTGAAAGAGGGAGGAGGGGATTCGTGGAGTTGTGACAGTTTGTGACAAGAGGGTGGGAGGGGGTAAGAAGAAGTGTGACATCACACATTTTAATTTAAAAAAAAAAAACATTAAAAATCAGCAAATAAAAAATTTAAGTTATTTGAAATTACATTATTTTTGTGTTCATAAAGTAACGATAACATTTAAATCCAAATATATTAAATACCAAAATATTACAGTTTTCAATGGCCTTTTTCATGAATATTATATTACTATTGTATAATAATTATGTTTTTTGTTATAAATATTAATCTTATGTTATGCAAAATAAGCAAGCGAATCATTTTTATTGTTTTGCTCACAAATGTCATTAAAACATATAGTTAAAGTTTAAAAATAAAATCTGAAATTTAATCTATAGCGTAGTGTTTTGTTTCTGAATAGAAAATATATGTTTATGTAATATAGAATGGCATGTGATAAGGGGGAGGGAGGTGGTACGGTAAAGTGTGATACTTTGGGAAAAAGGGGAGAAAAGGTAAAAAATATAGAAAAAAAAGCGTGAAATCATTTATGGACAGCCCTTAAATATATATTTCGTTCCTGGATAATAAAACATCCTAATAAAAAAAAGCTAACTTTAATATACAGGTATATTTAAATATATATACAGTTTTATATACAAATATATATAGATAGATTTATAGATATAAATGAATACATATTCACATGCATGCTATTTGCATTCGGAGCAATCATTAGTCAAAAATTCAAAACAGAATCGAAGGATAATATTTATTACAGAAAATAAATAATACTTACGAAGTAAATCTACTGCATGCCAAAGCACTAAAAGAAAGAGTATTGTATTAATTTAAAAGCAAAAATATTAGATCGAATAGAATATATGTAGCAGAATAACACAGAAATTAAAATCAGTAAAAGAATATTTATATATCCTTTGATTATATGCTTATGCATAAAAAAAAGAAAAGTAAATGCATATGTGTACCTGTAAATAACAAATGACGAAAAACACTTAATAGACACCTAAACTTATCGCATTTAATTTGATTTTTGAAAATTATAACAAAAATATTTTCTCTTTAATTGAAAATGTACACCTCAAAAATATACAACCTGTTGCGACATAAGAACGTTGATCTTCTTTTAGTTAGCCTATATCATTAAATGCAGACAATAACATCGTGATTAGAGGTGCTTCATATAGATGATTTTTTAAAAATAATTATTATAAAATTATCAAAACATAAAAAAGGTGAAAAAGTTTTAAGCCAAATATAGCGGGTAGTTAATACTTCCTCACTGAAACTGCCTATCACCGATCTTTTCAGAAAAATCATTAACTTAATCCGGAATCAAATGTTAAGTAAGTATTAATTTTATTTTCTTCGTGGTCATTTTCCCTTAAAACCATTACCAAATCGTCAAAAGTCATTACTCGAGAGATGCAATCGAAAGCAGCATCAAAACTTCTAATACCACAAGACATAAACCCCTCAGATTCCCTGGAGCCTCAATAAAATTCCAATATGCAGAGCAAAAGCTGCTTAAATTGCTCCAAAGATGCTCCAGATTACATCGGAGATATTAACTCAAATCTAATTACCGTCCGAATTAGGTGTTGTTTTAATCCTGGAGCGAAATTACCGAATTTTTAGTGGGAAAAGAAAATCGACAACTGAATTCTTGAGGCAGAGCCCGAAATCCTCTTTAAGGAATATTTTGTTAGTTTTGGAGTCACCGTGATCTTATTCTTTGGGGACAGGAATATCTGATATTTCTGAGATGATTTCAAAATTATTGAAGGCTAATCATTTTGCTTTCAAATCTCTGGGGTTCTTTAATTTAATAATTTTGGAACGAGTGCAAGGGAGGGGAGACATATTGGGGCGAAAATAGATTTCTGTATATTTAAGAATTACATGTAAGAATATTATCGAATATGAATTATTTATTTTGCATCATTACAACAGTTTGTGGGGAGTTTTCACGTCATTTAAAATGAATATAGCTACTTTTAAAGCAATAAAACTTTCAAAGATGTTTAAAATTGAAAGATGGTGTCTCTAACGAAAAAATTTTAAAACTAATTATTCAAAAAGACTAACTAATAATGTATTAATGAATTAATACATTATGAATTAATGAATTCATAATGTATTAATTCATTCATGTAATTAATTCAACTAATGAATTAATAATGTATTACTATAAAACGATAAATTTGATATAAATTGAAAAAAAATTGTAGTAGTATTTCACTGAATGAAAAACTGCTAGGAAAAAAAAGGCTTGCTCACAGTTTTACAATACAGTGTAAAAAAAAAAAAAAAAATTGCTAACGTAAGAAAATATGATATAACTATGTACCTACATATATAATAAATTCTTTCAAGTTATCCATGCTTTCTAACAACGTTTTTTTTTTTTTTTTTTTTTTTTTTAATCTTTAGAAACTTCAGAAACCGGTAGATTTTCAAGATTTAAAGATTTTTTTTATATATATAAAACGAAGTTCTTTTTGCCGTCAGTAATTTTCTGGGAAGTTTTTGAATAGTTTTTTTTTACCAGCTATTAAACAATTTTCACAAACAAGAAAATCAATTTTTACTACGTCAATTTTTTTTTTCGATTTTTTAATATGTCATTGTTCCTACGAGGGAAAGCAAGTTAATATTTTATAAATCAAGAACTCTAATTTTCTTTCCATTTGAAAGACAAATACAAGAACAGTGTTCAAATGAGATCAAATTTGAATGAGAGATAATTCAATTAATGCGCAAGACATTTTCCAAAAATTGCACAAAAATTAAAAATACAAACATCAGCCGATAGGGAGCGTTCTAATACACATGAGTATTTAATTCGCTTTATAAATAATATTTAAAATAGTGAAACGAATCTGTAAAAAATGCAAAATTCGCTATAATATTTTTTTACAATGGAATTTGGCATATCTAATGTTCTGGGAACAACTGACACACTCACACTAAAATCCGGAGACTGATTGTTGGCTTCCTAGGGTCCCCTGAAGTAGGTAACTAACTCATTTCTTCCAGTCTCCGCATAATAGCGTGAGTATGTCAGTTGTTTCCCGAACATTAGATACGCCGAATTCCGCTGCACAAAACTTTTATGACGAATTCTGCATTTTTATTGATCAGTGTCTTTTTTTTTAAATATTATTTATAAAGCGAATTAAATTATTATGTGTCTTAGAGCACCCCCCCCATCGGTAAATTTTTGTATTTTTAGTTTTTGTATTTTTTTTTTTTTTGTGTGTGTGTGTGTGTCTGTGTCAAGTGCATCATTTGAATTATCTATAGTTCAAATTTGATCTTATTTAGACCAATAGAACGCATTCTAGAGCCCCTTGAAGTGGACAACTTATTTCTTACGAATTGATTATTTCCAGCTGAGCGAAAAATTGCCCAGACCGGGGATCGAACCCGGATACTTGGCTTACAAGGCCAATGCTTTACCTGTTAAGCTATCTGAGCGATAGCCGGCTGGGATTTTTCGCTCAGCTGGAAATAATCAATTCGTATGATAACTTTACCAATCAGTTTGATTGTGTTAAAAATAATAACTTATTTCTCGCTAACTCTGTACTTGATATTCAGTCATGCACCAGATAAAAATAACTATTATCAATATACTAAACCAATGTTTCTCGATTAATTACTTTTACAGTTTTTTTATTTTTGTGGTGAATCAATGTATATTAATGCCGTAACTGATAAAGAATTGTTTGTTACTAGGAAATAGACTCTTATAACTACTGAACAAATTAAAAGAATTATTTTACTGTACGATAGGTAATAAAATTACCAAACAGGCTGAATTGTATGTATTTTTGTAATAAAATATTTTCAAATATGTGGAATAAAGGTTTTCTCATTAATTCAAATCCAACGTTCACCTAATATGATTCAAGGGCGAAGTTTTTTCAAATTTTCTTTTAATTAGCAATATTTAAAATGTCTCCAGCTGTATAATTTTATTCTAATATAAGCAGGCGAACAAATACCACTTGGCATATTTCAAAAATCACGCAAATGTTGCCAATATAGAAAAAATATTTTTAAATGAAAAAAGGGTTTTAAATCACATATCAGAACAAAATTCAAAACAATGTTAAATATAAAAATTAATAATTTAACATATAAGTCTGGATTACCAGTTTGGCCTTTACTTTTAATTTAAAAACTGCGAATTCACATCAGAAATTTTTAAAGAAATTTTTTATATTAGGTAATAGCGAAACGTCTGTCATTAAATAAGGAAAACAATACCATACAAAAATTGTGGTACAAATGTAAAATTTCAGCTTTAAAAAAAGCCAAATCTGGTAACCCAGCTGTAACTACGGCGCATAAGGGTTGATATATGAATCAAAGTGTCTAACTGTACCTTTATGGTAGTTACAGTTTCTCAATTTAAAAAAAACAAATACACCCAATTAGTCGTCATACGTTTCTGTATACTTTAAAACTAATATGGACGTACCAAATGTGCGACAGAGTTTTTAGTTTTGCCTTCATTTTTTTTTCCTTCTTCTTCTTCTTAATTTTTTTCCCCCAAAATAGTAACTTCAGACTAGAACTAACTAAAGCAGAATTTTTACTTAATTAAATCACAGAAAATACTCTTCGTATTTTCTGGTATAAATCCGAAATTTCAGACTAAAAATGGGGGCCAGATTGGCAATCCTGATGCGCGATTGCCAATGTATGCGATTAAAATGTTTGCAAGCGTAGTTCTTAGCAAGCAGAATCCTTTAGTATGTAAAAACAAATTTTCTTTTACTATCCTTGATTACGGGAAACGTTTCCGAATAGTTTTTGTAATATATTAAACAGTTTTCTAAACTATGATTATAAATATTTCTGATGCTATCCAAACTCAAAATTAAAAATATCCATGTTCAAAAACAAGTTTTACAGAAAACTTCCTAAATTAATTGTATTGACAGTAACACTAAGGCGAATTTTATTTTATTATTAATACATGTAAAAATTCGATCCTGCAGCTGAAAATGTGTTTAACTAAGAAAGTATACCATTAAAAAAAAACAATATTTCGTTTCCAGAAAAGAAATTTCATAAATTTTAAATTATGGGAAAACATTTCCGAAAATCTGTCATACCAAATAAACTTTGTTTTTGTATTTTTTTTTTTTTTTTTTTTTTTTTTTTTTTAAATCTCGAAAACATAAATACTTTCTGAGGTTTCTATAGATAAAGAACGTTTTTAGAAATCATAAGTTACATTTAAAAGGTCATCGTATATGTAGATATGTAGTTATACCATACTTTCTTTGGTTAACCCCTTTGGGACGATCTAAATCTCAAAATTATCTTTAGAATAAGAATATTATTTTAAAAAGAAATTTTGCATTCCATTTTGTAAAACGTTTAAATATTTTACATTTTTTGTAAATTCATTGTGCATATTCATTGCGTAATATTCATTGTGAATTTGTGTAAATTCATTGTTCATCGATACATAAATGCAACAATGTTCCTAGTACTTAAAACTTAACAAGAGAATCGTATGTGACTGCAATATCATGAAACATCAGAACTTTAGGAATAAAATGCGGTATATCTCACTGCATTCAAAACAGTTTATTTTCAAAAATATCATATTACAATACACATCCATGGTTCGTTCTTGATTAAAAAAAATAATAATAATATCAATTAATATAACTCACAAGAGCGAAATTTTGTCTTATTTAGCCAGACATTTCTATAAGAAAATACTGGTGTCAACGAATTTTCTGGTCATAAAATCCCAGGATCCGTACGAACCCTGACATCGTTTATTAAAGTGCCCTCACAATTCCCTAAATGCAGCAAATAATCCTAAATGCAGCAAAATTGTGTCCATTTGGACACAATTTTGCTATTTCGACTTTGAAGATGGAATAACTTTACAATGTCAAGGCTTTGAACATCTGTTTCCCTTAACTGAAGTAGAAGCTGTTTGAAGTATTCAAATTAGAAATCCAATAAAACGCAGTGTAACGAATCCTGCGCGAGCTCATCTGTTCAATCACGCCTCTTCGCATTTAAACATTTGGCGATTCAAAGCTTAAATACGCCATCTGGTGGAAGAAATATGTATCTTTTTTCTCTAGGGAAATCCCATGCAGGAAATGCATGGCATTAGATATATTTTTAATTTGTAAAGAATGATCTTATTTTTTGTTTACTTATTTATTTATTTATTTTTATTTTTATTTTTATTTATTTATTTATTATTTTTTGCATAATTTTAGATTTTATGTGACAATTTGTTCTGAAATATATGAATAAAAATGTATCTTAATTTGAATATCTAATACTTTCAACCCCATTTACAATAAAGAATTATTTCAATGGAACTTTAGCATTAATTATTACATAAGAGACAATTTTCCTGTACCAAAAGCTGCGTTCAACGCTTCTATAGGCCGTTTTAAGTCCTATTTGCATGGGATATGCTAGAAATTTTCTATCCGAAATAGCGTAATAAAACATTGCATCAACACCGGTGCGTCTGAAACATCTGTGCCAATTTTTTTTTTACATCAATTATTTCAAATTTTAAGTGAAAAACAATATTTTTACCCATTCACTAGTTATACTACATTTACAGTATTCTAAAATATTCTACGCAATATGTTTCAAAGATGTATTAACGACGAATTGAAATCTGCAAATGCGCAGATAATTTGAAAATATTTACTGAGGTAAATTTTTGGATATACTCCTGTATTGTATTAAAATGATGTTTAAAGCAGAAATTGTATTTAATTAAGCTTTGTTTAATTAATAAAATTTGGAATTTCCATATGATGATGAAGAATTTTTTTATTTACAATGGTACATAAATATGTGTTTCCAATGATCCAAATAGAAACTGTCTCTTTAAAAATGTTAATAAAATAGAGGATGCATTATTACTATGTTTAGAATATATTTAAGCAAATATTAAAGATATGCATAGTCACTATATTTTCTAAAATTCTTTCATGACTGAAGCTCTGAATTTTTTTTTAAATAAATCATAATCAGTTTTTAAAATGGATTTGAAAAAAACTAGCATTTTTCATTTCTTCATTCGGTGTGCTGTTCCAGAATCATCTTTCGATTCAAATTCCTTCCTGCGTTATAAAAAAAAAAATACATATCTAGAAAGATGATTTAAATAAATACTTTTAGACGAGACATATTCACGAATCACTTATCTGATGTTGACTTAGCTATTGTAAGCGTGCATTGACATGTTTCCTACCAATAAGCTGACTTTTTGCTATGTTTTTCATACACCGGTTTCGGTTGCAGATATTTTTTATAAAGTTAATTTTACTTTCAAAACCGGTTCCGAAAATCAAATTATCATTCTAAAAAATTTCTTCAACTAAAATCGAAAAGTAGAAAAAGAACGATGTTGAGAAGGACATCAGCTATCCAATTCAAAAATAAATAAATAAATGAATGAGTAAAATAAGAAATAAAAATATCGAAATGCAAACAATTTTTTTAGAAAATAACCTCCCCGTTGGAATAGCATTAGCTAGCAAGTGTTTTCGTTTGCAGGGACAGGAGCCTTAAGATTGTACATATGTAAACAACATTTTGCTATTTTTGGATCCCCTTTCTCCCCTACGATATCATTCATCGATATCCCCTACTACTGATCTTATGATTTTCTTAACAATGTCAAAAAATATTTAAATTTTTGTTCTTTTATTCTTTCTTTTTTATGCATTTGTAATGATATGCAGGTAGTATTATACATTTCTTGGTCACATAGTTTACGGATTCTAATGAAGAGAAGTTAATAAAATATCGATATTATACATGAAATAAATATATATCAACTAACATCTAAAAGAGATATTTACTATTTAAAAGTATTTAACAAAAGCTTATTGTTACATAATAATTTCAACATTAATATTGTCTTCTTGCACTTGCCCCTTGCCTGGGAAGAATAAAAGCAGATCTTCTTATTAACAAAACTTTATTTATTTTTCTTTGCTGGTAAACACAAGTATCATTTTAAACATATTTTGCGGTTGGTTTTTCCAACAGCAAGTTATATGCGTACATACAGAATAGAAATGCCGAACGTTGAGGTAATCCACATTTTTAAAAGAAATCATTTTATAAACAATTAATGACTTTAATAATGACTTTCCATTTTCACACTAAATAAAAGAATAAAAAAAAGTAACAGACTATTTTGATGCGATAAAAAAAACTACTTAAGAAAGAAAAGTTTTGTTGAATCAAAAATGATAACTTCATCAAAAGTTAAAAGAACCATCCCCTTAGAAAAACATTTTCCGATATAAACTACCAACATACCGCTTCCCCCTAAAATGATACCGTATATGTACAACCCCTTATAAAAACAGAAAAAAAAATGTCTGTCAAGCATATTGCCAGCACTATCAACAAGAGATGTTATAATCTCCTCGTGATTACAAATCAGAACAAAAATCAGACTTCAAGACCTTAAATGTATATTTACACGGGTAAATAATAAGTAACCAAAAAAATAAAAGAAAGGACCAAATATAGCAAAAAAAGATCACATAACTCTTAACCCTCTAAGCGTCTTGCAAATGGGTAAAATTCTAATGTTGTTTTCTCTGCATTTTGTTTTAAATGCTCAGAAAATATGATTCTTTCAACATTATAAAAAAAAATCCCCTTTATTAATATGAAAATAATCTTTGGGAGTATTAATCATTCTTCAATATATTAAAAATTCATTAAAACTATAGAATTATATTATCTTAAATATTGCTTATATCGCAGTGAAACTTGGAGCTTAGTAAACAGAATATTACGTAGCAAACAGTTTGAGGGTTTTAAGCGGTTTTCACTCCAGTGCTGTGATTTTGCCTAAGAAAAAGACTTTTACAAATGTAAGACTGAATAATTTATGCTAACTTTATAATACTAAGTTAATTATTTTAGCACTGAGATAATTAGAACAATTAATAATAGTAAATAGTTTAATTATGTATATGTTTCAAGAACTTTTATTATCTCCGTTAAAATTAATGGTTAATACAACGATTTTTGTTAATTCCCTTGTTTCTCGTATTCATCAAATTCGATGGTAATTCTAATTAAAACAAAATGAAATATATCTTTATAATATATTTTCTTTTTAAAACTGTGCAATTTAACTGCATTTCCAAAGTTTTGATCAGTTACAAGATGTAGTTCTTAATAAACATTACAATAAAATAGAATAAATTTGAATAATTGGAAGTTACAATTAATTTGGCTTTAATCTTGTTATTACTTACTCATCGTGGAAAGGTATGGGTTGAAGTAATTCGGCTAAAGATGGTCTCCAATCATCAAAGGATGCTCTAAAAAAGAAATTAAAAATCTGTTAGAATTTTAAATTGTTACATGCTTTTTTTTAATCAAAAAGCTAATTTTTTCATTATTCGTTAAAAAGTGAGAATAACAGTAATAAGACATCAAGCATAAATCATTAAACACTTTCAGACCAATGTAACAAAATTTCAAAGCTTAATAAGATGAAGCATCATAGATTCCAAAACTCAGTTTCAACTATTCTTAATTATAGTAGGAAAATTAACCGACATCTTTTGGGTAGCTCCGTATATAATATATAGATTTATATATAATTATTGTATGTAACAAATATATAAAAATTTAGTCCATTTTTGGATAGAATAGCCATAGAATAGAACAGCCGCTTTAACAGTTTCCGTCATTAAGCAGAAACGTATTCAAATTGTTTTGTAAAGCTCTGTATATGATCGATAGAAAATACACACATAGAATAAATAATATGTAAAAAATTTGTTAAATTTAAAAATGCACAGCGAAATTGAACTTCCAAAAATTATTGCTCAAAAACTGTATTGTAATCGAATTATTTTGTGTGTCTCTGTAAATCAATAATAAATGCTAGAAACACAATTTCTATAATAAGCATCTTGTAGTAAATGGATATATATCAATTTAAATACATGTCAAATAGAGTAAAATACTAAAATACACAGCAAACGATCTTTCTACAATATGATGGATTCTTTTAAGTACTCCTGTATATGCCGTATTAATACAATCATTTCACTGTCAATTCAAAATGTACCATAACAAAGTTTTGTACATAGATCAATTGCATGGCATTCCAAATACCTTCAGCTAGTTAGAGCGCAGATAGACAGAATAACAGAAAGTCAGACAAGCCGAGTTCATAAACACTTTTCAACTATGTTCGATAGAGGAATTGATCTACAATGTATTAAGTAAAATTTAAACTGTGAATAAATTCCAAAATCTACCAACAAAAGTCAAACATAATTTAAAAATCAAGTGTTTGCTTTAAAACTTTCAGAGTATGGTATGATTTCTGCATGAAGACGACTTCCCAAGCTCATTTTTTTTTTAACATAAGAAGAAAAAACAATAATTTCCGGTCAAGTGGCTATATTTGCTTTGTTCTTGTTGTTGTCATGTTTTTTTTTTTTTTTTTTTTTTTTTTTTTTTGTGGGACAATCTGATGATTGAAATGCACGGGTATGTTCTTGTTTTTGTTTTTCCAAATTGTAGTTACATTTCTTTAAAAAAAAAAAAAAATCAGCGGATTTGTTTCATAATTAATATGAACTTTATTATATAGATATTTTAATTCGCAAACTGTACATTTAATTTTTTTTTTTTTTTTTTTTTTTTTTTTTTGCTTTAGTACAGTTATATAATTGTACCCAATTGCACAGTTTAATACTCTTTTTAATTAGCCAAGCAACTGAATAAAGTTTTTATGAGTATACAGTCCTGGACAAAATTATAAACTCAGAAAATTTTTAATTTATTTACATCATAACATAAGTAAGCTTAGCTTTACATTAATGAAATAATGATGTTTATTTATAATAAGATGTCTAAATTTAGTATAACTCATAAATAAAATGGATCAAGAAATTTAAATAAGAAAATACCTTACTTTAAAAAAATAACATTAGGTGAGACCTGGACAAAATTATAAACTCAATGTTATGAATTCCTATATTCTGGCATATTTGATATAAATAAATGCCTTTTGTTATAAGAAACTAATAAATGGGGTCATTATGGATCAATACATTTCAATAGATCAATACATAGTTTAATTTTTCTCACAAAATAACATTACGTGAGACCTGGACAAAATTATAAACTCAAAGTTATGAATTTCTACACTGGTATTTTTAATCTAAATAAATGTATTTTGTGATTATAAACTAATAAATGGAATTATTAGGGATGAATATGTTTCGATACATTAATGCATTTTTTTTTTTTTTCAAAGAAAGATGAGTAATATAAATATAGTACATGTGTAAACTGAAAACATAAAATTATAGAGTTTAAGAAGTGGACGTACTTTTGAATCCTGGTGCAAAGAATTAATGCATACATTCAAAAATGTGTTGAACCGCCATTTTTCTGAATGACTTCAAATATGCAACTCGGCATAGATTGAACAAGTTTTTCTAACTGCTCCATAGACAACTGGTTCCAAGCTGAAAGTATAGCCATCTTTAAATCATTTGTGTTTTGATAT
Source organism: Maratus speculifer (assembly GCA_964019185.1). Lineage (NCBI taxonomy): Eukaryota > Metazoa > Arthropoda > Arachnida > Araneae > Salticidae > Maratus > Maratus speculifer. The sequence goes on along the minus strand of OZ025289.1, from coordinate 423,195,676 downwards.
TGACGTCCATCGCGATAGACTATACGAACCATTGCACCCCAATAATTTTCAATGGGGTTTAGATCAGGGCTGCGGGCTGGCCAGTTCAAGGCATTTATATGCCAGCGCTGCAGCCACTCTTTTATACTTTTAGCAAAGTGTATTGCTGCATTATCTAGCTGAAATACCCAGTTTACTCCAGCGATCAACGGTCCATATGGCAAAAGATTATCTTCCAGCATTAACTGATAGTCTTCTGCTTTTTGTTTTCCATTAAGAAAAGCCAGAGCAGTTTTACCATTCTACGAAAAACCAGCCCATACCATCACGGATCTTCCACCAAAATTTCGACTAAAGATATGCCATTATTCATGTTTTATATCGTGCCAGTAGTATCTTACGCCATCTGGGTCATCTAAATTAAACTTCTTTTCATCTGACCGGACAACTGTGCTCCACTCTGTTGTCCATTACATGTGCTGTTGTGCAAAATGAAGTCTGGCATTCATGTGATGGGGTTCAAGTTTTGGCTTAGCTTTCATTTTCTTCCATTTCATATTCGGCGCTCGTTGAAGAATTCGTCTGATAGTTCGAGAGCTTACATTTAGATTTACCGATCAAGTCACGGCCAACCTTTAACTCGTGTTTCAACTCTCAGTTGAGAAACTCTAGGTTGGCATATCTAACCGCCAGTTAATATTTCGAATTCATCAATAACTTTGGAGCTGCGATTATTCAACCTTGGGTTACTCGACCTGGGTTAAAAACTAGTTAGTGGATTGGTCATAGGAATCACATGACCTGGTAGTAGCCACTATGAGTTATGTCCTGGCCTAGTACCATCTTTATCTGTTTTTTTTTTTTTTTTTTTTTTTTTTTTTTTTTTCTCTCTCTCCAAGAACAAAATTAAAGGAAGTATTGAAAATGCATACTTATGTTTAATTTTTAAGAAAAAATTCTTATAAATAAATTTCGAATAGTGGTTTTCATTTACAAAACAAAATTTTCGTTGCAGTGAAATTCTTTAAAAAAAAAAAAAAAAAAAAAAAAAAAAAAAAAAAAAAAAACATTTATTTCATTATGTATATATATATCTATATTTCTTTAATATAAATTTAATAGAAAGTTATCTGATCAAACTAATAAATTTATTTATCTATTACAAGTAAAAGTAATTATTTCAAACTTACCAAACATATAATTAACAACAACAACAAAAAATACATTTATCTATTAGTAATAACTGACCACATATTCGCAATTTGGAAGAAATTTCATTTTTTAAACAAATATAAAAAGTACTGCGGTACAACAGAAATAAAACTTCGTTTTTTCTTTATTATTATTATTATTTAAAGAGAGATAGAGAATTTTGATTCATATAATTATAATTGATGTCAACAATTGATGTCTATTTGGATTCTTTAGAGGGCGCCACCAAACAAAATCTGTAAAATTGCAAGCTTCGTTTTCGACACACAAATTTATGTAATTTTGCGTTTGTAGAGCAAAAATATATAAGAAAAAGGGAAAAATTTAGGTGACACATTCTGTTATAATAGCAACTTTCATAATAAACGCTTTTCTTTATTAATAAATCATAAACAACATTGTTTTAGAAAAAGACACATCAACGCTCTGTTTAAAACGACGGCCATCTTTCTTTCTATTAGGCATGCGCGGTTCACTAACCTGGGATTTTAGCTTGGTTGTGTTTGTCAACTCCAGTTTGGGAAATGTCTCGAATCTCGGCAGGTTGAGTTAACGGCGAATTGGATTTCGCTTTCAACCGAGAGTTCAGCTCGAAATTCGAGGTTGAGGTTGATGGAGAATTACCGGGTTAAAGTCTTTACAGTTCGGGTAGAAGAAGCTCCAGTACTAGATGTTGTTCGTAAGATATATCTTTGATTTCTTTCTGTTATCTTTGGACGTCGACAACTCCGTTTTTTCTTTCCATTCATTGACGGATTCTTTAAAACGTTTTTTACTGCTCCTTGTGAACATTTAATTAGCAAAGCAATTTGGCACTGTGTTTTTCCTGAAGCTCTGAATGCCAAAATTTTACCAGATTGCACCTCTGTGAGAACCTTTCCTCGAGACATTAAAAATTAGAAAAGTTGTTGACTTTTCAGTGATCTAAGAGTAACACGTAATGGCTCACAATAAACAAGATGCATTAAAAGAAAACAAAATTATTCTAAAAGTAACTGAAAGGCAGACGATAAATGATTTTTAATAAAATCATGGAGAGAATTGAAAATATGAATAAATATCATTTGCAATAATACCAATGTGAAAAATAATTTCACTGAATTATTTTCTTACCACAAAACACATTTATTATTTAGATAAAAAATACCAGAGTATAGAAATTTCTAACGTTGAGTTTATAATTTTGTCCAGATCTCACATAATGTTATTTTATGAGAAAAATTAAAACATGTGTTGATGTATTGATCCATAATGACTCCATTTATTAGTTTTTTATCATAAAATACATTTATTTATATCAAGTGCCAGAATATAGAAATTCATAACTTTGAGTTTATATTTTTGTCCAGGTTTCAAATAATGTTATTTTTTTTAAGTTATGTATTTTTTTATTTATATTACTTACTCCATTTTATTTATGAGTTATATTAAATTTAGATGTCTTATTATAAATATTCATCTTTATTTCATTAATTTAAAGCTAAGCTTATTTATATTATGATGTGAATAAATTAAAAAAATTCTGAATGTATAATTTTGTCCAGGAGTGTTTACTATACTTAAGTAAATTAATGTAAGAGTATCTAAACTAATGTTCACTTACATAATTGTTTTATCTAGAGGAAAAACAACCATGCATCTTTCGCTATCAGTTATATATCTAGAAAAACAAAAACTGACACAAAACAAAATTTAAGGAAAAAAATCTAGAAACAGGTGCTCTGACGCATAATTTTAATAAAGATTCTGAGATAAATCTGGCAGTAAGCCTTGAATGGTAGCCAAAAATGCATTGTGAACAAACTATGGCCTTTGGAAAACATTTCCTTCAAAAAATATATGAAGTTTAACTGTTGCTAGAAATAAAAATACGTAACTTTTTAGAAATTTTGAACCGTAGAAAAATACAACACATATTTTAAAAATAAGTATATAAAAATAAAAATGGTTTTTTAATTCTTTCAGAAGTGGTAGTATTATGAAACCATTTAATTTCAATTCTCAGTGTCACAATGGTACTACAATTTTGGTAAAATATTTTCTGTGTAATATGTATGTAAAACATAACTTTTCTTATTTCCAAATAAAGTTGTTTGTACAGCTCATTCCCAATTATTTATTTCAACATTTTAGTATTAAAAATTCTTTGCCGACAGGTTTGCCAGTTTGGTGTCCTTAAAAAAAGTTTGGATTCACACCAGAAAATACAAAAAGCATTTTCAAATTTATTTGATATCGTACTTTTATTAAATACTTAATGTAAAAATTCTTCTTAAAAGAATTCGGTTCTGAAGTCAAAATTACGGGATAAAAATGAAGGCCAAATTGGCAACTCTGTTTTAAAAACACTCTTTTATAAGCTTCCATAGTTCATCTGGAAAGCGCGCCGAAATTTTTTATTTCAATTCATTTTTTTTCCCGAAAACTTTCCGTTACAAAACAGCAGTTTGGCATGGCCTCCAAACTCGATTATGTAGGGGAGAGGGGGGCACGTTTGAACATTAAAAAAAAAATCAATACATTTCTTACTTGAGTTATATTTATTGCGTTTTAAATATTACTTAATAAAAACAATACATTTCTTCCTCATATGAATCAGAAATTAAAAGGTCTCCAATTAAATTAAATAAGTTAATCCGAACGATTTCACGATTTCTATTCAAACCTGCCCCATGTTGAGGTACCTTTGAACAAGTAAAGGATACCTTAAAAATATTGAAAGATTTTATAAAAAGCTGCATATGTTTCAGGAATATAAAGTAATATGAATGAAATTAAATAACTACATTTTATTGAAATTCCTATTTTTTTATGATTTAACCAAATTTAAATCCATCAAAATTGATGTCAAAACGCATTGTTGAAGCAACTCATAGTGTGCTTCCAGTTATGTTTGGTTGTGAAAACTTTTTTACAATAGCCTTGAAATACACCATAGTGATATCTGATGCTTCTGGAAAATTAAAATTTTTCATTCAGTCTTTTTATGAAGAAACCTGACAAAAAATTTGATTTTATCTATTACGAAAACCAAAAATGAAGTTTGGGAAAAAGTAAATGAAACAGAATAGGCTTTGTTAGACACACCTGCTAAATCATGAATCATTATTGTATATCCGGGATTTCAAATTATCCAAAAAATTAATGCCATTATCAATTTAGATTTAAAAAATTATCCATCACTGATACATCCAGAGCTTGTAATCTATGTGTGCAGTAATGGAGCATTTTTAACAGTGTAAGTCTGTGTTCTTTGATATTCTTTATTAAAATTCTCAATTTATTTATTTTCTTTTTCATTTTCTTTTTAAGGACTACATTTTTATTTACCCTTTGAAGGGCAAAGCGCTTCTATTCATAAAATGCTAAAATGATTGAATGACACTAGAAATTAAAAACAAGTTTATTTCAAAATAGATAAATGTTTTTCTTTACGTACTTGATAAAATTAAATTTTTCCTTTCAAAATTCTGGTGTCAATGTGACATTTCGCAAATAAATTAACACTTTTGAGTCCGAATTTTTTTTTCAATTTTTAGAAAAAAATACTTTTACGTTAATAACATTAACACTAGCTATCCAAATAAATTAGAGTTTAACAAATATTTCATTGTCTGAAAGATAACGTATGTTATTGTTTTGCGTACTACTCAATTAATATTGATATGACAATAGGCTAAGGAAGATTTTTGGAGATGTTTAGAAAATATTGTATTACAATCAGATTTAACTTATATTACAACTTTCTAATACTTTTTTAGCTTTATTATATATGATTGTTTCAGGAAAGTAACTTTTATTTTAAATTTAAAGAATGAAATATATATCTAAAATAAAAGAATCGCAAACGGCGCAAAGACAATTAAACAAATAATAATAAATATTATTATTTCTAAATGCCTAAACATAAATGAAGTCATATAGTAAATGCATAGGCTTATACTAACATTACTACATGCATATTGTAGCAAAGGTATTTCTTAAAACAAAATAATACTCCATTAAAAGACATGTACTATTAATAGTACACCAGACCTGAAAGAGTTAAGTGGGATATATTTTATCCCACTGCCCTTCAAGGAGTTGAACGTTTCCGACCAGTTTTGACCATATGATCATGAAAAGTGATAACTTTATGACTATTCCTTGAAAAGAAGTAAATCGAATTTTCGTTAGAAATAAAGAAAACACATAAAACCTTATATAATTACTTTGTCTGGACTACGAAAATTTTCAGATCTCATCAATGCTTTACATATTTCAAATATAACAAGAAAAATAATATCAATTTATGGCTTATTTTCTCATCGGATTCCAGACTTGTTATATGCTGTGATGGTTCAATTTGATTTTTACAGTGGGTCATTTCTAACGGAAAAATCCTGTCCCAACTATTTCTGAATCTGAGCAGGGCTTCTAGTGCCCACCGATTTCAGGGGCCCACAAATAATGTGGCTGATTTTTTTCCGTTAATCAAGTATTCTTCAAATAATATTGTTTTGTAAAATATGAAACGTAAAACTTAAATATTCTAAATGACTTAATGAAATTTTTAGAAGCTTTTAACCTAGGCACTTTTCTGTAAAAGTCCTTTTCACTTTGAGAGTACCTATAATTTTCAAAGTTTGTCGTAACCAGAAAATCAAGTTTGCGGACAAAGCCAAAAATTGCATACTTTGTCTATTGGATTCAATAGAAACGAGGATTTTACAATATTAGAATTATATAGGTTAAAATGACTGTTAGAGAAAACACAATGTTTACGATTTTGGATAAAACAAGTTTTGAAAAATACGTCCTCATTTATTCTGCAACATAAACTGTGGATCATAGATGTTTATGAATTATATAAATGCTTATTTGAGAAAGTAGATGGCAATTCATTTTCTTGATTATTCTTGTAAGTTAAATTTTTTTGTAAACTTGAAACTTTCACCCAAACAAATTTGTTAAGTTACCAAATAAACCTAATTTTTTCTGAAAGTGTCGCCATGAATGGGGAGGGGCAACTTTTTAACCGGCCCTGGACGCAACTTCAGTTTGATCGGGTTCTGAATCTGAGAATGAAAAAATTCACAAATTCAGTTGCCTTTAACAGTTACATAATCCGTTATAATATACAAATCCCAGATTTTAACTTCTGCGAGTCAAAAATGTCTGTGGACATTAGTGCAAAGGATTTGTAGCTTATGTTGCGTCAGAGGTTTGGAGGGCATTCTCGTTGAAGTGGCTTTCGCAAAAAAAAAAAAAAAAAAAAAAAACATGCTCGACTAAATTAGAAGAAACTGCTGCTAAATTAGCATTTGAATACTACCTAAGGAAACTGAAGACTGAATAATCACTTTAAAATGAAGATTAAACAGCTGTGATCGCAAAATTGCCTTTATGCTGCTACACAGTAAATGTATACATATACAGGGTGTTCTAGAAAGGATTCCCCAACTTTGAAATGACTAAATTTCGAAACAGTGAGAGATAGAAATGTGAAACAAGTTGAATGTTATACAGATAGGTCTGGAATTTTTTTATACTCGGACACGAGAGGGCGCTGCAATCACAAAGCTGTGTCTTTGAAATAGTTCCTGAAAGTGAGCATGAACTGAGTTTGAACTGAGATAAAAATGGCAGTACAATGGTTTCGATATGATTGCCTTTTTCTAAAACAACATGACGAAACCTAAAGGTAAAGTTCGAAATCACATATTGCAATACTTCTATTGAAATGGATGCACATGCCCCACAGCTGAATTGTTCAAGCTGTTCGAACGCTTGGGGATTTGTAGAATAAACAGCGTCCTTCAAGTAACCCCACGAAAATATTTTTTTTACACGTGTCAGCAATGAAATAGACGCACGAATGAAATTTCTGTACCTCGGATACCATTTAAAGCTCCACGTGCTTGTACTGCCACCTATTATCCGATATTGGAACTATTTTTCAAATTGGTGTATAACAAATTCCAGACCCATCTGGAACATTCAACTTATTTCACATTTATATCTCTCACTGTTTCGAATTTACGCCATTTCAAAGTTGGGGAGTGCTTTCTGGAACACCCTGTATATATACATATTCATATATGATGTTTGAACTTTATGTGAATATTTTCCGATATTTCAGCCTGACGTGTACTAGTTTTTATATTGATTAAAAATATAAATAAGAAGAATGTTTCATGTTTATTTAATCAAATAATCAAACTTTTATAACATTCAATATAACTTCGTAAATATTAAAACACAAATAACGCTTGCTTTTAAATTATAAAGGCACATACAAATATTATACAGACATACATGCAATAAATACATTAAATCCAACTGGAGTGAAAAATTAGCCAGAGCCAGGAATCAAACCCGGGACCACAGCAACAGTCTGGAATGCTAAGCTGGAAATCTTTCAGATATCTTAGAGTTAGAATATTGGTACGTAATGTCAATGTCCCTGGTTCGATTGGTTCGGAATGGTTCGATTCCAGGCTTGGACAGTGTCGTTCTGTTAATCTTACGCTTGTAAGGTAGGTTGATTATATTTTCATCATTTAAAATTTCAAATTATTAGTAACAGGCGTACGAAATTATTAACAAAAAAATCAAATTATATATGTGTATATTTAACTAAGTATTAATTACTACTAGGACTTCCCTCAGAGGGATTAGTCTGAGCGATATTGCTGAGAATACACATTTAATAACTTGCGATAAGTGAAGAAAATGAGATGTTACCTTTAATTGGTCATTCATTGTGATAAAATATAATGATGAAAATAAGCATGTCGAATCGTAGAACTACAAAATCTTGTTGTATATACTATTTTTATAAAAGAAAAGCAAACCATGTATGGATATAAAATTGGAAATGTGCAAAATGTTAAAAGTAATACAGAAAATAAAACACCAAATTTTCCTATATTGAAAATACAGCTCTTTGAAATGATGTCATGAGCATAAACAGGAACTTCGCACCGATTTGAGAAACTATAAATAACATAAACTATTATGTTTGAAGAGAAATGGAGTGTATTTTATATGGTGTGAAATCCGTCCGAATAGTTTATAAAGTTGAATATCTGTTTTCCACGGATGCAATGAGTTTGTCGATAAGAGTTAAGGAATCCTTTTTTAAAAATTTGTCCTAAACGAGCACTTTCATCTTATAAGTTACTGTGATGCCAAAGTTATAGTTTCTGATCCCAACAGTATCCTAGAAATTGCAATATTCTCAATAAATTGGGTTTAAAACTTTTTCTAGAAAAAAAATTTTTAATGTGTGAAATTAAATTGTCGAATGTTTTAGAAATATTTCATAACGAGAATATTATATCTTAAAAGTTGCCACCAAAAAAAAAAAAAAAAAAAAAAAAAAAAAAAAAAAAAAAAAAGATTTTAAATTTTTAGTCATATCAACATCAAAGAATTCTCAATTTTAGAACTTTTTTTGCTCGTGCATTGATGGTGATTATTGTTCCTACGCAAAATATAGTATATTTTGCAGCAAAGATGGTTACCAACATTTTTTGCCCACATTATTTTTTAAATCGGCTAGGTACTCCCAATGCTAACGAAAAACACACAAACGTTAATGCTTTATAGCATAGAAATACAGAATCAAAAGCTATTTATCTCCTATTATATACACATAAACAGGGGTGGGGAAATACATCATTTTGCTCGCCAGTGGCGACTGGATTTTCTCATAAGGCGAGTGCATTTTTAGTTTTTGAAAAACTGTAGGCAATAGGCACATTATCAGAAACACTTTTTTAATCTAGATATTTTACTTTCCAAATTATTACAGTGTAAATATGGTACTAAGTTCTATCTAACATTAATCTTACCTTTGTTACATATGTTTCTTAATATTATACAAAAAAGAATTATGAAAATGCATTGTAGTAATAGTAATTTTGTCTGCAATCGTGTGCGATTTTGTCATAACTATTTTCAACTGCGTGTGTTGCATCTTGCGGGCTGGCGAAATAAATCCTTGGCTGGTAAGAATTTGGAAAATTTCCCCACCCCTGCACATAAATTATCTAATTAGTGCTAGCAGATGAATTTTTAAATATACATAGATCAATATAATGCTTCATTTTTCTTTTATTAGTATTTCTTAGTATTCATTTTTCATTTATTTGTATTATTCAGTAAAAAACTCACTTTCTTAAGCCCGAATTACGTCAAACTTTTTATAAAAGCGCCTAAGTCCATATAACAGCGAAGTATTGTGAAGAGTATTAAATACAAGGTAGTAAGACACTTAGCCAAACGCAGGTAATAAATCGCCATACATTGTCCTTTTCGCCGTCTCTCGAAATGCATTTTTTTTTTTCGTATATTTAAAAAACACGCTTTTGAGTCATCTTATTTAAAATTCAAATAAATAAATGAGAGGAAGCAATAATAACATTAGTCAAAACATTCATAAGTCAACATCAAGGAATTGTATCGTAGTTACACATGTGGAAAAAAGCTGCTTTCGGCCAAAAAACGTTGTCTTCACTAAATTTGAATCCGATTAAAACTAGTCTTTGGGGGCCACCGTAATACTTACCCATCATGGATATGTATAGGAAAATAAAACATGTGAAACTATTTATACAATGCATTGCAATTCATAAACAAAATTTAAATATTGTTAATATACATAGTAATGCTATATTAAAGAACTGCTGATGTACCAATTTCGACAAATTATATAAAACGCCAAACTACTCAAGTAGTACCGAACTGCGTAAAAGAAACATCCTTATAACTCCAAAAATAATAATTCTATCAACTAACAATTAACTGCGTCGGATTAAGCGTCTCATTTCCAATTAAAATATACTTCTGAATTGAAATTTGAATGAAATACAGGGTCATGAAAAATCGAAGAATGTGGAAAACATGATTACAAATATCTCGGCAATTAATAATCCGATCGACTTCGTTCTGTATGTAAAATGTGTGTTATTTTATTGCCTTTTACGTCCATTCCTTAGAACAAAAAAATTCGAAAATTTTTATATACCTTTCATCAGAACGAATTTTTCGAGAGTCCGAAAAAAATAGTTCCGGATAATCGAGGTTGCTGATATTAAATAGGGTTCGTCCCATTATTACATACTAACTACATACAAAATTTCAAGTCTCTATCTCAATTTATTCGGGAGATAGAGCGTTTACAGACAGACAGACAGACAGACAGACAGACAGACGGACAGACAGACAGACAGACGGACGGACGGCAAAATTTTTTTTCTAAAAATATGTTTTTTGAATCTCCACTTTCTAAAACGTGTAAATCCGTCAAAAATTTTTTTTCGATTTTCAAAACGATTGCAAGACTTACCCTATACTACGTATGATGGGTAAGTAAAAAGTACCGTGATTAATTAAAATGTTATAGGCAGAGCTGCCAAGTCTCCGGCATTTTGTGTACCGGTATTTTAATACAGAAAATGTTTTATTAAATTGGAACATTCTGCGGATTTAAAAAATAACTTTTCCTATAAGAAAATTCTGCTATGCAATAAGCGAGGGTTTGGCATCTCTATATAGGAATATTTCGTAATCTACTTTTTAACCTTAAAAAAAGAAACGACCATTTTCGGGTACAAAAAGTATTTCTAATTGTTCCATTTTGCATACAAGGTATTGATTGTAATATTGATACATCTATGGTGATAAATTTCCAATAATTTTTCAAATTCCATTTATTTCATTAAAAATATAAATCTTTTATTCATTTAGTTTAAAATAAATGGTTTTTAACTAGCTTCATAATACTTTTGAAATATCACTTTTCATTGAAATATTCATGCTTAATCCATAACGTATATAATATATGACTCTGTTATTACATAAGTCACCTTTTTATTATCATAAAAATTATGTTTTTACTGATTTTTATTAATCAATAGGAAAAATTTGTGTTTTGAGCAATAGATGTGCGCATTTCCTCTTATTTATTTATTTTAACAAAATTCTTTGTATTTAGAAGAATTTTTATTTAAATAGGAAATCCAGATATCGCTGTTAATAAAGAAGAAAGTTACAAAAAGGGTACAAAACGAGTAGACACATACTATCAAATATGGAAAAACGACGAATCCCAAAAAGACGTCGTATGAAATATCTTTTAAAGCAAAAAAACGAGGTCTGATTATCGAGCCTACTGATTACAAAATGTGCATTACATTAAAAAAAAAATGCTGCAAATATTGATTATTTTTTCTTTTGTGCAGTTTTGGCTTCGAAAGGTGCGCTGTGTTGCAAAAAGATGTAAGCGCCTATGAAAACACACCTGGTAAGCTTTCATGCTCAGTTTTACAAATAAATATGCCACATATATGCCCTATGTACACCGAGGTACCTAATTGGTGCCAAAATGGCGTTTAGTTGCCTAACATGCTGGTTATCATATAAATGTTATAATAAATTGTTTGTTCTAAAAATATTATCATTTATTGATTGTTATATCTTTTTTATTAACAGGAAATGTTTCATTTATTCCTTTTTTTATTTTGAAATAGATAAATAACGTGTTGTTATAGCATGCTATATGCATCTGGTAATCAAAACGATGTTTTCGCCTAATTGGCATAAAAAATCTCGCCAAACCCGGTGCTTAAATCTCTAGTATATTATCTCAAGTATTTTATTTATGTATACTATAATTGTTTTTACATACCACTTACTTCTTCTGGTATATAGAAATAGGTAAGTGGCTCCTTTATGCAGTATAAATTGTATAAAACTTTGAAAAATAGCCCCGTTGCCCCTTTTTGGATCGAATTAAAAAAAAATCAATGTCTATTTCCAGTATTGCTCCCAGGTATGCATACATACTCCATATTTCAAAGTTGTATGCCAACAGCAAACGGATGAAAAATGGGAAAAAATGTCACACATGCACCAGGGTACATAATTGGCGTCAAAATGGCATTATTTTACCTGAGATGGTTAACCTGGCTTTATTTATTTATTATTTGTTTATTTACTCATAAAATGTTTATTTACTTTCACTTCCTTCTTTTATTTATATAAAATATTTCTTTATATAGTTATTAATTATTATTATTATTTTATTTACTGTAAGTTCTTTTTGAAAATAGAAAATAATTTAAAAATGTGTATGTAAGCGTTATTTGAAAAGGGAGTTTTCGCCAAATGGGCTTTGAAAAAAATAGCGCCAAATCTGATGCGCTTGTGGTATCCGTGCCGAAAAATTAGTGACCAGAATTGACTTCTATACACAAACAAAATATAAGTTAAAAGAAAACATGCAATGAAAATAAATATAAAGGGAAAATGATGTCATTATGGTGATTGCTATGGTTACCATCGGAAGGTTGGAAGTATTTCGCAGTTTAGAATGGCAATGCCTTGAGCGGTTACCATAGCGATCACAGATGATAATTTGTTTACATTTCAATTAGTTGGTTGTTCTATGATAGATGGAGTCAGAATTTGCGCTCATAGCTCTGTAGAATAAAAATACAATTAAGTTAAACATCTGCGTGTTATTTTATGACCACCAATCAGGATATTTGGTGACCTCTGGACTGTAGAAATATACCATGAGCAATTGGATAGTGAAATTTTCGTAGATTGTTAAGAAGACCTTGTTCCATTGTGATGAAGTATATCATGCAGAATGATTATGGATATGTTAGCTGCAAAACAGATAAGTACTTCTGAATCATTTTTCTGATATTTCTTCTATCATTTTACAGTAAAAATTTTAACTCGCGAATTTTATTTTGATTTAACTGTGCTTTTTCTATATTAATAATTATAAATCATGTCTAATGTCGATGCTGTTCAAATCCCCATATATAATAGATCGGATCCGGCGCTTTGGTTTATAATAGTGCTCGCGATAGGATACGTATAGCAGGTATACGATTAAACGATATACGTATATCCGTATAATACGTTTTTCTGCTATACGGATACTTTCGAATATACGTTTAAACGTATCCGGATACGTATAAGGCGTATCAACTAAACGTATATTTAAGAATACGTATATTTAATGTATACGTATATTCGCCGTATCGTATCTAATTTAAATAGCGGACTTCACCAGTCTTATGTCGCTGAATGGAGAATAATTTGGAAATCGGTAGCGTTACGACAGAAATCCGCATAGTATGCAGGCCAGTAGCTAAGGGGGCGCTATGGGCGGCTCAGCCCCCCCCCTAGAATATTTTGAGCCCCCCCCCCCCCCCTCTGGAAAAGATTCCAAGGCCACTGAATTAATTTCTGTTCCAAAAATTCAAATGAAATTCTGTTCAAAAATCTAATTTAGTTTTGAGACCCTTTCACAGTTTTGCAGAGTTACTAAATTGTATCTAAAATAAGTGTTTCAACACTCCCTCATCTTATATGTACATATGAAGTTAACATGATGTTTCATTTTGTACCAGTTATACAATCAAAATTTTCATCATTCTATACTTTTCTTAGCATAAAATGAAGTTAGTACAACAGTTTAATTAGAAACATAATACCTACAATGTGAATAGTTATTAATTTATTTTTCAGCGTCAGAAAGAGAAAAAAAAATTATGAGCCCCCCCTACATTCTCTCGAGCCCCCCCCCCCCCCCTATGGTTCACTTCTAGCTACGGCCCTGATAGTATGTCTTATACATACGAGATCAAGCAATGAAAAGCGTATATTTTTTAAAACAGTTTGCAAAAAGTTCACAAAAGATCAGACTCCTGATTGGCTAATCTCGCTTCACTAACAGTGAAATATCTACTATCTGGATTCCAACCAAGATCTTGGTATTTCCCATTATAAATATTTTAATCAACGTACATGTTCAGTGCAATTTACCGAAGTGACCCATGTTACCTATCGATTGTAGGGCAGTACGAAACCGAAATGTGGCACCAATGAAAACTATAGTCTGTCTCAAAAGTTTAAGCACAAGCATAAAATATCGATTTTTAATGAATTATAAAAAGTTAGAATTAATAAAAAATTTTTATTTACATATTTCGCAATATTATTTAAATAAACGATATCAAAAATAGAAAAAAATAAATTACATAATTTTAAAAAATACAATTTAAAAAAAAGTTATAAAAAAACTGTCTCAAAAGTTTATGCACAATGTCAAAAACAACCATATTTATAATTTTTACAGAACTTTTAGTAACAAATTTTTTTTTTCCATGTTTTCGGATCAGCTCAAATAAACGTGCTTTCGTCGAAATTATTAGTTTTTGTAGGGTTTCTGGTGGCAAAGAATACCATGCTTTCTCAATAGCCTCTTGGAGTTCTTCAATAGAGTCATACTGCTTTCCATTGCCTAAACTTGGCGGATTAAAGTATTCCAGACATTCTCAATCGGGTTTAAGTCTGGACTTAAAGCTGGCTATACAAGTACTTTATCATTTTTCTGAAAAATCCAAAGTTTTGTAGAATGGGATACGTGGATTGAGGCATTGTCTTGCAGAAAAGTTCATTCAAAACCCCCCAAAATGTCGCTAAATGGAAGCAAATGGTGGTTTAGGGTCTCTTGAAGCTTTTTCCACTCTTCTCTTCCTTTTAGAAAAGCTAGAGAAGGCTGGCAAATGTCCCAAATGCCCCCTAAACCATAATAGATTTTCCGCCTTGATGCCTGCTGAAAAATGTCCTTCGGTTCTTGCGTAACTCATGCCAATACGCCTTCCAACCATCAGGGCCATCTAAGTTCCACTTTTTCTCATCGCTGAACAAAACAGTAAGCCATTTGTCCCCGTAGGTCATGTCTTTTTTAGCCCAGTTTATTCTTATCTGTTTGTGATGTAATTTAAGAGACGGTTTGCGAGCCAATTTCTTTTACACGATGTAATCACATGCTTTAATACGTCTATTTACAGTGTCTTTGGACATCTGTACTCTGAAATTATTTTTAATTTGCCGTATGTGGACATATTTTGTCTAAATACCAATCTCCGTATTTTCCGATCAATCTGAACAGTCGTCATACGTAGTCGTCTGCATCTTGGTTTCCGTTTAAAATTATCATTTCTAGAAAGTACTTGATATATACATAGCTTTGATCAATTTAAAGCTTTTGCAATTTCAGAAACAGTTTTATTTTGAGATTTTAATTTAAAATCTTTCAAAATCTCACATTTTGTGAATTATTTACCCTTTGTCATGTTTAAAATATTAGGAAATAATTTCTCCACCTTTTATACTTGTATAAAAGTGCAATATGATGTCATACAACGTCATTACACAATACCAATCCCGTGTTTCTAAAAAAATTTGCATAAAGTGCTTAAACTTTTGAGACAGCGTTTCTTCAAGAAAAAAAGAAAAATAAATAAATATAAATATATTTTTTATTTTAATTACCCAAAATGGCTTATTTTATTTTATTTTGATTAAATGTTGAGTATTTGTTGTAAATTAGCATAAAATATTTTCTTCTTCAATTATTTTAAACGAGATTTGCAGAGTGCTTAAACTTTTGAGACAGACTATATCCTGTTGAACTGTAGCTGACGTCACAATTCGCCTTGATTTTCATTTCATACTACCCTACAATCGGTTGGTAACATTGGTCACTTCGGTAAGTGACCGGTAAGTTACTCTAAACATACTCAATGTTTAATTATGTTTCTTCTAATTTTCATTAAATAAGTCATAAAATATTCTGGGAGGACAAAATAATTAAATTATTTAAAAAAGGAACTAATAAAAATTACCAAATATTTAAATTATTTTAAAATCCCTCCGCGGTAAGACAATTTACATATGGTGAAAAATAAAACCATTGCGTCACGTTACGCAGACACTTAGTATAAGTATCTCGTAGTGTAGAAGAACGAGCATTTATAGACGCAGTTCTGCTTAGATTACAATTAGAAATGAATAGAAAAAGCTGGGTGTGGCGGTACGCTGAGAAAAAGAATGACAGAGCCTACTGCCTGCTATGTGATGATGATATTACTGAAAACTCATTCTGTGCAACTGGTGGAACAAAATTCATGCCACATATAGACAAAGTCACAGACAGATATTTTGTAAAAACATATTTTTCGGACTATCTTACCCTTAAAAAGTGTAAACCAGTCGAAAGATTTCTCGAATCCATTACTTTCTTCGTGTTAAGATACAAGAAAATATAAAAAAACTAAGTACTGAGCCACAGCTCTTCCAAAGATTAGTTTGATTCTATCCACAACTAATGTAAGACAATTTATAATAAATAACTTAGTTTTTTGGGAAAGAAACCAAAATTTAAACTGAGAAACGTATTCAGATTTTTAGGTACCCGCATAACAAGTAGTAGTTAAGTAAACGCATCGTAGTTTTTTAAACAGAGAATCGCGATGGGGATACTCTACCGGATATTTCTCAATGTCTGTAATCCGCAGAAAAGCATTGAAACATCAAATTTCATATCTTGAATGAAAAACGTTTAAACGTTTATACGTTTAACCGCTTGGATAAGATCCGTATATACGATGTACCGTATATGTTGTTTTGCGCAATACGTATAACCGCCGATGCCGTATCATACGTATAGTTGATACGTATTTCGTATAATACGTATTATACGTATACACGTATAAACGTATAATCGAGAGCACTAGTTTATAATGTGCGAAAGTACATTTGCTTTAGCTACCCCCAAAGCAATAACAGAATCTGTTACAAAATATAACTATATTGTGTCGCATCTTCCACCCGATATTGCATCAATTGTTCGTGACATATTAATGCAACCGGATGCTACCGATCCTTATGGCATCTTAAAAAAGGAATTAATTGCGCGTTCGGGAGAGTCATCTCAGCAAGAAATACGGCAACTATTGTCTGGGGAAGAACTAGGCAATCGGAAACCTTCAGATTTATTACGTAGCATGAAACGTCGCGCGGAATCCCTAAATGTTCCTGACAATTTAATGTTAGAGTTATTTTTGACGCGTTTACCAAATTCTGTTCAAACAATTTTAGCGGCTGTTTCTGATTTAACCCTTGAAAAGGATGCGGAAATTTCGGATCGGATTTCGGAGGTTACTCCGTCCCCTCTTTCTGCATTTACCGTGTCCAGCGCGAATGAACAGTCAATAGAATATAAATTTATGAGAGAAATTGAAAAACTAAATAAGCGCATCGATCAAATTGCATTTTCACGTGGGCGATCACCATACCGTAGAAATTCCAGTAAACCTCGCGAGCGAAATAACAGTGCTAAGCGCGATTCATCTATTTGTTGGTACCATCGACGATTTGGAACAAAATGTAAAGAAGAAAAATGCGTAAAACCATGTTCTTGGTCGGGAAACGAAATAAGCAAAGAGTAGAGGCGACTTATTCTTTGCCTCAGCAGTCACGTCGCCTGTTCATTAAAGACCGGACAACAAATGTTTCCTTTCTGGTCGACACAGGGTCGGATGTGTCAATCCTTCCTGCCAATAATTTACAAAAACGGAATCCACCCGTACAAACACTTCTGGCTGCTAATTCTTCAACTATAAATGTTTATGGTCAACAAACCCTTTCTCTAGACTTTAACTTAAGGCGGAAGTTTAATTGGACTTTTCTAGTGGCAAATGTTAGTACACCAATATTGGGAGCAGATTTTCTCCATAATTTCGAGTTGGTCCCAGATCTCCGTCATAAATGTCTAAGGGACTTAAAAACAAAATTTGAAACAACAGGCCACATGAAATGTGCATCCATTCATTCAGTAAAAACAATCACTATTGATAGCATATATAATGAACTTCTAAAAAAATTTCCATCTATAACAAAATTACCAGATCCTAATCAGCCTGTTAAACACAACACGATGCATTTTATTACAACAAAAGGACCTCCAGTTGTGGCAAAACCTCGAAGGTTAGCTGCGGATCGCCTGAAAATCGCTAAAATGGAATTTCAAAATATGATACAACTAGGACATTTAAGACCTTCATGTAGCAATTATGCATCACCATTGCACATGGTTCCAAAAAAAGGAACTGTGGAGTGGAGACCTGTAGGCGATTATCGTGCCTTGAATGCGCAAACTGTAAAAGATAGATATCCGATTCCGTGTATAGCTGATTTTACTGCTAATTTATGCAACACTAAAATTTTTAGTCACATTGACCTAATCAAAGCGTATCATCAAATACCAATCAATCCTGATGATATTCCTAAAACAGCGATATGCACACCTTTCGGATTATTCGAAAGCACACGCATGCAGTTTGGCTTATGCAACGCATCTGCCACATTTCAGAGATTCATCGACGAAATAATACGTGATTTACCTGGCGTCTATGCTTTTATTGATGATATACTTATTGCCTCTAAAAATGAAGAGGAGCATTATCATCATTTAAAAGCCTTATTTTCCAAATTAGAAGAATATGGTTTGTGCATAAATGTTTCCAAGTGCACATTTGGTAAACCTACCATCGATTTCTTAGGATTTCGAATATCTGAACACGGTATTCAGCCACTTCCTGATAAAGTTAAATGTATAATTGATTTTCCACAGCCCACAACTTATTCTCAACTTCGACGATTTTTGGGAATGTTTAATTTTTATAGATCCTTTATTTATAAAGCTGCACACATACTTGCGCCTTTAGTGCAATTATTAGAAGGCCATCCAAACAAAAAGAAATCTCGTTCCCGTGTTCCTAAAACTTCCGAACCGATTAATTGGAACGAAAATGCTGAAAAGGCTTTCACAGATGCCAAAAATGCCATAGCTCAAGCAGCTCTTTTACGGCATCCCATTCCAGGTGCTGAGTTAAGTATATGGGTTGACGCTTCAGATGTCGCGATCGGCGGCACTCTTATGCAATTTTTTAAGGAACATTATGAACCTTTAGCATTTTTTTCCATGAAATTAAACAAGAGTCAGCGGAATTGGTCAACTTATGACCGGGAATTATTTTCTATATATTCAGCAATAAAGAAATTTCGGCATATGTTAGAGGGGAGAAATTTTAAAATTTATACTGATCAGAAACCGTTAATTTATGCATTTAAGCAAAATCCCCATAAATGCTCGCCTCGGCAATTACGCCATTTAGATTTTATTTCCCAATATTCCACTGACATTAGACATGTACCAGGTTCCAAAAACACTGTAGCAGATTGTCTCTCAAGAATTGAAATTGATTCTATTTCAAAATCTCCAATCTTAAATTTTGATGATTTTGCAGAAGCTCAGAAAGATGATTCAGAGCTACAAAACCTGCTGCATAGTTCATCGCTAAAATTGGAACTGAAACCTTGCCTCATTTCTGATCGTAACCTACTATGTGATATTTCCACAGGTACGCCTCGACCTTTAGTCCCTAGCTCCTTTCGTCGACTGATATACGAACAATTGCACAACCTATCTCATGCTGGCATAGCAGCCACCACAAAATTAATTTGTTCCAGATACGTATGGCCAAATATGAAACGAGACATCAAAAACTGGGTTCGTTGCTGTGAGTCGTGTCAAAGATCCAAAATACAAAGGCACACCAAAGCACCTCTTGGCACGTTCTCTCTTCCTGATGCACGTTTTTCCCAGATTCACATAGATATTGTGGGTCCCTTGCCTCCATCTGACGGTTTCAGCTATCTTTTAACGATTATCGACCGATTTACCAGATGGCCAGAAGCTATACCCATATCTGATACACTAGCCAAAACAATTTGCAATGCCATATTCAAGGACTGGATTTCAAGATTTGGTTGTCCTTCACTCATAACCACGGATCAAGGCCCCCAAATGCGATCAGCGATTTTTTATGAATTTACGAAAATGTTGGGAACAAAGAAGATCCGAACCACAGCTTATCATCCTATATCCAATGGCATTATCGAAAGATTTCATCGACATTTAAAGTCCTCCATCAAAGCTCACGAAACCAATAGATGGACTGAAGTATTGCCGATAGTTTTACTAGGCATTCGCACAGCAGTGAAGGAAGATATACAAGCTTCTTGCGCTGAACTTGTTTTCGGCACTATGTTGAGACTGCCATGTGACATGCTGGATGAATCTTTAATCCAACCATGCAACGAGAACTTCGTCACTCAACTAAGAAACACCATGCGGCAGTTAAATCCAGTTGCTACATCAGCTCACTGCCACGAGAAGTTCTATATACACCCTTCTTTGACATCTTGTTCACACATCTTTCTAAGAGTGGACCATGTACAACCTCCATTGTGTCAACCATACACTGGTCCTCACAAAGTTCTAAGTAGAACTGGAAAAACCATAACAATCGAACTCAATGGTCGTAAGTCCACGGTATCAATAGATCGTGTGAAGTCAGCTCATTTGATTCCTCAATCAGACTTGTTGACGAAAGCTGTTCCAGAGAATTCTAATTTAAAACTCTCTGTTAAATCGGACAGCAATCCTGACCAAACAAAAACTATCACACGTTCGGGCAGACATGTCCATTTTCCTAAAAAACTGGCATTTTACATTACTTCCTGAAACTATTCTTAAAACTGTTCATTTTTGCATATCTATATATTATTTCTCTATTTTGTTATATTTCTTATTTTTGTTGCATTTCAAATTTATTCCAAGGTATATCTTTGTAATTTTTTTTCAACCAGCGTGAATTCTGACCTAAAACAAAAAAAAAGAAAACTTAAAAATAATTATAAATTATATCATTTCTTCGGTACCCTTCGTCACTGGGGGGATACTCTATGGTGATTGCTATGGTTACCATCGGAAGGTTGGAAGTATTTCGCAGTTTAGAATGGCAATGCCTTGAGTGGTTACCATAGCGATCACAGACGATAATTTGTTTACATTTCAATTAGTTGGTTGTTCTATGATAGATGGAGTCAGAATTTGCGCTCATAGCTCTGTAGAATAAAAATACAATTAAGTTAAACATCTGCGTGTTATTTTATGACCACCAAACGGGATATCATAAAAGAAACTTTTTATTTAAAAACGTAATTGTTTCTAATTTTCACACGCGAAATATGTAAAACATTCTTTTAGCGATGAAAAAGTGCTGTTAAGAGATTATCACAAAATCTCAAAATCAAAGTTTTTATGATGTTTTTTAATATAAAAAAATAACAGTTTTATTTTCCTGCATGATTAAATTTTAAAATATTTTATTGCATTCAATATTTCTAAGTGCGTAAATGATTACTATTTACTCCATGTACTGATTCGGTTACCTACAAAAATGTCCAGCCGGTGAAAATCACGTTCACCAAATTTCTGTGACGTATGCACATAAATTGTGCTTTTTTATCAGTTTTTTTAATATAACTTTTAAACTATTTGGAATTAATTTTTAAAAGTAGGTGCATTCACCAGATTACCTTCATAGGTACCTATTGGTACAAACAGAATCAAAATCTGACAAGTACTTTTTGAGATTTGCTTGACGAAAGAATTTTTTTGAATTTTAATATCGTTACGTATCTCTGAGTATAAAGACTTCGCTTCGCTCAGACAATTACTAAGGTGGAACTTACAAAATTACAAATATTGAAGCGAAACAGTCAACTTTAGTTTCCCATTCCAAATAAGTGCTTGCTTCCAAACTGCTTTCGGCTTCATTCACTTCATCTAAAAATGCCCTGCAAGTAATTGAAAGATTGGTTAGTTGATTTGCGTAATGAGTTAATGTATACAATATTGAAATCTGCATGAAATGCTGCATAGTCATTCCACAGCTTTTATAGAATATCTCTATTCTGATCAATAAAAATGCTCTGTAATATAGACAAGTAACTGGTTATATATAAAATCGGTGGAGTGATTATGCAGCAAATGCTGCAGATTTTTAACAATGTAAAATAATGCGTTGTAAGTTAACTGCATCGTAAATACTCATACGCAATCTACTATACAGGATGTTTCGCTACCAGACCGACAAACTTTGAGGAGTGATAGTAGATATAAAAACAAACATTATTAAATAGGAAACCATGGGGCGCAAACGTCTTCTGTAGGAGCTAGGGGCCATTAAAGTTTAAGGTCCAAAAATTCAAACGTTGATAAAAATTAGAAAAAAGGATCGATTTGTTTGCAGTTTTCTCTAAAGTCATTCTTTATATCACGATTTTTTATTTTTTTTATTTTAAAGGTTAAGTTTGAAAATTGTCGATAGAGGGCGCTTTAGACTTTATAGTAACGAACAAATACTTTATGCCGTTCTTTTGTGCATGCGGTTTAAATTATTCTAAAGTTTAGACTTTAACTAAATTTTAAGCCCAAAATCGGAAACATGGGGATCGGTTAACTAGCGAAAATTTAACTGTGAACCGAGGGGGAGATTTTAAACGCTCATAAACATTGGACAAACTAATCGATTTTGTTGTGGTTTGCATGTAGGTTATTCCCTTGGTAATTATTTTATTCAAAATGACGTACAGCTTTCATGTCCTCATTTTTTGATAGAGGGCGCTTCCGACACATGTCCGACATTTCAATGGTATTACTTCTGGTTGTTTTAGTAACAGACCACCATACTTCCAGGAAGTGTAAGGGATGCAAAGACGACTCGGAATCACACAGGAATGTAACGTTGAAAATTGCTTTTTTGCATGTTACGTTTAAAAAAAAAAGCAGAGAAAAAAACAACAGAAACAAGCAGAGAAACAGCAACATGTTAAAGTGACAGAACAAAGTTTATTTAAAGGTTTTACTGCAAAAAGTGTTCGAAATTACGACCAGAAAAGGTCCGGCAAGCTTGACAGCGACAGTAGATGGCACTGAGTGGTAATGCGCGTGAAAGTTACTCTCTCGTTGTGCAGCTCTATGTGGTTCCAATACGATCGGACTCTTCCACATTTTACCAATGATGTTCACCGATACCTCAACGTAACATATGGACAAAGATGGATAGGTCGTGGTGGCCCGGTTTATTGGCCTGCCAGATCACCGGACCTATCAAGTATGAGCTTCTTCTGCTGGGGTCACATGAAAAGTCTGGTGTATGATAATCCCATACTATCAATTAAAGACTTAGCAGCTCGTATTTATGTAGCTTCCGGAAATCTATCAAAGATTCCAGGAATCTTTCAAAGCGTGAGGAATTACATGCGACGCCGTGTCAAGTATGTCGAATGACTTCTGGTCGTAATTTCGAACATCTTTTCTAGTAAAACCTTTAAATAAACTGTTTTATGTCATATGAATGAGTTGCTGTTTCTCTGCTTGTTTCTGTAGTTTTTTTTCTCTGCTTCCTTTAACCATAACTCGCAAAAAGGCATTTTCAACGTTACATTCCTATGTGATTCCGAGTCGCTTTTGCATCCCTAACACTTCCTGGAAGTATGGTAGTCTGGTAGAAAAACACTCAGGAGTAATACCATTGAAATGTCGGAGATGTGTCGGAAGCGCCCTCTATGAAAACATGAGGACACCACAGCTGCACGTCATTTTGAATAAAATAATTACCAAGGAAATGACCTACACACAAACCGCAACAAAATCGATTAGTTTGTCCAATGTTTATGAGCGTTTAAAATCTCCCCTTCGGTTCACAGTTAAATTTTTGCTAGTTAACCGATCCCCATGTTTCCGATTTTGGGCTTAAAATTTAAATTAAAGTCTAAACTTTAGAATAATTTCAACCCCACGCACAAAAGAACGGCAAAAAATATTTGCTCGTTACTCGAAAGTCTAAAGCGCCCTCTATCGACAATTTTTGAACTTAACCTTTAAAATTAAAAAAATTAAAAATCGTGATATAAAGAATGATTTTAGAGAAAACCGCAAACAAATCGACCCTTTTTTCTAATTTTTATCAGCGTTTGAATTTTTGGACCTTAAACTTTAATGGCCCTTAGCTCCTACAGAAGAAGTTTGCGCCCCATGGTTTCCTATTTAATAATGTTTGTCTTTATGTCTACTATCACCCCTCAAAGTTTGTCGGTCTGGTAGCGAAACACCCTGTATTCATAAAAATGATATTATGCATTATGACATGCATTAATTATTGCATTAATCCTGCATTATGCATTAATCCTTTAAAATACATATCAATGATAAATTACATCAACAGAGCTGTTATAATGTTTTATTTAGCCCGATAAATCAATATTGTACAATATTTCAAAAATACCTAAGTAATTGTATCTCTTAATATACAATCATTTTTTACTCAGTTTTCGTTAAATTGTGACATAAAATTCATATAATTTTATAAATATGTACAGTTCTGGAAGAAATTCTGATCTCTTATCACTAATTTTTGCTACAAAAACCCATTAATCGACTGGGAATAATGTCTACTATAGAATAATAGATATAAATAACCCTTTGGGGACTACCTGCATATTAAAAACTTTGCCAATCTTCAATTTTTAAATAGTAACACATTTAAAATTCATTGGATCAAATCAGCTCTAAAAAAATATTAATGATAGTTTATGTATATTTCTTAAATCTTCATAAAATTTGAAAGAATAAAACTTTGAAAATGCTAATGTTAAATCTACACTACAAGCTTATATCTTCCCTAAAAATTATTCGATCGAAATGTTTCTCTTTTATGAGATACAAACCATCTGCCCCAAAATAATCCAGGTATTTTTTTTTTTAATCCAAATACATATTTACATAATAGCATGAATAAAAATAAATAAATCTCATTATTTCTCCCTTCTCTATAATCATGAAAGATATCTCAATATCATCATCTTGAAGATATTTGACATTTTTTTAAATTGTAATACAAAAATAGCAATATTTAAAAAAATAATCAGCTCATGCGGGCACATCTACAAATGAATAGCTTTCAATTAAAAAAATTATTACTATTTGATTCCGTTGAAAGTTCAGGGCAGTTTACCAAAAACAGCCTTGTTTTTTAAATACCTAATTATATAAAATTATGAAAAATTAAATTAAGCAAATTATGTTGTTTTGATGGAAATGTTTCAAAAAATGGCAATAAAATTTTGCTAGTCGAGAGAATTTTTACTAAAAAACTTGGAGATCCTGCTATTATTTTTTATCCTCAAACTATTGCCAAAATCTTCTTTGTTTGCTTGTTTAATTTATCCAGGCGAGAAACATCAAGTTCTGTAATATAAATCGCTATTTTTTGGACAAAGACTTCCGATCTCAGCATGCATACTGTACATCTCTTCTATGAAGACAATCTATTTTTTTTTATAAAAGATTGCGTTTTATCGGTCGGTGATTTCGTTTAGGGGCCGTCCATAAATGATGTCAAGTATGGATGGGGGTAAGGAGGGTGTTCGTGAATTTGTGACAGTTTGTGACAAAGGGGTGGGAGGGGGTAAGACGACATTTTGACTAAAACAAAAGCATTAAAAGTCAGCAGATTAAATTATGAAATTTGCATTCATAAATTAGAGATAAGTTTTAAAATCAAATATATTAAATTACATTTCTATTTCCACAAGTTCCACCTATCTTCATGATATTGTTACATAAATCTATTAAAATTTTTGTTAAAATGGCTTCATTATTATTAAAATTAAAAATATGAATTTGGCATTTTCTTGGAATGATATCCTGTGTCTTATTGATGGAATAAGTGTATTGAACCCTATTATTTTCTATCCAAAAATTATTTGCTGAACTTTGAATTTGCTCTTCCATCACTTAAAGTTTGCTTCATTAATTTTTAATATTTTTTATAAATCTAACCTGGTTCTGGGGCATTCCATTGGTGCATTTTATGTTTTCTAACTTTAATATTGTAAACTCTGTTTAAATAAAACACAACCAATGTAACTGCATAAAAAAGTATTATGATTTTTTTCATTAAAAAGACTAATTGTATTGAACGGTCATTCAAATAACCAGCAAATATCTTTATCAGAAACTCACACCCGCCTCTAGTACCGAATTCTAGCTGCGCCATTATGTAAGTATATGTTTATGTAATATGCGTGACCTGTGGCAAGAGGGGGGGGTATGATGAAGTGTGACACTTTGTGACAAAGGGGGGAGGGGGTCAAAAATATTGAAAAAATGTGTGATGTTATTTATGGACGACCCCTTACGTTATTTTAAAAAGTGAAGTATTTTCACCTGTCCAGAATTTCAAAGCAGCTAGGGTGAAATAAAGCGCTTATACAAATTATATTTTAGTTCTAAGAACCAAAATATACGTTTTATGTATATATATGCATATAAAATGATGCCATTTGCGTCCGCTAAAATGTTCATTTGCAGGTTATTTTTTGTCCCTGCAGCATCGGTCGCAGACACTTGGAGAATTTTCTCGTACAATAGTACGTAATTATTTAATGTTATAAATATTAAATTATTTATTTAACTATGCTAAGTAAAAATCTTTAATTAATTAAATTTAACAGTTTTATAATTCATCAAAAAATTTCAATACAATACAATATAGACAATACAATAGAAATACAATACAATACAATAGAAACAATAGAAAAACGAAAACAGCATTAATCTTGAAATTAAATGCAATAGTACTGCGCTAATATTTCCCCTTTAGAAATAAATGTTTTAATTAGTGCATTCGCCATTGACTTCCCTAGAACATAATGCTATATGAAATTAACAACAGCAGCCGCTGTAACCAACCACTTAATAATTAGAACAAAACTGTTGTGGAATGTTTTCTTTTTTCAAATTACATTTTAAGTTATGGCGAAAAATCCATATAAATGTACAAAAAGAAAGAAAAAAAAGAAAAAAGAAAAAGAAAGAAAAACTTGGCTTTTTAAATATTAAAGAGGCAGCAAAACAAGCGAAATCTTGTGGGAATTAACTGTTATGTAAGTATCTTCTCAGTAACTATTGAAACGATTTCAGTTCTTTTTTAAATAATTTTGACATTAGGTGAATTCCATTTTGTGACAGACATGACTGAGAGAACTTTTTTGTTCATCTTTAAGTTCTAAATATTAATTGATAGTTAAAAAATTGCATGGGGTGATGTAAATATAGACCTTATGCTATAAAAAAAACACTAAAATTTTAATTCAAGGAAAAACTTAATTTAATTGAGGGTTAAAACCTGCCGTGACAGACATGACAAAATTAGACATAGATTTTGACTAGACACACATTATTATCATTTGCTCTTAAATGGCATGCATACCAAGACCAGAATTTTTTAGGAAACAAAATAAGACTTGGATATGTGAAGCAGAAAGAAAAATATTGAAAAATTTGTAAATAGAAAAATATAAAAAAAAAAAATTTATCAGCGTGACAGACATGACAACGTTTTGTGACAGACATGCCACGTATACAATTTTCTATTAATTTAAGTATTTTTTTCTTAAATATTACTTTCTTTACTTTTATCACAACTTGGAGATTACAATATGATATAACGGTATATTATGTAAAAAGAATCTCAAAATAAATCATAAAATTTTTTTAAAATTTATAAAATCCCTTGGAAGTGACTAGTGTTGGAGTTGAAACATTTGCTAATATTTGGTTCTTCTCATACCAGACAACATGATCTTCAGGTTCAAATTTAAACATGCTTTTAATTTTAGTTGGTACTAAGCATTTTATTTTATGTTGTTGCTGTGTCTGTGCGATTTGTGTTATTATTCCATGATAAACCTTATTGTCTTATTGCACATTCACCCATTGGCTATATTGCTTTGTTGCATTTTCCAAGAGGTAATTTTCAGTGCATGCACCAGTATTGAAATTGAAAAGAATATTATGCCAGGTACACATGATTGGAAACAATGCAACTTTCTTGTTCTTGGCATTGTTTTGATTACTTGCCATGTCAGATCAAGTTTTGCTTTCATTCTTTGTATTTTTTTCTTGTGATTCATGAAGAAATAGATTCCAGGACCAATTTTCCTCGCAGCTTCAGCACACTTACATGATGCTCTAGGATTTATACTCTAGCTTGAGTAGCATCAAGGAACTGATTCTTAATAGTCTCATCAATACATCCTTTTCCATGTGATGTCACTGAAAAATGCCAGACTGTTGGGAATTTGTTTTGTGTTATTGAAAATATCATATATTTTGTTTGAAGTGTAGAGATGCTCCATCAGATTAGAATTTCACTTCTCTGACTTTTAACTTTGAATTATTTATCATGATTTTTTTTCAATGATCAAATTGGTAAACATTATAACAGCATAATTGTCATAATTACCATAATCAGATATCACTATATATGGCTCTGAAGAAACAGTGACTGAGTCACTATAACAATAATATACAATTGTAATATATATATAGCAGAAGAAATATTCTGCCAATGAGCAGATTTAATCTCGTTCTAATAAATATGCAAATAGTTTTCACTGAAATGAGCTTGTACCAGAAATTTTCTATTTGGCAGATTTTCTTTTAAATAGTAAAAAACTTTAGATTATGTACGTTTCACATACCATAGCCATCAATTCCAAGTTAAATAATAATTACTTTCAAATCACAAGATTAAAGCAAAACTGTTTGAAAAAATAATTGCGACAGATAATATATCTGAAACAAAGAAATTGGTATCAACATAGTTATCTGGTAACTATTAGATGCATTCTAAATTTAAGCATTTTGTTGAGATGAGTTGTAAAGAAATATGATTGGCATCAACACTAAGTTAAAAAATTACAAAAATAACTTTCTAGGAAAGAGATTAGGGTAGAGTTGCTTGAAAAACTAATTGTGACAGACATGACTAGCGTGACAGACATTACAAATGTGACAGACATGACAAAATGTAATGCTTTATATTTCCCTCAAATTTTAAATTTATCTTTCAAATTTTTTATGAACTGTTCCTTTTGACATATAAAAAGAGAAAATAAAGTGTTAATAATTTTTATGAAGTAGATTTTCTTGAAAATAAAAAAATCGACATTTTCTGTGACAGACATGACATGAAAACTAATATAAAGTTTGGGGGCAATAGCAAAATAGTTAAAATGTTTCAGGTGAAAATTTTGGTGTTTTTAAACATACTGTTAGCCATTTTTTTTTTAAAGATATATTTGTTTCAAAAATCTATGTGATATTTAAATGCTTCAAGGGATATTAAACTAGAGATAAAAATAGCAGATTTTTGATTTCAAAGTTAGTCTTGATAATAATTAACTATAAAAATTTATTTTTACAATTATCTTATTATATCTTGTTATTTTCATGAAATTTGACTTATTTTCTATCAATTAGAACAAAAAAATACTAATTTAGTTCAAATTTAAAAAATGATGTCCATGTCGCATTTTGATGGAATTCACCATTAGATAATCTATAAATGGATTATTTATCAAGAAATAAAAATTAAATTCCCATTGTCGAAACAACAAAATAAGAATTTTTTTTTATTATCATTATTAACATTACTAAAAAAGATATTTTCCATAAAAACAAAACAACATAGAAGTAACTAAATGCACTTAAAAAAAGGAGAGAGAAAGGACAAATAATCAATGATAATAAAATTACTGGAGTCGCTTCAGTAGTTTCGTGATAAAAAGTATGTCCATATCAGTTATTTCCCGTAGGATTTCGCAACTGTTGTCGCCATCCTTCTTAAGGGTACAGTGGACTCTCAAAACTAATTTTTTTAATTTTCAATGATTTTTTTTTTTTTTTTTTTTTTTTTTTTTGGAAATAGTCATAGTATATATATCTCTTATTTCACAGTACGACAGTATTCGACAGTAATACATGCAAAGGACGTAAAGTATCTGAATTTTAAAAAATCTTCTCAAAACTAACTTTTTTATTTTCTGATGATTTTCTTTTTAATTTATCTGGAAGTATTCATTGTATAAATACCTGTTATTGTACAAATTTTTGTTAAATATATTAAATAGTTGTTGAGAAATAGAATTTTTTTTATTTTACGCTAAAAAAATTGGACACAAAAAGTAATTCCACTAAAAGCATTGTAAACAAGCGCTAAAAGAAACAGTTAAAGTATTGTTTTGCGAAATCCCAAAATTAATGAGTATTCAGTGCAAAATAATAACATTGAGCAAGGTAAAACGAAAAACTAGGCTAAACTTTACGGCTGAAAAGCAAATAAAGAAAATCGGCGAAAAAGTAAACAAAGGGGCGCGGTAGAATCAGCTGATTGGACAAAAATGCTTGTAACTACAGTAAAAATAGTCGAAATTGAAAAATTCTTTTTGCGTTCAATAGCATGGAGTTCTTATAATGTTATTATGCTAAAGATGAAAAGTCGACAATTTGATGTTTTTTTGCGATTTTGAAAGTCCACTGTACCCTCAAATGATTTACAGTCCAAAAATAAAACAAAGATTCGCGAACTTACTTTCTTCTGCTTTCGAAAATAGTATAAATAGCGGCGACGCAAATAGCGACCATATTATGAAGAACCCTTGGATGAGGACAAGTACTCCCGGGCCCGTGCATGCTGAAATTTAAAAGAAAATCAATTAAACAAATAGATAAACATAGTTACTGTAATGTAAAAAAGTCTATGGCTGTTTGATCCATTCGCATATTTAAAATATTTCTTGGGGAAATTAATATGTTTAACTTCTATTTTTTACATGCGCTTCTTAAAACAATCGACAGAAAATGGAGGACTGTTGTGGTCAAATTTTTCTTAAAGCGTTTATACGGGCCCTTAAAATTACATACCAGTATTTTCCAAAAGCTTTCTTTGACTTATTTTATCTCAGAAAAGTAAGGCTGTAAAAAATTTAGAAATTATTGGCATTCAAATTCAGGGAACCATACAAATGTTGAAATAAATCCGCCTACGATAGTCGCCATTTTTGTGTCAACACTGAGGTCTGATATTTACGTGCATGTTGAAATTCAAAAAAAAAAAAAAAAAAAAAAAAATCAATTAAACAAATAGATAAACATAGTTACTGTAATGTAAAGTCTATAGCTGTTTGATCTATTAATATTTAAAATATTTCTTGGGGAAATTATTATTTTTAACATCTATTTTTTACATACCCTTCTTAAAAGATGTCTCTGTTTTTCTTAGTTCTCAAAATTTTTATTAAGTATATTCTTATTTTTTTATGAAGTGTTAAAATTTTACTCTCAGTTCGTCAGCTTTTAACATATAAAATATTAAGTTAAGTATGAATTTTCGAAACATTTTGAGAACTAAGAAAAAAAGAATCTCTTTAAGAAGAGCACACAGGAAAATGAAGTCAAAAATATTAACTTCCCCAAGATATATTTTAAATATACGGGTGCATCAGATGTCCGTAGACTTAACATTACCGAAAAGAATTCCGAAAATGAGTGACCATCCTCCTTAAAAAGAAAAATCATATTTTTTAACAATGAGAGTAGAATCGAACTTTACACATAAAACTTTGAATGCCACGATTTCAAAGCTATAAATTTTTAAACTAGGACTTCCCTCAGAGGGATTAGTCTGAGCGATATTGCTGAGAATAAACATTTAATAACTTGCGATAAGTAAAGAAAATGAGATGTTACATTTAAATGGTCATTCATTGTGATAAAATATGATGAAAATAAGCATATTGAATCATAGAATTACAAAATCTTATATATAAAGCTGCATATACTATTTTTATAAAAGAAAAGCACACCATGCATGGATATAAAATTGGAAATATGCAAAATGTTAAAAGTAATACAGAAAATAAAACACCAAATTTTCCTATATTAGAAATATAACTCTTTGAAATGATATCATGAGCATAAACAGAAGCTTCGCACCGATTTGAGAAACTATAAATAACATAAACTATTTATGTTTGAAGAGAATGGAGTGTATTTTATACGGTGTGAAATCCGTCCGAATAGTTTATAATGTTGAATATCTGTTTTCCACGGATGCAATGAGGTTGTCGATAAGAGTTAAGGAATCCTTTTGTCCTAAACGAGCACTTTCATCTTATAAGTTACTGTGATGCCAAAGTTATAGTTTCTGACCCCAACAGTATCCTAGAAATTGCAATATTCTCAATAAATTGGGTTTAAAACTTTTTCTAGAAAAAAAAATGTTTAATTTGTGAAATTAAATTGTCGAATGTTTTAGAAATCTTTCCTAACAAGAATATTATAATCTTAAAAGTTGCCACTAATAAGAAAAGATTTTAAATTTTTAGTCATATCAACATCAAAGAATTCTCAACTTTAGAACTTTTTTTACTCGTGCATTGATGGTGATTATTGTTCCTACGCAAAATATAGTATATTTTGCAGCAAAGATAGTTACCAACATTTTTTGCCCACATTATTTTTTAAATCGGCTAGGTACTCCCAATGATAACGAAAAACACACAAACGTTAATGCTTTAAAGCATAGAAATACAGAATCAAAAGCTATTTATCTTCTATTATATACACATAAATTACCTAAATAGTGCTATCAGATGCATTTTTAAATATACATAGATCAATATAACGCTTCATTCTTCTTTTATTAGTATTTCTTAGCATTCATTTTTCATTTATTTGTATTATTCAGTAAAAAACTCACTTTCTTAAGCCCGAATTACGTCAAACTTTTTATAAAAGCGCCAAAGTCCATATAACAGCGAAGTATTGTGAAGAGTATTAAATACAAGGTAGTAAGAAACTTAGCCAAACGCAGGTCAAAATAATCGCCAAATATTGTTCTTTTCGCCCTCTCTCGAAATGCATTTTTTCCGTACATTTAAAAAACACGATTTTGAGTCATCTTATTTAAAATTCAAATAAATAAATAAGAGGAAGCAATAATAGCATAAGTCAAAACATTTTATTTCAGCATCAAGGAATTGTATCGTAGTTACACATGTGGAAAAAAACTGCTTTTGGCCAAAAAACGTTGTCTTCACTAAATTTGAATCCGATTAAAAAAAGTACCGTTATTAATTAAAAAGTTATAGGCAGAGCTGCCAAGTCTCCGGCATTCTGGATATCGGTATTTTAATACAGAAAATCTTTTATTAAATAGGAATATTCTGTGGATTTAAAAAATAACTTTTCCTATAAGAAAATTCTGCTGTGCAATAAGCGGGGGCTTGGCATCTCTGTATAGGAATATTTCGTAACCTCCTTTTTAACCTTAAAAAAAGCAACGACCATTTTTCGGGTTCAAAAAGTATTGCTAATTGTTCCATTTTGCATACAAAGTACTGATTGTAATATTGATACATCTGTGGTGATAAATTTCGAATAATTTTTCAAATCCCATTTATTTCATTAAAAATATAAATCTTTTATTCATTTAGTTTAAAACAAATGGTTTTTAACTAATTTCATAATACTTTTGAAATATCACTTTTCATTGGCCATCTTTTTAAAGCATTTAGAAAATGGTTGTTGTTTTCAGTCAAATATAGACTTTGGTCTGTCCGCATTTTATTTTATTATTATTATTATTTATAAATGGTGGAGAAATATTCATACTTAATCCAAGACGTACATAATATATGACTCTGTTATTACATAAGTTACCTTTTTATTATCATAAAAATTATTTTTTTATTGGTTTTTTATTAACTCAATAGGAAAAATTTTGTGCTTTGAGCAATAGATGTCCGCATTTCATTTATTTATTTATTTTAACAAAATTCTTAGTATTGAGATGAATTTTTATTTAAATAGAAAATCCAAATGTCACTGTTAATAAAAAAGAAAGTTACAAAAAAAGTTACAAAACGAGTAGACGCATACTATCAAATATGGAAAAATGACGAATCCAAAAAGACGTCGTATGAAATATCATCTTTGAAAGCAAAAAAACAAGGTCTGATTATCGAGCCTACTGATTACAAAATGTGCATTACATAAATAAAAAAAAAAATACTGCAAATATTGATTTTTTTTTCTTTTGTGCAGTTTTGGCTTCGGAAGGTGCGCTATGTTGCAAAAAGATATAAGCGACTATGAAAACACACTTGGTAAACGTTCATGCTCAGTTTTACAAATAAATATGGCACATATATTCCCTATACACACCGAGGCACCTAACTGGTGCCAAAATGGCGTTCAGTTGCCTAACATGCTGGTTATCATATAAATGTTATAATAAATTGTTTGTTCTAAAAATATTATCATTTATTGATTATTTCTTTTTTTTTTTAATAACAGAAAATGTTTCGTTTATTCCTTTTTTTCATTTTGAAATAAATAAATAACGTGTTATTATAGCATGCTATATGTATCTGGTAATCAAAACGATGTTTTCGCCTAATTGGCATAAAATATCTCGCCAAACCCGGTGCTTATATCTCTAGTATATTATCTCAAATATTTTATTTATGTATACTATAATTGTTTTTACATACCACTTACTTCTTCTTGCATATAAAAATAGGTAAGTGGCTCCTTTATGCAGTATAAATCTTTAAAAAATAGCCTCCGTTGCCCCTTTTTGGATCGAATAAAAAAAAAACCAATGTCTAATTCCAGTATTGCTCCCAGGTATGCATACATATTCCAAATTTCAAAGTTGTATGCCAATAGGAAATGGATGAAAAATGGGAAAAGATGTCACATATGCACCAGGGTACATAATTGGCGTCAAAATGGCAATATTTTACCTCATATGGTAACCCGGCTTTATTTATTTATTATTTGTTTATTTACTCATAAAATGTTTATTTATTTTCATTTCCTTTTTTTATTATATAAAATATTTGTTTTTATAGTTATTAATTATTATTATTATTTTATTTACTGTAAGTTCTTTTTGATAATAGAAAATAATTTAAAAATGTGTATGTAAGCGTTATTTGAAAACGCAATTTTCGCCAAATGGGCTTTGAAAAAAATAGCGCCAAATCTGATGCGCTTGTGGTATTCGTGCCGAAAAATTAGTGACCAGAATTGACTTCCACACGCAAACAAAATATAAGTAAAAGAAAACATGCAATAAAAATAAATATAAAGGGAAAATGATGTCATAAAAGAAACTTTTTATTTAACAACGTAATTGTTTCTAATTTTCACACGCAAAATATATAAAACATTCTTTTAGCGATCAAAAAATGCTATTAAGAGATTATCACAAAATCTCAAAATCAAAGTTTTTATGACATTTTTTTAATATAAAAAAATAACAGTTTTATTTTCCTGCGTGATTAAATTTTAAAATGTTTTATTGCATTCAATATTTTTGAGTGCGTTAATGATTACTATTTACTCCATGTACTGATTCGGTTATCTACGAAAATATCCAGCTTGTGAAAATCATGCACACCAAATTTCTGTGACGTATGCAAATAAATTGTGCTTTTTATCAGTTTTTTTAATATAACTTTTAAACTATTTGGAACTAATTTTTCGTATATAGTGCATTCACCAGATTATCTTCATAGGTACCTATTGGTACAAACAGAATCAAAATCCGACAAGTACTTTTTGAGATTTGCTTGACGAAAGAATTTTTTTGACTTTTAATATCGTTACGTATCTCTGAGTATAAAGACTTCGCTTCGCTCAGACAATTATTTAGGTTAACAATACACTCTTAATATTTTACGGTATTGAGACATATTTTTACTGATATGACACTACCACTGCTTTAATGAGATATTAATACTAGAACGACCGTGAGCGGTCATTTTGACCGTTACCATATGAATATGCAGTCGATTTTCATTAATTCGAAATCGGATAATTCGAATCTGCGCTTAATTCGAACTAAACTTGAAAACCCGAAATTTTCAATAGCAGAATAACGTTGAAATTTTTCATTTATTCGAACTCATTTTCTCTCGACTTCGTTTAATTCGAACTAACAAGATTTCGATTTTTCATTTTTCCTTGCTTTCTCTCGAACTTCACATCCTTGAAATAATTTGCTTTCTTTCATTTTTGTCAGAATTGTTCTGAACAAGTACACATGTAGAAGTCCCATGCATTTGATATTAGCTTTTTTAGTACTACGTCTGTCCATCAATGACACTTGCACCCAATCTTCGTTTGTGCTTGTTCTAATCCCTTAAATATTCTAAATATTTATATCTTTTAATTTAATATTAAGTCATATTTTAATGATAACAGCCGAAATACATTTAAAAAATACTACAGCATTAATTTCTTTGTAATAGTAGCCCTTTAAACAAGTTTTACTCTCATACTTTCCATAATTCAAACACTTCTTGTGGTCCCGACGAGTTTGAATTAATGAGAGCCATAGGCGTAGCGTCGGGGGGGCCAGGGGGGGCACGTGCCCCCCAATCATCTGTACCTGGGCGCCAGAACAGAAAGCATAGGGGCGCCAAATGAAGGCTTTTTTTTTTCTTTATATGCAAAAATTTATGTATATATATCGAATTTGAATGTCTCACAGCCTGAAACCAAGCGATTTCTCTAGGGGTTGCCGAGGGGGCGCCAAATGAAGATTTTGTTTGTGTTTACATACAAAAATTTATATGTATGTAATTTGCATAAGAATGTCTCACAGCCTGAAACCAAGCGGTGTCCCTAGGGTTTGCAGAGGGGGCGCCAAATGAAGGTATTTTTTTGTCTTACATAGAAAAACTTATATGTATGGAATTTGCACAAGAATGTCTCACAGCCGGAAATCAAGCGATTTCCCTAGGGTTTGCAGAGGGGGCGCCAAATGAAGATTTTTTTTGTCTTTACATACAAAAATGTATATGTATGGAATTTGCATAAGAATGTCTCACAGCCTGAAATCAAGCGATTTCCCTACGGGTTGCAGAGGGGGCGCCAAATGAAGATTTTATTTGTCTTACATACAAAAATGTATATGTATGGAATTTGCATAAAAATGTCTCACAGCCTAAAACCAAGGGATTTTAATAGGGTTTGCAGAGGGGGCGCCAAATGAAATGGAATTTGCATAAGAATGTCTCACAGCCTGAAACCAAGCGATTTCTCTAAGGATTGCAGAGGGGGCGCCAAATAAAGATTTTGTTTGCCTTTACATACAAAAATGTTTATGTATGGAATTTGCATAAAAATGTCTCACAGCCTGAAACCAAGCGATTTCCCTGCGGGTTGTAGAGGGGGTGCCAAATGAAGATTTTGTTTGTCTTACGTACAAAAATGTATATGTATGGAATTTGCATAAGAATGTCTCACAGCCTGAAATCAAGCGATTTCCTTACGGGTTGCAGAGGGGGCGCCAAATGATCTTTGGCTTTTTTTATTTGTCTTACATACAAAAATGTATATGTATGGAATTTGCATAAAAAAGTCTCATAGCCTGAAACCAAGGGATTTTCCTAGGCTTTGCAGAGGGGGCGCCAAATTAAGATATTGTTTGTCTTTACATACATAAA
Organism: Maratus speculifer; assembly: GCA_964019185.1. Classification (NCBI taxonomy): domain Eukaryota; kingdom Metazoa; phylum Arthropoda; class Arachnida; order Araneae; family Salticidae; genus Maratus; species Maratus speculifer. Next base: position 423,158,347 of record OZ025289.1, on the reverse strand, counting down.
TGTACATGTATGGAATTTGCATAAGAATGTCTCACAGCCTGAAACCAAGCAATTTCCCTAGGGGTTGCAGAGGGGGCGCCAAATGAAGATTTTGTTTGTCTTACATACAAAAATGTATATGTATGGAATTGGCATAAGAATGTCTCACAGCCTGAAATCAAGCGATTTCCTTACGGGTTGCAGAAAGGGCGCCAAATGAAGATTTTATTTGTCTTACATACAAAAATGTATATGTATGGAATTTGCATAAAAATGTCTCACAGCCTGAAACCAAGCGATTTCCCTAGAGGTTGCAGAGACGGCGCCAAATTAAGATTTTGTTTGTCTTTACTTACAAAAATGTTTATGTATGGAATTTGCATAAAAATGTCTCACAGCCTGAAACCAAGCGATTTCCCTAGGGGTTGCAGAGGGGGCGCCAAATGAAGATTTTGTTTGTCTTTGCATTCAAAAATGTATATGTATGGAATTTGCATACGAATGTCTGACAGCCTGAAATCAAGCAATTTCTCTAGGATTTGCAGAGGGGGCGCCAAATGAAGATTTTGTTTGTCTTTACATACAAAAATGTATATGTATGGAATTTGCATAAGAATGTCTCACAGCCTGAAATCAAGTGATTTCCTTAGGGGTTGCAGAGGGGACGCCAAATGAAGATTTTGTTTGTCTTTACATACAAAAATGTATATGTAAGGAATTTGCATAAGAATGTCTCACAGCCTGAAATCAAGCGGTTTCCCTAGGGTTTGCAGAGCGGGCGCCAAATGAAGAGTTTGTTTGTCTTTACATACAAAAATGTGTATGTATGGAATTTGCATAAGAATGTCTCACAAACATAAAATTCGAAAGGAAAACTGTACCAAAGCATCTCTATGCCTTCTGTCTTTTAAATAGGTTAGTCTCTCTTCCAAAACCCCTATTTTATGTAGAGCTGCACCTCATGGATAATTGCAAAAGTAAATCAATTCCCTGCGGGTTGCAGAGGGGATATGTGCCTCATACGCCAAAACAAAAGACGAAGGTGGCGCCAAATGAAGATTTTGTTTGTCTTTGCATATAAAAATGTATATGTAGAATATATATTGAATTTGCATAAAAAACTCACAGCTTGAAAATTCTAATTAAAACTGAACCAAATGTATCTCTATGCCGTCTAACATTTAAATTGGTTAGTCTCTACTCAAAAATCCTCTTCTGTGTGAAACTGTACCTCACCGACAATTGCCAAAAACCAAGCGATTTCCCTAGGGGTTGCAGAGAGGGGCGAGGGGAATGTGTCTCGGACGCCAAAACGAAAGGCGAAAAAAGCGTCAAATTAAGATTTTTTTTTTTTTTTGTCTGTACATACAAAAATATATAAGTATGGAATTTGGTAAAAATGTCTCATAACCAGAAAATTCGAAAGGAAAACTAAATCAAATGCATCTCTATGCCTTCTGTCATTTAAATAGGTTAGCTTTTGCTTAAAAATCTCTTCAGTGTGAAATTGTACCCTCACCGATAATTGCAAACGGCAACCGATTTCCCTAGGAATTAGTAAGGAGACATGGGCCTTGGACGCCAGAACGAAAGGTGAAGGGGGCGCCAATTAAAATTTTGTTTGTTTTTAATATATACTATAAAAAAAGAATTTGAAACTAAGTGCACGATGTCGACCCGGATCTACATATAAGTTAAGCTTAGAATTTTTACAGAATTTCATGCTATCAGTGTAATGAAGGAGCGAATAAAATAAGTAAATTGATTATGTATATCAATTTGATAAAATCTAAAATAATGATTAAAATCAGTGTATGTTATATATTAAGATGTTGAAACAAAAGTTAGGAAGAAACTATTATACTGTCAAAGTAATCTTCCATGTTGAGGAAGTATAAAAGTGCAGCTTAAGTCTGCTTGTTTCTTAATTTAATTAATTTTGTAAAGACGGTTTTCTTCTATTAATAACTTGTAAATAAATATGATTAATCGAGACATTATCTCAGTCTGTTTTATTTAGTGATAAGTTTATGTGTGTCACCTTTTCTAGGAGTAATTTCCTTGTAGCATATTTGTTACATTTTTCTTTTTGGGTTACAATTGATTTACAAGGGAAAACTTCTTATAGTCCTATTAAAATATTTCTAAAATATTTTTTTTTTTTTGGGGGGGGGGGGGCAAAGTTATTTTAAATTGAAATTTTGCGAATAATTTATAAGTGATAGGGGCCTTGAAAATAATCACAATGCAAACTTATGTATTTATTTTAATTAACATTAAATAATTAACCTATTTAGAGCGACGGTTATATTTAATTATTTTTTATCTCGCGATGTCTTATCACTAGAATTTCTTTTGATGTATGATCACAATGATTTGTCATTTTAAGTAAATTAAATTGTACCAAAGTTACTTTAGGTGCGGTTAGGAAATGTTTGGATAGAGTATGTAAAATTTTAACCAATTATAAAGAGTGTATTTATAAAAAAATAAATAAAATAAATAAATAAATAAATAAAAAAATAAAAAAAACTTTTGTGTTGTTATATGTTACAGTGTCAGTATCAACCATTCAAAATGCATTAGGTCAATGTTTTGAGAATCTAAAGAAATTTTGTTCTATGATTTTCTTGTAGGGGAGGGTGTAAAATCCGAGAACACTGTTTCCCACAGGCACAAAATATCATTTTATAACTAGCGCATGAAGCAAAAATATGAAATAATATAAAATACAACTCATGATTACCTTATTATTTTATAAGAAGCCCAAAAATAACTTTTATTAAGTTGGTAATACTTTATTATTGATTTTATTTTAAAAAAACCTACAAACTAAAATTTTTATCACTGCTAAAAATTGTAAGAAATTGTTTTTTCAATGTAACTCTCAGATCCAAACTGCATTTTTTCATACATTTTTTTTTTTAAATCCGAACAGGTGCTCTTATTTTCAATTTTATAACTGAATAGTATTTTCACTTTTCGATAAACTCAGAAATACTTTTAGAAGTGTTGTCAATTTGGCATTTCGAACTGAATTTCCGGGCGGTGATAGTGAGAGTGAGGCAAAAAAAAATTACCTCCTTGAGACAGTAACCTGCCTTAAGATTTAATTCGTTTATGGAAAATAGAAATAAAAACATTTGATCATAAATCTCTTCAATAATCACGATTGCAATTGTCATGCTTTTAAGTTTAAAATTTAGTCAGAATATATGTTAGGAAGTTTTTTGTTGTTATGCAAGGAAAAAAAATATATTTTCGAGAATCGGCTTAAATGTCTGTTTAAATTCTTTATTTTCTGCGTTTGGCAACATATATTTTCTTTATATATTTACAAATTCATTTTCATTAGTATATATAATACAATGAAGATTTGAAACTAGAAAAGTCCTGAAAATTTTCACCATGTTTTTCAATAATATAGTCAACTGTCTTCGGGATTTTTTATTGTTATTATTCATCTTATTATTACTAGGTTTTTTTTGTTATTTCCAGTCCATATTTTCAATGAATCTTGTAGCAAAGAATATGAAAAATACTATTTTTTCTTTTATAAGATATGTTTTCAAAAATAAATATTTTTGTAAATTACAAAGATGATTTAATTTTTTTCTGTAAAATTTAAAACTTTTTAAAAAATTTAAAGAGAATTACATTTTTTAGAAAATATATCGATCTTCAAACATGATTAATATTTAAAATTTTTACATTAAAATTTATATTTTTAAATCAAAATTGACTTTTTTGTATTATTTAATCATTATACGTAGCATAAGGTAAATCTTGCAGTCGTTTTGAAAAAAAAAAAAAAAAAAAAAAATTGACGGATTTACATATTTTATTTAAAAATTACGAAAAACATTTTTATTTCCAGAAAAAAGATTGCCGTCCGTCTGTGTGTTTGTAAATGCTCTATCTCCCGAACAAACTGAGATAGAGACTTGAAACTTTGTATGTTCTTAGTATGTAAGGATGGAACGAAGCCTATTTAATATCAGTAACCTCGATTATTCGGAACTATTTTTTTCGGACACTCGAAAAATTCGTTCTGATGAAAGGTATATGAAGTTTTTCGAAATTTTGTATTTTAATGAGTGAATGTAAAAGGCAATAAAATAACACAAATTTTGCATAAAGAATGAAGTCGATCGGATTATTAGTTGCCGAGATATTTGTAATCCTATTTTCCGCATTCTTCGGTTTTTCATGACCCTGTATTTCAATTTCAATTCAAAGATATATTTTAATTGAAAATGAGACCCTTAATCCGACGCAGTAAACTGTTAGTTAATATGATTATTATTTTTGGAGTTATAAGGATGTTTCGGTTACACAATTCGGTACTACTTTGAGTAGCTTGGCGTTTTATATAATTTGTCGAAATTGGTTCATCAGCAATTCATTAACTCCTTCGCGATGGGAGCCTTTTGCGAAATTTTTAATGTTTGTCAACAATTTTTTTAAACAGAAATTTGTGCATTATTAAGTCAGGAAAATGCTCCAATTAAATAAGCAAATTTTATAGTAAAATTTTGCTGGCGCATATAAACAAGGATTCTTAAGTCTTTTTACGGCACGTATACGTATCGCATTATATTTAATAGAGCATTACTATGTATATTAAAAATTTAAATATACGATTAAATTTTGTTTTGAAATTGCAATGCATTTTATAAATATTTCATACATGTTTTATTTTCTTATATATTATATTATGCATATTCATGATGGGTAAGTATTACGGTGGCCCCCAATGGCTAGTTTTTTATTCATTTTATTTATTCATTCATTTCACATTTATTCATTCATTAACGGCTCTACATAAAAATTTAAGCGAAACAGATAAAATATGGACCATTTTCATTGGTTATGAAATTTCGCGAGAGTAAAAATTATAAATGTGTTTTACGAACCGATACTAGTTTGACAAAATCACTATAGAAATTATAATGTACCCAGATTAGAGATCATATAATCGGGCAATCATATCGTATCTGATCACAAACTCAATTTCATAAGCTGAGTCGTGCTATACTGAGTCTTATGTATAAATTATATGTTTTTTTTTTTTTTTTTTTTTTTTTTTTTTTTTTTTCAGCAAAGTCGAGTCAGAGCGAAACTGGATCTAGTTGTTTACAGTGGGACAAGCAATTGTGTTTTGAAGAAAATTAATAGATTAATCGGGCTTCTAAACAAATGTAACGGACCCGGCCAGCAAAAAAATTGAACGAACCTGCCGTTCCGGATCGATAAAAAAAACTAAGCAGGCCTACCGGCCTGATATAAAGATCTCTACTGGGCCGATGAATCTGACTTTCGCAAGAATATGTATAATTGTGCGTCACGAGCCGATGATAGTTTGACAATATCAATAATGAATTGTACGAAGTGTCCAGCATAGAGATCGGCATCGGACAGTTATATGGCATCTGAATGAGGGCTTAATTTTTTTCAGCAGGCTTGTACCAGGCTAAGATCAGGCTTGCATTTTTTTACACAGGCGAGACGGGACAAAACTAGGTTTAATTTTTCTCAAGGCAAGGAATACGTTCTGTAAAAATGTTATTACCAATAATGAACGTATATTAATATAATCTTTGTAAGTACAACTCAAGGTTGCTCTCAAATTCCCAGCTCAACAACATGAAATTTGGCACACTTTCTGACTCATTTTTCTTTATAAAGGCATAAAATTAACAGGCTGATGATTGAAGTAATTTGTAATCGATTAGCATTTTCCATTTTTTAAAATAAATAAATAACTTTTTGATTTATAACCTATTCTAATCACTTGATGACAAGTTTTTCTTCTCCCTAGTACGATTGCGTCTGGAATTTCGATTCAAAATGACAACTTTGGCAGTATTTTCTCAAAGATTTTTTGTCTTTTACGAAAAATGGAAAATTCCATTCGATTACACAGATTCTAAATAAGAACGTCTGCGAATTTTATGTGTTTTTGAAAAGAAATGAATTCAAAAATGTATCAGAAAGTAGCTAAATTGATCAGAATAATAATTTACTGAAAATTTTGGGGGTCATCCATAAAATAATTTTTTCGTGACTAGAAAGAAACAAAATATAATTACCCAAAAAGAACTATTACAAAAGATACAGCTATGTTTTAACTACAAATCCACATTAGAACCAACGGAATTAAAACGTTTTTCACAACGTGGGATAAGTTTTTGAGTCCAGTGTCATAAAAGTCTGCCACCAGGGAATGGAGGCAGGAACTTGTTACAGTTGTCAACTCATGACTCATCAACCGTTAAAATCTTGTTGAGGTATTCATTTCCTTCATCGTGATATCGCTAAAGAAACATCAATGCTGCTTTCCCACATTTGTTTTTTAAAGAGCAAAATTAGCACTAGCCACCGGCTGCAAGGCCAGTAAATGAGAAAAAGTGGCCAGTGAAAAATTGTCTATCAGCGGCCACCATGTGGCCACTTTTTTAAAAGGAGATAATACAATTTACTTACATTTCATCAGAAATTCTACTTTTTTAGATTTCAATATATTTATATTAACATATTTATTTGGGCTATTCAGTTTTAGATTAATACTTATAGAAATTTTGCTGCTTAATATTTTTAAATAAAAAAGTGGCCACTTGGAAAACTAGTCTTACTGGCCAATGGCCGCTAATGAAATTTCCCAATTTTGCCCTATATTGTTTTTGTGTTAAGGTGCAAGTTGATTAGGCACCCACCTGGCGCACAATTTCTAGATAAACAGGTGTTTCGAGGTGGTTTCCTGCAATGAGAATCTTTTTCGCGCTATTTAGAGCGATACCACGCAGAGGGCGACGAGTACGTACTTCAACAGGATCCAGTCCGGGTAGTTATGTTTTGTTTCTTTTTTAATTCCGTGGAAAACTCGTTTTTCGACAACCCTTGTATTTCAAAATCTACTTCTTTTATAGTTTCAAAGGTTAGGATTTTTTTTAACCAACTTTTTTTTTTAATTCTAACCTACATCAAGTTTTATGAATCTTTATTTGAATATTGAAAAGTCTTAAATGTCTAAGCAATTATTAATGCTGCTATTGAGTATTTTCAGGTATTTTCAGGGTATTTTGTGAACACATAGTAATTTAAAATATACTGCAAAATTATCCAATTAATAATGTTTTTTCACTGATTTTTTGTACGAGCAGGACCTGGCCCTAAACTATGAAAATATAAACGGGCCGGGCTCGGGTGAAACTTTAATACCCACGCCGGGCCGGGCTGAGCCCGTGCATGGAAATTCCTGTAAATGTAGATTTCTAGCATGTTCCACTGGAAGGACATGCTAAAGAGACGGTCATCACGGGTACGAAATTTATTCTGCGAGCCATTGTTTGACCGACAATCATTTTCAGGGAATTTCTTTATCTCTCTTGATCGTTTTCCTCCCTGTTTTAAAACATTGTGAACTCTTTGACAAAAAATGCAAATTTCTGTATGTTTTAGTTCTGAATTTCTTAGTTAAAATTAAACCTTTTAAAGTTCCAAAATAAACGCTAAATAATTATTTAATAGAATTAATTTATGTTTGTTAGTTTTATGACGCCTACCAAAAGAAAAAGATTTTTTATTACTTTTTTGGGGCTAAGGGGGGAGGGGCGCCAAATTGAAAATTTGCCAAGGGGCGCAGTTTTTACTTCGCTGGTGCCCCCCCAAAAGTTTTGGTCACGCTACGCCTATGATGAGAGCCGACTGTATTTCAGTTCAAACAAGAAATTTCTTTATAAAACACCATTCATAATCGAATAAAAATTCGATTATGAATGGAATACAAGTCTTTCATTTATCAGACAAAATCTATCAACTAAACAAAACTTTCCTTATCTCAAATAGTGGTACCAGACTCTTTGGTTATTCCAAAGCGTTTACGCACTTTATACATCACGGTTATAATTCAATTCTTAAACACCTGATTTCTAAAAAATCAATTAAAAAATGTTTTTTGGATTTCATTTATTAAATAAATCATAAAAAAATAATTAACAAAATCATATTTTGTTTTAAATATGGTTTACTGCTAAAAAGCAGTTTGTTGCCAATCGGCAACACTGAACTTTAATTGAAAAAATAATTTTCATAGATGAATATCTATAATATTAAACACACATGAATTTTAAGAGCTATCAAGAAGAATTAATTTTACGTACTCACTACAGAACAAAATAGGATATTTCACAAGATTCTAATCAAAATAAAAAACATATGTAGCAACATTTGAAGGAAAAAAAAACAAAAACTTTTCTTAGTTTTTAAACACAAGTGCTGCCATCTACACGTTGAAAATTGATTTAATAATATTTTCAATATCCATTTTATTGACAATACTAGGCAATAGAGCATAAATATTATTTTATTAGCATTTAGGAAGACTAAATTGGGTATGTTTCCGAAAGGCAAAATACGCCATTTAAGGGTTAATCCATTGAGTATAGACGTCAGATGTATGTACTAATATGGCTACCAAAGAGGACTCATTTTTAATTATTCCCATACCCACTATTTCAATAAAATATTCGGGTACGTGCAAAAACATAGTTTCCAACATTTCTATTCAAACACCACGAGAAAATAAGTTTAAAAAAAATCAAACTTGCCAAACTTTGTAATTCTTTTGACCCATTAAAGCCGGGGTTATTTTTCTCTTTTAAATAAAAAACTGCTTTAAATAAAAAACATGCATTTCGCAGTTTTTTAAAGTAGCAATTTTAGTCTGATTTTATCACGAAGTTTATATCATAAAGTCATATAAAGATGATGTTTCCATTCAAAAATACTGGCATTCCAACAAGAAAATTGTTTCAACTTTTCGGTAGCTTTAGGAGTTTAATGGATTAAGATGGTCCGAGACACATTTAAAAATATTTTTTATTTATTGATTTAAAATTTTGAAATTTTTAATGATGCTTAATTGTATTATTTGTAAACAAAATCACTTGAAAAAACTTCCCATATTTTTTTAAGTTACATTTTAAAATTTATTAAAAAAATAGAGTAATTTAAAATCGTTATAACACAAAATATTACTTCTAGAATTTCAAGTTTATTTTTTCAATTAAATTAACAGCAATATATAAGCTTTAATTATGAATCAGTATTTAAAAAAATATATTAATTTACATACAAATTAAAAATATTTAAGGAATGGTGTAACTTTAAAAAAAAAAAAAATCATGATTTCAAAAGTATTTTTTTTTTTTTTTTTTTTTTTTAATTTGCTGAATCAAAATTAAAGTAAGGCTACTGAAAAAGACATGTTGCAAGTTTAAACCATTTACTTTAATGGTTCTTGACTTATAACAATTTAAAATACGAGAATGGTAAAAAAATAAAATCCATCATGAAATTAAACGCATTCTCACAAGAAGTCGTTTACGTGACAACTAGTGCTTGAAAGCTAGGTTTTAAAAACGAACCAAAAAAACGAAAAAATATATATTTACTGTTCCAATCAAATTAGAAATATGATTTAAACGTTATTTTAAGCACAAAAAAAAAAAAAAAAAAAAAAAAAAAATGCAATTTTTCTTTTTTTTTTTTTTTTTTTTTTTAAGTTTGCGGATTTTTGTGTACCGGATCCCTTAATCAATTATCCTCAGAAATTTTTAAACTAGAAATATTTTTTTTATAAGCTTATTAAGATAATTCTAATTCTAATTCTAATATGAAATATATATATATACAAAGTTTCTAATATAAATTTAATTTTTAAAAATCAAATGTTGGCAACTATGTTTTTACGCGTGTCGAAATGATTCATTCTAATAGTAAAGTCATTTATTCTGCCCATCCCTACTCAAAACGTAATGGAGGTATGAATATAGAGGAGGAGATATATATTGTATATTGTCTATCAGTTGTGAGGGAAGTAACTGAGGAGGTTGATACACGATGTCAGCTGTTTCTTTTTATCGAAACTCCAGTTCCAGATTACCGCCAATGAAAACTTCCACCAGTAAACTTGAACAGGAAATTTGGTCTTATTTTAGCGCCGTATTGATAAAAAAATTCCTCTCACAAATATGGTAAAAAATTTCCATTTATTTTTACTGGTATGAGTTTACCCAAATAATATAATCTGTTTACTGACACTGACAAGAGGTTGTATTCGTTGTCATTGTGTGGTGTATTTACACTATATAGCTAAAGGTGATCGGCTACTTGCGATTTTAGACATTTTGTACATCCAAATATTGTGTATTCTATATTGACACTTATCAATGGCTAAATGAATGCAGCCTCTCATATTTTTGCTTCATTTTGGAATAGCAAATTTTGAGCTTATTCTACCAACGGATCACTTTCAAAGTTTTCAAGCTATGTTTTTGAGACTTTTGCAAAAGTTGCTCTATACGTTTAGCAAACACAATATGCAAATGGATTTTTGATAGCGTTTACGCATGCGCAATGAAAAATTATTTAGTAAATCTACTCATTTTTCATTCAAATTTCATTATTTTTAAATTCTGATTACAGGGTATTATATGCAATATTTTTTGTCATATTTTCGAAAAAGAAAATTATTTTATACTAAGAACTCTGTACATTATAAGAAAAAACTTGAAAAATTTTGGGGTTTTTTTTATAAAAACCTTTTTTTATAAAATATTTTTTTATAAATTTCTCTACAAGTATGAATGCTATTCGCATAAAAATGAACACAGTTTATTACAATAAGTCACTTAATCATGATCTATATTTTGAACGCTTTTGTTACATTAGTTTTGACAGGGTTATCCAAAAGATAATCGTTCATTTTCAATTTGTTTACGGTCCCTATGGAGTTTCGGGAAAAAATCTTCACGGAAATGTGTGACTTGTACTATTATGTTTACACACTTAGAGTTTCAGGATAATTCCTCATGTATATTTCTGGATATTTAACAAAATGTCTGAAATTGCAAATAGCCGGTCACCTTTGGCCATATAGTGTATTACCACCGAAGTAGACTCTCACAGTAAAAGTTAATATCAGTTTTTGGCCATTATTTTTCATTGAAATTCTCCATTAATGAGGCGTTTAAATTGAGAGAAATTATCTGCATAAATTTATTGGTGGAAGTTTGTCGCGATAATAATGAACACCTGAGAAAGCGATTACAATTGAAACTTCACTATTTTTAGGATATGACAGCTCTTTTTTCTTAGTAGTTCCATGCATAATATATATGTCCCAGTGGATTATTATTATTTTTTTTTTACTCGTACAAGGGTTGCCAATTTGGCTACAATTTTCATACAAAAATTCCAAATTTATACTAGAGATTCGCAAATAAGAATTTTTAGTTTACTTAAACACGAAATGCCTGTCATCAATTAAACTAATACTTACAATTCAAAATTTCTCATAAAAATACAAATTGTCAATATAAAAAAAAGGGGTGGCTAAACTGACAACCATTACGGGTGTATTTGAAAAAAACGTTTTTCCACCTTCAACAGCTCGAAATTTTCTGATGCAATGTCAGGCACATTTTTAAAATTAGAAACATGAAAATTGCTGAGGGGATTTTTGAAGAGAGTAGAAGGTGCCGTGTGATGTCATTTTACGTTCAATTCATTAGAATTTGATTTATAAACAATTACATTTTCAGCATGACCCTTTTTTTTTCGTTCACAGATTTTCCGCATCGGAAAAATCGGTTCAAAATGCCGTTTTTGATTGCTTTCTTTGCAATATTTTCTGCATTTATCAAAGAATCGACAATCACGGCAGCTTGTTTACTTTCTAAATAAGACAATTTGCCAGTTTGATGCATTTGAGAGCAAAAATGAATTAAAAAATAAATCGGAAAATAAACAGTTTGAATCGAAATACACCTTTAAACGTACTGCTTTTTGAGAAATATTTGCTACTACATAAGCATATACATACTCCATACATTAGAAACATTTCAAGAGAAATCTACTACAAAGAAAATTTTTTGTAAATTACAATCTGATTGAATTTAAAAGTAACCGCCAGTCTCTTAAACAAAAGATTAAGGTTGAGTATCACGGTGATTGACACCGAACTTTCCATTTTCGGCAGCGTCAACCACGGGTGACTGACAGGGTAAAATATGATATTATATAAAAAAAAAAATTTAATTTCTTAAATACTTACAACAATATAAATATTTTAGTTTCATATCATATTTAAACTGTCAATCAATGCTGGCTGCCGCGGATAAAAACTGAAGGTTCAGTGTCAGTCACCAGTGACAGACATGGCACACGATGTGTTAATATTTTCGATAAAAGTACATTTACCTTTCAACAAAACTTTTTATGATGCTGTCTCCTCTATTTTGGCATTTGACAGCAAGCAGATATTCTTGTACAAAAACTCTAGTCTGTGGATGTTTGCCGAAATCCTGATGGTTGGGAAAAACATAAAAAAAGCCAATTAGCTCTAATATTCTTTAATGTGTCATGAAATACATTCAATGATATAAAGAAATTTAGTAAAATTTACAGAAACGGTATACTAGATGGTTTAAAATAAAAGATGTATAAGTGACATATTTGCTTTATAAAAGTAATCACTGTAAAAGAGCTTTAATATATCTTTAGTTAACCCTTTATCTACCGAATTATGAAAATTTCACATTCATGAAAATTTTACATTCTAAAGCATTTTGCGTAAATTGTTTAACACTAGAACCGCCATTAGGGGTCAAAATGACCCCTTTCATATTGATAACAGTCGATTCGAACCAGAAATTTCATTGTAAAATATGTAAAAGTATGCAGCAGAAAAATAGACTTATTAAATAAGTTAAATAATTTAAAATTAAAATTATGGTGAGAAACACATTTTGTAAAACTTGAGTAAAAAACCCGGCGGTTCTAGTGTTAATTTAAATTAAAAGATTTACAGTGGCGGTCAAAAGTTTCCGACCAGTTAATTTCTTTGTTTTATTTACCAGAAGGTTTCAGCAAAAAAGAAGCACAATTGCTTCAAAAGTTAGGAATGTGTAAATGATCTCTGATCACGTGATCATTTTGATTGGATACTATGGATGCTTTATGCAAAGGGATAGAATTCGAAGTTCGCGTGTGCACAAGTTTCCGAACACTAATCTTTCCTTAGTTTTTTTCTATCGGTAAAAAGTTTTTTAGTCGTGTTTGTGAATGAGTCAACGTGAATAGCATAGTTTAAATTCAAAATTGTAATGTTCAATAAATATTCTCCGTAAATGAGTGATTAGTTTGTCGCTAAAGGGCTAATCTTCTCGAGGTATTGCGGTAAAGTTATCGATCGGTAAATCGACTGTAAGCGATATTTTAAAAATATATAAAGATGACCTGGCCTTCAGGATTTTGTGAGGTCCAGAAGACTTTAAAAAATTACTATTCTCGTTGATAGAATTATCAGGAGAAAAAGAATTTATGACCCTCATAAAAATTCCGTCGCAATATATGGCTATTTACAAAATGAAAATATTGTTGAAATAAGTCGGTCTATCGTGTCAAGATGCTGACGTAATACAGAACTTAATGGAAGTGTCGATGTTCAAAAATTTTTCGTAGGTAAAAAAATATAAACGTACCGACTGGCGTTTTCCAAAAAACACAAAGTCTAGTATAGTGAAAACTGGACAAAAGTGCTATTTTTCCATCAATAGAATTTGAAACTTTTTTTTGGAGTGATGGCAGACACTATGACCCATGACCTAACAACAAAAAATGCGATTCAACATATGTTATTCCTACAATGAAGCATGGCGGAGGACACCTTATAATGTGGAGAGTATTTTCATCAAAAATTGTCGGTCCGTTATTTAAAACCCACGGCAAGATGATCGATGCAATGTATAAGGATATCTTGCAAGATTATTTTCTGCCTTATTAGATGAAAATTTTAGTCGCAACTATTTGTTTTAGCATGATAACGACATAATGATTATATGCAAACCTACGCAAGCAATGATTTTCGCACGAAAATGTTTTGTTTTTTAAATGCCCAGCTCAATTGCCCAGCATGAATCCAATAGAAAGTTTTTGGAAAGAAGTTGGCAAACGTCTGCCGAACTATAAATATTGCAGTATAGATTCTAGAACTATAAATATTGCATATTATTGAAACTCAGCAGAAAATTCCAAACAATTGCAAGAAATGTAGATAAAACGTACCATAGACGATCTTTAACCGTTGATTGTATGAATGTCATGTTACTGCGCCGTAGAACTTATTTCTAAAGGTAATAAAATACTAATACTATAAAATATTAATTATAAATGTTGTTGGCCGCTGAAGTTTTCTATTACAATACATTTTCTAAAAAACTTGCGAAGGTGGCCGGAAACTTTTGAGAACATGCGTTTTCCATTGTACTTAATTTTCTCAAATAAATTTATTGATATTTACATGTTATTCCACAAGTAAGTTCCTAACTATTATGTCAATAAAATGTATAAGTATCACTTTGAGATTCCTGTTCATATGGGTATAGTTATAAATTAAGTGAAAATTTTTTGGTGACCGGAAACTTTTGACCGCCACTGTACATAATCATTTAATAAATTTTTGAAGGATTTTAGAAAGATTGGAGGATTTAGAAGGATTAATTAAATTTGAATTTACAGGGATTTCATGCAATATTTATAACCCCACTCAAATCTTTTATTTTAAATTGTTTTCTTAGTAATTTGTAGAATTATAAAATGTACAAATATGATGTTCTTATTTCCGAATGGAAAAATCCCTATCCCCCTCCCTCAGCGCCAGAAAGCTGAAAAGATGCAAAGCCAAAAGAATTCATCCTTTTATTTATTTATTTTATTTTTTTTATTTATTTATTTATTTATTTATTTATTTATTTATTTATTTATTTATATTGTAACCAATAATGCTTTTGGAACAAGATAAAGTAATGTATTTGTAACTCATTCTAAACAGTATTACAGCTAATTGATGTATTAAAAGAATTTTATAATAAGTAATTTTTACGGTACTTATAAGTACCGTCGGTAGATAAAGGGTTCCTATGGGTCTCGTTATTTTCCAAGTAAAATATCAGCATTTTAATAAAAAAATAAATAAATAAATAAAGTTGAAATTCAAACTCGTGAAATTTCATCGTATTTAAGAAGAGATTTTCTATAAAAAAAAAAAAAAATACTAGTACCGAAGAATTTCCTGTTCTGGTAGATCAAGAGCCCGTAGGAACCCTGGATTAACTATTAGGTTGCCTCAAAAGTTTCTTTCTTTTATTAATAAAAAATAACCCATGCAAATTTCGAAAACAGTGAAATTTTATTGAAGAGATTTATATGCTATTCTATTAAATAAACTTTCTTCTACCTATCCAGGAGTCTCATAATGGTTTCTTTCCAAAACATTTGTGATTTGATTTCCAAAATACTTACCGAGGTGATATCATATGTCATTCAAATAATTAATATTTTTTGATGAAAAGAATTTTTGAGAGAGAAAAGCAAATAGTAATCGGACGGAGCAATGTCCGAAGAGTAGGGAGGCTGGATCAGAATGACGCAGTAGAACGCAAGGAATTTGTTTCTCTTCTCTCAATGAAAGATTGTCCGAAAAGCTTCTTTTGCATTCCATGTGCTATTTTAAATTCAACTTGCACGACTTTCTGCAAATAGAAATCTTTTACTCACACTTTGACAAAATTTTCAAAATGAAAATACTACAAAATGGGTTTTTTAAAATATTGGTGTGAACAGAATATAAAAATAGTTAATGGTGGTCAATCTGTTGTAGATTAAAATTATAGACCGCATTTTCAACAGCGAAAAAGATCCTTTTATGATAATATTGGTCCCTATAGATGAAATTTGAATACTTTATAGCAACCAAGAACGCAAACAATCTTGATACAGTGGTAGAAATGCCCTATTCCTGTCGCTAAATTCAGACTCCTATAGAAGAAGTTTTGTTCTCTATTTGGTAAAATTGAATCTACAACAAGATACTTCACCAAACTAGACAAACAATTCTAAAAACTACTATTCGCAACTGGGTGAACTGAAGGCAACTATTGCCAAGAAGCACCCCGAATTATCAAACAAACAAAATATTGTCTTCCATTATGAATTATGACAACTCCATTCCACGTTTATCTTTGACCGTCCTAAACAAACTCCTTACAT
This sequence comes from Maratus speculifer, assembly GCA_964019185.1. Taxonomy (NCBI): domain Eukaryota; kingdom Metazoa; phylum Arthropoda; class Arachnida; order Araneae; family Salticidae; genus Maratus; species Maratus speculifer. Next base: position 423,142,255 of record OZ025289.1, on the reverse strand, counting down.
TCGATTAATACATTCTGTTAAATTAATTTTTGTGATTCCTGTTAGATTAATACAATTTCGTATGCAGCGTTTTCTGCAGTTCCATATATTGATTTTCGATTTATTCTGTTGAGCTGATCCATAAGTATCAGACCAGATTATGTGATCGTTAATGATATTTGGGTTAAATAGTCTTCCAGTGTTCGTGTCCAGGATGGCTCAGTTGGAAGAGCATTGGTGTTCTCAGCTAGTACATCCCTGGTTCGAATCCTGGCCCGGAATATTTTCACCCACTTGGAAAATTTACATATGTTATGAGACATTCTGATCCATCCTTCCTACTCTCCAGACATTGCTCCGTCCGACCACTATTAGTTTTTTTCTTTCAAACATTCTCTTCAGCATTTTAAATATGCATTTAGAGCCGTCCAGATATTTTTAAAAAAGTTGTCGAAATAAAAATAATAAATTAATTTCTGCTATAACTTAATATTTAATGAATTTTGTAAAAATATTAAACATCCAATTATAAAGATATTAGCTTTGTTTTTCATTTTCCATCTTCATATGATTTCTAAATTTTTATTTCTGTACCATTTTATGATTAAATTCTTTTTATTTCATTTTTTGTTTGTACCATCTATATTTAAAATGTATTTATGAATCTTGATTTATTTAGATTTCCTGCCAACTTTTATTCATTAAAATGTTTTCTGAATTTTACTATAACAATTATGTACATATTATTGTAAACTTTAAGTAACAGATTTGTTTTACGAACTTGCAAGTTATTTTTTCAATAATTAAAGTTTTCAAAGGTATTATATAATATATATGATGACTTAAGAAGCCAAGGTTTACAAATGACAAAAATTCGATTTTGAGTAAATTGAATTCAAAGATAATTGACATTAAATTGGAACATCAATAATAATTAACTTGTTTGAAATAGGAAACGGCTGCTTGTTTCATTGTGGTCTTTGAACTCTCATTTCAATAACTTTTTAAAAAAAAAATAGAGTACAATTTTCTTTACATTTATAATTAATCAATATTTATTATTATTCGACAAAAGTGGCTTATCTCTAGAACGCAGCAAATAATAAGAAAATCACGTTATCTGAAAATAAAAAAGCATATTACCAGGTCGTCTGTGCACTTACTTCATTTTTTCAATTTTGTCACTTATATCTATTGACTTTTGGAGTCTTTATATACAGTGATGTATTATCAAAAGTTAAAAAATAAATAAAATTAAGAATGTTTAAATGTTTTAATATATAATGGAAACTATCATCAATTTTACAATAAATTAATAAATAAATTTATGCTTAAAAATGACAGGATAATTCAAATATGGATAAATACATTAACATCTCCAGTTGTTGTACCAGTAGTGGATTTCATTTTTTTATTGTTATTATCTAACGTTTTTAAAAAGCATTTAAAAATTGTTTATCAAACCGATTTAAAAATCTGTAAAGGATGATAAAATCATTATTTGTATTTCTGTTGCAATTTAATATTTTAAGGAGTTTTGTAAAGAAATTAAATTGTTCTATAATGATGATATTATGTAACAAATAGAAAATTAAATACAATTTAGAGAAATTGTTAATTTAGTTCCTCTAATTAGACTTTCCAATGATTTTTTTCACAAGCATTTGTTACAGTTACATATTGATTTCTCAGCTACTAGTAATTCAAATTCATTTCGCAGTTTCAACAATTAAATTTGCCAAAAACATAAACGTGTAGAAGACTTTGACTGCAACATAAAATGAGCAATTTACAACGAATCAAATGCGAAATAAAACGCTGCAATATGTTACCATGTTGTGTTTCAATATCCGCTGGACAATAGGCGTGCAAATGTCTAAGACCACAGTAGATCTTGGATTTTCACGGCAGTGCTAGAAAAAAAGAAATAGAATTTTATTTTCACATAACCCAGAACTGGTGCGATATTGACTTAGGAATTTCTAACTTTTTTCTAACTTTATCATAAATTCATATGTATGTTACGGTTAATTTGATAAATTAAATAATTTTAATAATCAATTCTTATTAATAAAAGCCACGTTTTTTGGTAAATTTTATAAATGTTGCATATTAATCAAATCTGTCGGCTATTATAAATAATTACCTATGAAGGTTAGTCAATATAATTCATTAAGCTTAGTTACGAATACATACATTACGAAAATGTGTGATATCATAACTGTTTGAATCTGATAACAAAAATAATTGTTAAAAGACAATAATACTCAATTAATACTCAATTAATACTCAATTAATAAATATTCTGTTAATAAGACGCAAAAGACTAAACAGTTTAAAACAATTATTTTATAATTACTGAATGAATTAGATAAAAAAATTTAAACACTGAAATATTCAAAAACAAATTATACAGCTTTGAAATGCATACTTTTAACAATAAAGATTTAGGGGAAAAAACGTACGCAAGATAAAAATCTCAAGCTAAATGAGTTGAAATTTATTATATTTACCTCCTTGATTGGTAATTAGTAGTAATAACCGGCTAATTTGATATATTCTCGTAAATTTATCATTTTAACCGGTTTGTTTGGATATCATTTGTTATTATTAATAATAACCAATTAACCCTTTCGGGTCCGAATTTTTTTCAATTTTTAGAAAAAATTACCTTTACATTAATAACTTTAACACTAGCAATCTAAATAGATTAGATAGTGTTTAACAAATATCTTATTGTCTGAAAGATAACGAATGTTGTTGTTTTGAACACTAGTCAATTAATATTCATATGACAATAGGCTAAGGAAAAATTTTTGGAAATGTTTGGAAAATATTGTATTACAATAAAATTTCCCTTATATTACAATTTTCTAATATTTTTTGCACTTTATTACACATGATTCTTTCAGAAAAGTAACTTTCATTTTTAATTTAAAAAGTGAAATGTATGTTTACAAGAAAAGAATCGCAAAGACAATTAATAAAGTAATAATAATTAATATTATTATTACTAAAGGCCTAAACATGAATGATGTTATATAGTGAATGCATAAACATATACTAACATTACTTCATGTAGATAGTAGCAAAAATATATCTTAAAATAAAATAATACTCACTTAAAAGTCATGTATTATTAGTAGTACGACACCAGACCCGAAAGGATTAATCAAATTGACCGTAACATATAGACAATGTAATTATGAGCATATTTTAACTGGTTTTAAAATAAAATTAATATTTACAAACTATATAATTTTACTATAAATTTTAAGTCTGTAAAATTTAACTACCACATGTATCGCGCATTTGCGGCAACAATGTTAAAGCTCAAAAATCACTATTTCTGAATTAATACCACAGGGACAATTTTAACGATGTGAACTTTTACAAAGTACAGCGTCATTTTTTAGCTTTCAAAATTTCCTTACAAAACTGATTTTAGAGCAAGAACATCATAAGTGAAACTGGAGTTTACTTTTGATTTGAGATTAAAAAAAGCTATGTAATATACATTTCTGCCTTTAACATCTTCATTTCTGAAGCTAAAATAATAATACAAATACTTATTCATTGGTTTTTTCCAAACAAAGTGATATTGCAAATAACAGAAAAAATATATTTTCTGAAATTAATCCTTAGGTAATTTAGGTTCAAAAATATGGATCTGAAACTAAAAATCCCCTTTAAAACAACAATTAAATAACCATTAATCTAAATTAACGCAATTACAAATTTAAGAACTTTTAAACAAGTAAATAATCTATAAATCCTCAAAAAAATATTGAAAAAGATTTAAACAAAATACCTATGAAAATTTATCACTTTCTTAGTTACACTGTCTTTTGGACATTTTTAGGCATTTTGCGAACATTTTAAACATAAAATAACATTTATTTTATGAGGAATTCAGTTTAGGTGCAAGCATTTATTCGTTTGCTTTCAACGCAAAAAACATTCAGCTATTAAGGAGTGATGTAAAAAAGGAAAAAAAAATCAGACATTTTAATTTTTATAAGTAAAAGAGCAGAGGTCCCCGAATGGGGACCTAGAGACCGAAGAGTTTAAACCTGTCCTAGGCCATGTTGTTAGTGAAATTTCATGACTTTCCATGGAGAAAAACTTGCATTAAGCAAAACTTGCATAAAAACAAAGAAATGCATTAATAAATAAGCTGAATCAAAATTATACACAAATGTGTGCAATTGATAAAATTCCCTTTGAAATCTTAAGTATAGTCGCCCCAGATGCTTTATGACAAGAAACATTATCGTCTTGAAAAAGCGATCATCAATAGTAAATTACAAATTGGGAGATGCATAAACGCTCTCCTATAATGTTTAAATTGTTTTGAGCATTTACTGATTCTCAGAGAATTAACATTTGGCTAATTACATCAATAAGTTTTCCAATTCCCTCCTATACTATAACCCAAAAAAGTTGGACAGATTTAGAGTACTTTTCATTATATCTTTCTCTTTTTCTACGTTTTATGTAAATATAGCAAACTTTAATCTTTTTTATACCATTATTTTCGAATATGAAAGGTTGGCTTATTTAATCGGAGATTTTCTCTATTAAGTATGACAAATTTTTAAACTAAAATATAATGGCATCAAAAAAGCACAAAAGTTGGCAGCTATGCTAGTATCCATCAGAACAAAAATGGGAACATACAATTCTTGATTAATGTCAAAATATTACTTGAGACCAATGATTAGAAGCTGGGTGAAAATGTATCCTACCGAGGACTCGAACCCGGAAACTTTTAGTTTAACTCAGCCAAAAGACTCTGCGTTCAATCCCCGGCTTTTGGAAGCGTTTGCGCGCAGTTGGAAGAAATAAGGAAATTAAATTATTACTTGTATGATTTATTTGCCAATCAGAATTATGAGTTAAAATAATAAAAAATGGTACATTCATAAGCAGTCTAACTTATATTCTTTTCCCCATTCAAATCTTTTTCTTAAAAAAAATTCTTAGTGTTAATAATATTTTTTTAAAAATTGGAATGGACCAAAATTTTTATAATTTGGACTGTTTACTATTTTATCATTTTTTATTATTTTAACATATCATAGTGATTGGTAGCTCCTATAACATATTTTGGAAAAACAAAACAGTTATTTACTGTACAAAACAATATATTTAATTTTTTGTTATTTTTATTTTACACTTCATCTTTTAATCAATAATAATGAACTGAAACGATTTAGTAATCAAGCAAATATACTGGAATGTAAATAATTATTTAAATAATAAATTATTTCCATAGTAAGTAAATAAATTAAAACATAAAAAAATACATTTAACACGACTAAACACGAAAACTAGAACTCTTTAAAATACTATACATAATAAAGTTATACTATTTTAAAATATCTAAATAGATTACTTAATTAATAAATATTATTTATTAATCCTAATCAATATTAAAACATCTTCTTACTCTACCTACAGATTAAATGATGATTAAATGAAAATACAAAAAAAAAAGTAACGTGTGTTAACATTAAACTAGAATTAGTTAAAATCAAAATGCGACACATAATAACATCATACTTAATGAAAGTATCTTAATCGACATTCGAATCATAAATAATATTTAGTAATTTGAATAAAATTTTAATTAACTTCCTTCTTACTCTACAGAATTAATAATAAATATATATACATATATATAAACTATTTAACATGGTTAAACATGAAAAAAAAAACACCTATATCTATTTGAAACCCGAAACAGAGCATGATAATTAATGGAAACGTCTTAATCGATGTCTTAATGGTGTTCTTACCCAGCAGAAGAAATCACAGATTTCTGAGGTGGGCGTCGTCCTTTCTAAAAGGACTGCAACTACAGTAATTACTTCCTCGGCGATCATTCTCGACATCCAAGTCTGGCCCTGGAAAGGAAAACACATAAGTTGATTTAAACAGTCAGGTCATTAGAACAAAGACAATAATGATGATAATTATAATGGATAAGATACTGCAGATGATTCATTTTTAATAAGTAAACCAAACAAAATATTTAAGACGCAATAATCATAATGATCCACAATGAATCAAAAACTATTAATAAACAGTATATTTTTAAAATATCTAGAAAAAATTTAAAGAGAAATCAAGCGTGCAGGAACAAACAACAATCACATAGGCGTTAGCACTGTCGCTGCCATTGAAATATAAAGGCCTGAGGATACGAATTGTGACATCACTAGTCGACCAACTTCTCACTAGGGTTGGAATTCACACAGGAAAATTTTGAATAGCAATTGTATTTTATTTTATTTGTGGAATATCTATCACCGTACAAAACAATAATAAGTACCGTAGTTTCGCGTAGATAAACCGCAGCTCAAACAATTCATTTTCGACCCAGAAAATCCATTTAGTAATTTAAGATAAATATGTACCGTGATACAACATGTTAAATTTCATTTTTGAAAATTTCTGGGTCGAAACAGAATTGTTTGAGCTGCGGCTTACCTACACGAATTTACGGTAATTAGATTTAGTAGTGAAAGTTTGAAATCTCCCAATAAAAATTCTGTCAGATGTGGCAACACTTTGGCATTCCTCATCTGGCTAAATTTTTATTTAGGGATGCCGAATTCGCACTTGTAAGCAAGAATTCCAACACTGAAGTGAGAAGTCGGTCGATTAATGGTGACGTCACAATTCATGTCCTCTGGCCTTGAGTATTTCGGTGACAGGGGCACTGGCTCTGCGGAAGAAGCAAGTGTATAGCTAACATTACTGCTAGATATCACTGCATGCTATAACTTCTCTATTAAACATTTTCATGTTTAAAAAACATGCTTTAGAGATAAATGTCATAAATTAACAGGATTAATATTAACGTTGAGAAATTTATATTATTTTGTTACTCTTTCTTCAATACATTCAATTACACAATCGGAGACTTGGACTTAATAGCATCTAAAAAAAACTATATTCGAAGTTGAAAAAACTAATTGATACACTATAAAAAATACCAAAAATCTTGACAGTAAAAGACACTTTATTTTTATGCACTCTTTTTTAAATCTTAAAAATATATTAATTTCTACAATTTCAAAATATAAAGAAAATTTAAAGAGATTATTATGCATTTTCACTTGTGGTTATATGTATTATTTTTTTCATAGATCAAGAGACTATTGTGTCTGCCGAGAGAAGAGGTAAGAGGGGGGAGGTCTCAAAATTTCAAACAAAACCACAAAAAATCCCTTTTTCCCACAAACTTAACGTTTTCCCCTCAAAGGAGGGAAATTTCCTACGAGTTACCATCACTGCCTGTATCAAATGATAATATTTCGAATTGCGCAGGAAAAAATCCTTATAAATAAAATAAAATATAAATTATACCGAAGTAAGTTAAATTAGGAAATTACATAGGTTTAAATAAAATTTCTGGTGTCAAATATTTTTTAAAATAAAAGTTGAGTAAAATTCTCGGTACTTTTTAGAGCTAAAAAATCAAAACTTTTTTCAATGCATTTGAAATAACCCTAAAAATTATTCTCAAAACATAAAGAGTATATTAACAGATTGAAAAATATAACTTAAGACAGACTTGAATACATTTTTTAAAGTAAATAAAATTTATATACAAAAAATTCAAACACTAGAAAAAATTTGAAAATACAAAAGTAAACATTTCGCCAAGCTACACGTAAGGCTTCGTCAGTACAAATAATAATTCATTGTAAAACATTGTCTTGATTTGTTCCAATGTTTGTTTTGCAATGATTTATTATTTGTACTGACGAAGCCTTACGTGTAGCTTGGTGAAACGTTTACTTCTGTATTTTTAAATGTTTTCTAGTGTTTGAATTTTTTGTATATAAATTTAATTTATTTTTTAAAAAAAGTATTCAAATCTGTCTTAAGTAATATTATTCAATCTTTTAATAGTTTTTAAATTCAGACATTAAATGTATGTGTATTGCAAAATAAAGAAAGTAATTTTACCTTGATGAGAACATCAGATATGATATCAAGGGAAGATTTAAACACCGCATCGTCCTGTAAAGGCGTTGTTATGACTAAATCTACCAAGTTCTGTAAAGAAAAAAAAAGATGTGTATAAGACATTTAAGTAGTCAATCCAAGAAAAATGACAAAATAAATAAATGAAAGATAAAACAATCTGTCGAACAAATTGCAATTTTCAACACATTCAATATTTTTTGGAATAATAATAATAATAATAATAAATCAAAAATAAAAACATTATGACTGTTTCCTATAAAACAGATGATTAGTTGAAACTGGGCCTTCAATTAGCTAACTGCAACAATTTTTTGTCGGATAGATATTATCTTATTGCATTTATAGAATTTTAATAAAGATACGTTGTACTAAAATCTATTTTTGATTACAATGGGATTTATTAAGTAATAAATAAATCTTGTACTTTTAAAAGGTTTTGGGGAAACAGTTAAACAATTTTTCAGAAATTTAAAAGTATAAATTACTGTTTTAAACCTGAGATCATCAAAAATTCATAGTAGCCCATAGATTCAGATTAACACACTGTAAATCATAGAGGTAGATGGAAAATAGAGACGTAACCCTTGCTTTAATATGCTTGATCTTTAAAGCTACTCAACAAAAAAGATCAGCCCTCGTTCACGTGTTTATTCTGTTTGGACCGAATGGGGCTATTCGAATTTGAGCGATAATCGACCGTTTTCATATTGCAAACCCCTTTTTTGAGAGTATGTCCCACATCTATTTTCCTTCTATCTCTGTGATGTAAATTGCCAGCGTACAATAGCGCTTTTTATCTAATGTATATCCATAGCTGCAACTTTTAACGTTTTTTCTTCTCCCCCCCCCCCCCCCCACTAATATTTAATATCGAATTTTGCCAAAATCCATTATTAGTATATTTATTTTAATCTGAATTCGCTAGTTTAATGAATCAAATTCAATTCAACAAATATGACTCATTAGAACAATTGTCATTGCTCATAAAAATGAAGAAAACGTGATAATATATAAATGTGAAAATTGGTCATTTGTTTGGAATATTCTTTTTAAAAACTTTAATTATATGATATTAATTGTTAAGAAATATCAGCATGTTTAGCTAAAATGGCTAAAATGGCAGGCTTATAAACTACGAAAAATAAATAGGCTCTAATGTCTCTAATAGCGACTTTTATAATAGATCGATCATGGCAAATAAAGCTAGTCATAAAAAAGCACTTTTTCTGTCATTAAATGTGAAATAATAGAATCACAAGTAATTTCATTTTATTTGCTTGCCTTCGCATGCCATTACATGTGTGATGCAAATAAAATAAAATATTTGTGACATACTGGTTTTCCAAAAAAAGTGGAAAAACTGTAATTATAGAACCAGCTATTTTTGCACAGAAACCAATACGCAATCCATTTATTTAAACAACAAAACTATTTCAATCTACTTCAAGCCGAACTTTTCATTTTACCAATACCAAATGAAAATATTTCAACTCGAATTAGAAATGTCTTCATAAAATAAAAATAATAAATACATATCATAATACATATAATAATATCTGCTTTCCACTACACAGAAAGTAACTTGTAGTTAACCTCAGCATGTACATCAATTTCATAAAATGTGAAATAATTTATTATTATTAAAACGCGCCCCAAGCAATGTTTCTCCATATACCATTATCTGATGAAATACTTTTGTGTGGCCATATAAATTAATAAAAAAACTCTTTACACACATATACACAAAAGAGAATCGTGGAAGGGGGGGGGGGTCAATTATAAAAATTTATGTTCTAAACGTGATGATGGTAACTTTTACCAATTTTGGTGCTATACTTAAATTTGAATTCAGCAAGGTAACCCATGGAAATTTTCGTTGCAGTAAGTAACTGCATTATTGTTAAATTTATAAACAAGAATTCGTGTTTGCTTTTAGCTAAATAATTTGTAAACTTACTTTCTTAAATAAAAATTATTTGCTGTAGTGTTTCTTCTATCCATTAAAGTTTGTCTCGCCTTTTTTGAGACAATTTGTATAAATGTGACTTTTTTTTTTCAATGTTATTTCAAGTTTGTTTATTTTTGTTACTTCATGTTTTTTTCGTGTTTCTTTGGTTTATATATTTTAGGTTTTGCAACTATAAGATTACAAACGCTGTTTAAATTATTCATACCTTATATAAAATGTTGATTTTAATTAATAGAAAATAAATAATATTACGTTTTAATTGATTAAAATAATTCACTTAACCAATGATTCTAATAAGCGGTGACTACTGGATTAGTTATCAACAGTTATTCTCCTCTCCTCTCCTCCACTCTCCAAAGCCGAATCCTGTCTGCTCCATTAATACCACACGATTTTTCTTTAGAATAATTTCTTTCTCTATTGCTGTGTTGTTTATAATAGAGACATTTAGGTGGAACATAAAAAAAAAGAGTTTTAAAAATTTTTTATTTATGATAAAATTATAGAATTAAAGGCTAGTTTGAAAGAAAAGCTACAATTTTTTCAAATATATTGTACTTATACATTTATAGTTATTTTATGTAACAATATTGAAATGTTTTCCTTATAACGAAAATCAACTTTTTTTTGTTTTTTGTAATAATCTAGACCAGGTACAAGTGACGCCTTTCTTGTCATGATATGAAATTTCCAATACAATTGTATGCCCCTTTGACATACTGAGAATTTTGCTTCCAGATGTATCAATGATTCTTAAATAACATCATTAGACCGGGAGGCGGTAACACAGACAACCACCTCATCGAGTTCACGGATGAAAAACTAGGATTAGTTAAATATCGATTCGAATATTAAAACGCAATCGGTCACCCAAGTCATATCTCAGTAGAAAACACTTAAAAATCCAATTTTAGCAGTCAGCTCTTAAGTTTACCATTGTGCTTTCCTGCATCCAAAAATATGACAATATAGAGAACTGGGAGCCCCAACATGCAGTGGTAAACGTACGAGTCAATGACTAAAATCGGGGTTTTAGGTGTTTTCCACCATGATATTGCTTGGCAGACTGATTACGTTTTATTATGGGAATCGAGATTTAACTAATCCTAGATTTTCATACGTGAATTCGATAAGGTGCTTGTCTGTGCTGCCGCCTCCCGGTCTCTATGCATAAGCATAAAAAAAATTACATGAAAAATTGAAACTTTTTATTTTAACTTTGAAATTTACCACACAAGATCCAATACTTACTTTAAGTTCTTTGAGCAAAATTTCGGGTCTTGTACAAGAACATAGCACTTTCTTGAATCTGAATATACTTCTCTGTGAAGAAAATATAAAGAAATGAAGAAAAATTAATATTATTGTCAAAAGAAATCAGTTTTGGTATTTTTTTTTTCAATGTATACATAGTATGTTTTTTTTAAATTTTAATAAAAATAATGTAGAATCATTATATATGTATTCAACACAACAGCAGTCAGTGAAAGTCACATAAATTAGAAAAAACACTTAACTGCATGATGATTTCATTCAATAATAACAGTAAGGTGTATATGCTCCTTAGAATTTTCCTGGAATGCGATGCTATTATTTTAAATTGGAACTTTAGGCTAAGTTTATTTTAATTACAACAGCAAACAGCGAGAGTTTCATAAACTAGAAAAATATACTTAAATAAGTGATACACTATATGGCCTAAGGTTACTAACCACTTGCGATTTTAGACATTTTGTTAAAGATCTAGAAAAATACTTGATATATTATCTTGAAAATCTAAGTGTGTAAATATAATAGTACAGGTCATACATTTCCGTGAAGATTTTTTTTCAAGAAACTTCATAGGGGAACGTCAACAAATTGATAAAAAACGAAAATCTTTTTGGGTAACCCTTCAAAGCTAATATAGCAAAGGCGCTCAAACTGTAAAATATGATTAAGTGGCTCATTGTAATAAAGTGTGTTCATTTTTATGTGAATAGCATGTATACTCGCAGAGAAATTAAGGTTTTCCTAAAAACAGTAACAAATTTTGCCAAGTTTTTTGCTTATAATTTGCAAAGTTCTTAATATAAAAAAAAATGTTCTTTTCAGAAAATATGACAAATAACATAATACCCTGTAATCAGAATTTTTAAAAATAATAAAATTTGTATGAAAAATGAGCAGGCTTACTAAATAATGTTTCACTGCTCATGGATGAATGCAATCAAAATATAGTTTGCATGATGTGTTGGCTAAATGTATAGAGCAGCTTTTGTGATAGTTTTAAAAAACATAGCTAAAAAATTCTGAAATTTATCATCTATAGAAAAAGCTCGAAATCCTTTGTTCCCTAAAGGAAACAAAAACATGAGGGGCTATATCCAAATATAGTAGTATGTGCAATATTGTGTATGCTATATAGAGACTAGTCAATGGATATATGGATACAGCCCCTCATCTTTTTGCTTCATTTTGGGAATAACGGATTTTGAACTTATTTTATCGGAGACAATTTTTAGAGTTTTTTAGCAATGTTTTTGAGACTTTCACAAAAGTTACTCTATACATTTAGCTAACGCATTATGCAAATCACATTTTAATTGCGTTCACGCATGCGTAGTGAAACATTATTTAGTAAATCTGCTCATTTTTCGTATAATTTTTATAATTTTTTTTAATTCTGATTATAGGGTATTATGTACAATATTGTTTGTCGCATTTTTTTTTAACTCTGCAAATTAAAAGCAAAAAAATTGGCAAAATTTGGGACTGTTTTTATAAAAACCTTAATTTCTCTACGAGTTTATATGCTGCCCTCATATAAGTGAATACAATTTAAGCCACTTAATCATAATCTGCAGTTTGAACGCTTTTTCTACATTAGTTTTGACAGGGTTATCCAAAAGATGTTTGTTGTTTTTAAATTTGTTGACGTTCCCCTATGAGATTTCGAGAAAAATTCTTCAAGAAAATGTATGCATACTATTTTGTTTACACACCTGGAGTTTCAAAATAATTCGTCATGTATTTTTCTAAATACTTAACATAACGTCTGAAATCCCAAGGTCCGGTCATTAATGGGCATATAGTGCATATATTCTTTCCTTGTGTACGTAAAAAATAAAACATCCAATTCAGTAAAAAAAAAATAATAATAAATAAAAACGCGAAAATTTAAAGCATATAAAATATTATTCAAGATTGGCCTCCAAAATGTATTTGCATAACATGCAAATGTATTTTGGAGTTCTTTATTAATATATATTCTTGCATATAATATTATATATATTCTTGTCTTTATTAATATATATTCTTGCATATAATATTATATATATTCTTGTCTTTATTAATATATATTCTTGCATATAATATTATATATATTCTTGTCCTTATTAATATATATTGCACTGAACTTAAATCGACATTTGTAAAATAATAAACATAATATTGCACAGTTAAATTGATGCCATTGAGCTCACAGGTTCTTCATATTAATTGTATATTACAGCCTAAATTTTTCAAAGAATAATAACCCAGAAAAATAAATTAAAGGGGGATTATTTAAACTAAATTTGAAAATTAGAAGAATTAGTTACTGTTTTAACGGCATTATTATATACCCTATATAAATGATCTCTCTGTATATTACGAAAGAAGAAAGAAAACTAAACAGAGAAAAATAATCATTTTTTATTTAAAAAAGTATAAATGCTTTGAAATATTTTATTAAGATTTTTTTTTTTTTTTTTTTTTTTTGTAATATGCTCTTCATTTCTAATAAATTTAAAGATGTAGAAAGGATTTAAAGAAAAAAAAAAACTGTACTACTCTGTTATCCCATCGACCGGTTTCGCTAAATTATACAAATCGCCAAACTAATAGCCAAATTATACATATTGACGTAATTTTTATTTTAAATAATAAAAAAAACAAATAATTAGTAGAATATTAATAAAAATACAAATAAAAAGTCGAAATAAAAATCACTTAATGATGTTTTAAACACGTGTATCGTATTTAATGTCATTGAATTGACATCCACGATCATCCATTATTGGCATTTAATCTTATAATTTGGCGATCGTATTTTGGTCGACGGGATAACAGAGTAGTACAAAAAAAAAAACTTAAATTGAAAAGAAATTATGATAAGAATAAGACTTACCTTCCACAGTAAAGAATGCAACCACTGTTCTCTCATATAACTGTTTGACACCTATAAAAATTACATAAAACAGACTTAATTACGATTCTTTCACTTTAAAATTTAATAAAATTTAATAACAAATATACTTAAGAAGATGAGTCAATAAAGCCTAGTTCAGCCACGAATTCGGCCAAAAATTTATTTATTCTTTTCTCTAAAAAGGATTTGAATGTTTGAAGTTTTGTTGAAATTTCGAATCTAAATTTACTGGTTATTCAGCATTTCCCAACCTGGGCTACACATTTTCTTGGTGGTACGTGATAGATCAGTTAGGGAGTGTGAAAGTTATTGGGTCGTTCAGAAAGTCGTGTCCGTTTGGGAAAACTAATTCGAACCGACAAATTCTGATTTAAATATTAGATATTATGTCAGATATCAAACGTTTAGTAATTAATGGGCAGAATTTTCCGGTACGAATTGATTTTTCCAAACAGACATGAGTTTCCGAACAACTCAGTACATTGGTAATGGCGAAAAAAGCAATTTTAGTATAATCCCCCGAAAACACAATATTAGCAGAAATTTCTGGTTTCAAAAACCAAACTTTCTAGCAAAAATGCAAAATGGGTAATTTTTTCTTAACTTTTCATGAATTTGAAAATGTTTTTGTATTTGAAGTAAAATGTTAATTTAAACATAGAGCAAATATTTTCATTTCATTTTTGATATTGAAATGGAAGTATATACTGATATTTTGAAAAAAGACATTGGATTTTTACACTTTTTCCACGTGCACCACACTTGCACACAATTACTTCATCAGCGGAACACTTAGAAACAATTTTAATCAAATATTAAAATAATCATAAATCTTAGAAAAAAGTTATATATAAATTTTTAAAAATATAAAAAATTAAAAAAAAAAAACGTAAATAAGTAAATAACCTCTCATTTTCGTGGGTCCATGTACGTGGACCTCCATTCTTTCCCTTTTTAACCCCTTCGCGACGGGAGTCTTTTACGAAATTTTTAATGTTCTGTTACAGGTCTTTGAAAACAGAAATTTGTGCTTTATTAAATCTAGTAAATGCTCCGATTAAATAAGCCGAATTTTACAGTAAATTTGTACTGGTGGGAATAAACAAGGATTTTTAAACCTTTTTGTGGCACGTATGCGTGTCGTTCATCCCCAAGAGGTTAATGATGATACTCAAACATAAATGCAATTTCAGTCTTAGAATTATATGCTTCGATATATATGATTCGAAATATTCCAAATTGACTAAAACTCTTGCTCTGAAGTCAAAATGGAGAAAAAATAATTCAGTGATAATGATTAATACTGTATAATACTCAGTAATGAAGAGGATAATAGTATGAATCATCCTTTGCTTAATTTAATTGAAGATAACATTGAGACACAATAGAAAGAAGAAAAAAAGAAAAAGAAATGTTCACGTCTGCCTACTCGTCGTCAGTGTCAATGTTTGAATTGAATATAAAACATGCATTTAAAAAAAAAAAAAAAAAACTTTCAAGCTGATATGAACACTTATTTTAGAAGAAAATAACTAAATTAATTTCAAAAATGTAGAAACACATTAAAATGCCTATGTTTGATATTTTGTGCCTATCTATATATTGCTTATATTTGAAATTATGTGTAAAATATTTCAACAAAACCTAATCAAAGAACCAGTAAATTTAGACTTAAATATTACCAAAAGAATTAAATTATATTTTTATTTCATTTTATTTTTTAATTAATTATTTTTTCGTCTTGCTCAAAGTAAAAATAAGACCTTATCTATTTATCTCCTTATTAAAAACATTTTTTTATGTGAAATTTATTACACTTAAAAGTGTAATTACAATAAAAGTAATTGTACAATAAATGTAATTGTAATAAAAGTGTAAACCACAATTATAAGATAACCTTTATTTAATTCAAAGAAATAACATTTTATCTGATATTCAACTATATTATGCGCAAAATAATTCGTATTTTACTGACATCCAATTCTATAAACTAGAAATTTAACACCATTAACCTAACTTGTCTTTTCTTTCAAAAGCCACAGTTATACAATGTTAAAAAATAGAGTTGAAAGAGTTCATACTACTTTCTGTTGATTTCTTTTTAACACCAGATAGCAAATTGCTTTGCCAAATCTGGCGGTTGTTTTTTTCAGAAATTTCAAATTCACACCAGAAGTGTTTTACTACTTATTTTATTTTATTTTATTCACGATATATTAATAATACTAACTGTTAACAAAAAAAAATTAGATATTTTTATGTTTAAACCTTTTTATTTTCTACTCATGCTAGGGGGGAAAAAAAGACGAATTTTTTTTTTACAGGTGGTTTCTGTTTTTTCTTGTTGTTGTTGTTTATTACAGCGGCATATGCTATGTGATGTTCAGAGAAAGAGAATGTATACGATTGAAAAACAACACATTTGTCCATAATCAGCTAATTCATTAGAACTATAGGCTAATATTATTTAGACATACATCATATGGGAAGACGGAATGGGTTCGCTAGGCGCTTTACAGCAAAGATAAAGATGTATATGCATAGTAATAATTCTGGACAGTATAAAGTGAAATTGAATAGACGATACTTTCTCTGTATGAAATGGGGAAAACTCAGCAATTGTTGTCATGCCATAAGTGTAGCTTGCTCGACAGGATTTCTTTGATAAAATGCAACAAGGCTAGGTGGTAATTTCTTATAAACAGTGGCAAAAATCCATTGTCTCAGGCATTTCTATTCCCTTCTAGCACAGATGAAATTAAATTGTATATTTTCTTAATTTGTATATAGCCTTTTTGCATTATCTAGCCAAGACCTTCATTAAAATCATCAAAAGTAGTTAAGCCTTGTTACTGCGCTAGCTTCACTGCTGTTGACCAAAATAGAATTAGCATACATACAGTAAAAGATCTTTGTAACGCGTACCTTGAAACGAAAATTTTGCGTTATAAAGATCATATTTTACGCATCATCCAATTTACCTTTTAAACGCAGCCAAA
Organism: Maratus speculifer; assembly: GCA_964019185.1. Classification (NCBI taxonomy): domain Eukaryota; kingdom Metazoa; phylum Arthropoda; class Arachnida; order Araneae; family Salticidae; genus Maratus; species Maratus speculifer. The sequence continues at coordinate 423,125,133 of OZ025289.1, read as the reverse complement.
TATCTCTGGAACATAACAATATATAGAGGAGAATTTTTCTTGAGACCAGAAATTGTGCAGGTGATAAAATTTTAGTAATACATATAGCGAATTCTCCGTGTGCGATCACCTCCATTAAACGACCACCACCAACTCCCAGAAGGGCCTTTTTTTTTCATGAAACGAAATTTATTTTCATAGACTCAATACTAACTTTAGCTCCATTCAGAAACCATCCCGTTTGAACTCCTTTCATGGCAGACTAATTTCTTTGAAGAAAATTAAACAAATTCCGTATTTTGCTAGTCACTTAAGGGAGACCCGAACCCCATTTTCGGCCAAAAATCATCAAAAGTTCAAAATTTTTTTTATCTCAGACAACGATAAAATACATATTTGTGAATATCCATGCAAAATTTCAGAACTCGAGGACACTTGGAACAGGTAGCAAATGAGCTTTTTTTAATTGTAGTCACTAGAGTTTAAAGGACTAGCGGCCATTTAAAATGTGTTTTCCTGAAAATGACTTTTTTCATATTTTGCCTAAGTTCAAAGTACAAAGGCTCAGTGGTAAAATGGTTTAGAAACAAAGTGTTAATGTTTTTAGAACCTTGAAAAAATTTGCAACAAAAGTAAGGAGAGATATTTTTTTAACTATTTCTGAAAATTTTACATAAATTGGTAAACATGAAAATTATAATGAATTTAAGGAAATTTATCATGCGTAATTTCTTTTTTTTATTATTATTTTAGCTGATTAAAAAAGAAAATTAAAAATATATCTCCCTAGGTCTTTTCCATATACTATAACACTATTTAAGAAATTTTAGTAATACCAAAATATTGAAAATTGTATGAGGAGTAGTAATTTTAAAAAGTATATTTTTCCACAAAAAAATCATAAAAATGACATAAAAAATATACTTTTTAATCAAAAGGGAATTTTTTTGCTAATTATTCCTTACAAAAAGATTCTTAAATAGTACACCAAAATTCATTACTTTAAAATCGATAATAAAAATTTTGGGTTTTTTCTTACGGGTCTCCCTTAAAGAAATTTTACCAGAAAAATAATTCCGGAGAGCACGTTTTTCATCAAACTTCTAAACTAAGTTTAGATTTTTCCTTATTCCGGTAACTTTTAAGCATTTAAACCAATTTGTGACTTTTTAGCAATGAATTTAACTCTGATTATGAATTAGGAATGACGGTCAATAAAATCCCCTGCTCTATTCTACGAGAAAACGCTTAAACAAATAAATAAAGTAATGAAATAGTTATTATTTGTTCCCGAGAAAAAAAAAAAAAAAAAAATATGTACATTTATTTGTTGAACTTACCAACTCTCGCTGCGACCAATTTGTATTGGAACGGAATGTCGTCGCCTTAGGAAGGTTTTACTATATATTGTTTCTTACATTGTTTAATTACCTCATAAACATGATCCAAATATGCTTGGACGAAATCATTATATTACTCATCTCCAATCTTTTTAAAATTTAACTATAGCAATTATTTCCGAATGATAGTACATATTTCAGTAAAGCTCAGAATTAAAGAGATAAAGGTGGAATAATGTCAAAAAGTTAATACTGTAGCAAATAGCAATATTTCTACAATGTAGATTGCAGACAAATCTTAACTGCAAAATTCATTGTTTACATACAAGAGGTTGTGGGTTATATATAGAATTGACAGTTATTAAGATCTTCTACTTCGAACTGCATAGGCTGAGAGAACACATAATCCTACTTAACGTGTCGTAGTGAAAAGAACTTTCAAGTGATCAAGCTGTTCAGCGAATGATCAGAACCAGGCATTGATTGGAGATGCGTAAAATATGAGGTATTCTGGTTATGGAATATGTTGGTGCTGACGTACGGGAAAATATAAAATTAAAGCAATTTTTTATGTATTATTATTATTATTATTATTTACATTTTCTGAAACGTGAGAGATAAGAATGCAGCTAAAAATATGATTGCTCTAAATTAGAACTGTTGCTTTTGATTAATTTATTACATTTAACTATCAATCCTTTCGCGTGGAAGACATTGCTGCAATAATAATATTCAAATAATTAACTAGCACCGCAATTTACAAACAAATTTATTTGACGATAATTAAAAGCACTTTCTCGTGTCTATTATGAGATCAAAATTGTAAAAAAATCACTGGTGATATTTGTCAGTTTGGACATTAAAATTAACCGTTTACATACTGCAAACGGTGCCCCTGAAACGGGAAGAAAAGGTAAAGTTCGTAAAACATATACTTTAATGCATATATATATAGTTCTTAAAACTGAGAATAGGACATTACAGCAGAATTTATGCCGTATATTCCGATGTGGTAAAAAATGAATAATTAAACTTTTTTATTTTACCTCACTAAGACTTTCTTCACAGGTTCAACGTTTTGAATTAGTAGGAGTAACATGCATCAAAGAATGCATGTTTCACACGATACTTAAAAGTATCAGCATTTAATGGTAAAGTATGACACAAATCATGCTCTAATTGAATTGGATTTTACAGTTATAAATATCGTTATAAATTTTCTGGTAGAAAAAAAATTGAATGTTTTAAGAAAATGGTACGAAATGGTGAATAATTGAACTGACTGGAAAAATATATATATATAACTTTAAAATCCTCTAAACCAAGCACTGGTACGCGCAGAGCCGGCGCATCATCGCGCGAAGAACTGACATAGAAGTTAGTTGGCCCAATACCATGCTAATTAATAAAATTTATTTTTTAATTAACATAGAATACTGTATAATATAAATAGCATTCATAATGTAACTTTTTTCAGGCAAAGAACTTCTATTGCCTAATAGTTGAAATGAATGAATGACACCAGAATTTACAAGAAGATTTTTTTTAAAACAAGAAAAAGGATTCATATACATAATAAACGGAAAATTTTACATCAAAATTCGGGTGTCAATGTAACATTTGGGAATTAAAATAAAGTGATTTCATAAACGTACCGCCTCCCTTGAAAGGGTTAATGTCAGTGTTCTCGCTGTCGCTCGCCTTTGCGCCAAATTACAACTAAATTCTTCATTTGGCGAGTAAACAAGCGATTAGGTTCGCCAAATTGCTAGTGCTCAAGTTTTACTCTTTCTTTCTTTTCTTTTTCGTTCTTCATACATATGCATATATACAGACTTTTCGTGTATACATATTTTAATATATTTGTAGCAGATGGTACAAACTAGATTAATAACAATCGTTGTCGCAGTTATAAAAACTTAGGTTATTTTAGAACATATTGAAAAAAGGGGAATACATTAAAGGGTTAAAGATTTATTTGGCGACACGGCGAACCTATTTAGCGAATACTTTTTTCATTTGGCGAATGTCTTTGATTACTAATTAGCCAAATTACTAACTTGGCCAAATGCCAGCGAGGACACTGGTTAATGTGAGTAAATATTTTTAATTTCGCAAAAAGAATGTTAAAGAACTTGTTACTGGAAAGTATTAATAAGCAGGAAATGGAAAATGACTCAAAATGAAACATTTTGGCATTCTCGAAAGGAAATTATACTCCTTCTTGAGATGGTGTTCCTTTCTTCCGGAATTCTTCTCTAAATATAGGATAACAATCACCTTATTGACAATAATCTTCTATAAGTAAAAAAAACTGCTAATTTTATATTTTTTCATTATTTTTTCAAAATCAAGAATTTTGGAACTGAGTTAACATTACATTATGCAAAAGTATACATTAGTAAACAGAAAATTAATTCCAAATTATTAAATATCGCATTACCAGTATTTCGAAAAGATGACAAAGACTTTTAACCCTTTGCAAACGAAACTTTTTTTAAATATTGAGGTAAGTTGTGGCTAATTTTATCACCGATTAATTGAACGGAAAATTTATCGTAAATCTCGCAACAATGCTCCACATTACTCCTTGAGGAGCATTGTTACTTAACAATGTCTCTGTATTACTGTATTCTCAGCGGAATATCCGAAAACTTCTTTTTTAAGATAAAGAAACGCATTTTTTCAGCATTTCGCCCCCAAAATTAAAAGTATAAAATTTCATTAAAAGTTTGTGATGTTAATCTTGTTTGAATTTGGTGGGATAAAATATATCCCACTGCCTCTCAAGGGGTTAATCCGTTGAAAGACAAGTACTAATGTATCTGTAATATTGAATTCTCACCGAAAAAAATCGAAAAAAATTATTTTAAAATAAGGAAAAGCAATTTTATTCCAGTATTTTACTGCCAAATTTTAAAATTAAAAAATTCTGTAAAAGTTTCTAGTGCAAATCTTTTTTAAACTAGATGGGATAAAATATATCCCACGGCCCCTCAAGGGGTTCAGGGTTGTTGCAATATTGGAAAATTCCAATATTGCATGTTCCAACTTCGATACTGCATGCAAATGGTTTAGCAATTTGCTTGTGTAAATGTTGAAAACATTATCAACTAGGCCCGGCCCGAATGCCATCAATGAAAATCGGCCGAACCCGGCCCGTGCAGATCTCTAATCAAGGATGCAAATGGGATTGTTAGAAGTTTTAAGATTGATAGAAAAGTCATGGAAAGAAAAAAAAAGTGTCAAAAGAAAAGTACAAAAAAGAAAAGTGTCCCTTTTTCTTATTCTTCTTCTTCTTTGTTTGACGAATTTTGTGAGGACGAAAGTAATACTATTTCTAATGAGACTAAATCTAAATTAATGAAGGGATAGAAAAAATCCTCTCAAAATTAAAGCGAAAATCTTGAACTGGTCAAAATTTCAGTGGCATACTTTATTTTTCCAAAAAGTATAAAGAAGTACGTACTGAACTGAACAGCTGGAAAATATTTCAAAAAATGATGCATCTAAAAATGAACTACTTTTGGCATCGAATCCTACAAACATCGTGCATTAAATTAAAAAAATATATAATGAAAATCTAACTTGCAACCTGATCTACTAAAACTTACACATAAATTTGGACTTAAAGTTGTTTATCCAAACCTAACTACGTAATTTTTTTTTTTTTTTTTTTTTTTTTTTTTTTTTTTTTTTTGCATGTATTATCTGTATTTCTCTCTTCTAAAGAAAAAAATTTTAGTAAGTTCAAACTCATTAAATTACACATTATCAATTTCACAAAAAAAAGAAGCTAATAATAAAGAACCATCGTTAAAAAAATTAAGTATATCAATACTGAGCAACTGAGTATATAAGTCGGAAACTGCATTATGGTGAAATAAAAAACTTTTACAGTAAAGGAAGTTTGTAAAGGAAATTTCTAATTCATAGGTAACTGATGTATCTTTTTTTTTTTTTTTTTTTTTTTTAAGTTTTACTTTGTATACTTATTCACGTTAATCATTGGTCTTTAAAACATTGGTAGCTGGGACACTATTTCAGACATCTTTCACGCAATTCATGTGATTCATATACCAATTAGAATAATTGTGTTAAAATTTATCAAGTTGTAATACTCGTTTAATTTCTTGGGTGATTGCATAAGACTAAAGTTGTAATAAATAAACGTTAAAACAAACAATGCCCAATAAAGCTGAAGCAATTTTTATTTGCAGAATTTGAAATTTATAAAAGCTTCTTATATAAATTGTATTTATTTATTCATTTTTATTAATTTATTTTTCTTTTTTTGATAATCGTCTTACAGCTATTCCTTTTGAAAATTTGTGGTCATTCGATCGAGTGTTTTAAGAATTATAAGCACACTTACTTGCAACAGGAGAGAACCATCTGGTATGACAATTCTTATACAAAATCTTCCGCACGAATCCCATCTAGCCACCGGGTAGATATCATGGATGTTCCGATAAGGAATGGGATCCTCCATGAAGCCACCAGGCTGCAAATAATAATAATAATGATAAAATTGATAATAATAATAATAATAATAATAATAAACTGTAAAACATACATTTAAAACACATCTGATCTATCATAACGCTTTCAGGAACAAGGTACTTAACTTACATTCGCAAAGTGCAAGAATGAGTGATTTACACCGGAAATTATAAACAAATTTATTATATAATAAGCAAAACCTTTTGTTCGCGAACAAGAAGACAAGAAGACACCCCACCGGGGCCCCAACCGTTAGGTTTATGGGCTTTTATGTCCCGAGGGAAAAGTCTCCACCGCCATCCAACGAACACAAAGGCAATATGCAACGCACAAACTGACAAGAAAATAGTAACAATAATAAAAATTACACTAAAACAGTAATCTGTTTTGGAAAAATTACAGATGCAGTAAACAGGCGACATCGCCAACTCCCAACCCGACAAATTATTATATAATAATTAACTAAAATTAAACAGCTAACAAGGCATACAAACATTGTCAATACGCTACAAAAAAAAAAAAATATATATATATATAAAGAAAGACAAATTAAAAGTACAAATAAATAAAGAATTACAACAAGAATACTGATATTTACAGATGAGAAAAACTGAATCCACTGAGTCTAAATTACAGATAAAGAAAGCCGAACGAACATAATAAAAGAGTATTTTTCATTCCAATACTCCGTGCCAATGAAGCATTTAGGAATTAGTTGGTCGAAAAATGAACCATCGCCCTCGAAGGGATTAAAAAATAAAAACGCTGATTCATATTAATTGTGGCAACACCTATCTAATAAATATCGCTTTTTTGTTGAAATTTTTTAAACCTCTAAACATCCCAAAACTTAATTTTTTACAGAATCGAGTGGAAAAAAAAAATTATTTTCAAAAACAATTTGAAAACTGAACTATTTCCCTAATTACTGATCTTTTATGCATTTTAAAATAATTTTAAAACAACAGACGGAAGATCAACTCATTTGCATTTAAAACAATGAAAATACAGTGGACTCACTCTATATGAACACTCACTAACGTGGACACCCCGCTATGCATTTTCAGAAAGAATCACGTTTTGAGCACCAGCCTTGGCGAGTTGGTGAAAGCGAGAACGTTTAGCTAGCTGCATCGCCAAACGCCAATCGTCGTTTGGTTTTGATGTTTTAAACTATGTTTTAATGTAAACAACGGTGGATAATATTTTCTCATATTATAGTCTTTGCTTGATAACATTTATGGAAAAACAAATGAACAATAAGCGCGATCTCTTTGCAGAAGGAAGGATTGCTATCCGCTAGGCGTTTGACGTCAGAAACAAGAAAGGGTGCGTAGCATCGACTTCATCTCCGCGCCAATCGTTGTTCTGGCGATAAGGTGCTCAAAACGTGATTCTTTCTGAAAATGCCCCCGGTATTATGAATACATTCCGACAGTCCCGGCGAAACTCCATAGGCTTAATAAAAGATGTACTCTTTGTATTCTGGATACTCTCTACTGTGTACACCCCACTATTATGAACGCTATTTTTGAGTCCCATTTCTGCTCCACCTCTTTATAAACTGAACAAGTGTTCGCAATCTGAATTCAAATTCCCATCACGGAAATTCGAAGAAACTGTTAGAATAAGGTTCAACAAACTCAATTAAAAAATTAACAGACTAAATCACTGCTAATTTTTAAGCATGTACTTGAAGTTTAATACATTTGAATATTTCAGATACAATTTTCAGTTAAATTTTGGAGTACCATTTGTTATTAGAAAATATAAAAATTTAGTTTTTGATTAGTTTAGACAATTACGGCAAGTTAAAATATTCAACTTCCACTTTCCTTATTTCAAATAATGGTTTTACATGAATTATTGTTAATCACAGCTTAAGCATAATATTTTAAAGATTAATTTTGGAATTTTCGACTGATTTCGTCGATTGATCAATTAATGGGAAAACAGCAATTAAAGAAACTATTTGCTTATAATTTTGATGCTATTTAATTTCAGTAGATTTCATTTTTGCTCATGATGGGGTATTCATTAAGGGTTGTAGCATGTTTGTTTATTTCTAAAACTTAAAAGGAAGTAAAAGGAAGGAAATATAATAAATACCCCGAAGCACCAACCTTATTTCATTAACTACTGGCTCGGTCACCCCATATAGTTATAGTAGTAATGCATTTCCAATCTCCCTCTTTAATGAACACCCCCATAATCTGAACATTTTTGGTCGGTCCCATGAGTGTTCAGATTAGAGAGAGTCCACTGTAATTCAGCATTTTTTTTTTCCTTTAGTACTGAATTTGCCAGTATGTCGTACAGGCAACGTGTTTTTGCATATCAAGATTTGCCCGTACCATCTCGGCATCTATATATTCCAATCATGATTTATTATTCTCAATAGTAAATATTTATTGTGAATTTTACATTATTTAATCGGAGCATTTTTCTGATTCAATTAGGCAAAAATTTCTATTTTGAAAAACCGGTGATAAAAGATTAAAAATTCTATAAAAGACAGGAAAAAAATAGGCATTATTTAAAAGTTTTTTTCAAAAATATTGATCAATTAAGTGTTAATAATCTGTAGCTAAATTTCCAGACGGAATTGAAACTTTACAAAACTTTAATAATAAGGAAAGAAGTTTGTCTGTCTCTCTGTCTATATATGTGTATTTATGCTCATTGTAAAGAAATAGCTGCACATAGAGTTACAAGATTTGGCAATAAGCTATACCTCTATATCTATAGTTATGCACCTCAAAATCAGTTTTTGAAATTTTACGAATTACGCGTTTTAATCGAATTATGCATTTAATCACTGGAATAATCAGAATAAAAAAGGCGGAGGGAACATTAGTCTAGGTTTATTTAAATAGATTTACATTTAAAAGTATAAAATCATACAAGTTCGAAAGCGTACAGTGCCAAAGACAACCGGACCCCCAAAATTAAAATTGTTTAAAAGATTTTTGCTTAAAAGTATTAATTCATTCAATCACTGATTTTAGGTGAATTTAAACTTATTTTCACTGCCCCGAGCAACGCCGGGTGGTTTAGCTAGAAAATAAATAAATAAGTAAATAAATAAAGCACGAATTTAAAATTTAGTCATCGAACTATACATTTAAACAGTAAAATAATCAGAATCACAAAGGTTGCTACAACTTAGGAGTGTATGGATAACCTGTGACAGGGTCCATACAGTTCAAGGATATTTTACCAGAATTTTTGTAAAATAATATAATGTATAATAATATTGTAAAATAACATTTGCATTATGTTATCGGGTGGAGGGGGAGGAATGATCAGTCTTCAAATATTGAGGCCAGTACTTTACGAAATTTCTGGTACTAAAACACATAAAATCCCCTAATTCCCTTGGTGAGTTACAATCTCTGCGTGATCTAGGGAGGTCTACTAAGAACGAAAAACAAAATTCGTAATTTTTTTCATTGATTGATTAACTAAATTCCCGATTTTTTCATCGACTGATTGACAAGAATATCTTTTTTTTTTTTCTAATATACAATGATGTAATTCTACTTTTTTTTTCTGTGCTACATTGACGAAATTCGAGATTGTTTTCCGCAAATAATTGGCAACGCCCCCTTTTTTCCACCAAAAATATGATTTTTTTATGCGACAAATTGACAAGATTTCGGATTTTTTCTCCATCCGTCATTCTTGTATCGTGTCGAATAACCCGATTTTATCTGAAGTCGGCACAACTCGCGGTTTGAATTGGCGCTGTTACTTCTCACTGTTATAACTAAAGGTTGCATGTGGCACTCCTACGGGTGAAACTCTTGTCTCGTGAGCGACACCCCTAAAGGAGCCAGAATTGCACCCTTAGAGGTGCCCTAGGACACCCCATGGACCTTAGGGGGCCATGGAAATACCTTGGGATGCCATGTATGGCGCCATGGAGTGTCTTAGAGCACCCCTACTGGTGCAAATCCTGGCTCCCTTAGGGAAGTCGTTGGCGGGACAAGCGTTTCACCTTTAGGAGTGCCATATGCAATCTTTAGTTTTAACAGTGCTTGCTGTGGGTCGGATTGACTATAAGTATTTAGTCATGCGAAAAGTCCTTTACATTTGGGGAAATAAATTCGTGCTGGAAAATTCAGTCCGTTATTATTAGTCATTAGATATCGAATTAATGTCTAATAATTAAATGATAGAATTTTCCTGTACGAAATGATTTCACCAAATGAAAAGGACTTTTTTAACGACTCAGTATTTCAAATCCAGATCGGTTCTAAGTTCGATTCTGATTCTTGTACGTCCAGGTAGGCTTCACTCGATTTTTCAAAAAAAAAAAAAAACATTATTTATTTTATTTTATTTTATTTTATTTTATTTATTTTTCAGAATATTGTTTCGAATTTTCAAGAAACTGCATATATGAATTTGAATATGCATGAGTATTAGTAGATAGGCATAGTCAAGGGTTAATTTTCGTTCATTAGACGGGTAAATTCATTATCGGTTCGGGTAACTTGATTTTAGCCGCATCGATCCTCAGTTACAATCTGTTTAAAGATATATTTGCTGTTGTTTTTATGTATCAGATTTTAGTAAAGGTAACTCTTGCAAGTTTCAAGTTCAGTTTTTATTTTTTCTCGTCACGTTCAAGTCAGCCCGTTTTTTCCAGATGAAAAAACTATGCATTTAACTAGTAACCACTTAACTGATTAATATTTTTGAAAAAAAAAAAAAAACTTTCAAATAAAGCTTATTTTTTTCGTGTCTTTTACAGAATTTTTAATTTTTTGTCACCGGTTTTACAAAATAGAAATTTTTGCTTAACTGAATCATAAAAAGTCCTTCCGGCAGTACCGGGAGGAAGAGGTAGCTTTCATATACCTTATTTATTTATTTTAAATTAAGTTATGTTATTCAAACATACGAAGCTCAAATTAGTGGAATCGGCGAGGATACTATATTTAATACTAGATAGAGATAAGATTGAATACTAGTTTTTGTCAATACTGAATATTAATGGGAATTTTAAGAAACTAGTCATTGCTATTCAAGCAGGTTTTATTTAAAAGAGATTTATACGGTTGCGAAATTCCACGATATCATGAAGATGCCATTTTAAAACAACATGGTGGGTAAAACAAACAAATGAGCTTGGTCGAAATCTTAATTCATACGCACATGCACACTCACATCGAAACCGATTAATATAGGGGAAGATGGGGATACTTGAGCCATTTTTTTAATTTTAATTTTTTTTTTTTAATTTTTATAATTTCTTAGAACAAAATAAAATACTGAAAATGAAAATTTGATATTTTTTCTTCAATTGAAAACCACTTTCATTTAATTTTGAACTATTTTTCTATGTCTAATAAATTTTACTTTTTCTTTTATATCGTGGCTCAAGCATCCCCATGGAGGGGATACTTAAGCCAGATGTCACATTCGAACCAGTATTTTGTAAATTAAAAAACCGATTTACAATATACGCGAAAAAATGCATTAAACCTTTTTTGAATAAATTTGGTCGAATTTTCTGGTGTCGTTGTGACATTTCAGAATTAAAATTATGTGGTAGAAAATTCTACCAGCAGAGCTCAAAGGGTTAATCACCGTACTTTCAAAATAGTACCCAAGTTATGTGATCTCTTTTTTACATGTTCAGAACTATAAATATGTTACCATGTTGCCAGTTTAGAAAGAAAAATTGACCAACTGTAGAGATAATAGAGGTGGCTCAAGTATCCCCTATGCTCAAGTATCCCCACTCTCCCCTATACGATGTGCTGTCGCGGGCAAATTGATTTTTAAAAAATGTCACCCACATTAGTAATTTAAACTGCTATATCTTAGGCATTCTTTAAGGTAATCACAAAACAAAAAATATTCCGAAATTCATTATTAAAATCAAACGCTTTTAAAGAACCTTTTTTTAATTTCCAATTTTATATTTGCACGTCACTAAACATTTAAAAGATTCTTGACAAACTTAAATGGCCGCCTTTTTGAAACAAGATGGCGTATGAAGTAGCCAATGAACTCGGTCAAGACATTTGGTATGTACTATGTACACACGGAGTTATATCCAAATCAGTTTATAAATATGCATATTATCGCGTGACAAATTTCAGATAGTTTCAAAATGTCAACCACACTGGAAATTGAAAGTGCTATAACTCAGTCATTTTTTAAGGTGTAGATGAAACAAAAAATGCTCTGAAATCTTTGTATCAAAGTCAAACACACAAAAGAAAAATCTTTTCCAATATTTTACTTTTTTACACCTAATTTAATTTTTTTTTTTTTTTTTTACATTAATATTCCACCATTTTGAAACAAGATGGCGGATGGAACTGGCCAATGAACTTGGTCCAGACATCGGTACGTACTGTGTAAGCACCAAGTTACATCCAAATTGGTTTATAAATTGCGTGTCATCACGTGACGAAAATCGGATCATTTCAAAATGTGAGTAACACTAGAAATTAAAAATGTTCAGTCATTTTTTAAGATACAGACGGAACAAAAGAAGCTCTGGAATCTTTGTACCAAGGCCAAATGCATAAAAGAAAAATCTTTTTCAATTTCTTGCTTTTTTGGACTTAATTTTAAAATTTAAATAAAAGTTAAATTAAATGGCCGTCATTTTGAAACAGGATGTCGGATAGAACTGGCTAACGAATTCGGTCCAGGCCTCATTATCTACTATGTACATACCAAGTTTCATCCAAATCGATTCATAAATACACGTGTAATCGTGACAAAAATCAGATCGTTTCAAAATGTCAGCCATACTAGAAATTCAAAGTGCTATAACTCAGACATTTTTTAAGATATAGAAAAAATAAAAAGTGTTCTGGAATCGTTGATTTAAGATCTAACACATAAGAGAAAAATATTGTAAACTTTTAATTTTTTTGCATTTAATTTTAAATTTTAAATTTTTTTAATTTTTTTAAATGCCGCCAGGATGGCGGATGGAACTGGCCAACGAACTCGGTCGAGACATTTGTATGTACTATGTACATACCAAATTTATTTCAAATCGGTTCATAAATACGATAGTTACAGTATGACAAAAATCAGATATATATATATATATATATATATAGGGGAAGATGGGGATACTTGAGCCATTTTTTAAATTTAAATTTTTTAAAATATTTTATAATTTCTTAGATTATATAGACTTAGACAAAACAAAACATTTCTTAGACAAAACAAAACAAAATAAAATATTGAAAATGAAAATTTGATATTTTTTCTTCAACTGAAAACCACTTTCACTTAATTTTGAACTATTTTTCTATGTCCAATAAATTTTACTTTTTCTTTTACATCGTGGCTCAAGTATCCCCACGGAGGGGATACTTGAGCCAGATGTCACATTCGCACCAGTATTTTGCAAAGAAAAAAAAAACGATTTACAATATACGCGAAAAAAAAAAAAAAAAAAAAAAAAAAAAATGCATTAAACCTTTTTCGAATAAATTTGATCGAATTTTCTGGTGTCGTTGTGACATTTCAGAATTAAAATTATGTGGTAGAAAATTCTACCAGCAGAGCTCAAAGGGTTAATCACCATACTTTCAAAATAGTACCAAGGTATGTGATTTCTTTTTTACATGTTCAGAACTATAAATATGTTACCATGTTGCCAGTTTTAGAAAGAAAAATTGACCAACTGTAGAGATAAGATAATAGAGGTGGCTCAAGTATCCCCACTCTCCCCTATATATATATGTCGACATTTGAACGGAGGGTGGTTTTGGGGTCTGGGGGTCATGATCGGTGAAAATATACCGAAATTTTCCGGATGTGCTTTCCTCTGGACGGCTGCAATAGGTAGCTTTTTACTTTTTGTAATGAAAGCTACCTAAAATTCTCAGATTACAAAAATATTAGTTTGAATTATTTAGTTCAGAATTTACAATAAATATTTACTGCTGACAATAATAAATCATGATTGGCAAAAACACGTTGCCGATGCGACGTACGGGCAAATCAGAGAAGCGGTTAATGAGCATCATTTTAAAAACATTTTTGTAATTTTTCCTTCATTTCTTGTTCTAATTTTTCAATTATCGATTCTGTGAAATCGAACACAAGCATCGATGCACTGGACAAGTGAAGTATAAACATGAATTCTTTCTATCAGTGCACATGTCAGTCAATAGGAACGCGACTTTTCCCATACTTGGAAATTTGACAGCAACTCGTCACCTGAGAATAATAAAATTCTATCTCTGTTTTTGAAAAAATTGACTGATCGATATAGTTAGATTCTATTTGCATCTATGAAGGCATTTTTGCATCAAAATGATGATACATATAATTTACATATGACCTTACAATCATAATATGACATTATTTTAATCCAGAAATGTCTTCATAGATACAAATAGAACCTTTCTATATCGGTAAGTCATTTTTTTCAAAAACACATATAGAACGTTATTATTCTCAGGAGACGAACTGTGTTCGCTGTTGGGGTGCCAGCAACTTTTGTTGTAAACTAGAGATTTTTTTTTTTTTTAAGTGTAACTGCTTATTTTTCGAGATGGGAAATAAAATTAATATTAGACACATGGAATTGTAGACGGATTATCTTTGAATGTAATTAAATATAGATTATTATTTTTTCTTTTTTTCGGTTTTCAATCACTTTCGGGTTAACAAAAACTTTTTTTGTGTGTGTGTGGGTGTGTGTGTGTATTCGCATACACATTGCTCTCAAATGGTCCGCCAATTGAACACCAGTATTTTTAGAGACAAATTTTCTTTTTAGATTTTTCTTGCAAATTGCACATAAGCAATCATCAAAGGTTAATTCTAGCCTAAATGCTGTAGAAACGTATCATGAAATTATCGGCTAAAAAATATTGGCGCTTAGTCCGCGAATCATTTGTGAACCCAGAATATGGTTGCACATTGACATGAACTAATTTAGGCAGGACTCTAATTCCGTGTCAGAGTATAGATCAATGAATTTTTTTGCGAATTCGGATCAAATTTTGGCTTAACAAAAGAAAAAAAAAAAAGTCAGGTTTAGATTCGATTGCAGGTTACCAACACAATGGGCTTTATCCGAGGCTAACGAGAAACAAGGTTCTTAAAATAGATAGGTTTGCTCATAACTTTTCCCCCAATCCCCAATCAGAGGGTTTCCGCTCTTCTACGTCACAAGAATCCACAGTCGGACTTCATACCATGCTAATACGTTATAAACAGTTGAGTTGCTATGCAATTTTAAGCGAAAATAAATGTCAATACTTTTTTACTCGTGTAAAGAAGTGACAGACTTTAGTTTTAAAACTGCTTAGAAGAAAATTAGTTTTAAAATTTTTACATTGACACAGGGGGATAAAATTTAAATATTTTTGAAAATAAGAGGAAAAACATTTATAGCTGCATTATAATTCTCATTCTCTGTCTCTCTCTCTTATTTTGTTATTATGATATATTATTTTTTACTTATCAGTGGTCTATTTCTACTTTTTATACATATTTATTAATTTAGTAAAATAGTAGTTTGAATTCATTTAATTAAAATATATGTTTCAATATGGAATTGCTACAAATTAAAAAAACAAAATATGGGAGAGTGGTGATGAATGGGACAATTTTTACATTTTTACTAATAACTTAAGCTGTATACAATTGTTAATTTAAAAAAATACTTAAAGAATACTTTAGCATTTAGCAACTTATTGACATTCTAATTTCAATCAGCAATTGTTTTTTAAATTTTTAATAATTTTTTTTAACATGCATGCATATTGTCCCATTCATCCCCATAGTCGGAAATGAATTGGACAACTTTGGGGATGAATGGGACGGTTAAAAAAAATTATTCCAAACATATTTTATTTGAAAACTGAGTGATATATTCTATTTTACTTCATATACTGACTGAAGCTAATACCAAATGACAGCAGTCTTATGGTTCTGGCAGTTCCCAGAGGTCTAGGCTTGGTAGTTTCATAACAATATCCTCCAGATTAACAAAATAAATTTCTGGTGGATCGGTCTGATAAAATAAGGAATTATTATCCTTTTTTCTCAAGAATTGTGCCTAAAGGTTATCATTATTGTTCTTTAAAACCCTAGCAATGTAATAATAATTATTTTTTCCCACATATCTTTTTTAGGAGAAAGTCGTCTTCTATTATATTATCCAAGCTGCAAACTTGGTGATCCATATCACTTGAAATCATGTTCAAATCACTTTCATCTTCATCATGAAGTGATAAATTGTCAGATTCATCACTACTGTCCATACCTTTACTAAAAACATTTCTTGAAAGCAGTCAATTCTTTTTTTCTTTTTTGGTTTCTGTTTTTTTACAATTTCCTTTTCCAAATATTGTTTTTCTGGTGTATCGATTAGGGCACGACAGAGGTCTCGTTTTCTCCTCTTAACATCTGGTTTCTAGGTAATGAAAAAATGTAATTTTATTTACTATGGAATAGCCCTGGGGATGAATTTGACAGTCCCATTCATCCCCAAAGCCACATGGTTACATAAAATAGTGATTAGGCTTAGTAAGCACTGTCAGTATTGTTCATATGCATCATAAGTATAACAAGCGATTATATCATTCTAATATATAAAAAAATTATAAGGTTTTGAGAAGGTTAACTATCAATTAAATATTAAAAAGATAAAACAGAAAAACCAACTTTGGTTCTTGGAAAATACACTTTGCACAACAGCTAATCTTCTGATATGGATATTGCTTTGAAACTATGTCTGTTGAATGACCTCAGTACTGCCGTCAGTCAGGTAAATTATCAAATTATTTATGTTTGGGGAACATATTTAAATTTCTTGAAAACAATTAAATATTAATTGAAGGAAAATAAAATAATGCTAAACCAGATATTTTAATAGGAGGGTAATATATGTTTAAAAAAAAAAAAAAACTTTATCACAGCTACAACTTTTTTAATTTAATTTTTTATATGTGATTTTAAACATTTTTATGAATTTTGTGATTAAAAAAATCTTTTTTTTTTTCTTTACATTACCTACAGGAATCTGATAGCTACATTTTAATTCAGTATAATAAATGTTGGCCTCTTAACAACGTTTACTTGTAAATCGTAGATGTTCGATTTTTTAAAGTTGTTTTGAGAGTTTTTCACATATTACGACTTTTTTTTTTTTTTTTTTGTCATCCGTAAAAGGAATTAGATTTCAAAGTTTTAGTCTAATATAATAAAATTCATACCCCGTGATAAGTAATTTTCTTAGAAATTTTCAATACGATTTTTTCACATTCGGAAAAACACTCTGGTTGCAAAGTTTAGACAGTAAAGAAAATATATATAACGTCCGAAGGAACTAGGGGGACTTCCAAGCTCCCTGAATTCTTGTGGCGTATGATCCTCCGTAGCAACGAAAGTGGGAGGGATCGAGTCCTTAGTAACGAGTAAATCTATCTATTTTAAGAACCTTGAACGAGAAAGACAGGCTACCGAGGTACATTCCACATATTTTTCTTTTTTACAGACCGCTGGAATCACGTGGTACTCGAATGCACCAATATGGATGCACAAATAGAGCACTACGTCATTCTCGCGGTCTGTAAAAAAACATGCTTGGGATGCGCCGCGGTAGCCTGTCTTTTTCGTTAGCCTCGGCTTTACCCATATAACTTTAAAATATGTACCTAAAGGAAAACACTAAAAAGGGGCAGAATATTTTAAAACTGCTTCCTTTTCGTCCAATAAACAGTCTTTTTTGGAGGATACATACCTACAAAAGCCTGGCTATTGCCATTCGTGGGTAAAATCTATTCGTCAGTTCCGATTTGTTTGAGAGTTGACTTTTAATAGAAATTGCGCATTAGCTCGTGATTTTGCCTTGATACAATGAGGGATTCAATTTTTAATACCAAGAAAACTTAGGGTAAGTGTACCAGTAGTGGGCCACCAGTTTTCAAAGTTGAAAAAGAAATTTTCTAATCACCCCTGTCAGATAACAAACTAATTGCTGATTGACTGGAACCCTTATCTGTTATCTGGCAAAGGGACAACTTCAGTATTCTCATAGTTTTTGAGCTGGAATGGTGTTTTTACAAACTATGCGAAAAAACTAAAGAGAAGCTAAAATTATTTTACGTAATCATCAGAACTTCTAGATATGATTTCATTATTGTGTATATTTAAGTGTAGAAATGTAAAAAAAAAAAAAAAAAAAAAAAAAAAAAAAAAAAAAATATAACTTTTGTACAATATGTATTAAACTCAAGAATGGAGTGGCCCTTCTAGGGGGCCCTTCTAGGGGGCCCTACTGGAGCATCAGAAAGTTACTATGCCTACTACTGGAGCATAGAGGAAGGTAAATTTTTTTATTTTTCATTTTTTCTAGAGAATATATTTAAAAAATTTGAATGCTTATTCTGATACATAAAGGTAAGGACTAGGCTAAAATATATATATATATATATTATTCACTACTACTTTAATAATAATTAGATAAATGTCCTTAAGTGGCCCACTACTGGTGCATTTACCTTATTTCCAGAGTAATTATTAATTAAAAGTAAGATGATAAAAAACATAATTCTACGGTAATTTAGAAAACTCGACCAACGTTAACATCGGATTGCGCAATCTGGGGCTGGATTTCTCCCAAAAATAGTTCAATTAATTCTAAGATTATTAAAAATTAAAACTACAATGATCAAAAACGTATTAATTAAAAAGCCCGGGCCACGAAAGAATCGGATTAGACGGGCTCTACTGTTACGTGGTTAAATTATCTCTGGAATAATTATCAGTTAAAACTAAGATGAAAGCTGATTATAAAAAAAAAGGGGAAAAAAATCTTGACATGAGTTAAAATCGGATTAGACCTCCCGATCAGGGAGTCCATTATATTTTTTATGTATCTTAATTAATTCTAGAATAATGAATTAAAAATAAGATATCCAATTTAAACTTAAATATTGCACAACAATTTTTTACCTTAAAAAGAACGAATGAAATTTAAATCGCAGATCACAAACTAATTAGATTTTTAGTTTGCAAAATTATTTAAAAATCTGGTAAATGATGAAATAAAAACGATGCTTCAAAACAAGAACGAAAAATAATACGTCAGGCATAAAATACGAAATGCCTTTCAACATCATATGCGCTGTTGGGTTATAAATAATTCCACATAGCATGACAGATTGTTAAATCTTCAAATTAAAGAAAATACGAGCTCATAGGGTGACCCTAAAGAGACTTCCATTAAAAACAGCATAATTTTTTTGACATTTTCCAACGAAGTTAAAAAGTATTTATGAATTTGGCTGGTCTGGCCATCTGTCTGTCCACGCTCAAACATGCGTAAATATACTCGGATTTTAATGCAAATAATGTATGTTAACAGTGGCTCCAACTTATATGGGCCAGTGGGGCCTTAGACCACCCAATAATTTTGAATCCTAATGTGCCTAATTTTCATTGTTCTATTTCGTTATTTATCATTAATATTTTATTATTCATTTTTCTCCTTGGAACAAAATTTATTTCGACTATGACCGCGCATTTTAATTATCCCGCTGATATCCAGAAAAAAAATGACTGAAATGTAACTGTTGAACTTTCAGTTTTTCAATTTGTAGTCATGCTCATGATATGATGATATTATAATAAATATTAGTGCTTTATAAGGTAAAACGCATGAGAATATTATTTTTAAAAATTACAACTATCTTAAAACATGATAGCTCGACTTAAAAGTATCATCTTCCACCATCTGTCCACTCTTCAAAGAAAAACAAACTGGTTGTATCATTTTCCAAAATATCACTGAGCCCCCCCCCCCCCCCCCCAATATTTTGAGCCAACCCAATATTTTTCATAAGTTCGCGACACTGGATGTTAACCCCTTGGGGACGCTCGTCCCCAAGGGGTGTTTTTGCGACACGTATATGTGTCCCCAAGGGGCCTTTTTGCGACACGTATATGTGTAGCAAAAAGGCTTATGAATCCTTGTTCATTCCCACAAGAAAAATTTTACTGTAAAATTTACCTTATTTAATCAGAGCATTTTCTCCATTTAATAAGGTACAAATTTCTTTTTTTAAAAACGGGTGAAAAAACATTGAAAATTTCGCAAAAAGCTCTCGTCGCGAAGGGGTTAATGATATTTAACGTGGCAAGTTCGGTATTATACATGAAGTATGTAAGTATTAATAGATCATTTACAGGAGCACTCAAAAGAATTCCGTTATTTAATGGGAGAAAATCATTTGCAGATTATTTTAAGGGGATTATGCTATTTTAAATGCATTGCAGTTTATATAAATCACTGAATTTCACTACAGGATGATTACTGTAAAATAAAGGCATTCATTGCATTCGCCATTCATTTACAGGGATACACAAATCAGTTAGAATACTGTCTTTGAACAATAATTGCTAAAAAATGACTTTCCAATGTCTTTATATGGCTTTAAATTCAACAATGATTTTGCACGTTACTCGTTGTGTATAAAACTAATTATAGGTATGGGTCGATTAGACCCATTCAGGGTAGGAAGGTTAAATGTAGGAAGACTCATCATCAAATGTTTATTACTTAACGCTTTTCACCAAATTTTGCCTTTTACATCTTTTTATTTAAAGAAACTCTTTGGAAATGAATACAAGTGGAAAAGAGTACAATTGAAATGTAAACTTGCTTTGTCAAACAGTAAGTAGATACAGTTGGCTCTCGTTAATTCGAACTCGTCGGGACCACAAGAAATGTCCGAATTATCCGAATTTCGAATCATGGAAAGTACGAGAAGAAAACGTGCTTAAAATGATATTATTATACAGGGATTAATGGTATAGTGTTTTTTTTTTCTATTTCGTCTGTTATCATTAGAGTATGACTTAATATTAAAATAAAATATATAAATATATAAATTAATTAAGGGATTAGAAACTAGCATAATGAAAGAAAAAATTGAGATGTCACTGATGGACAGACGGGACACTAAGAAAATGGACATCAAATGCATGGAATTATATGTATACTTGTTCGAAACAATTCTCACAAAAAGTTATTCAAAAAATCTAAAGTCCATGAAAAAAAAAAAAAAAAAAAAAAAAACATGAAAAATCGGAATTTTTGATAGTTTGAATTAAACGAAGTCAAGAGAAAATGAGTTCGAATAAATGAAAAATTTTAACGCTATTCTGCCATTGAAAATTTCCGGACTTTATGTTTAGTTTGAATTAAGCGAAGATTCGATTTATCCGACTTCGAATTAACGAGAGTCGGCTCTAGATTCTTGCATAGATTTGGAAAATGATAGAAAACATAAAAAATCGCAAAGATTAAAATGTATCGGCAGCTTTGGAGAACTGACTAATTTTTTATTTATCTTTCCATTACATATATAAATATATAAATAACCAACTACATGAAAATAGAATTTTTATCAATAGTATTAAACTATAGTTTAAGACTACAGTGGACTTTCAAAATCGCAAAAAATCATCAAATTATCGATTTTTTATTTTTAGCATAATAACATTATATGAACTCCCTGCTATCGAACACAAAAAGAATTTTTCAATTTCGACTATTTTTACTAGAGTTAGAAGCATTTTTGTCCAATCAGCTGATTGTGCCACGCCCCTTTGTTTACATTTTTGCCGATTCACATCCGTAAAATTCAGAGGCCCCACCAGTGGCCGAGAGGTTCGGACCTCTCAACTGGTAGACGGCAGGTGCTGGGTTCGAACCCAATCGCGGCTGTCAGCCTAACCGTTCGGAGTTTTCGTGGTTTTCTTCGAACCTTGCGTAAATACGGGTTAGGTTCCCTTAGAAAGACCCCCACGAAGGGCATTCCCCCCTGGTCCTATATCCCTAGCGCAGATAATCGGACGTCAAAAATCAATCAATCAATCAATCAATCACCGTAAAATTCAGCCTAGTTTTTAGTTTTACCATACAAAATGTTATTATTTTGCACTGAAATTATTAATTTTGTGATTTCGCAAAACAATACTTTAACTGTAACTTTTAACTGTTTCTTTAAGCGTTTGTTTACAATGTATTTAGAGAAATTGCTTTTTGTCCTCAATCTTTTTAGCGTAAATTAAAAAAAAATATTAATATATTTAAAATATTAAAAATATTTAATATATTTAACAAAAATTTTTACAATAAGAGGTATTTATACCATGAATATTTCTAGTAAAATTTGAAAAAAATTTCTTTAGAAAATACAAATTGTTACTTTTGAGAAGATTTTTTAAAATTCAGATACTTCACGTCCTTTGCATGAATTACTGTCGAAGCCACATATTTTATGGGAATTTTACATAAAAAGCATAAAACACTTACATATAAGCTAGAAATGATATTATATCCCTTAACAGCTGAAACTGTGTGAGTAGGAAAATACTAAGCAATTATAACCACTGTAGTTACTAAAACCTGTTTTTCTCAGAATGAATATTTTCGTCGTTTTCATGATTTCAAAATGTTCCATGTGAAATTCTTTGTGCCCAATTTTTCTGATTTTTTGTTTAAAATGCTCTTTATGTATGTGTAAACAAATGTTACTAGAAAAAAAATTTTTTTGACGCAAGTAATTTTTTTTTTTTTTAATTTCAGTTATATGAAATTTTTAATGATTTTTTAACGGAAAATACAAAAGAATTAAGTTGAAATCATTTTTTTTAATGTTTTACATGTAATATGCTAAAAATGCTTAACACATACATAGAGAGAATTTTAAACAAAAAATCGGAAAAATTGGGCATAAAGAATTTCGCATGGAGCATTTTGAAATATTGCCATTTTTTGTTAATTTAAAAAAGAAAAATCTGTATCTCAAAAACTTTTGAATAAATTTAAAAAAAATTGTGAAATAAGATATATATATATATATATATTATGATTATTCCCAGAATTTTTTTTTTAATTTATTGAAAATTAAGAAAAAATTAGTTTTGAGAGCCCACTGTAGCCTTAAGGACTAAGAATTAATTGTATACCGTTAGATTTTTACTTTTCCCCCAGGTTTTTACCGGTAAAAAGCCAACCCTGTTTTAAATTGACTTTTTTTTTCTACATTTTACTTGTACTTCGTAAATTCTGTGTTTAACATAAATAGCTGCACAAAAGGAATCGCCTTATTAGCGGAAATTGCTGAAGGGGAATTTTCAGTTAAAGTATAAATGTACTTCATAAGGGAACTAAATTTTAGTTAGTAGATACAAACTGATATATCATATATAGGACTTCTCAAACAATTAGGATAATTTTTCCGATTGTAAATAGGAATTTTTGAAATTGGGTTTTTAAATGTGTTAGGCATTTCCAAATGATTGAATTATGCATCATATTTTTACTTAATAGACGATGGCGTTTTATTTTGAATGCGACTGAAAATGTTTCATAATATATTCTTGACGTATAATTTTCTTTTTTATCTTAATTTTCAATCCTAATTTTTAAGTATTATTATAAGAATGTATTTAACTTCTAACTTTGAATTCTGCATTTATTTTCTTTTTTCCCTTATTCATAATTTGTAACTCTGAATTAAATTTTTAGCAGTTTTAACTTTCCTGTGTAACTAAAATTAAAAATATTATTAATAAGTATTTATTATATTATGTATACGTGCCAATTATCAAATTTTTCCCTTCAAATAAATTTACTTTAAACCAGAAAAATTATTGAATAAAATAGTTCTTTTAATATGTGGCAACAAGCTAATTTATTGACATAAAATTTATCTTTTTAGTTAGTTTCTAGTTAGTTTCGTAAAAAAGGGAAAAATTGGCAGCTATTGATTATTTAAAACATTGGTAGCCTTTTATTATATAAAACATCACCAGACACCATAAAATAAATTTCCCTCGATAAAAATTGTGATGAATGTACTTTATTCTTTTTCTTCAAAGGAAGATTAAGTATTTTATATCACTCATCATCAGCTTATCCGGAGAAACAGCCAAAACTGTCACAGAAATGAAGCAGAATGCATCATACGGTTGCAGTGAGACCCACTTCCATCGTATTTTTAGCTGCAGTTTTCACGACAAAAAAAAGAATTTATCTAAAAGTGAGATTTAAACATATTCTTTGTTTCCAATCATTGGATTTGAAAACCTGCTGAAGGACAAACATATTACTAAGCTTTAACTTTTAATGGGGGAAAAAAGGAGGAAAATGGATATTCAAAAAACTTCTTTTGATTCCGTTCTAATGATGACTACATCCACCTTCTCTTCATCTTGCAGCCATAGCAACCAAATAAACACGTGCTCCTAGATGCACTGGGGTTGCTATGCCAACCGCAGGTTATCCCAGGTGCAGAGATGTGTGTGGAAATTTAGTGGGCTATTTTATTGCACCGTGAACTTGGAGGGATTGTTCGGCAGCGCATTGCAGTGTAGAAAATAGTGATGAAGATTACCGGAGAAGTTTTATAATTGTTGGGAAATCGGGAGAATTATTTTTTTTTTTCTTTTATCTAAGAAATATAAATTCAAGTTTCATATTTCGTTGGAAAAAGCATCTCGAATACAAAGAAAAAATATTTTGGTAGTCGAGCCAAGTACTTTATAAATTAAGATAAAGAATTCATCAAACATTTTCAAAATGTCTTTTCTCTGAAATAATTCTCACGCCTTTTTTTTTTCTCTTTAGGAAAGAAAGATTTTGTTTCAGAGCAGGAGATTTAAAAGCTTTTTGGAATTAAAACAAAAAACAAATAAAAACCAATCAAGTAACTTTTTAAATTCTTTTTATTGCCGAATTTCTAGTGAAAATGGGAGATTATTTTTCTCTTTCTCCTAAATATGTTTTTGAACACGCTTTAACGAAAGAAAAATATTTTGAATTTCGAAATACAATATTTGAAATAAAGGTTAGATACTGTTACATAAGCAGCTTGTTCAACAAAATATTTTTAATTATATGGTTTACCTTAAGAAAATAACATGTGAAAATAAAAAAATGCAAAACTTAGAAGCAGAATCATAAGACAGATAGAAAAGATGCACACACACACAAAATCACTTTATACAATTATTTTAACACAATCAAACTGATTGGTAAATTTATCATTCTAATTGAATATTTTACCAACTGAGCGAAAAATTGCCCAGGCCGAGAATCAAACCCATATATTTGGCTTTCAAGGCCAATGCTTTATCTGTTAAATTAATTGGGCGACAACCGGCTTTGTAAGTCAAGTATCTGGATTCGATTCTCGGCCTGGGCAATTTTTCGCTCAGTTGGAAAAATATTCAATTCGTACAAAATCACTTTGTTAATTTTATAAATTTAATGTCATAAGATAGAAGATAATCTAAAATATATTTATTATTACTATACAGAACGCTACGCATTTATAAAACATTTTATAAATTCCAAATTCTCACCAGAAAGTTTCTATGGTTATTTTTTATGATTTCAGCAGCAGATATTTTGCGAATAAAATCAAATAAAAATTAGTATTAAACATTTTCTGGTGTGAGCTCGAGATTACTGAATTTAAAAAAATCGCTAGAGTTGGCAACGTTGTTTGTGGTTTGTATTATGTTAATATGGGTTGTTTTTCTTAAATTTTATAAAGAATTGACTTGTATATCTATAGAAGAAAATGTTCTGTAAGATTCATAAGCAAAATAATGATGATTACAATAATCATTATTTATACAATAATACTGCGAGTAAAACATTAAAATGCTATTATACAACAGAACATAATGTTCTAGTTATTTTTTATGCCATTAATATTGCTGCACATTAATTTATTCAAGAATTATATATTCTCACATGATTTTTATTAATTTATTTGTTCTTTTTTTCAAAATTTATACTATAGAATGAATGTGCTTAATGATATTAAAGAAAGCTCACACTTTTATATTCACAGTTTCCTTTTTAATAATTCTTTTAACATACTGCAAATAAAATAATAATAATAATAATAATAATAATATCAAAACACAGAACCTGAATCCCTTGACGCATGGGAGTTTTCGTTGGGAACTAAAGGTGAAAAGTTTTATGAAATGTGCACACCATATATAATATTTTCGCACCGAGCGCCTTAAAATTAATTTATCATCCGACATATGTTTTCTGGTAAGAAACTAAAAAAGGGGAAAGTTTGATAGCTTTAATACATGCGCAATGGAAAATTATTTAGTAAATCAGCTCTTTTTCATGCATTTTTTATTATTTTTTAATTCTAATTACAGAATATTGTGTACAATGTTGTTTGTCATATTTTCGGGTAAGAACATTATTTTGTATTAAGAACTCTGCGAATGTGAAGCAAAAAACTTGGCAAAATTAGGGCCTGTTTATGAAAACTTTAATTTCTCTACAAGTATACATGCTATCCGCATAAAAATGAACACGGTTTTTTACAATAAGCCACTTAATCATAATCTAGATTCTAAACGCTGTAGCTACATTAGTTTTGACAGGGTTATCCAAAAGATATTCGTTCTTTTTCAATTTGTTGACGGTCCCCTATAGATTTTTGGGAAAAATATCTTCATGAAAGTGTATGACCTGTGCTTTTATGTTTATGCACTTAGAGTTTCAGGGTAATTCCTTATGTATTTTTCCAGATACAGTCGACTCTCGTTAATTCGAAATCGGATAATTCGAATCTTTACTTAATTCGAAATAAACATGAAGTCCCGAAGTTTTCCATGGCAGAATAACGTTAAAACTTTTCATTAATTCGAACTCATTTTCTCTTGACTTCGTTTAATTCGAACTAACGAGATTTCCGATTTCTCATTTTTTTTTCTTTCTCTCGGATTTCAGATCATTTGAATAACTTTCTTTCTTTGATTTTTGTGAAAATTTTTCCAAACGAGTATACATATAATCCAATGCATTTGATATCAATTTTTTTGTTCTCCGTCTGTCCATCAGTGAAGCTTTAAATTTGCTTTCATTGTGCATGTTTCTAATCTTTTAATTAGTTTATGAATTATTACATTCTAATTTAATATTAAGTCATACTCTAAGGATAACAGACGAAATAAATTTTAAGAATGCAATAACATTATATCATTTATAATAATACCATATTAAGCGTGTTTTCATTTCATACTTTCCATAATTCAAACTTCGGATAATTCGAACATTTCTTGTGATCCCGACGGGTTTGATTTAACGAGAGCCGACTGTATTTTAATGTAATTTTAACCTCTTCAGTTCCTAAGCTAAAATAATAATACAAATACTTTCATTAATTTTTTTCCAAATAAAATGACAGAAAAAAAATATCTTTTCAAAATTGACCTTTTAGGCACTTAATAGTTTAGGTTAAAAAAAAATATAGATCTAAAACCATCAACCTCCTTAAAACAACAATTTAACCCTTCACTGCCCAATTTTTTCTCTTTTTATGAAAAAAATTGTTTGAAATCTATATATCGGACTAATAATAGGGAAAAAAAGAGTAAAAAAAAAAAAAAAAATTAAATTTCAACTTGTCATCTAGTATTTAATATTTTATGGCGTGTACCCAATCTACACAATTAGGGTTTTTAAATATTGTATTCCCATATTTTACAAATAAATGGGCTTAAATTAATTAATTTTACATGCCTAAAACTCAGCAACTTTCTTTATATTAATATTACTTACCCATCATATGTAGAATAGGGTAAGTCTTGCAATCGTTTTGAAAAAAAAAAAAAAAAAAAAAATAGACGGATTTACACGTTTCAGATAGTAAAGATTCCAAATAACATATTTTTAGAAAAAAAGAATTGCCGTCCGTCTGTCTGTCTGTGTGTCTGTAAACGCTCTATCTCACGAACAAATTGAGATAGAGACGTGAAATGAGACTTCTTTGTATGTACTTAGTAGGTAAGAATGGGACGAAGCCTATTTAATATCAGTAATCTCGATTATCCGGAACTTTTTTTTTTGGACACTCGAAAAATTCGTTCTGATGGAAGGTATATAAAATTTTTCGAATTTTTTTATTTTAAGGAGTGGACGTAAAAAGCAATAAAAATGCACAAGTTTTGCATGAAGAACGAAGACGATCGGATTATTAGTTGCCGAGATATTTGTAATCCTGTTTTCCACGTTCTTCGTTTTTTCATGACTCTGTATTTCATTCAAATTTCAATTCAAAGATATATTTTAATTGTAATTTAGACGCTTAATTTGACGCAGTAAACTGTTAGTTAATATGATTATTATTTTTGGAATTATAAGGATGTTTCTTTTACGCAGTTCGGTACTTGAGTAGGTTGGTATTTTATTTAATTCGTCGAAATGGGTTCATCAGCATTTCATTAATAGCGCTTTGTGTATTAACAAAATTTAAATATACGTTTAAATTATTTTTGGAATTGCAATGCATTGTATAAATAGCTTTTACATGTTTTATTATCATATTTTATATTATGCATATCCAAGATAGATAAGTATTACGGTGGTCCCCAACGACTAGATTTTAAGTATTCAGTAAAAACAATGAAAATAAATTTTGCCTTAATAGTTTGATCGAAAATTGTTTTCTTTCCGAAGAACAAATACAATTTTTTGTCAAATGCAACCATCTGATATGGGACAAAATAATGTGTTATTCCCTTCTTTGGACAATTCTTGATCAGTTACAGTGGTCATATTGGACAAATTCACATAATAAGAATTATAGTGTTTTTAGGCATGTGCCAGATGTGGCACACGGCGCAGAGAAGGGTTAACCCTTTATCTACCACATTATTAATTCATTAAAATTCTATATTCTAAAGCATTTTACGTAAATTGTTTAGACTAAATTAAAAGATTTACACTATCATTTAATAAATTTTTGAAGGATTTTAGAAGGATTAATTAAATTTGAATTTACAGGGATTTTGTGCAATACCTATAACCCCACTCAAATCTTCTATTTTAAATTATTTTCTTAGAAATTTGTTAAATTATAAAATGTAAAAATATGATGTTCTTACACTATAAATATAGGAATATTTTCGGAATTAAAAAATCTTCATCTCCCTCCCTCAGCGCCAAGAAAGCTGAAAAGATACAAAGGCAAAAGAAACCATCCTTTGAAAAATATTTTTGTTTTGTGTAACCAATAATGCTTTTGGAACAAAATAAAGTAATGTATCTGTAACTCATTCTAAACAGTATTACAACTAATCGACGTATTAAAAGAATTTTATAATATGTAATTTTAATTATACTTATTAATGCCGTCAGTAGATAAAGAGTTGATAACCATTAACCTAAATTAATGCAATAAGAAATTTAAGTGCTTTAAACAAGTAAATAATCTACAAATTTTCAAAAAAAATATATTGAGAAAGATTTAAATTAAATACTTATGAAAATTTATCACTTTCTTAGTTACAATGTTTTTAAAACTTTTTAGGTATTTTGCAAACTTAGATGAAAATAATATTTATTTTAGATGGGATTCAGCTTAGATGTCATTTAATCGTTTATTTTCATCGCAAAAAAAGAAAAAAACATTCAGATTTTATAAAATGATGTATAAATGTAAAAAAAAAAAAAAAAATCAGAGATTTCAGTTTTTATAAGAAAAAGAACAGAGGTCCCCGAATGGGGATCCAGAGACTGAAAAGTTATTATTATTATATTTGTAAGTTGTTAATTATTCATTAATGTGTATGCATCATTTAGTAACGTTGTGATTTATGTTTTCACAATAGAGTTAGGGGAATAATTGTGACCGCCTTCATATAGGAGAAAACTGTGTATGGTAAGATTCCGTTTCACGCTTAGATATTAACTTTATAATGTATTTTGCATTTTAGATATTCTTTATCACTAGTCTGAAACATTTTTGAGATCCGAATAGCAATTTGAAACAAAGTTAACCAAAATTTCTGATAAACATATTTGTCATTTTGGAGCTCTAATGGTCTCAATACTACCGGACAAAAGTGCATAAGTATTAAAAGAAAATACAATGGTCATAATTTCTCTACCATTGGTCTTAACTACCCCAAACTTTTGTGATTGTGAGTTTTTTATAGAGTAAATGTAACCATGTTTTAAACTTAACCCTTTCGGGTCCGATTTTTTTTCAATATTTAGAAAAATTACTTTTTATTTAATATTTAGAAAAAATTACTTTTACGTTAATAACATTAACACCAGCTATCCATCTAGATTAATTAGTGTTTAACGGATATTTCCTTGTCTGAGAGATAACGAATGTTGTTGTTTTGCGTACTATTGAATTAATATGAAAATAGGCTAAGGAAGAATTTTCGGAGATGTTTAGAAAATATTGTATTACAATAAGGTTTAACTTATATTACAATTTTCTAATACTTTTTGCGCTTTATGACACATGATTCTTCCAGAAAAGTAACTTTTACTTTAAATTTAATAAATGAAATATTTGTTTAAAATAAAAGAATCGCAAACGGCACGAAGAGAATTAAGCAAATAATAATAATTATTATTACTAAATGCCTAAACATAACTGAAGTCATATAGTAAATTCATAGACATCTACTAACATTACTACATGTAAATAGTAGCAAAAGTATTTCTTAAAACAAAATTATACTCAATTAAAAGACATGTACTATTAATAATACACCAGACATGAAAGGGTTAAAAAAAACAGCTACGAGAATTAAAACTTTTACGAGGTGTCCTTAAAGGATCAAAGTTGCTTCCTATGCACTAAAAACATCACGTTTCCAATTAGAGAAAAGTAACAATGTTGAAAATTTACAAAGTGGTCATAATTATCCCCTCCTGACCCTATAATTTTTACAGTAATTAAAGAAACGGGGTGGAACCCGTCGAATTTCGACGAAAAAAAAAATGTTTAGGAAGAAACTGTTTCATAGATTTATAAAAAGCCCACAAAATTAGCTACAGTAAAAAATGCATCTTAGATTGGTCAGATTAACTCTCAAACAAATATTATTTTAAGCTAAAAAGAAACCAAAACCTAATTTCGATAAAACTTAGTTGTTCAAATTATTAAAATTAAACTTAAATCGCAGATGTAATCAATAAAATATAACAAAGATCAGTTATTATGATGAAATTATGCAAGGAGACTCTTATGTTTGGTATAATAGTACGAGATCCGGCTGCAGAATCAGTGTACTCATCGAGTGTTTGCTGAAAACCAAATTTTTACACATATTTATGATTAGGAGAATTTATATCTACCAGGTTGCCTATCAAAATGTGGCCGCTAGTATTTTTAATTAAATTATTAATAATTCATAATCTGTAAGAAATTTCACTGACTTGTTTTTTCAATAAAATGTCGTCTACTTTACGGCAACATCTATTAAGACTCTGAAAAATCATGGTTGCCGTTGCGCACCTGGCCGCACCTCTTCGCAGCCAGGTATACACAGGTATGATTTTGTTACATTTATACACCCACAACGTACATTCATAATTTATATATCAAATTAAAGCTAATTTTTTTCTGTTTATTATTATATACGGTTGCCTAATTAAATCTGGCCGCAAATAAGGGTTGCTGGCTGTTAAATATAGTAAATAAAAGCGGTGGAGTGACGCTGTAGAATCGTTTGTTTCATACACTGTTAAAAATCTGCTGCATTTTGTTGCAACGCACTCCATCGCTTGTATATAATATCTCTATTCCAACCAATGAGAAAGCTCCATTTCACGGCCAAGTAACCGTTTTCTATACAAGCAAGGGAGTGCGTTGCAACAAAATGCAGCAGGTTTTTAACAGTGTATTTTTCAATTTGGAACAATTTAAATTGGGTTTTAAATGATTAAATATATTAGTTTTTTTGTTATAAGTACATATTAACGTATATGACAAAATTACACTTAAAGTAAAGTAAAAATGCAAAACTAAAATTACTTAAACTAAACTTATTTAAATTACTTTACTTTAAGTGTAATTTTGTCATATACGTTTATATGTACTCATAACAAAATGAAACTAATATATTTAATCATTTAAAACACAATTTAAATTGTTCCAAATTGAAAAATACACTGTTAAAAATCTGCTGCATTTTGTTGCAACGCACTCCCTTGCTTGTATAGAAAACGGTTACTTGGCCGTGAAATGGAGCTTTCTCATTGGTTGGAATAGAGATAGTATATACAAGCGATGGAGTGCGTTGCAACAAAATGCAGCAGATTTTTAACAGTGTATGAAACAAACGATTCTACAGCGTCACTCCACCGCTTTTATTTACTATATTTAACAGCCAGCAACCCTTATTTGCGGCCAGATTTAATTAGGCAACCGTATATAATAATAAACAGAAAAAAATTAGCTTTAGTTTGATATATAAATTATGAATGTACGTTGAGGGTGTATAAATGTAACAAAATCATACCTGTGTATACCTGGCTGCGAAGAGGTGCGGCCAGGTGCGCAACGGCAACCATGATTTTTCAGAGTCTTTATAGATGTTGCCGTAAAGTAGACGACATTTTATTGAAAAAACAAGTCAGTGAAATTTCTTACGGATTATGAATTATTAATAATTTAATTAAAAATACTAGCGGCCACATTTTGATAGGCAACCTGGTAGATATAAATTCTCCTAATCATAAATATGTGTAAAAATTTGGTTTTCAGCAAACACTCGATGAGTACACTGATTCTGCAGCCGGATCTTAGACTATAAAGCAAATGAAAAAAAAAAAAAAATTGACATTTTCATAGAATTTCCATGTGATATCTAAACCCGTCATAATTTTCATCTTCTCAAAATTTACATACGCACTTCTCATAGTATTTTAATTTGTCATTTTAAGATCATTTGCTTTTTTATACATATAAAGACGTTATTTGCATCCGCTAAAAGCATACCATTTTTACGGATCCAGTCTTAAACAACATCCATAGAAAAGTTTGCATACGACGTCATTAGGACGGAATATTACACAAACGCAGCAAAACAATATTCAAGACACTCGGCAAAACAAATGGGAAATGTGATGATTCACAAAACTTCACTTCTTTATTTATAATAGCTCCATGTTTTATCAGTAATCCTTCATTTGAATTTTTTTTTTTTTTTTTTTTTTTTTTTTTCAAAATTTGGATAATAGCATTAGATTATACGGGAATAAATAAAATTGCACTCATTTAGATTTTTATACGAATTGAGTAAATGCGGTGAAGTCACTCGACTATTATTTAAAATACATTTTTGGAAAGAGTAATTGTTGTATCCTTTGTAAATTAAATTTTCAATAAACTAAAAAAATATTTAATTGATGAATAAAAACGCAATAAAACCAATGTTCATCGGATTTTATGTCAGACAATTTCTTTTGACATGATATTTTTATTTCAGTTTTTATCAACTTTAAGAGAAAATGGTATACTGTTGCCACAATTACAAAATCCGTACTAAAAACTATAAAGAAATTAATAACTCATAAATAAATTGAGATACAGCTTTAAAACAAATTGCATTTAAAAGTAAATTTTTTTTCTCAATACGACGGTGTAAAAATTGAAATGAGCGATATTTAGAAGTATAAAATTTGTAGTACCGAAAATTGCAAAACTGAATTGCATGGGAAAGTGTTGCCATTCACAAAATGACGTATGCGTTACGCACAGATACGTTTGGCCTTTATAATATAGATATCTGTTTCAAATAACACATTTATAAATATGTTATTAACTTATATGTTATTACATAAAAATAATTTTAAAAACTAAATAGAAAACGAAAACTACTGATTTAGTCACGATTTTGCCTAATAAAGAAAGAAAATAAAAACTACTTAATTAATGAAGTTAAATAATGAAAAAAATTAAGAAATGTGAAAAGATATCGTACAGTAAAGGAAGCGTAAAAGTATAAAATCTAGATTTTTTTATAATCTGTTTATTTTTCTTCTTTAATCCGTGATATACTCGAGAAAATGCTAAAAATAAAAGTCAATATTTGTTTTAGTAATACTAACGGATTTTTTTTTCTGACTTTATAACTTAAAACTCTATTTTTTTCATATCTTAATTATTTTTCGCATTCCTATTTCACTGTTAATTTTAAATGTTTGTCTATTTATAATTTTATAATTTATGTATACAAATAATAAGAAATTAATATTGTGATGAAAATTTT
The DNA here is from genome assembly GCA_964019185.1 of Maratus speculifer. NCBI lineage: Eukaryota > Metazoa > Arthropoda > Arachnida > Araneae > Salticidae > Maratus > Maratus speculifer. The sequence goes on along the minus strand of OZ025289.1, from coordinate 423,091,234 downwards.
AATTTTCATTATAATATTTGAACAGAATTATAATTATTTTTTATATTGTATATAATTTTTTTAATGTTGTTTAAAAGAAAGATATTTTTACGGTTATTTTAGTATATATTTACAATAATGTTTTCCTAACTTTTAATCAATTGGAGACTTATAATGCAATTTCTAAGTGTATAGGGTAAATATATTAATTACCTATTTTTAAATCTTAAAACATCTTATATTAAGATATTGAGTTTATCTTAGCATAGTCAAATTATATGATTTTGTTATAAATCTTAATAGGGTTAACAATGTGTATGGTTTATTTTTTCTGTTATCACATTACTCCGTTTTTAATTAATTTATTTATTTACTATTATCTTGTTGACGATAATTATTTTTATTTTTCCCTTTACATTTTGCTATCCAATTTTTGATTTTTTAATTCATTTGGTTTTGGTTTTGTGTGTGTTAGTAGTCCCAAATTCGTGTTGTTTTGCTTTTTCATGGCAAATGCGAAGATGAAACCACACACTTCATTTGTAGTTCCAAAGCATTTGGGACCTGAAGATTCTGCTTTGGTTCTACAAATTCCATTTGTATTCATTTTAATTATTTATTATTTATTTTTCCTTTAGTTATTAAATTCAATGGTTCATATATTGTAATACGTTAATGTATATATATATATATATTAACGTGTATAATAATTTTAAATAGTTTAATTGACACCAATATATGGATATTTGTTTATTTTTATCTATAGTTAAATAGTTATATTTTAATTATCAAATTAATTTTAATGTTATTGATATAATTTTTGGTATTATTATTATTAATATTATTACTATTATTTTTATTTATTTATTTATTTATTTTTATTTTTTTAATAATTATTTATTTTTTATATTTTATTTTTTTATATATTTTTTTAATTTTTATTAATTTATTAATTAATTTATTTATTTTTTTATTTTTATTTTATTTTATTATTTTTTTAATTTTTATTATCCTATATTAAGATAATGAGTTTATACTATGTAAAGTCACAATAAGTGTTACTGATTAAAGTAACAAAATGGTATTTTAAGTTATAAGTTAATATGAATGTTATAACCTAATTCTAATTTTAATTATTTTATTAATTTAATTTTATGTATATATCGATCATTAATTATTTTCTCCGGTTCAATTATATTTCCATTCAGCTTTATCTTTTTTGTTCGTTATGGATAAATCATAGCAAGTTTTTTTTGTTTCTTCTTTTTCAAATCATTTTTTTCGCCATTTGGCGCGCATGACATTCTAATTTAAAAAAAGAGCAACCCTGCTCTTCCTGCTAAGATCCGTTGCTTGAATTAGTAACAAACTGGTTTTTCTACGTGATACTGTTTTAGCTCGTATAGTAAACTATTGCATCCTGTTTTTATAATTTATTAACAATTTTATAGCACTGTCCTCTACATTAATGGGGATAACCAGATAAGTTTCTTCTTTTTTTATCAATATCTTGTTTTCATACTTTTTATCGAAATTGCATATGAATGTCATGTTTATCATTTCCACGTGCATAAATAGGGTTAATTTGTACTCTTGTAACTGACACTATTTGCTGCACGCTATTGTTTTAATATATGTGTATTTTCATTTTTCAACTATTTATTTCTATGTTCCTTGTTTAATAATATGGTTTTTGTGTGCTGGTAGCCCCAATTACGTATTATTTTGCTATTTCATGACTAATACGTGGATGAAACCGCACACTTCATTTGTAGTTCCAAAGCAATTGGGGCCTGACGATTCTGCTCTGTGGACTACAAATTTCCTTTGCATTCATTTTATTTTATTTATTTATTTATTTATTCAGATATACTCGTTTCACTTTTTTTTTATATATATATAATTCAATTCTATTCAAATTCTTCGTTTTGGTTTATTGTTTTATTGATAAAATTTATTGGTGAATTTTGTCTACTTTTAATGGTATTATATATATATATATATATATATATATATATATATATATATATATATGTATATGAACGAAATCTGAAAATTCTGCATGAAAAATCCATTTACATAAATTAAGGGGAGGGACATCAGCCCCTATTCCCCTTCTGAATACTTATCTAATGAACACCCAATATTAATCATGGAGGTCCCTCTTCAGAATGATCCTATTGCTAAGATTTGAGCGAAAACTGATAATTCTGCAAGAAAATCCCATTTATATAAATTATGGGGTGGGGCATTATCCCCTGTCCCCTTCTTATACTTATCGAATGAACTCTCAAAACTAATCAGGGAAGCGCCTTATCATAATAAGCCTATATCCAAAATTTAAGTAAATCTGATTTATTATCACGAGTTATCGCGTTACGTACGTACGCACGTACATCCATACAGAACGGGCGGGCACAAGCTCTCAGGCTTTGATAGCCTGTGAGCTAAAAACTTTGTTGAAGTTAAGAATTCTGAAAATTTTGAAGCAAACAATGAAAAATATTTTTTAGCACTTAAAAATGACAGTGTAAAGGGGACCAATTTTTTTTTTTTTTTATATCTATGATCCTTAATATATTTTTAGATTCATGTTTGAATAAAACATACTCATAATAGATCATAAAAAATGTTAAAGTCTCAATAATTTTTTAAAAAACAATTTTATTTATTTTTTCTTATTTGTGGGTGTTTAAATTTGTAAATAGATTTCTTTATCCTTTATTTATGTTACTTATTTCTATAAATGTATATATCAGATTTTTGATTAGTCCATTAGATCAACAGAAAAAAAATGTAATGAATATATATATATATATGGAAAAAATGTAAGGAAATGGCATATTTTTAACTCATTGTTGTATTTTAATTTTTTTTTAAGTTAAAAACGTATCCAAAATCCGGTACTTAATCATCACAAACGTGGCCTAAAGATACTTTTTAAAAAATTTCAGACAATTTGCTTAATTATTATAGAAGTTTTAGCATTTCGATTAAAATGAAAATATTAAAAACTGCAAACTGAGAAAAAGGAATTCAAACATTGGCATATAAAAGGGACGTTGTACAGGATGGTTTAAGGAAATTAAGTATATCTACTTTATTATATATGAAATAATTTCGAAATTTGGACAGTGATGGTCTAAGAATACTTAGACATGTTGTAATATAAAAATTTAAAATTCGCCATTTTTGTGATTTTTCTTTTAATCAAAATGACTGGTAGTGTACCCTTAAAGTATATTGAAATGACTTGACAATTACGCAACAACTATATACTTTAAATTTTATACTATTTGAATGGATAGTTTTTGCTCTAATATACATGGACAGACAGAGGGACGGACGGGCTAAATGACGACAATAGGTGCTTCGTATTTACGTAATTACGAACACTCCTAAAAACTGTGTTGAAGCTAAGAATTTTGAAAATTTTGAAAATTTTGAAACAAACAATGAAAAAATATTTTTAGTATTTAAAAATGACAGTATTATAAAGAAAGACAAAAAAAAAAGTATTTTATAACTGTAACATATATTATATTTTTAAGTTCATATTGGAATAAAACTTACTCATAGTAGATCATAAAAAGTGTTAAATTCTCAATATAGCAATATATATATATATATATATATATATATATATATATATATATATATATATATATATATATATATATATATATATATATATATATATATATATATACATATGTATATATATTAATTTTTTCAAATAATACTTTTAAAGTTTCTTCTTATTTTTCGGTTTTTATATTTGGAAATAGTTTTTTTTTTTTTTTTTTTACTTTTACTCAGACAATTTTTTATATAAATGTAAAGGGAAGGCTTCGGGATATTAAGCGTACCTCCTTTATTATATATCGAATAATTCCCAAATTTGGACAGTATGTTCCGTTCCAAGGATACTAAGGTACGTTGTAAAATAAAAATCTAAAATTCGACATTTTATTAATTTTATTTAAAATTTAAATGACAGCTAGTGAGTCCCTGTGGGTTATCGAAAAATATAACAATATCTGATGTATACAGAAAAAAGTATACTTAAAATGCAAAAGGTTAAATAATAATTATAATACATAATATGAAGAATGATTTTATAGATGAATTGGTACTTGATCACGTTTTTCTATAAAAAGAAATAATTTGTAAACATTAAACAACAATAATAATGACGAAGATAAAGGAAAAATAAAATATTTTTTTTGTATTTGATTTGTAAGATAGCTATGAAAAATATCTGTATTAAAAAGAAGAGCGATAAATTTATTAGAAACATTTTACTATTTTTAAACACATCGTTTGTATTCGAATAATTCGATTTCTTTTTCTAAATGACAATTTATTCAAATAGTTGAACGAACTCTCAAATATAATAATCAATAATAATAAATGTCATTTGTCAAGCTATATTTAGATCTAAACCATGCTTTCTACTGACTTATGGATTTGCACTTTGCTGCCATGTTTTTTATGTGCATTTAAATTTAAATATGATTAATGATAATTTTTTATTATTTTAACCCTTTCAGAGGCAGAAAAAATACGTTCGCAAAATAATAAAATAATTAACTGGTACCAAAATTTTCAAACGAATTCCTCAAAAAACAAAACCTTGAAAAGAAAGAGTTGATCAGAACAAGAGAACGCGAAGCGTAAATAAACTTACCTAACCATTTTTATTTTAATCACTTTCTAACATTGTTCAAAAGTGGCTACGAATGCAGATTATCTGACCGTCTGTCTGGCCATGATCTAACTCGCATAAATTGTCATGTTATTTATGCATCGCATCCTTGCTACATAAGTGGCAAAACTTCAGGAAATGCGAAAAACTGTAGCAGGATTGTTAACATAAAACGGTTAGGCTCAATGGAAATGTTGCAAACACAACTGCTACCTGGTTGTTGGATTTTAAGCACACTATCTTCTACTTTAGGAGATTTTTTAGAAGAATGCAAACCATATAGAATGGCAGCCACAACTCATTAACCTCTTGAGGACGAGCGACACGCGTACGTGTCGCAAAAAGGCTTAAGAATCCTTGTTTATTCCCACCGGTAAAATTATACTGTAAAATTTGCCTTATTTAATCGGAGCATTTTCTCGATTTCTGTTTTTTAAAACCGGTGACGAAACATTAAAAATTTCGTAAAAGGCTTCCTTCGCAAAAGGGTTAAGCCTAATGTTTGAGTTGAGGCACTTTTGCGGCAAGGATTAGGGTTTATTATGGCATGTTCTGTATTGAAAATGAAGTGTATATCATTGATAGTTCTAATGCCGCCAACTTATATGGGCCATAGGGCACGAGCCCACCCAATAATTTGATCTTTCTGCCCATCCAATTTCAATTGTTTTAATATTATTTTTTTTAAATTCTTTAATCGCTGAACAGTGACTATTGATATTATAGCTAGGAAGGTTGACACTCAGAGCGGATGTAAATGGTGTCACCCCCCCCCCCCACTTCCGATCCATCATATTTTTTCAATCACAATTCTACGTTATTATAACAAATGACCGTATCATTCCTTATTTATCTTTTATCCTCCTGCATATTAAAAAACTATAGGAGTGATTCATCACTCAACCCATAGGCCGAAGTCAATGTGGTGTCTATATGTAGAAGAAAATTCTTTCTTTTAAAAATTTTCTTTTGCTACCCACTCGTTGGATAGGTAGATTCTTGTTCCCTAGTGCACGTCTTAGGTACACAATTCTGTATAAAATTTCACATTTTTCAAGAATAGAAAACTAACGCTATTGTGTCATGTGATAAAAATTTCATTTTATTTCTGAATTCCTTTCCAAAATCTTATAAGATTATACAATATTTATTAATATTGAAATTTTTCCTTTCTTTTTAATAACATCTTAACATATTATATATATATATATATATATATATATATGCAAATAAAGATTGGGTGTTTAATCCGCCCCCCGCTAACTACGCCCTGTCGCTCAAAGGAAATTTGGTTTTATTAACGTTATCAAAACAGTTTTGTTTGATAAATAGTAAGGACACTAATTAGATTTACAAGAGCACTGATATAACCAACAGCGAATGCATTGTTAAATTCCTCTCAAAAACAAATTTCCTAGCTATTTCGCCATCTTTTTTAAGGTCCTGAATTAATAAATCACTTGGTGACTAAAATGCAAGCTTTTCTTGATATTTAGTTTTTTTGCACTTTTTATAGTTATCAATTCCTGTGTTATTTAAAATAAATAAGAATAATATAAGGTAGAATAATATAATATAAAAGTATCATTTTATAATATATATTTGATATAAATCAATTTCGCAATTAATTTTCAGCAGTGAATTACGTTTGAAATTCTAGAGGATTTAATGCATGAATTTTCACATTACTATACTAAGCGTTATGTCGCAGGTTTGTGTGCTCATGAAGACGGTAGAGGTCTGCACGGGCCGAAATTTCTAGGCCCAGGCCCGGCTCGGCCCGAACAAAAAAAATAATGGCCCGACCCGGCCCGGCCCGAAAATTAAAATTTCGGCCCGAGCTCGGCCCGGTCCGGAAAAAAAGTTTAAAATTCGGTCCGAACCCGGCCCGGCTCGAGTGAATTTCTACAGAACATTGATCTTTAATTTTATGGAAGAGTTCTGACCAAAAAAAAATTATATTAGTCTTTTTTTTTCCATGTTTATAATCTCCATTTATGCAGAAGTGCCGTAGGCTGCGATATTTATGCTTCTAAATGAATCTTTGTTTGTTGTATGTAAATGTTTCAGTTATCACTAGTATTATTAATCCATATTCCCTGTAATGGAGACAAAAAATCGAAAAAGCGGTATATGGTAAACTTTCCAAAGACGAAATCGCTTTGGAACGAAAAAAAATGCATTCCCTTCTTAACAGATGTAAATGTTTAATATATTTTTTCTTCCGTATTGTTGTATCCATTTTGCATGGATGAACATTTTAAAAGAAACTTTCAGTTTTCAGTTTAAAAGAAAAATTCAATCACAATCATTTTTTTCTGTGTGTGTGTGTGTGAGTGTGTGTATGTGTGTGTTTAACACTAGAACCGCGGGAAATTTTACCCAAGTTTTATAAAAATAATTCACACCAGAATTTTTATTTAAGGTTTTTAACTGATTTATTTTAACTAATTTTTGTGCAGCTTATATGTAAATTATTTTAAGAAGACTTATCTGGTTAGAATCGATATCTTTTCACTGAATACGGGTCAAAATGACCCGTCTCCGCGGTTCTAGTGTTAATTCTATTTTAAAACGCCTAGTAATATACGATTCTTTAAAAGGAATAAATTCTAATGTTTAGTTGTAGAATAATGACGACTTAAAAGTATATGCTTTTTTTGCAGAAATTTTTGGACAAAGCCAAATATTACTGATTTATAAAAAGTCGAGAAAAGGATTTTCATATAGGAAGATTCAATAGGAACTGATTATTTTGGTCCATGAAAACTAGGAAGAATGGAATCAGTCCCGGCTTCGTACGAAAAAAAAAATTAGGCCCGGCCCGATACTCCAGCAAAAAAATTAAGGCCCGAACCCAGCCCGGCCCGAAAACATTAGTGACTAGGCCCAGCCCGGCCCGGCCCGAGAGGATTAGTGACTAGGCCCGGCCCGGCCCGGCCCGAGTCTTAAGAAGTAAGGCCCGAGCCCGGCCCGGCCCGAATGCCATTATTGGAAATCGGTCGGAGCCCGCCCCGCGGGCCGGGCTCGGTCTTCGGGCCGAGGCCCGGCCCGTGCAGACCTCTAGAAGACGGTTCCATCTCGTGCTGCGAATTGCAGCCTAACCACCATATATAAAGTGAGAAATGCTAAGCTGGGCATCGTCCTCGTAGCTTAAACGATAGAACACTTGGAGCACTATTCCAAGGGTTCCGGGTTCGATCCCCGGCTTGGACATTTTTCACTAAAAGTTGGTTTCTACGCTTAGTATAGTAATGTGAAAATTCATGTATTAAATCTTCTAGATTTTCAAGCGTAATTCACTGCTGAAAATAAATTAAGAAATTGATTTATATCAAATAAATATATGTAATTTACCGATACTGGGTCTCTTGGTGTTTCATGTTATGCCGCAGGTTTGTGTGCTCATGAAGACGGTTCCATCTTGTACTGCGAATTGCAGCCTAACCAGCATATATAAAATGAGAAATGCTAAGCTGGGCATCGTCCTCGTAGCTTAAATGATAAAGAACTTGGAGCGCTATTCCAAGGGCTCCGGGTTCGATCCGCGGCTTGGACATTTTTTCAGTAAAAGTTGGTTTCTAAGCTTAGTATAGTAATGTGAAGATTCATGTATTAAACCTTCTATCATTTTATAGTTTATAAAATATAATGATTTTAAAAATATCTTAGAAATAACAATTTAATATCGAATTATTTTCTGTAGTCACTTGCGCCTCCTCTCTCTCTCCGTACACATACGCACAAAGGGGGGGAAATTTATGTGCTATTTTACTCAAAAATTTTTGAGCCCACCCAATATTTTTGAAAAGTTAACACTACTGGATAGTTTATATACAGAGACACTCAAAGGAATTTCTTTTCATTATGGAAAGTGTTTCTTAATGTATGCTCGATGCATGATTTTTTTTCTTGTTAACTATTTGGAAAATAGTTGTTGCCCTCGGTAGAGAATTTGGAAATTTCAAGTATATCTGAATATTTATTATTGAATGAATTCCACAACTTATTTTATTTTATTCGTTTTCTGATTGGTCCATGCTTAATGTCTAGAAATGGAATACTTCTGTTTTCTATTTTCTTCGTCTTCTGATTGGCCCATTGTAATGTCCAACAATAGAGTAGTTCTGTTGCCACAATGACAAAAAAAAGTACTAAAAACTACAAAAAAAAATTTAATAACTCAAAAACAAATTGAATTACAGCTTTCAAACAAGTTTCATTTAAAAGTATATATATATATATATATATATATATATATATATATATATATATACGACGGTGTAAAAAATGAAAATGTACGATGCTTAAAAGTTTAAAAATTTACCGACCAAAAATTGTTAAACTGAAATTTCATTTAATAGTATTTGTTTATGATTGGTCCAAATGTATTAACGTGACTCAAAGTGTCCAGGCATATTAATATGACTCTGTTATTACGTAAGTTATGTTTTGATCATCATAAAAATGATGTTATTTTTTTTTTTTTTTTTTTTTTTTTTTTAATATATAAATCATTTATAAGTCTAAAAAATTATAGTCTTTCAAAATATTATTTTCCAAATAGTCGTAATTTGTTAAATTACATTTTTTTATCTTAGTTATTTATTTTAACTATTATTATTATTTTCTTTTAATCTAGCAATATTTAAATTTATTTGTCTTTACTTTACTTTAAAAGGTTCTAAAATTAACATAATTTTTACTTTTTTCATAATTCAATAGAATAAAAAAAAAACCTTTAACAAATTGTATTTAGACGCTTAAATTAAAATGCATTAAAGGCTACAAAGTATCCAATTAAGACAGAGCAAAATTTAATCAAACAAGTTTCTCGCAAAAAAATTAAAGGTGGGTTTTTTTCAGACCATCATATCAACATTCAGTGCTAAAAAATTAATAATTTCAAACACTTGAATTAAATTGAAAAGTATTTTCCTTTTAAAATTATTACATGTGTTGCAGTAGCGAGTTTTTAAATTTTTTCAAGAGTTAATGAAGAAAGAGTTTCTGAGTATTTAATAACGATAAGATTACACTGGTCAACAGCTGTTTTGGTGCCGGGGTATTTTTAGCTGATTTTATATGAATTTGATGTCTTGAATTCAAATATGGTATTAGTTTTTCTCTATCAGCTCAGTTTTTTAAGATAAACAATTTTTTGTGAAATATATGTTTCATTATTTTAAGGTAAATCCATGTATTAAAAAATGCATGTAAAAATAAAATAAATGCAGGATTTTTATTTTTTATAATACACAAATGTTAGTTTTTATTATTATGATATACACATATTGAAATAATAATTTTTTAATTATATTGTACAAATATTTTTACTCACAAAAATAGAGAAAAACGTCACTGATGAAACTGATACTCATTGAATGCTTCGGAAGCTTCTTCTCCGTGACATTCTGGAATATATTTTAGAACAGTGTCTTTTTAAATTCAAACTGTAATCTGAAACCCTTTGCATATCTCATCTTTTTTGGTAGCGGTCCTCCGTAGTCTTAATATTGTGGTGAAATCTTTCGGGATGTTTATCACTTGTGCCTTCTTTATTTTCAAGAAAATGCTCGAAGTGACAACGTAAATAGTGCACTTTAATGCTTCTAGTACACCCAAGAGATTTAAAACTATTATGCTTTTCATTTACCAGTTCTACATAGATTTCTCCTTTGCATTTTCCCGGAATGTTTTTGTGAACTACCACAAAAAAAGTCCAGCCTTTTTTATCAGCCTCATTCGTTGAAATTACGAAAGCAGGATCCTTAAACAGTTGTCTCATTTGTTGTCCGTTAAACATTCCTGCTTTAATATCTTCATAATTCAATTCGGGTGTTTTTACCTTATACATGCAAATCATGACACGTTCTTATGGAGAGTTTACACAAACTTCTTCATAGGACAGAGCTTGATATGCAGTGCAGAAAGTATGATTTTCTTTAGCCCAACTAAAGTGTTATTAATGACATTCTCCAACATCCATGTTATCTTTCTTAGACCTCTCTTTTCTAATCTAGTGGTGTGTTTTATCCCTGCTATCCCAAAAATAGAAAAACAATAGTATTTTGTGTAACTTCTTTGCTGTCCAAGGATAATCATCTGGAGAGTATTTAGGAAGAACCAATTTTTCTTACAGTCCTCTAAATTCATGACAAAATACAAGATTATTTTTTTAAGAGAAGTAGGGTAGTATACAATTTTGTCTTGTGTGATAAAATGTAAGTTTGGCTCTTTGTTCTAATAAATTTTTTTCTTTTAATCTTGAAACCAACCAGTAATTCAGAAGCTTCTTTTAAAACATTGAAATCTCTTTTGAAATCATTTAAATCAACCTGGTTGAAAAATTTAGGCATTGATGACGTCTCCTCATAATCATTGTTACATTCACAGCTATCTAAAAGATGATCAGAAGGACAATATTCATCCTCACTAAGCTCTGGTAGCTGATGAAACGTTGGGATCGGTAGTTCCTCTGAGTGAGGAAGTGGGGGTCTTGAAGACACTAAATCAGGATAAGTTTTCTTATTACAATTGTTTCGATTAATTCAAATAGTATTCCAGTGCTAGGTAGAAATAATAGTCATAGAAATGGTTTGGAGTTTTCTCCAAACCATTGGTAAACCGAATTTGAGACTTATTCTCTTCCGTCAGCTCACTGTCATAAATGCTCTGTACAAGTTTTACAGACCTGTTGCGGTGCGCAGATTTTATCCTGATCACCAAGTCTAACCCCAAAATATACAAGATAAGTTCTCTTTACAAAGTCAGTAACATATTTTCTGTGTTCTTTCAACTTTTATTCTCCGCATATGTAGCAAAACTTATCTGGATGATTTATACAACTTTTTCTACTTGAACTCATTTAAATTCCATTCTACAACGCAAACACAACAATCTACAACACTACGAGTTTTACGTTAAATTGATACGAATTCTACCTTAAACACAAATATCATGTAAAGTTCAAAAACTTTAGAAAGTCAAAGAAAGCCAGTTTTGTTTCCATGGAGCGAACTCTTAAACTAACCTTATCGCTTGGAGGCTTTTACATTTGGCTTTATGGATGAGCTGCCCGAAATCATAAGGATGCGCAGATCTTCAGTTTTGCTTGCACATTTCTTTTTTTCAAGATTTTGTGGTATTTCAACGTCCTTCTAATCACCTTGAGCGTCGTTACAGGGCTATGTATCATAAGGTCAGTTTAAGTGTTCAGGGTCACTTTAGTTCTAAAAAATTTTTAGTTCGCTTTGTGTATCTAAAAAAGTAGAGCTGATAGAGAAAAACTGATTGCATATTTGGAATCAGCGTCCCAAAAATATCCAAAATCAGTTGTAAAATCTCAGGCACCAAAAAAAAAATTTTTTTTTGTAGGCCTGTGTTATCATTAAAATAAGTGAAAAATTATATCAAAATTAAAATGTAAATTAGTTTAAAAATCAAAATTTTATATAATGTATTATCACGCTTTTCAGTAAAAAACTAATAATTTTTAAATGTCAAATGGTGATGATGATGATAATAATAATAATAATAATAATAATAATAATAATAATAATAATAATAATAATAATTATTATTATTATTATTATTATTATTATAAGTCTGAAATCTGAAATAATAAGTCTGCACGCCAAACGTAGCAAATGTGGTGCATTCGTATTATAACGAAGTTTTTAAGATATTTAGATCTTGGTATAATAGTATACAGTTCTTCGGATATTATATAGGTATCCGAAATCTTTTGTGTGCCCTTGTAAATACTATACGTTTAAAAAAAAAAAAAAAAAAAAACAGGAAGTAAAATTAGTAAATCTCAGCAACGTATACCAATTTCATAAAACGTGAAATAGTTTAATATAACTAAAACGCGCCCAAAACAATGTTTCCTTATATACCATTATGTAATGGAATACTTTCATGTGGCCCTGTAAATGAATAACAAATATTATTTGCACCACATAATGTACAGAACTTAGATTTTAATATATACTTCATAGATATATATCAATTTCATTATGTATGAAAGAGTGTAATATCATTAAAATGCACTTGAAACTATTTTTTTTCCATTGGCCGTAATGTAACGGAATATTTTTGATTGTCCCTGTAATTAAAATATACATCCTATTTTCATAAAATTTGAAATGATTCGACAAAATTATGCAACAATTATATATTTTAAATTTCAAACGGTTCGGTTTTGTAGTTTTTGCGTTGTTATATGCGGACGAACGGACTGAACGACGACTATTTATATGATTACGAACGCACTTAATAACAACTACATCTGAGTATTTCAACCTTTTGTATTTTACGAAACGCTAAAACAGAACGTATAATTTAAAATCCCTGACACACCGTTAACATTACCCTTTCGGGTCCGAATTTTTTTTCAATTTTTAGAAAAAACTACTTTTACGTTAATAATATTAACACTAACTATCCAAATGAATTAATAAGTGTTTGACGAATATTTTGTTGTCTGAAAGATAAAGAATTATCTTGTTTTGCATACTATTCAAGTGGTATTCATATGAAAATAGGCCGAGGAAGAATTTTCGGAGATGCTTAGAAAATATTACATTACAACAAGATTTAATTTATATTACAAATTTCTAATACTTTTTACGTTTTATTATACATGATTCTTTCAGGAAAGTAGCTATAGTTTTAAATTTTAAATATATATTTAAAATAAAAGAATCACAAATAGCGCAAAGAGAATTAAGCAAATAATAATTATTATTGTTATTACTAAAAGCCTAAACATAAATGAGGTCATATACAAAATGCATGGGCATATAATAACATTGCTACATTTAAATAGAAACAAAAGTATTTCTTAATACAAAATAATACTTCATTAAAAGACATGTACTATTAATAGTGCACCAAACCCGAAAGGGTTAATAAAAACAAGAAAAAAATTATGCCTCAAGCATAGATTATGAAACACCTTTTCATCACATTTGGCATATAATAACATTGCTACATTTAAATAGAAACAAAAGTATTTCTTAATACAAAATAATACTTCATTAAAAGACATGTACTATTAATAGTGCACCAAACCCGAAAGGGTTAATAAAAACAAGAAAAAAATTATGCCTCAAGCATAGATTATGAAACACCTTTTCATCACATTTTAGAATAGCGAAACGAAACTTCATCGTTTAATAAGTTGAAATAGGATGTCTGAAATGAACCATTTGGAAACGCGTAACACATTTGAAAAACCCAATTTCAGTAATTCTAGTTCACAATCGGAAAATTATCTGAATTCTTTGAGCAGCTTTGCATATAACATATAGATTTGTATCTGTAATCTAAATGCATGCATGCATGAAAAAACAAGTTGGAAATTGCACGTGAAGGGTAGAAAATAAGGTGCGTTCGTACGATAACGAAGCTTTTAAAATATCACTCTCATATATCAATCTCATAAAATTGTAAATAGTTAATTACAATTAAAATGCACACCAAACAATGTTCTCCCTATACCATTATGTAGTGAAATACTTTTGTGTGGCCTTGTAAATTAAAAGCAAGTGTTTTTTGCACACATATTATGCAAAATGTATATTATAATAAGGTGGTCTGGTGTAATAACGCCAGGCGGGGTAATAACGCCAAGTGCTAATATTTTGCATAATTATGAAATTATCTGGTAAATGACACCCATGTGCTCTGTGCAGAAGGGTTTTGAGTCATATAAATCGCAAAAAATAGCTTCAAGTTAATTTGTTTCATTTTTAGGTCTTATTGTTTTTACAAGCAACTAAAATTAGCGCTTGATCTAAAATTTGCGAGATACGTTTTGTGATGTGAAGACTATTTTTTTTTTATCCGGAAATACTTTGTTAATTGCATAAATTTGTAGTACATTTCATGGACTTTCAAAATGTTGTTGAAGATTTTGGATATCTTCTCGAGATAATTTGTAATTTAAAATGTACAGCGCAATAACTATAACGGGGTAATAACGCCAATATTTGGCATTAATACCCCGGTTGAGTCCCTACAGTGGCCTGGCTGCATCCTTAATACTGATTCAAATAAATACAGTTAAAACTGTGCCATGTTTCTAGTAATTCTATTTAAGCGGTCCTTTTTAAGCAAAAAGAAGCTCACGGTCTGATATTCTTTTGCCTCATCCTCCCCCCCCCCCCTACACACACACACACACCACACCTTAATTTTTCTTACACTTTCACAAAAAATTGAACATTTTCAATAGCTTAGAATGCAATTTGTCAATTTCTAAGTTTGTAGAAATTGTATTTTTAGAATTGGGCAATATACATGCAATTATTTCATCTTATTTCATAGTTTTGTTTGCTTGGCGTTATTACCCATATAGGTGGGTAATAACGCCAAATAGCATTGGTCAAGAAATCACGTCATTACATTTTATGATTACATATCTGTTAAATTATTTTTTTATATAGATAGTCAATGAGTTGCTGTATCAAATCATATATTTGTTTGAAAAATACAAACTAAAACTGAGCCGTGAAAATTGGTAGAACCTTAACGTGGCGTTATTACCCCAGGGTACCTTATGTACTATATAGATGCATATCAATTTTATTATGTTCGAATGAGTGTAACACCATTAAAATACATTTGAAACATTTTTCCCCATTGACCGTAATGTAACGGAATACTTTTGATTGTTCCTGTAATTGATTTATGCATCCGATTTTTATAAAATTTGAAATGATCCAACAAACTTATGTAATAATTATGTATTTTAAATTTCAAACGATTAACTTTCCGTCTACCAGACAAAACACACATTTATCTACGGCAACACCTAATTTTAATTCCAAACTTGCAAACGGCACCAGTAATATTTTAATATAATTTTGCTTTTACAATGAAAGCTTAAATTAAGGAATTCGTAATATCTAGACAAGTCCTTTATAAATTCTGGTGTCAATCGACAATTTCTCATTTTACCATTGACACCAGAAATATTGCTGTCGGGTCCAATGGACCCGTCTGGTAG
The DNA here is from genome assembly GCA_964019185.1 of Maratus speculifer. Classification (NCBI taxonomy): domain Eukaryota; kingdom Metazoa; phylum Arthropoda; class Arachnida; order Araneae; family Salticidae; genus Maratus; species Maratus speculifer. The sequence continues at coordinate 423,075,530 of OZ025289.1, read as the reverse complement.
ACGAAAGGTTAAAGTGCATTTGAAACCTTTTTTTCTCCATTGAACCGTAATGTAATGGAATACTTTTGATTGTCTCTGTAATTGATCTATGCATCCGATTTTCATAAAATTTGAAATTATTCGACAAAATCATGTAATAATTATATATTTTAAATTTCAAACGATTCGGTTAGGTGTTTTTGCGTTGTTATATACGGACGGACTGAACGACAACTATAGGTGCTACGTATTTACATAATTACGAACGCACCTAAAAAATGACTAAGATGAAACTATCCCAAAACTTTCTTCTATCTCATACATGTTAATACCTTCCCAAAAATGAACATAGCAGCGTCACCGCTTAGGTTATTTACAGCAAAATCTAATCAGCAATAGTTTACGTAAAGTTCTGGCTGAATCTGGTGTTTGTTGAAAATCAGTGCATTAGTTTTTAAGATAGAATCATTGCAGAAATTGGAAATAATCTGCTCAGAAGTGCCATATGTTGAGCGATTTACTCCAAAAATTAAATAATGCTTATTTATATCAGGGACTAGTTGGATTTGTAATTTGATGAAAATTCGTGCATTAGTTCTTGAGTTAGAGCTAGTGCGGTAATCACGAATAAGACCGCATAGCAGCGCCACTTGTCAGGTGATCAGCACCATATTATATCAAGGACTAAAGAAATCTGAAGTTTTATGAAAATCAGTCCATTAGTTCTTGAGATATAGCCATTGCGGAAATCGTAAAAAAATAGCATAGCAGCGCCATCTGTTGAGCGACATACACCAAAAGCTAATCAGCTCTAATTTATATCAAGGTCTAACTGAATATAAAGTTTTGTCAAATTCCGTGCATTTGTTCTTGAGATAAAGCGTTCACAAATTTTCTGACACATACAGCGTGACAAACTGACGCACAGATTCGCAGACAGACATTTTACAAAAACTTTTTTGGGTTCTCTGATCTCCAAAACATGTAAATCTGTCGGAAACCGGAATTCGAAAGTTTTCACGAATCCAATGTTTTCTTCTTATAAAGATAGAAAAAAGTAAAAATTAATTCAGTAAGTAAGTTCACAATTGAAAAAATCCCTTCAGCAATTTCGCTAATAAGGCGAATTGTACGCGAATTCTTTTGTGCAGCTCTGTATATAAGATAAGAATTTATGCACAACAAGTAACTTCCAAAAAAATAGTTATATTAAAAGACACTAAAAACGCGCGTCCAAATATTATTGCTCGAATAGAATACCTTAATCGTTTTATTTTGAGTGGCCCTATATAAATGATCGAGAAATTGTATGAATGGCAACATCTTGCAGGAAAATTAATTAATGATTTATATCATTTTAAATACATTTTAAATAACATAATGCCAATAAATACAGTGCAAAAAATTTTTCTTGTTGAACATAATCGAGCGGAATTCTTTTGAGTGGCCTTATAAATGAAACAGTGGCGCCAACTTTTGAAAAATATTGGGTGGGCTCAAAAAATTTTTGAGCCCACCCACCAGCGAGAGTAAACCCAATAATTTGATATCTCCATCAACGATGGAGATATCAAATTATTGGGTTTACTCTCGCCCCATGGGCCCATATAAGTTGGCACCACTGAAATGAAATATCAATTCTACAAACTGCATATTCACTTACTGATAATGCCATGGCACACGCCATTAATGCATATCAATTACATTAAAATTCGAGTCTATTTACATTGTTAGAATGAGGTCAGACTGACGGACAGACAAACCGAATTCATAAACACTTTTCAGCTTTGTTGGGAAGTGTTGAAAAGGGAATAAAATTAAACCTATATACATGATTTACACTAACATAAAATACAGGGCTGTGAAAAGGGGGAGAAATACCATTCGCAAATTATTTTGCTGCAAATCATTTAATAAAAATGTGACTGCTATCATATCGATTAATTTGTAATATTTACCGATTAATTCTATATTTAAATTTTGCTTAGGGGATCATATACACGTATAAATAGTAACAAACTTTAACATTTTCAATGCTTAACATCCATTTTTGACATCACATGTGCACCATTCAGTAAATTTTATCTTCAAACATTAAATGGAAAATTATTTGGTCTAGTAGTTTAAGAATTATGTAAGTTTAAAGTTCAATGTACCTGCTATTGAAAATTTTTTTAACTGTTGAATTTGTTTTTTTCAGTACGATTCAAAAACCACTTAGCTGCAATTTTCAAGAAAGAAATCTGTAAGAAATCTTCGTTATCCAGGGAAATAACGTATTACTGTCCATATCCAGATATATATTACAATACTTTTAAAAGCCCTGTATTTGATCAGTCGGTTAATATATGGATTATATATTGGTAAAATTTAGTTTAGCAAGAAAACGCCTAACTGTTTGAAATTTTCCTTTCAGCAATTTATACTAATAGATGGAAACTCACTTGAATACTTTTGTTTAGCCCTGTAAAATGCATAGTATCTTCAATACACGGAAGTATTTTGCTAAAGTTTAGTTTAAAAATAAATTCTCTTTAAACTACTTAAATCAAATTTCCAGAAATTATCATCCAAAGGCGACCACGTGTCCAGTTCTTTGCGTGATCCTGTATATCATTTAATAATAGACATGAGAATGCGAGTTTCAAAACTCGCCTTTTCCAAAATTTTAAAAAATCAAGTTTTTATCATCAATCTATTCTATTGTGAACCTGCACTTAAAAAACACTACAATCCGCAAGTAAACTAGTTTTATCGCATATTCTTGGCATTGTAAAATTTTTGTTTGCGGTCAAAACCAATGGACGTAGTCAGTGGTTTTTCGTGATTTTTCAGAATTTCATTTGCTTAATAAGGCGAGTTTTGGTAATCACATCCTCATATAAGTACATGAACAGCTAAGCATTACCTGAATTCCTATGAACGAACTATAAATGCAGCACACTTCATTTTCAATACCGAACATGTCATAATAAACCTGAATAACATACATCATGTGCTAAGCAATGCAGTTATATTTGCATGAGTTAGAACATGAATAAATACACAGATAAACAAAATCTTAACTTTTGAAAATGAGTCATAGTTGCCAACATTCTAGTATTCATCCGGGTTTAACAATTGAGTTTTAAAATAATCAAGAAATTAAGCTTAACAAATGAAATCGGAGTACCCAGCAGAAGTAGCGTATATTTATTTCATTTAAGGGGACATACGACCTTTAAGAGTGAAAATTAGGCAAAAAAAAAAAAAAAAAAAAAAAAATCATCATGTTTAACATTTAATTTCTCAGAATGTATTTGCTCTATGACCATAACTTTTTTTTTTCCTGGCTGTAAATTGAGGCATTATAATTTAAAGGATATTTTTTATATTCTTATAAAGGGAAAAAAAAAGTTTATTTTTTGTAAAGGTTTAAACAGTAAGTATTTTTTTTTTTAAACTGATATAACAGCTTGCGCGCATGATTTCGAACAAAATATCCAATGTAATACAAACAAGTTGGAAATTGCACGTGAATCGTAGCAAATGAGGTGCGTTCGTACGATAACGAAGTTTTAAAATATTCAGATCTTGCTGATATAGTAGAGCGTACTTTGGATACAGTATAGAGGTCGAAATCTTTGCGTTCCTGTAAATATGCAGGGAGTATTTTTTATTGTACTTCATTAACGTATATCTTAAAATTCATTATTCATAAAATGTGAAATAGTTGAATATAATTAAAGCCCGCCCCAAACAATGTTTCCACGTATAACATTATTTAATGGAATACATTTGTGTGGCCCTGTAACTTAATAATAAATATTGTTTGCATCACAGATTGTACAGAACGTATATTTTAGTACATACTTCAAAGATTCATGTCAATTCTATTATGTTCAAATGAGTGTAACACCATTAAAATGCATTTGAAACTTTTTTCTCATTGATCGTAATGTAACGGAATACTTTTGATTGTCCCTGTAATTGATCTATGCATCCGATTTTCATAACATTTGAAATGACTCGACAAAATTATGTAATAAATATACGTTTTAAATTTCAAACGATTAAAATGCATTTGAAACTTTTTTCCCATTGACCGTAAGGTATCGGAATGTTTTTGATTGTCCCTGTAATTGATCTATCCATCCGAATTTCATAAAATTTTAAATGACTCGACAAAATTATGTAATAATTATGTATTTTAAATTTCAAACGATTCGGTTGGGTAGTTTTTGCGTTGTTATATGCGGACAGACAGACGGACGGACTGAGCGACAACAATAGGTGCTACGTATTTACATAATTACGAACGCACCTAAAAATAAACTGTAATAACATATTACAATGCTTTCACTTTAATCTGAACCCAAATTTGTTCAAATTTAGGCCAAAAAAAGTATTTTTTTTTTTTTGAAGGTTTAAAATAATAATTATTTTTTAATAAAATCTGAAGCATGATCTGCATGAAAAAGCGGGAGGGAGGGTGGGGGATGTAAAAATTTAGGTTCAGTTTGAAGAATCTGATATATTACACAATCTGTGAAAATTTCAATAAAAAATATAAAATAGTTTCAGAGATATCCTGCGCGCAAGGTGAAAAGAACACATTTTGAGGTAAATGGCTTTTAAGTTAAAATATTAAATAATTCACCATAGGAGTGACTTTAATGTTTTGTATCATATCTCTGGAAATAATTGGAATATTTTCAGGATTTTTTTTAAATGCGCAGAAATGTTCAGACTTTCACAAATGTTTTTTGTGAAAAATCGATATTTTATAATCTTAAGGGTCGTTTCTCCACTTAAGAGGGGGATCCAAGACACATTTTAAAATAATTTTTATTTATTGAGTTAAAAATTTGAAAATTTGTGTGATTGTCAAACATGTTATTAGCAAACAAAATCATATAAAACTTCTTCGATTTTTTTTATTTTTAAATTTAAAATTTATTAAAAAATTAGGGTAATTTAAAATCGTTATAACTCGAAATACCAGTTGAGTTATAGCAATTTAAATGCGAGAAATAGTGTAAAAACTCATCATGAAGAAAAATGTATCGTCACAAGAAATCGTTGTCATGATAATTATTGCTTAAAAATTAAATTTTGATGAAAAAAATCGAAAAAAGTACTATTTCTAATTTCAATTAAAATAGAAACATAATTTAAACATCATTTTAATCAGAAAATAAATTAATTAATTAAATTAAATTAAAAATAAACAGAAAAAAATATAGTGGAATAAAATTATTTTAGAAAATTCGAAGATTTTTGTGTCCGGACCACCACAAAGGATCAGTTTACCTTTTCAACAATTGTTTTTAATCGAAAAAAATATGGCTCAAATGGTAAACTTGTTACAATTTCAATGTTTAACTAAAAGTCCATTTTGAAAAAAATCATCTGCAAATTTAATTTTAAATTTTAAAAAGTTTAAGACAATTGGAAAAAATTAAATCACTGCTATAGTTTTAAATATTGATATTTTTGCCCAATTATTTATTTTAGACTTTCAAATGTGTATTACACAAAACTGGGCGTGCGCATGGGTTTTTAGAAGCATCTAATCTTACATTTAATATATATACGAGGTGGAACCCGTTAAAATTCGACGAAAGTAAACCTTTAAAAAAGAACTGTTTCATTGATTTATAATAAATCTGCAAAATTAGTTATAGTAAAAAATATATCTTATATTGGTCAGTCTAATTCTCAAACAAATATTATTTTAAGCTAAAATTAACAAAATACTATAAACTCAATTATCCAAATTATTAAACGAAATAAAACCGAAATTCACCGGATTTTATAACAGGTACCATTTTTAAAATAGTATACGCATTTTAATTTCTTTTTTCCTTTATTTTTTTATTTATTTATTTATTTTTTATTTTTTTATTTTTTTTTTTTTTTTCATTTTAAGAGAAAATGGAGTGATTCTGTTGCCACAATTACAAAATTGGTACTAAAAACTACAAAAAAATTAATATCTCAAAAATAAATTGAGATACAGCTTTCAAACAAATTGCATTTAAAAGTGCTAAAAATTTAAAATGTGCGGTGTACAGAAGTGTAAAATTTTGTAGTAGCAAAAATGGCAAAACTGAAATTGCAGGGGAAAGTGTTGCCATTCGCGAAATGACGTATGCGCTAAACACAGATTCGTTTGGCCTTTAAAATATAGATATATATATTTTTTATGAGGAAATCTAACACATCTTCATATACTTTTATTTAATAATAATAATAACCTGAAGACTATTTCATTGTGCAGATAATAACATGTATAATAAATAACATAGACAAAAAATTTAAATCTCCATCTCGAACAGAAAAAAAAGCCTTGCATTTTTAAACATGAAAGTGAAGAAAATATAAACACGTAAAATAAATAAATAAATAAATAAATAAAAAAGTTTTAATTTACATAGAAAATTGAGCTCAGTGTATTATGGAAAATTGCGCTAAGTGTATTAATATGTGGTGGCACAATACTACTGATAATTAAATAAATTTATTTAAAAAAAAAATCTTGTAAAATAGTCTATTTTACTAAAATTTATTATTATTATTGTTATTTTTAGTTAACTTTTAAAAAATCCTTACTACTTTTATAAGTATGAAGATTTTGACTTCACTTTTTCTTTCACATTCATTAGAATATACTATATAAAATGTGCATGGATTTTCAGATGTTTGGGATTTTACATTTAATATGATTTTTTTTCCCTCGTGTACATTAAAAAAAAATGAAATAAATCCAACAAACTCTCAATTTAAATATTTTTGTAAAAAATAACTATAAACCCGAAAGTTAAATCCATACTCAAAAATATTAAATATACCACGGAGAACAAGTAAAAAAAAATTTCACACATCTATCTAAATTAGCAAAAAAGCCTTAGTATTTATCGGACAAACAAGTCGTAGATATGTACAGGGAGAAAAATCAATTTAAAGTTTTCATTTCTATGGGTCTATCAACAAAATTTACAATATTTCAGGATACGATAGTCGTGTGGGAAAGAATGAGGCGTCAAAATATTCACAATTAAAGAAGCTTTCTGCTAATGTTTAAAACAAGTTGGAAATTGCACGCAAAGCATAGCAAATGGGGTGCGTTCGTAAGATAACGAAGTTTTAAAAATATCACTCTCATATATCAATCTCATAAAACTGTAAATAGTTAATTACAATTAAAATGCGCACCAAACAATGTTCTCCGTATACTATTATGTAATGGAATACTTTTTGTGTGGCCTTGTAAATCAATAACAAATGTTCTTTGCACCACAGATTATGCAAAATGTATATTATAGTATGTACTTAATAGATGCATATCAGTTTTATTACGTTCGAATGAGTGTAACACCATTAAAATGCATTTGAAACATTTTTCCCCATTGGCCGTAATGTAACGGAATACTTTTGATTGTATCTGTAATTGATCTGTGCATCGAATTTTCATAAAATTTGAAATGACTCGACAAAATTATGCAACAATTATGTATTTTAAATTTCAAACGATTAAAATGCATTTGAAACTTTTTTCCCCATTGACCATAATTTAATGGAATATTTTTTATTGTCCCTATAATTGATCTATGCATCTGATTTTCATAAAATTTGAATAGACTTGACAAAATTGTGTAATAATTATGTATTTTAAATTTCAAACGATTAAAATGCATTAGAAACTTTTTCCCCATTGACCGTAATGTAACGGAAAATTTGTTATTGTCTCTGTAATTGATCTATGCATTCGATTTTTATAAAATTTGAAATGACTCGACAAAATTATGTAATAATTATGTATTTTAAATTTCAAACGATTAAAATGCATTTGAAACTTTTTTCCCCATTGACCGTAATTTAATGGAATATTTTTTATTGTCCCTATAATTGATCTATGCATCCGATTTTCATAAAATTTGAAATGATTCGACAAAATTATGTAATAATTATATATTTTAAATTTCAAACGATTCGGTTGGTAGTTTTTGTGTTGTTATATGCGGACGGACGGACTGACTATAGGTGCTACGTAATTACGAACGCACCTAAAAAGCTGTTTAAAATTTTAATTTATATGGAAAATTGAGCTGGGTGTATTATAGAAAATTGCGCTAAGTGTATTAACATGTGGTGGCACAATACTGAATACTATAAATTAAATAAATTTATTTAAAAAAAATCTTGTAGAACAGCCTATTTTACTAAAATTTATTATTATTATTTTTTTTTTAATTAACTTTTTAAAAAATCCTTACTATTTTTATAAGTATGAAGATTTTGACTTCACTTTTTCTTTCACATTCGTTAGAATATACTATATAAAATGTGCATGGATTTTTAGATGTTTGGGATTTTACATTTAATATGATTTTTTTTCTCTCGTGTATATTAAAAAAATGAATTCAACAAACTCTCAATTTAAATATTTTTGTAAAAAATAACTATAAACCCGAAAATTAAATCCATTCACAAAAATATTAAATATACCATGGAGAACAAGTAAATTTTTTTTCACACATCTATCTAAATTAGCAAAAAATCCGTAATATTTATCGAACAAACAAGTCGTAGATATGAACAGGGAGAAAAATCAATTTAAAGTTTTCGTTTGTATGGGTCTATCAACAAAATTTACAATATTTCGGGATACGATGGCCGTGTGGGAAAAAAATTAGGCGTCAAAATATTCACAATTAAAGAAGCTTTCTGCTAATATTTAAAAAAACAAAAACATCTATATTTTTATCTATTTCAAGGTATTGTATCCCCTTACATTTAATGTTTTTTTTTTCTTTTGTATTTACTTTTATCTACACCTTTAAAATCCGACCGTATGTATGTATGTGACGCTATGTCCTCTGATCCCGGAAACGGAGAAACGTCACGTTTGTTTTGAATTGAAAGAGGGGAAAATCCCGGGATCCCGAGTTGCCCATTCGTCTGTCTGTTCGTCCGTCCGTCTGTCCGCATATAACTACTCAAACGCTACCGAACTGAATCGTTTGAAACTTAAAATATATAATTATTAGATAATTTTGTCGAGTCATTTCAAATTTTATGAAAATCGAATGCATAGATCAATTACAGGGACAATCAAAAGTATTCCGTTGCATTACGGTCAGTGGGGAAAAAAGTTTCAAATGCCTTTTAATGGTGTAACACTGATTCGAACATAATAAAATTGATATGCATCTGTGAAGTATATACTATAACATACATTCTGTACAATCTATGGGACAAAGAATAATTGTTATTAACTTACAGAGCCACACAAAAGTGTTCCATTGCATACTTATATATTGAGACATTGTTCGGTATGCATTTTAATAGTATTAAACTATTTAATACTAACAATTAAACTATCTAATGCCCGTAATTAATAAACTAATAAACTATTTAATGCCCGTCTGTCCGTGTAAATCGACCTGCGTAGCGGGCGAAGGCCGCTAGTATATATATATTACTTGTTATAAATTCTGTAAATCATATACAGAGTTAAACAAAAGAATTCTGCTTTTCTGCTTATTGATGAAAATTGCTGAACTGGAATTTGTAACTGTGTTATGCGTTTCTTCACTGAATTGATTTAAGAACTTTGATATTTTTCAAATTGTAGATGGAAATTTCTGAAATTTGAGTTTTCGAATATAATATATTTAGATAGCATCTTTTATCTTATAAATGTTATTGCTGCCATGAATACCAACTACCTCTTTTTTAATTCTTCAACATATCGGTAGGGTTTAGACAGAGTCACACATTTTATATGGAATTCAAAATTAATATTCTAAACTAATATTTCTAACTTGATGAAACTTATTCATTATTGAATTTTAATTGCAAAGACGTATCTATGACCCGCGTTTATTGAACACTTGAATCATAGGAAATTTTCCTCAAGTTTTATTTGTTTATTTATTTATTTATTTATTTATTCATTTTTTATTTATTTTTTATTTTTTTAATACACAAAAGGATTTTTTTTAAAGCTTTCTAACTTATATATTTAATATTATTACGGAATATATATCTGTATACATTTAAGAAGGTATAAAATCTTTTAACTTTAATAAACAATCCGTTTTCGGTTCTTGTTTTATTCTGAGTGTTTTGAACTTTCTCAACAATGTGCAAAACACCTCATTCAAAAATCAGAATTATTTCTTGAGTTATAATCATTTAGAGATCGCGAATGCAATTGAATGTCTGTAAATATTGAAACTTTAAAAGCATTTACTCAGATTATCGATTTGCATTATTGCGCCCATTGTTACTTTTAAACTATGTAAGCTACACTGTAAAAAAAAAAAAAAAGAGGTCGATCTACTAAAAAAACTTTAGTGATCCTTGTAATTACTAAAAATTTTTTAGTAATCTTAGTCGGTTACTAGAAAATCTGTAAGAATTACTAGAAAAAAGTTAGCAACGAATAGAGTTAATAGTTTTATATTTTTAATAGCTCTTACTAAAACTCAGTTGGTGTGGCCTTGATAGCATAGTGGTTATAGTAACGGACTCCAGGCTAAAAGGTCCCGGGTTCGAAACTTGCCACCGTCAAATACTCCCCGAAGGTCTGTAGTGTCTCGTTAATAAAGGGATTATGAAAATCCTGTCGGAGCAGTTAAGAATGTTTAGTGCTGCCATCTATTGCGGTTTTGCCGAAAATCTTCCGCTTCAGAAGTCTGGATGCAGCTCCTCTGCTTCGGTTGCACGTAATGATTATTAAAAGTAATTTTGAAGCTATTACTAAAATTTGCTTTGTGGCTCATACTAAAAATTTTTAAGTTAGTTATACAAAAAATTCTTTTGTTCAGTTTACAAAAGAAATGCTTGTTTCACTTGCAAAAAAAAAGTTTGTAATGGTTACTAAAAAATTCTGTGGAGTACAAATTTACTAAGAAATATTTAGTAACCTCTTGAATTTTTTTTTTTTTTACAGTGTACAGCTTTTTAAAAAAAAACCAAGTATGTTTTTCTTTGTAATTTATATGCTAAAATCAAAGAAATTCACATATCTTGATTTTTTTTTTTTTTTCCTTTTTTACATGAAAAACCAGAAAAAAAAAATTTAACCTTTTTTTTTGTGTGTGTGTGTTAAAGTTAAATTTTAAACAAAATTTCTTTTGTATATTTTGTTTTAAGTTAGGCGTTTTTTTATGATTCGATTTTGTTTTAAAGTTATTTTCTATGTGCATACTATACAATTTTACCGTACGCACAGCACTTAATCACGCATTAGTCAGATAATTCTTTAAATTTAAAATTGGAAAATTATTTTTGTATAAACAACATCTTTTCTTTTCCGGATAATGTAATTAAAGTTACATATTTTAGGCACAAAGGGGAAAAAAGTACTTAATTGCAAATTGTTTATGTTTTGATATTTTGAAAAAGATGGTGTTTTTGATGTTTCGACAAACTCAAAGGTCGTATGCGACTTTAATGCTTTTTAAAGTCTGGTTCAAACAAGGCCATAGCTAGGGTGGGAAGCTTATACCCCTTTAAAACATTTCGAGCGTACCCTGGAAAATATTCCAAGGTCACTAAATGAATTTTTATTCCGAAAATACAAATGAAATTCTGTTCAGAAATCTAATTTAGCTTTGTGGCCCTTTCACAGTTTTGCAGAAATACTAAATTGTATAGCTTAAAGTAAGTGCTTCAACACCGGTACATGCTATTTGAACATATGAAGCTAACATGATGTTTAATTTTGCACTAATCACTCGAGTTTTTTATTCTGCATCATATTCTTTTGTCAGTATAAAATAAAGTTATTACAAACAGTTTAATAAGAAACACCAGTACCTACAATGGGAATATGCACTAATTTATCTTTCTGCGTCAGAGAGAGAGAGAGAGGGGAAGAAAATATGAGCCCCTCCCTCCCCCTCCTCCTCTATTTATAATTCATTTCTACACTGTAAAAAATTTTTGGAAAATTACAAAAAAATTTGTACTAGAATTGTATTCTAAGAACTTTTTATGCAACTGCAACAATAAAAATTTATGTAACAGATACAGATTTGCACTTTAAATCAAAAAACTTTTAAGGTCACTAAGAAATTTTTTGAAAAATCATTTTCCCAGAACTTTTTAAGTAACGATAACGAAGATTACAGATAAAATTCTAGTAAAATTACCAAAATTTTAGTAAATTCTTTTTGTAAAGTAACAGATGTCACTAGTTTTGCTTATACAAGTTTTGTAGATTGACATCATTTTTTTGCACAGTGTACATACAAAATTTTAGTAAGCATAACAGATTTCGGTAAATTTAGATTATTAAGGTTGCAGATTTTTTTTTTATTATTGTGTAGCTATAGCTCTAGACCTAAAACAAAATGTGTATCAAAAATATTTATAAAAATACATAGATTTTATAGTAATCAAATTGGCTGGCACCAAAATTAACCGCCATAACGCTTCTAGTGTCAATATCTGTTTTATGCGATTCTCTATATTTATATGCATAATTCCTAAATCAGTCAATCATCAAACAAAAATTTCTTTTCTTTCCTTTCCTTTTATATAAAAACGCATCAAAAATTAATGTGAGATTAATTAAAAGTAATTAGAGAAAAGTAAAATAATAAAAATTATCATTACAAATTGTAAAATTGAATATCAATTTTTATCTTACACATCTTACATATATTTTCCCTTACATATATATACACTTTCTAATCTAAATACATAAATATAAAAGAAATAAAAGAACAAGATACATTTATAAACTGGATTTATAGTGAAAAGGGATTAATTTTGAATCATCTAAAATACATCCCTAATCAACTTTTGATTCAATACATTTTTTTAAATATTTTTTTTTAACTCATTTTATACAATTTTTATAGATTCGTCTTGCAAACTGTATAACACTGAGTAACCTATAAATTTCATACGTCAGATACCAGTTACAAGAACACTTTATGCACGTTTTTAAATACAGGGTGTCCAGCAAATAACACCCAGATTTCAAAATTAAATTTCTCAAAAACAAAGATCGATAGTAATATGCAGTAAACGGTTTTTTGATTAGGTAAGCTGTAAAAATCTTATACAGAAATTTCAAACAGTGAATATTTTGAAAAAATTGCGTTCTGATTGCATAGAATGCTTTGATTTGACATTTTTCTTGTTTTAGATTGCCTGCAGAGAAATAATTTTTCAGCTTACAGTGCAATATTTTAAAGATTTTTCAAAGTAAATTTTTAGAATTTCGAAATTTTAAAAATTTAATTTCAAAAAGTATGAAATATGGCACTTTCAGCCGAAAAACACATTTTCTGGCAGCAATCTAAAGCAAGAAAAATGTCAAATCCAAGCATTCTTTGCAATCAGAACACAATCTTTTCAAAATATTTACCGTTCGAAACTTTTGTATAAGATTTTTACAGCTTACCTGATAAACAAACCGTTTACTGCATAATTCTACTGATCTTTGTTTTTGAGAAATTTAATTTTGAAATCAGGGTGCTATTTGCTGGACACCCTGTACATGTAATTGAAGGAAAGCTTCCAAATTCAAATTGTTTTATAGTAAGGTCTCAAATATAAATTATACATATTTGTTATGAATTATTAAACTATGACATGGAAGCTTACATGATATAAGTATTTGAAAAAGCTTCCAAATTTAAAGGGTTTACAAAATAAATAAATAAACATCTTAAAAAGCATGTTTTCTTGTAATGTTTTCTTGTGTAGTAAAATCAGAAATTATCGAATGAATAGAAGAATTTACAAACGATTTTTTTAGAGATTAAGACCTCCTTAATTTAAGCTTTCGCTGTAAAAGCACAATTTTATTAGAATATTATTGGTGACGTTTGCAAACTTGGAATTAAAATTAGGTGTGCCCGAACGGGTCACACTGTGCCGGAAAGGGTTAAATTAGTGAAGGCAATAAAATAAATTTGACATGTTCGTTATACTCTACAAGACTTATGGGAATTTAGATTAAAAAAAAAAGAAAAATATAAAAGAATGTGCTTCCATATTTGGATAGGTTCATAGTATGGACTACAAAATTAATTTAGCATATCTGTTATGACCTACTAGGTCTACTTTATGAATATTCAGATAATTAGAAATACATGAAAGTGTAGTCAGTATTTAACGACACAAGGTCCCCAAAGGAGCATGCTACACCAAAGACAGAACGATAAATTGACAGATAAGAGCATATAACGTATACTTACATTTCTTGAAGTTATGTACGAATCCTCCAGGATTATGTAATGTCCTTCCCAGCGTCTAAGAAATCTGGAACTGAGTAATTTACTGATAACCGTCCTCGTATGATTGAGTCTGCACACGTGCACAAGTCCTTCGTGCAGCAGTTTGAACCGGGGCCCTTGTGGGCTACTTGGAGATCGAGATGGCGAACAGCAATTTGACCTAGGACCAGAACTGCTCGTTGCAGATGATGAAGATGAGTCCATAGAAAAGTTCCTTTTGCCTACTACATCCAAAAAGTTCCTCGTTTCGTCCTGGGTAGAACTCAGACTAGTATCCGAGTTCCTGAAACTGGGAGATGGACCTAGAGGTGTCGATGGAACACTGTCGTCTGGACTGCTGGTCGCCATAGAAACTTGAAGAGTAACAGAATTTCTGTCCCCTGTTGTTGCTTTGGATTGTGACAAGGAATCCATTGTAGTGGCTCTGTTATGCATCACCAAATTAGTTTTTTAAAAGTTTAAAAAATTTATGAAAAATAAACAGCTTGAAAAATACGCTTACGTGCTTTAATTTCACTTGAGATGTCTTTAAAATATTCCGAAGGGAAACAAGTATTTTATCAGATGAAGGTGATAATGGTTACCTAGCATGTAATAATGATATAGAATATTCGTGAACATTACCCGGATTTTTAGCAAACAGTTTCAGCGTTTACTAGCTTGTTTCCAAATGTTGATCATTTGTACGAAACACTGTAGAAAATTAATATTTCAGTCCGAAAACTATTTTTCGTAAAATAAATGTATGCAAAATATGCATTTCATCATTATTTATAACTACCGAGACTTTGGTAAATTATTATTTTAATTCTCCATAATAATAAATATATAAAATATATTACTGCTATACCTGCTTTCTGACAAAAAATAATTTAACTAATATAGCTAAAGAACAGAATGTGAAGCTCCTACAACTAATTGCACAATATTCTACTGGCTGACAAACTATCTACTTTAGCTATTGCACTAAAACAGCAACTTCTACATCACATGTTAAATGCATTCATACTTATCACAAACAATTATATACTTTTTTCATATCTACAGTTACAGTTTGTAGCATCAGTCTACAAATCTTTAATATTTTTTTCTCCACGATTGTACAAAAAATAACTATAAATGTCTAAGTTACTTCTTCAACCCGTACAACATATAAGCACGAATCAATTGACATAGTTCATGACAAGTAAGATTTTCAACACGAAATATCTGTCGTAGATGTTAATAAGAACGCCGTTACAGGTAACCATTTGTCAGATATCTATGCAACTCACGTAAGACAGATCAAAGATTTGTCAATGTTCCAAACATTAAAGTTAACCCAAAACAAAACGATTCACAGGAGTCGTATCCACCGATTTTACAAAACGGGAAAATCCTTGATACCGGTAGATCGCCTGACAATCATGACAAGTGCAGATGGAAACAAGTTAATTCGCTAAGATGTCAGTTAATCTGTGTTTATCTGCTTTTTTATCACTCATTTAGAAGTATTTCA
The DNA here is from genome assembly GCA_964019185.1 of Maratus speculifer. Lineage (NCBI taxonomy): Eukaryota > Metazoa > Arthropoda > Arachnida > Araneae > Salticidae > Maratus > Maratus speculifer. The sequence continues at coordinate 423,059,807 of OZ025289.1, read as the reverse complement.
CCGATGTATTAAATCGATTTGGAAATAAAACAGGCAAGAATTGATTTCGCAGGATGGAAAAACGTGTTAAAAGATGATGTTTCTACGATCAGCTGAAAAAGATGGAACCTCACTCAGGGTTACAAGCTCCTGATTTTCTCGCCAATTCGTCCCGGATATTTGAGCCAAAGCAAACAAACGCGCCTCGTGCGATGAGGACGGGAAATATTTTTCCAGGAAAAATAACGATTTTTGCAAAATTTAAATGGATTAATTCCTGTACAAACAAACGCAGTGACGTTTTTAATATTTTTTTCTTTTTTATAAAAATTGAAGAAAGGCGATATTTATGGATTTTACGATGATTAATATATATATATATATATATATATATATATATATATATATATTAGCTAAATTTATAAAAGTAAATAGAATGTTTTTAAAAATGTATTAATTCCTGGTTATAAATAGCTTTAATATTTTTTTTATAAAAATTCAAAAAAGGTGATATTTATGGATTTCACGATGATTTTTAAAAAATGTTGGCTAAATTTATAAAAGTAAATAGAATGTTCTTAAAAATGCATTAATTCTTGGTTATAAATAGCTTTATGCGTGTCTGATAATAAAAATAAAAGGTTCATTTCATATTACTTTTTTATTTTTAAAAATGTTTTAATTGAAAAAGATAATTATAAAACAGTAGCATACGCTTTGTAACAATATTATTTTTTAAAGAAAAGAAAGAAAGAAAAAGAAAAATTGCACGATTCTACAGCGAAACAAGCATTTTCTCCTAGCTATACTAGGAGAGGTGCTTTAATGGAGGTCTTTCATTTAGAAGAATTTTAAGTGTAATAACAGCGTAAGGCTGCTTCACGGGACATTTTTTTTTTCTCGCATTAGTATTTTTCTAATATGAATTTTGAAGTATATTTCTCTTGCTAATTTTGTCAAAGTGTCTATTAAGGATTTCTGTTCACAGAAAGTGGTGCCAGTTAGAATTAAAAAATGGTCGTTTGCGACAACCCTGCGGTATTACAAAATTAACGTATTTTTCATTAAAAGTACCCACTAGAATTTTAGAATTGAAGTCTTGCTTTATTTAAGACAGTCATTATGCGATTAAATAATTATTAATTACTATTCCGAAATTTTGTAGTTATTTTGAATTTTAAAAAATATTTTCTAAATTCGCAATACTGTAAGACAGACTCTCGTTAAAATACGACTGTTTCATTTTATCCCTGAAAAATATGTATATGCATATATTTTAAGAAAAATAATGTTCCATTTTTAAATGTTTTGATATTTTTCACTACAAAGAATTACTAAACATATCAAAACATAAGCCATTAAACATTAAAAAAAAAAAAAAAAAAATTACGCAAGTCTGCTCATTTAAATGGAATTGAATTTTTATTAATTATTTTTTTAAGAAAAAGTAACATACACTCAAAACATAATCATATCTATCACTTAAATTCTGATATCTCTGAAATCTCGTATGTACCAAGAATAAACGACCCCTTATTTATAAGACTGAAAAGCAAAACATTTTACCTGAATTATGTAGTTGTGTGCCATATGCTTATGTAGAAACCTGTACAGAAGAATGGGGGGGGGGGGGGACGAAAGGCCTCGAATGACGGTGTTGAGGGATCGCCAAATTTGTACTACCAACACCAACCATTTAATTGTTAAAGAAATTATACATATACATATCGAAATTTTTTTTTTTTTTTTTTTTTTTTTTTTCCAAAATGAAACTACGAACATTTTTTGTTATAAAGTTAATCCGTTCTGACGCGGTGTCCCTAAAAAAGGACACCTAATTTTAATTTTACTGTCTCCAAGAATACTTAATTAAAAATTTCCTTTTATAACATACTGTCGGCTCTCGCCAATTCGAACTCGTAGGGACCACAAGAAATGTTCGAATTATTCGAAGTTCGAATTATGGAAAGTATGAAATGAAAACATGATTAATATGGTACTATTACAAAGGAATTAATGTTATAGTGTTTTTAAAAATTTATTTCCTCTGTTATCATTAGAATATGACTTCATATTAAATTAGAATGTAGAAATACATAAATTAAAAGATTAGAAACAAACACAATGGAAGAAAAATTTAAAGCGTCACTGATGGACAAACGAAGCAATAACAAAGTCGATATGAAATGCATTGGATTATATGTGTACTCGTTCGGAACAATTTTCACAAAAATCAATCAAAGAAAGTTATTAAAATGATCTGAAATCCGCGAGAAAGAAAAAAAATGAAAAATCGGATTCTCGTTAGTTCGAATTAAACGAAGTCAGGAGAAAGTTTTTTCGAATTAATTCGAGGAAATTTTTTATCGTTATTCTGACGTTAAAAATTTCGGGGCTTCATGTTTAGTTCGAATTAAGTGAAGATTCGAATTATCCAATTTCGAATTAACGAGAATCGACTGTACCTGAAAATAAACATGTTCGTATTTTCTAATAAATTCGCTTATTAATTGTGGTGTAAGTTAATTTCATCGTACAGATTAACTCCTTGTCGAAAAGGTTTAATGCATTGTTCCTTAAACCATACCAGAAAACAAATTTCTAATTCAGAACTTTTTTCTTTTCAAAACTTGTTTTAGACATACTTGCCATTCTCCAACTTTTTGTAAATCAAGAAAACATACTTAGAACCGGAAAATTTGTAAATTTAAATGTATCTTGTATCAAATATTATTCTCATTTACAATCTATTTAATTTCATTCGTCAAATAAATTTCTAGTTCCAAGTACGTTTCTTTGATTTAAAAAAAAAGCCGGGGTTTAGCATGTATGGTTTTACATCTTTTTCGTTGTCTCTTGTGTTAACTTTCTCTTTTCTGAGTCTGAAATTTTCTTACTATACTTGTGATAAAAATATACATTCTCAAAATAACATATGATTTCCTTCTTAAATTCGAAAAGGGTTTCAAATTGTTATACTGTATTGTTAGATACATTTTTCTTTCTTTTTTTTCCCATACCGATTTCCAAGATTTCTTTTGCCATAAATAAGAGTTTTGAAATAAGAAATGTTGTTTGGAATTTCTGGATTAAAATTAAACCTTTTAACCCTTTCACATTGCACTTAGATTGCGAAAATGATGAAACGACTGATTGACACCAGAATTTACGTATAAATTTATTTGAAAAAAAAAAAAAAAAAAAAACATTTATACTAGATTTCTGGTGTCATTGTGGCATTTCGGAATCATGTTGGGTGTTCCATGTAATGGAACACTGAAACACAAATGGTTAAAGTAAAAATAAACGCGAAATATGTATTCAATAGAGTTTACAGGGTAGCGAGAGGTCATGGAAAAACACAGTCAAAAAAAGAGGAAACTGCAAGTATCTTCTATTAGAAAATGCTTCCAGTAATATAAAGAGATTAGAGAAGCGAATTTCTCTTTTAGAGCAAAGAACTTTCATACTTAAAATGCTGAAATGATTGAAAGACACCAGAATTTAAAAACAAATTTATTTCTAAATAGGTATAAGTTTTTCGTCGCGTACTTGCTAAAATTAAAATTTTCATTTCAAAATTCTGGTGTCAATGTAGCATTTCTCAATTAAAATTAAGTGGGATATATTTTATCCCACCGCCCTTCAAGGGGTTAACAAAATACTGGTATTTTAACAACTTTTTCTTAGTGTTTTTCTCTAACCACTCGCCACCCTGATTTGTTTTTGTTTTTACTCTTTGTCAATTTTGTGACATCTGTCAGAAAGAAAAGACAGGATGTAGGGGGGAAAATTGAAAATTTGATTGATGGGGGTGGAGGAGGGCGCCAAACTGAAACTTTGCCCCATGCGCAATTTTTCTCTTCACGCGCCCCTTCTAATTAAGTCAGTTGCATAGAGCTAGCAAACTCGAGCTTTTTGGATTCCAGTAATTTAATACAGAAAATGTTTATTTAATTGGATCACTTGGACGATTTAAAATTATAACATTTTCTCTATGATAATGCTGATGTGCAAAAAGTCGGAGACTTGGCAACTCTGGTCAGTACCTCCTGAATGGATGATTTTGAAGACTGAACATTATAAATCTAAAAAGGAATTGTCTTTCTGCTAAAAAATTATTAGCTTATTATTTTTAAATAACAACTTATAAATAAATGTTTTTAATTTAACCCCTTCGCGACGGGAGCTTTTATAAATACAAAATTTTTAATGATTTGTCATCGATTTTTTAAAACAGAAATTTGTGCCTTTTTAAATCCAGAAATTGCTCCGATTTAATAAGAAAAATTTTATAGTAACACTCTACTGGTGGTGATAAACAGGGATTCTTAACCCTTTTTGCGGCTTGTATACGTGTCACTCGCCCCCAAGGGGTTAAATTTCTTTTTTTACTTCATTCCTTTATAGGTGCGTTCATAATTATGTAAATACTTAGCACCAATAGTCATCATTCAGTCCGCCAGTCTTCCGCATATAACAATGCAAAAACTACCCAACCGAATCATTTGAAAATTAAAAATTATAATTATTATATAATTTTGTTGTGTCATTTCAAATGTTATGAAAATTGGATGTATAGTTCAATTACAGGGACAATCAAAAGCATTCCGTTACATTACGGCCCAGAAGAAAAAAAAACAGTTTCAAGTGCATTTTAGTAGTGTTGCACTCTTTCGAACATAATAAAATTGCTATGCATCTATGAAAAATATACCAAAATATACATTCTGCACAATCTGTGATGCAAAGAATATTTTTTATTAATATACAGGGCCACACAAAAGTATTCCATTTGATAATAGTATAAGGGAGAAACATTGTTTGGAGCGCGTTTTAATTATATATATTATATATGAGTAATATTTGTTTACAAATATTATATATAAGTTTTTTTACAAATATTATATATAAGTAATATTTGTTTTTTTCCCTTTAGTAATTCATTTTTGTTACTAAAAAAGGATTAACTTACCTTTAAAATTTTATTATTCAAGGTTTATAGCGAAAGCATTAAATTTATTCGTAGTTTCGCATTGAACGCAATTTTGGAAAGAAAAAAAAGGAATTTCGTTCATCAAATTATTTATAGATCTCGAATGCTTCAAATGCATTTTGAGAACACCTTCTAAAAACTTTCAACCCATATTGCTTTAACCCAATTTGCTTCAACAACTTTAATCGTCTCTTTTTGAAATGGATTTCAGGAACTAATACTTAACACTATTTGGAATGTCTTTGATTGAAATTAAAATAAATAGGTCTATAAATATCCGTAAATAAAAAGACTAATTGTGAAATATATGATGTTTGATGAAAAAAATTAATAAAAAACGTTTTAGAATTTTCTGGAGTGAAAAATTATTACAACTATGAAATTTTATCTATTAAAAAAAATCATTTTTTCATCATTATTTACAGACATTTTTTCGATGTTCTTTTCCTGCAAAACCAAGTTTCCGGAGAGAATAGGGTTAAAAAAGGTATCGTAAATTAGAAGTTTTCTTAATAGATTGACAATTTAATTCTGATTGAAATTAAAATAAATAGATCTATAAGCAAAAGGACTAGTGAAATAAATGATAATTATATATAAAAAAAAAAGAAAAAAAAAGACGTTTTGGAAAATTGTTTGACAAGAAATGATTAAATCTAAAATTTTATCTATAAAAAATTCATTAAAATTGTTTTTCCACGTTATTTATAGGCTTTTCCGTTTTTTTTTTTTTTTTTTTTTTTTTTTTTTCCCCTCCAAAATAATGGTTCTGGAAAAAACTGTGTTGAAGGAGGATATCGTAATGCAGAATTTCTCTTAAACGATTGTCAATTAAATTCTGATTGAAATTTAAAAAAATATATCTATAAATATCCGCAAACAAAACGACTAATTGTAAAATACACGATGATTGATAAAAAAATAATGAAAACGTTTTAGAAAATTGTTTGGTGAAAAATGATTAGAATTTTGAAATTTTATCTACAAAAAAGTCATTAATTTTTTTTTTTTCATCGTAGGCTTTTTCCGATGTTTCTTTCTTTTTTTCTTCTCCAAAATCAAGGTTTCTGAGAAAATAGTGTTAAAAGATGATATCGTAACAGAAGTTCTCTTGACCAATTGTCAATTAAATTATGATTGTAAATAAAATAAATAGATCTATAAATATCCGTAAGTTAAACGACTAATTGTAAAATATGTGATGATTGATAAAAAAATAATGACAACGTTTTAGAAAATTGTTTGGTGAAAAATGATTAGAATTTTGAAATTTTGTCCATAAAAAATTTATTAAAAAGTTTCTTTCATCATTATTTATAGACTTTTTCCGATGTTTTTTGTTTTGTTTTGTTTTTCCAAAATCAAGGTTTCGGAGAAAAAAATGTTGAAAGAGGATATTATAAAACAGAAGTTTACAAAATTACTACAAAACGGAAACAATTTTCAATTGCATAGTTTTACGGGAGTGAAAAGAAATATTCTCTATTTATTTTTTGTACTTTTTTCACAATGAAAAATATTTTAACCCTTTCGGTTCCAATTTTTTTTCAATTTTTAGAAAAAATAGCTTTTACGTTATTAACACTAGCTATCCAAATAGATTTTAATTAATGTTTAACGAATACTCCACTGTCTGAAAGATAACAAATGTTGTTTTTTTTTCTTTTTTTGCATACTATTCAATCCATATTCCTATGACGATAGACTAAGGAAGAGTTTTTGGAGATGTTTAGAAAAAATTATATTACAACGAGATTTAACTAATATTACAACTTTCTTATAATTTTTGCGCTTTCTTACACAGGACTCTTTCAGGATAGCAACTTTTATTTTAAATCGAAAGAGCGAAGAAATATAAGTCTGAAATAAAAGAATCGCAAACGGCACAAAAGAGAATTAAGCAAATAATAATAATAATTATTACAATTACTAAATGCGTAAACATAAATGAAGTCATATAGCAAATGCATAGACATATACCAACATTACTACATATAAATAGTAGCAAAAATATTTCTTAAAACAAAGTTATACTCCATTAATTGGCATGTACTGTTAATAGTACACCAGAGCCGGAAGGGTCAAATTAATTCTTTATCAGATAAAATAATTTTCAACACATTCCAATGTGTTTGGAAAGTGTTTATGACTGTGTTTATAAAGTATTTACTGGCGAGTTCTGGCAAAACAGTAAAATATGGAAATAAGACAATTTTTATTCTATTTATTTATGAAATGTATCAAAGATTTTATTATTGTACATTATATTTTTTAGCAAATTGTTAAATACTAGGAAGCTATATGCGAGGTTTTTGCTCTGGGTTCTTTGGAATAAATTATTCATTATTATTTTTTTTTTTTATCAACTTCGAATTTAATTCGAAAAACCTATTTTGACGAAATGAGAATCTGTTTTTTCAAAAACTTGCTTAACCCTGTTAAAGTGTTGGGTTCTATTTCGATCCAAAGCCATATTCAGAGTTTTAGAGACTGCGGTTTTTTGCATACCACTATCATTTTAGAGAATTTTTTATTCTGTTAAATCTCTCAAATCTTCCAGTTAGGATTTAATGTTAATATTATTAATATTAATTTAATGTTAATAACGTCTATAAATGATGTCATACATTTTTTTAAATATTTTTGACCCCCTCCCCGCCCTCTTGTCACATGTCACACTATATTCCGTAAATAAATATTTATAGTTCAGCAACAAAGCACTACGTAATTGATCATATTACAAATTTAATTTTTTAAAACTTTAACTATATGTTTTAATGACATTTGTGAGCAAAACAATAAAAATGATTCGCTTGTTTATTTTGTATGATATACGATTAAAGTTTACAACAAAAAGCATAATTAACATACAATGATATAATAAAATATTAATATGAAAAAGAAATTGAAAACAGTAGTATTTTGGAAATTGAAAAGGAATTTAATATATTCGGTTTTAAATCTTATCTTTGCTTAATGAATGCAAATTTCATAATTTAATCTTTTGACTTTTAATCTTTATATTTAAATCAAAATGTGTGATGTCACGTTTTTTCTACCCCCCCCCCCCCCCTCCTTCCTCCATCGAAGCGTGACATCATTTATGTGCGGCCCCTTAAATAAAAGTACAAATTCTAAATTAAAATATTGGTAGAAAACATAGAAACTCTGCCTACATGAAATAATGTACATTCGGAATTAACACCCCATGAAGGTTAAAAACATATAAAAATGTATCTCATTTATTGCTATTCGTTTTGTATAAACATGGAAAATGCAAGGCTTATATGATATTATATTCATAAAATAATAACTGCGAAAAGGATAGGTATTACGATTTGTAATTTACAATTTTACATATTTTTTTTTTTTTTTTTATACAATTTAAAAAATTAACATTAATGTCAATCTTGTGTTAAATCAGCCTTTGAATTAAACTATTACGTGACAGAAAAGCACGATTAGACCGCTTAAAGGATTAAATATAGTACACTAGAGCTGAAATATCTTTTATCAATATAGAAGATCGCAATTAATTATTCGTACTTACAGTTTAATATTTTAGAGAGCAGTATGATTAAAAAAAAAAATTAAACCATAATTAAGTATTAACAAAAGGGAGACCTTAATTTCAAGTTTGTTGGGCTTATGTAAAAATCTGTATTTCTGGAGCAAACATGCAAACCACGCTTTCTCCTATAGATACAAAATTTCATAAAACACAAACAAGTTGGAAATTGCACGTGAACGTAGCAAATGAGGTTCGTTCGTACGATAACGAAGTTTTAAAAATATTCAGATCTTGCTGATACAGTAGAGCGTACTTCGGATACAATATAGTAGTCGAAATCTTTGTGTTTCTGTAAATATGGAGAAAGTAATTTTTATTACACCTCAGCAACGTATATCTTATTCATAAAATGTGAAATATTTGAATATAATTAAAACATGCCCAAACAATGTTTCCCCGTGTAGCATTATGTAGTGGAATACTTTTGTGTGGCCCTGTAATTTAATAATAAAATTACTTTGCATAACAGATTGTACAGAATGCATATTTTAGTATATATTTCATAGATTCATGCCAATTCTATTACGTTCGAATGAGTGTAACATCATTAAAATGCATTTAAAACTTTTTTCCCATTGACCGTAATGTAATGGAATACCTTTGATTGTCCCTGTAAATGATCTATGCATACGACTTTCATAATATTTGAAATGACTCGATAAAATTACGTAATAATTAGGTATATGTTTTAAATTTCAAACGATTAAAATGCATTTGAAAATTTTTTCCCCATTGACCGTAATGTAACGGAATTCTTTTGATTGTCCTTGTAATTGATCTATGCATCCGATTTTCATAACATTTGAAATGACTCGACAAAATTGTGCAATAATTATATGTTTTAAATTTCAAACGATTAAAATGCATTTGAAACTTTTTTCCCCATTGACCGTAATGTAACGAAATCCTTTTGATTGTCCCTGTAATTGATCTATCCATCCGATTTTCATAAAATTTGAAATGACTCGACAAAATTATGGTATAATTATGTATTTTAAATTTCAAACGATTCGGTTGGGTAGTTTTTGCGTTGTTATATGCGGACGGACAGACGGACAGACGGACGGACTGAGCGACAACAATAGGTGCTACATATTTACATAATTACGAATGCACCTAAAAACTTATAAAAAACAACATAACTTATATTTAATACTATTTTTTATTTGTGTAGTTTTATTATTGTTATTCGAGAGAATTCCAAGCATACGTAAGATATTAAACCTAAAACTAATTAATATAAAATGTATTTAAAATTTAAAGAAATTACGTTTTGACCGAATTCAGAGGTGGAAACGTGTTTTGATTGTTTGACAATCGGATAAAATTCTACTGAACTTCAGTTGATTATTGATAAAATTAAATGCCAGATTAAGGTACCTAGTAATATTCATTAAATATTTACTAAATAAATATTTGTTTGCCAAAAGGCGACTTCAAATTTAAAATCAATATCTTCATCTAGACAGTCACACACTCCCCCCCCCCCCCCCCCCCCCCTCTTCTTCATTACAGGCTGGTAAATCATGGATAGTATGGCTGTACCATTTTAAGACAGGTTGATTTTACCTCTGATCACTATACAATATTTTCAAAAGTTTGTCAAAATCTGTTTTTCTTTTCAACTGATATGGCGTGGCTAAGAGGAAGAGATTTTAAAACAACCCTTTGAATACGGGCAACAATAATTCCCTTTTTCAAAAGATTTACACCAGATTCTTCACTTAGATCTTGAAGTATATAATTCCGGAAGCCTTTCGCCTTAACAGTTCTCTTATTTTTCTTTAAAATAATCCGTTTCAATTGTGAAATGTTTGGTAGGTTTCGAAAGCATACATTTAATGGGGATCTAGTATTCAAAAGTTCCCAATCAGTCCCCAAACCCCACAGATGACAAGGGTCCCGTGACCATCCAGGACAACTGTGATTGGCAGACTAGAGAAATCACTGCTTGAATGAATGCAGGCTTTGGAGGAAACACTCTTCGATTTAAACGTCAAATTTTAAAAGTGGTTTAAATTTGGGAGGAAAATTTTTGTTAAAAATACTGTTTATTTCTATGCAATTTAATACAGATATCATAAAACTAACAATAACTCATTTTTTTAATTTTTTGTGAGAAAACACGGTTTGAATGTTTTCTCCACATTTTTGCTCTAATATCCATTTCAAAGACCGGCGAATGAAATTCATAACCATTGCTGCTTTTCCTTGCGTTGACCCAATATGTAGTATACAGTCGACTCTCGTTTATTCGAAATCGGATAAATCGAATCTTCGCTTAATTCGAACTAAACATGAAGTCCCGAAATTTTCAATGGCAGAGTAACGTTAAAAATTTACATTTATTCGATCTCATTTTTGCTTAGCTTCGTTTAATTCGAACTAATGCGAGTTCCGATATTTCATTCTGCCTTACTTTCTTACAGAATTCAGATTTTTGAAATGACTTTCTTTCATTTTTGTCAGAATTTTTTTGAACTAGTATACATATAATCCCATGCATTTGATAGCCTTTTTTTTTTTTTTTTTTTTTTTTTTTTGTGCCTCTTCTATCCTTTAATGACACCTCTATTCTTTCTTCCATTGTGCTTGTTTCTAAGGTTTTAATTAGTTTGTGCATTTATACCTTTTAATTTAATGTTAAGCCATATTCTAATGATAACAGCCAAAATAAATTTTAAAAAACACTATAACATTAATTCATTTGTAATGATTTCCCTTTAAGCATGTTTTCCTCTCATACATTCCATAATTCGAACTCTGGATAATTCGAACATTTCTTGCGGTCCCGACGAGGTCGAATTAACGAGAGTCGACTGTATATGAACAGTTAATACTTAAATAAAGAATACTGCCCAGTTAAACTGAAGGCATTGAGCTCACAGGCTACAAATACTAATTGCACATTAAAGCTTTATATTTTCAAGGGTTAATTCCGTTCGAAAAAAAAAATTAAGAAGGGGAAACAGCTCTCCCCTTTTCTCTTTTTTTATACTTAATCATTGAACCTCCTATACTATCAAAGACATGCTTTATCATATAAAAAATCTATATCCAAAATTCAGAGCAAATTAGATAATTCTTAATAAAAACCCATTTAGCATTTATATAATTTAAAAAGAGTTATGCCCCTCTTTTATACTTAACCATTAAACTTCCAAAACTATTCAGAGATTTGAACGAAACCTGAAAATTCTGCTTGAAAAACCCATTTATATAAATTAAGGGGGGGGGACATTAGAACCCCTGTTCCCCTTATTTATACTTATTCAATGAACACCTAATAACAGTCACGGAATCGCCTCATCAGAATGATGCTAATCTAAATTTTGAACGAAAATTAATTCTACATGAAAATCCCATTTATATCAACTAACGGGGGGGGGGGCATTAGAGCCCCTGTTCCCCCTATTTATACTTATTCAATGAACACCTAATAACAGTCACGGAATCGCCTCATCAGAATGATCCTAATCTAAATTTTGAACGAAAACTTAATTCTGCATAAAAATCCCATTTATATCAACTAACGGGGGGGGGGGGATTAGAACCCCTGTTCCCCCTATTTATACTTATTCAATGAACACCTAATAACAGTCACGGAATCGCCTCATCAGAATGATCCTAATCTAAATTTTGAACGAAAACTTAATTCTGCATTAAAATCCCATTTATATCAACTAACGGGGGGGGGGGGCATTAGAACCCCTGTTCCCCCTATTTATACTTATTCAATGAACAACTAATAACAGTCACTGAATCGCCTCATCAGAATGATCCTAATCTAAATTTTGAACGAAAACTTAATTCTGCATGAAAATCCCATTTATATCAACTAACGGGGGGGGGGCATTAGAACCCCTGTTCCCCCTATTTATACTTAATCAATGAACACCTAATAACAGTCACGGAATCGCCTCATCAGAATGATCCTAATCTAAATTTTGAAAACTTAATTCTGCATGAAAATCCCATCTATATCAACTAACGGGGGGCATGAGCCCCCCGTTCCCCCTCTTATACATATCGAATGAACTCCAAAAACTAATCAGGGAAGCGCCTTGTCAGGATATACCTACATACAAAATTTCAAGTGGATCGGATATTTTTATCATGAGTTATCGCGTTACGTACGAACATACATACAGAACGGACGGGCACATAAGCTCTCAGGCTATGATAGCCTGTGAGCTAAAAAGGTAGACGATTACGATAAAATTTCACCAAGAATATCATTACCTTCGGAATATTGTGCCCTTTTAGAATATGAATGCAATTTTTGAATTGGGGATCTGAGACTCTGGACCCATTTTGCTAGTTCAAATGATAAGATTCACCTTTGACACTTGATTTTGGTTCCTTGGATCAAGACGACCTGGTAAAGATACAGTTTACACGCTTTTTATTACATCGTCATAAAGTTATAGACAGAAAAATTAATAAATGTATATCCACAATTAAAAAAAAAAAAAAAAAAAAAAAAAAAATCCTCAAAAAAGAAAAAAAAATCCAGAATCATACCAGCTGAACTATAAAATCAGGCAATGTTTCCAGATTGTCGATAGTCAATATCCCCAAAAATTCTGAAAATTTCCCCAAATCAGTACTTTTTCCAAAATAGTCCCCTACTCAATTTCTATTTTTTTAAATTAATCATTCAATTTTCAATCAAAATTTTAAATCAGTCAATTTTCAATTCACCACTATAAAAAATATTTAAATAATTTAAGTTTTAAATTTCCCCCCAAATCAAGCTTTTTTTCTAAAAATTCCAATTTACCAAAAATAAATGATTAAACTTATTAATATTTAACAACATTTTTGCATTACTCAAAATTGGAGACTTTTAGTGTGGTGTCAGCCGTGACGTTTTGGTTGGAAGCTGTCTTCAAACACGTGATTGCTATGTTTCATTTATTGTTGAATAAAAATAGTAGAAAGTGTTATCATTGTATGTAAAGTATTAAAACGCTTAGCTGAGACTTACAGCTATAAGATATAGCTATGATATATATAAAAAAATAGAAAATACAACATACATTGTTAAAATTTTGCAACTTTTGTTGTATTGTCACTCCACCTTTTTTTATAGAAACTCTCCATTCTGACCAGTGAGAATGCTCCATAATATTGTCAAGTAATCATTTTCTGTAAAGGAGTTGGAATGATTATACAAGAAAAGTTGGAGTAAGTTTCCATTTGTATCAATGAAATACATAAAACGTGCTAGAAGTTGGCTTAAACCACGTGCCGTCCAATTTTCTGTTTAACAATGAAAATCGAAATCAGCGATTTTTTAGGCAATATTATCACTCAACCGATCGAAGTGAAGGAAAATCAATAACAAACAAAATGCCAACGATCGTAGACATTTTGTTTGATTTGCAAGTTGTTTGAAAAGGTGCGACGTTATTTGAAACTGATCTATCACGTCCTACAGTACTATCTGACACGTCCTACAATAAAGCCACCAGTGTCAGAAATACGACAAAAGAGAGAACTTAAAACTGTAAAGAAATTATTGTAATTAAATTACATTTATTTTTTTTTAATTGGGAAATATTTCATAATCCCAATTGCATTTGTTTCTCTTATAAACATATCTCATTTTCTTGATTAGATATATTTTTCGCTCTGTACATTGTATGTGTTCATTTAATCCTTACTAATATTGAAAACTTGGCAATTTTCTAGTATTCTTCTCCATATTCTGTCCTAAATTTTCAATTCTTACATGAAAAATTCTATTTATTCATACTAATTCCTCATTCTGTGATTCCTGTGAGTCTGTGTTCCTCATTCCTAAATGGTAACTGTCAGCTTTGGATGCGCGCATTTGTCCGTTATCAGATATTTATGACCAGTAACGCAGCCAGTGGATAGGGGGTCCAGATGCGCTTGACACCACTAATTTTACAAAGGTTTCGTCGCCTTATCTAACCAAAGAATTTTCAACTATTAATCAAGCTAAAAAAAACTTTACAAATTTAATGTTGTAATATGCATCTGAATCCCCCCCCCCCTCTGGATTACTGTCTGTGTCACCGACCTTTCTTAAGTACTTAGGTTGAATACATGAAAAACAAATAATATTTCTTGGATTTAACAAGGAAGGTCTTCATAGTGGGCATACTCTGAATATTTTAGAAAAAATATTAATTAAACTACTTATGCATGCATTAAAGGGTTAATCAAATTTAGCGGCGGAATTACAATACAAAGTTTGTAAAAAAAAATAAAATATTTTCGAATATTTGGCGTGAAAAGACGGAAGCCTCACGCGATTTGGCGAGCAGCATGTTTGTTCGCCAAAAGAAAACGATTTTCATGTAACTAAAAATTGTTTTTTAATAGATTTTTAGAATACATGTAATGATAGTTAATGAATTTAAACTTAAACAATGAAAGAGTTTAATACGTGTATTATAATGTATTACACATAAATATCGCTTTTTGCAGCAGTTATTTAATTTTAATACTGTAAAAATAATTTTATATATAAAAAATGTTTTCATAATTAAAAATATATTTTCATACATTTAAATGTATCCCAAAATAAAGGCAAGATGACGATAGCTGCAGTAATACATTTCAATATCGGAAAAGTTCTTGTTTCCATAACAACAAAATTGAATCGACAATGCTTAATTGGATTTAATTTTGAGATTGAAAAGAAATTAATAAATATAATTTTCGTTTTAATTCATAAAATTTCATAGTTAACTTTCATCTTCTTCTATAATAATAAAGAGACAAGTTTGTGAGTGTGTCAGCACTGTTCTGGAGAGATCACTGCACGTAGATTTACAAAAATTTGGGGGGATGCTACGTCTATGTATGAAGTTTTGCACCTCGAAGCCCGATTTTCGATTTTTTGATTAGATTTTTTTAATTTAATTTTTAGGCGATTTTTAACGTTCTTTTCTATGTTTCGAGGCAATTTTTTCACATTAGTGAAAGGAATACGGTTTCATTCTTTTATTCCGGCATTGTAAATTTAGTTATTTTTTCAATAAAGCTTATTCGGAACTCGTTCAGCTATTTTTGAATTTTTAACGAATTTTTTAAAGCGATTTTTAGTATTTTTCGCATTTTGCAGCTGTTTTTTGACATTAATAAAAGGAAAATTGTTTCAAACTTTTAGCCTAACCTATTAAATTTTATCTGGTACGATTTTTAAATTTTATCGATTTTTAATGCGATTTTCGAAGTAATTTTTAACGATTTTACGAGTTTTTGTGCGTTTAGAATTGATTTTTTTTTTTCATTTTTGTCAATATTAGAGGTTTTTTTATGCATCATGGTCTTATCTATTTTTAAATTGCATGTAAAAAAGGCAAAAAACATAAAATTAAAGAATCAGCAACAGAGGAATCATTTAAAATATTCACATTAATCTTCTTCTTCTATAATAATAAAGAATGAAGTTTGTGAGTGTGTTAGCGTTGCTCTGAAGAGACTAATGCACGTAGAGTTACAAAATTTTAGGGAAGGTACCTCTGTACATGAAGTTTTGCACCTCGAAGTCCGATTTTCGATTTTTTGATTAGATTTTTTTTTATTTAATTTTTCAGTCGATTTTTAGCTTTCTTTTTATGTTTCGAGGCGATTTTTCCACATAAGTAAAAATAATACGGTTTCATCCTTTTATCCCGATATAGTAAATTTAGTTTTTTTTTTTTTTTTTTTTTTTTTTTTTTTTTTTTTAACACTTTCCAACAAAGTTGAAAAGTGCTTTATGCATTGGGTTTGTCTGGCTGTCAGTCCGCGCTCTAACTCACGTAAATATACTCGGGTTGCCATGAAATTTTAAGACGTTATTGACGTTTACCCTAGCACAAACCCTATTGAATATGAAGTTTCTACCATTATTAGTTTATCTACATGGATAATCAAAAGTTTCCCATTACATTACGGTCTATGGGGGAAAATCGTTCCAAAGGAATTTAAAAAATGTTATTCCCTGTCAAACATGTTAAAATTTATATGCTTTTACGAGCTGCATTAAAATATGCATTCTATAAAATATAAGGTGAAAATGTAGTTATTATTCATTTACAGGGCCACACAAAAGAATTCCATTAGATAATGGTAAAAGGGGGAATTGTGTGTGACATAAAATGTATAATAAAATTAATGTATGTCAATGAGGCTTAGTATAAATTATACGATACTGCCTTCCCTAATATAAAGTACATAGTATTTACAGGGATACACAAACGTTTTCAAATAGTACATTCTTTCCGAAGTTCTGTATATGTATCCGATGATAGCTGATGGATGGATATGAAATGCATTTTAATTACGAATTGCACGTATAAGTTTCACTAAATTTATGCATATTATATGGTGTGTATAAATGCTGTAGTTAATATACAGGGCTACCCAAAAGAGCTCGCCAACGTTATTGAATATGAGCCTAAATTACTAAGAGGTTATTCTTAAATAAATTAAGCATTTTTACGCTGAACTGCATTAAATTTACTAAGAAATATTTGCAGAATATAGATAAAATGATATACAGGGCCACGCAAAGAATTAGGTACATGGAGCCTATGAAAGATAATTTATGAGAAAATGATTTCAGTTGTTTTAAGAGTGTTTTAGTTTAAAATAAATTTTATCTTGACACTGATATGTAATAAAGGTACCAATTAAACTACAAGGCTGAACAAAGTATTCAAGTATGTTTCCATCTATTATTATAAATTGCTGAAAGAGAAATTTCAAGCTACTAGGCATTTTTTGCTAAACTAAATTTTCCCATTATATAGCATGTATATTAGCTGACAGATCAAATACAGGGCTGTTCAATAGTACTGGAATATATATTTGGCTTTTTATACTTATTTACCTAAATAACGAAGTTTTGTTAAAGATTTCATGAAGCGTTAGAAAGTGCTTCATAATCTATGATTAATGCATGATTTTTCTTACTTGTTTTAATAAATTTTATTCGGAATTAGTGCAGCGATTTATGAATTTTTAACGAATTTTTAAAGCGATTTTTAGTATTTTTTCGCATTTTGTGGTTATTTTTTGACATTGATAAAAAGAAGTGTTTCAAACTTTTAGCCTAATGTACTCAATATTGTCTGCTACGATTTTTGAATTTTATCGATTTTTAATACGATTTTCGAAGCAATTTTTAACGATTTTACGAGTTTTTATGCTTTTAGAATCGGTTTTTTTTTCTTTCATTCTTGTCAATATTATAGGTTTTTTTTTATGCATCATGGTCTTATCTATTTTTTAACTGCATGTAAAAAAGGTAAAAAACATAAAGAATCAGCAACAGAGGAATCATTTAGAATATTCACAGTAATCTTCTTCTTCAATAATAATAAAGAATGAAGTTTGTGAGTGTGTCAGCGTTGCTCTGAAGATACCACTGCTTGTAGAGTTACAAAATTTGAGGGGAAGTACCTCTGTACATGACGTTTTGCACCTCGAAGCCCAATTTTCGGTTTTTTGATTAGATTTTTTTAATTTAATTTCTTAGTCGATTTTTAGCTTTCTTTTTATGTTTCGAGGCGATTTTTCCACGTAAGTAAAAATAATACGGTTTCTTTCCTTTATCCCGACATAGTAAATTTAGTTCTTTTTTTTTTTTTTTTTTTTTTTTTTTTTTTTTTTTTTTTTTTTTCAATAAATCTTATTCGGAATTCGTGCAGCGATTTATGAATTTTTAACGAATTTTTAAAGCGATTTTTAGTATTTTTTAGAATTTTGTGGTTATTTTTTGACATTGATAAAATAAAAAATGTTTCAAACTTTTAGCTTAATGTACTAAATTTTGTCTGCTACGATTTTTGAATTTTATCGATTTTTAATTGCGATTTTCAGTGCAATTTTCAAAGTAATTTTTAACAACTTTTCGATTTTTTTGTGCTTTTGGAATCGATTATCTTTCATTTTCGTCACTATTATAGGCTTGTTTACACATCATTGTTATGACTTACCCGGGCAACGCCGTACGGGTCAGCTAGTTATAAATATATGTACAGGATGTTCGAAAAGCCTGGAAATGGTCGAATAACTCGAGAAATATATATCAGATTGAAAAACAAAAATATACGCATTAAATATTTTTAAATAAGCTACCCAGTGATACTAAATTTGACCCCCGCAATCGACTCCCTGGGGGTCAAAAAGAGTCCAACTTTGAAATCTTAAATTATAACCCCCATTTTTTATTGCAGATTTGGAATCTACAGACAAAAATACGTAACTTTTGTATTTAATGTTTATTCCGTATCCTCCTTGATCTCGGTGTAATCGAGCATATTCAATAGATACATATTTCGGTTTTCCCAACCGTGTTTTGCTTTCTCGAAGCCTGATTGGCCAGAACTTTTGACGTCAAATTCCCCGTCTTTTGCAGGAATACCGTTTCTCGAAAACCGTGATTGGCGATTATTTCGTTGGTGTTATAGTCTTTTATATGATTTTCTCTACAAAAAAGTGATTGAAATATATTATATTAGTTTTCTATTCCGATTTTTATTTTATCCTGACAAACATTTCTAACCAAAAACTTGCGTATTTCGAACTTTTAACGTATAAACAAGCACCTCCCCTCCTGAATTGAAAAAGGAAAATCTTCATTATTTGGGGGGCGGGATGTGTGTATATTATGCGTTTCAATGGCTTCTGCTCTTTAAAAAAATCATCTAATACGGCTGATAAGGGTGTATTTTTTTTATTATTACTATAGAAAAATATAAGACAAAATATTAAAAAATAAACATATGAAATCTTTTTATGCTGGCTGTGCAACGTATGAAGGAGTATCGTAAATTCAGGGTACTTATATATCCCGTTATTTTCAAGGTGAAATATCAGTATTTTTTTTTTAAAATAAATAAAGCTACTTCAAACACTCGTATTTTTCCCTTTTTTAGCAGTCATTTGCAGCAAGAAAATTTGCTGTTCTAGAACTTCCAGGATACGTACGAACCCTTAAATTTCAGGTGGGGGCGGGATTAAAGGTTTTCATGATTGATTAATTGCTGCAACTTCAAAATAACAAGTAGGGCAGAAAATTTTTCAATAGTTCTTAAAGATATATCATATTTTTTAGTAAGTTAACATATTTTTTTTAATTTTAAATTGGTTTTCATAAACTTAACCACTTTACTGATCAATATTTTAGCAAAAGCTTTCAAATAATTCCTATTTTTTCATGTCTTTTACAGAATTTTTAATCTTTTATCACCGGTATTTCGTAACAGAAATTTTTGCCAAACTGAATCGGAATTATGTTCGTATAAAACAATGCAAAATTTACTGGTGAGAATAATAAATTATGAATGGAATATGGATGCCCGTACGTGATATGGTCAAATCATGATTGGCAAAAACACGTTGCTCTTATGAAGTATGTCCAAATCAGGGAAACGATTAATCAATAGAAAAAAATTGGTATTTTAATCTTTTTAATCTAAAATGTGTTTTAATTCCTTAGTACTTTCGGGACTTGTGGTGCATATGTGCATCAACAAAAGGTGCATGTGTAATTTATTTTTGGCACCACTAATAAATAAAAATTATTAGCTGATTTTTTTTTTATTTTTTTTTTTAATTAATTAGAATATTTGTTGGTATTTCACAAGTAAAGGAAACTGTTAAATAACACGGTGCATTAAAAAAAAAAAAGTGTAAGTGATGCGGTCTCGGAAAACTTTAGACGAAATGATTATTTGTTGAGGGAGACGACCTTTTAGTTTTTATAATAGGACGTTAGTGTAGAAAATTATTTATTTATTCATTATAGCGATAAAATAACAAATATAACAAAATATCGAGTGAACGAAAAATCGAAAAACGGTCGAATATTTCGCGAAATACATAGATCGAAAATGGAAAAAAGTATTAAATATTAAAAAAAAAATAAAGAAATAAAATAAAGAAATATTTGATGCGATCAAAGTTGACCCCCCCCCCCCCCCCCAAACCCACTCCGACCCGTCGGGGTCAGAGGGAAACTTTGAAATATTGAATAACTCCCATTTCTTATTGCAGATTCGGATTCTACAGACAAAGATACGTAACATTTGTATTTAACACTTTCTTCGGTTCCTGGAAGATCGTGGTGTAATCGAATCAAATATTCAAATACATATTTTATTTTCATAACCATGTTTTGTCTTCCCAAAATCTCATTAAATTTTTTTTTTCTCTTAATACATAACTTTTGATTTTATATCGGAAAGTACCAATCATCTTTAAAATTCTGTTTCATCTGCAAAATGTCTAAATATTATTGAAAAATATTTTTTCCATTTTTGCATAAAAATGAGATAGCTTAAAACATAAGATGCATTTCAGAGGAAATGAAATTCAAAGAAAAAAGAATTGATGAGGACATTTTAAAACTTATTTTCAACGTCGAATTTCGACGGTTTCATCTCTTTATTTATAATTGGGTAATAGGGTAACATCCCCAGTAATTGGCACTTTAAGAATTTGTCTTTAAACTTACTTCAATTTTCATTACAAAGAAATAAGCTATTTACTTGGAAATATTTTTAAATCAAAGAATGCATATCTGTGCATCTTTTTTGCCCACTAAAAGCAAAAAAAAATTGAAAAAGTATTTTTATAAAAATATATTTATAAAAAGTTGCTGAAATCACCAGTAATTGGCACCTACAGCACCAATGTATGACACCTTGTGATCCAGTAATTGGCATATGTTTATATTTAAAAAAAACTTTACATTTTGCATTGGGTTTAATCGCTTTAAATTAATTTACTGTAGATATAGATGCCATATTTCAGGTTTTTGAGAGTAAGAAATCAGCATATTAGTCTGAAATGTGAACACTTTAAAACAATACAATACACTTACATTAATACCCAGTAATTCTCATGCTGTCCCCAGTAATTGTCATATGAAGCTTTAATGGATTCCAATTACTGATCAAATTTATATTTTCAAATAAAAACAAATGATAAACAAAATTAGTCTATAATTTTAAAAGTACTTCCAAAATAAATGGTTTAATCTCAAATTCCTTGAGAATTTCTTGTAATTTAAATAGGTGCCAATTACTTGGAACTAGCAAAATTGAAGCACCATTAATTGGCAACTACCATTAATTCAGAAATCCAAATATTTGTGCCGAAAATACTTTTACACAATTAAAGTAACCCTTTTTAAATAAACAAAACTGTTGTCAATTAAAATTTAAAATATATTATAAATCAGATAATAATGAATTGAAAAGCATGCCTTCCTTAAGCCGAAGAAGAAGAATTTGGAACAAAATGGCTAATTTGATACAAGCCATACTTGTTTCTTTTTCCTAGGCTCTATTGTCATCTTGTAAAATAAATTAAAGTTATAATCTTTAACGTAAATGAGCATATAACTGATATATGGTCTTGAATTTTTAAAAGACTGGATACAAATCTTTTTTTAGGACATGTTTGTAAAATGTGCCAATCACTGGTGCATGCCAATTACTGGGGGTGTTACCCTATTTATAATTGATTGATTAGATAAAATAAAAACACAAATAGAAATCTATTTAATATATTTCTATTAATTTCTATAGCAGAAGCGTATAAAGTACTTTTGTTATCGAAACAACCATTATATATTACTATTTTCAACAAACATGATTCCCGCCAATACGACTGCTTGGGTGGCGAAACTCTGGCTCATCATATTTCGTGATGCAAAATCTGGTTGGGACGATAAAATATGTATCTGATGTACTTTGATCGATTGCAACTGCAATCAGAAAAGAAGAAAAAAAGGATCAGAAAATGACATAAAAAAATAATAAACAGAAAACAGAAAAAAAAAAAAAAAAACGAATAAATAAATATTTACGTATTTAGGTTGGCGAGTGGTCAGGGAAAAACACAGTCAAATAAAAAGAAAAAGGACCAGTATTTTATTGTAGAGAATATTTTAAATAAAATAAAGGTATTGAAGAAGATGAGTGGCGTAGCTAAGGGGGGGGCAAGGGGGGCGTCCGCCCCGGGCGCCGAGGCCTAGGGGCGCCAAATTGAGAGAAATTGTTATATATCTATATTGGGGTGGGGGCGCAAAATTTCTTGCTGGCCCCTGGCGCCAAAAAACATAGCTACGCCACTGAGAAGATTAATTCATTCTTAACAAGATACCGGTATTTAACACCTTTTTTGACTTAGATTTTGCGTAACCACTCGCCACCCTGGTATTTTTGCCCGTATTTTGTCCGAATCTAAAATTAAAAATGGTGGTTATTATTTAAAATTTCAAATTTGGAACGCCTCTGATATCCAGAGGTCAACTTCGGTATCCAAAAATAGATTTTACAAACATAATTAAAACACTCATTTTTTCGTTTTTCTATTCGATGTGAGATTCACGAGTTTTTCGACCATTTTCGAATTTTGGCCACCGACTTTTGGATTCGACTTTTTGGACTCCCTGTATATAAACAAAAACATAATTGACAGGACAAATTAAAAACAAATGAGAGTGTGGGCAAAATGGTTAAGGATTTTTAAGACAAACAAAGCATTTTAAAATGTTTAAGATTTGTTTACATTTAATTCGAAGGGGATCTAACGTTTTAGAGTACTTTAAATATCGTATAGTTTTGAATTTTGTTTCTATTTGTAAATGTTCAATTGGTATACCTTATTTCTTACACATATTTAACATTAAGCGCAGAAAAAATGAATTAAATTTATTAATAACCTCGTTTTGAGCTTAAAGAATTTAAGTAACAAAACGATTTGTTTTGAAAATTACGTTTATGTTTATATATTTTGTCACGTTTGATATTTTATTGCAAAAATAAATGTAAACATTTATATTACATTATCCATCCCCTATGAAAATTAAAAAGTCGTCTCGCTTTGGAAATTATCAACAGATCTAATTATTTTTCAAATGAAAAAAAAAAATAATAATAATAAAAGATCAAAAGTTTTCAAATAATTCAAGTTATTAAATTTAAAATAATGAAAAAAATGTAAATTTAAAAAAAAAAATAAATTACAAAAAAATATTACAGTTATTAGAATTGTTGAAAAATATTTTGTTGACATGTTTTTTGTATTTGCAGCAATTAATCAGTCTCCAAAATCTGTAACCCCAACCTCACTTGAAATTTACAGTATTTCCTCATCCTTTGCTCAGTCAGCACAAAGTAACTTTATACTTCATTTTTTTAATAATTTGTCTTACATGTTATTCTACACTGTAGTAATTCCCATACACTCCCATCCGCCAGCCCCTTTGAATTAAATTATTAAAAAACAAAGGCAGAACTCATCGAAACAAAGATTATCCACATACCCCGCCGTCAAAAACTGAATATATCCTTTTTCTTTTCGGGAGGGGAGGTTCATATTTAAACATCAAAACAAGCAGGTCATTATTTAGAAATGATTTACAAAATAAGAAAAAAATCCAAATAGAAAACTAATTTAATGTATTTCAATTAATTTTTACATAGAAAATCATATAAGGCATAAAGCACCGTAACACTATCGAAATAATCGCCACTGTCTGTTTTCGATATACACTATTCCTGCAAAAGACGGGGAATTTGACGTCAAAAGTTCTCGCCAATCAGGTTCCAAGAAGGCAAAACACGGTTGGGAAAACAGAAATATGTATTTGTCGAATATGTCCGATTACACCGTGATCAAAGAGGATTTGAAATAAACATTAAATACAAAAGTTACGTCTGTAGATTCCGAATCTGCAATAAAAAATGGGAGTTATAATTTAAGATTTCAAAGTTTGAGCCTCTTTGACCCCCAGGGGGTCGGTTGCGGGGGTCAAATTTAGTATCACTGAATAGCTTATTTAAAAAATATTTAATACGTATATTTTTGTTTTCCAATCTGATGTATAATTCTCGAGTTATTCGACCGTTTCCAGACTTTTCGGACACCCTGTATATGAAAAACTATATTTAAAACAAACTAAAACCCACAAAGCTAAAGTTATTTAAATAAATATTTTTAATCATTGATTTAATAATTTAAATATTTTAGTTTAACATGAAACATTTTTACCTGAAAAAGTATTTGACAAAAAAAAGCATTTTTTTTAGATTTTATTTCGTCGCCAACCAGTAATAAATTGCCAAACAAAAGAAATGTTCATTATTTTTTTACGAACGTTCTAACAGTGTTCTGCCAAAAAAAAAAAAAAAAAAAAAAATATATATATATATATATACATATATAAACATACATATCCACATGGAAAAAACACTCGGTAATCTTTTCAGAATTTTCTCAGTATGTCCATATGGAGACCTTCCTAGTAAGCTCCACCCGCTGAGAAAATTAATACATTCACTATTGCCTGTTTTCGTCTTTTTAACTGGAAACCCGACTACAGGTGTTACACATTATGAAACAAAAAAAATTTGTCTATCTATGTTTTTATTATCTGATGCACATAATAATGACAATGTTTCCAATCGAAGTATTCATACGCTTAGAACGCCTAGTAGTAAGCGAAGTATTTATACGCCTAGAAACGTTTTGTGTACGTTTTTCGATAAATAATACATAACACATAAAATACAAAAATTACCACCCGTGGACAGAATGGACTTAAGCGCTTCCCTCTTTTCTCCGTACATCGCTACAGAGCGTCCGTCGTATGGACAACTTGTTTTTGCCAATCAGGGCCGGCGCTAGACTTTTCGGCGCCTGAGGCGAGCAATATTTTGCAGGCCCTATGACGTCATCTTTTTTTTTAAAAACAACACTTGATTTTTTTAAATAAGTAAATTAATATACTAACTGTAATTTATTTGAACAGATATAATATAAAATGTATTACAACAGAGTTCCCCCCAGGTTTATAAAGAGGCAGGGCGTTACTGTTCTGAAAAGGGCACTTTTTACATTCTTCAGGGCACTTTTTGATTTTTAAGGGCACTTTTATAGAGTTGAATCTAGAATCTAACAATTCAAAAAGTCGTACAAAACAGAAATTTCGTCAAAAAATTGAAAAAAAGAAAAAAGAGTTAAGTTTTGTTAAAAGATCGCAAAAAACAACAGATTTTGTTAAAAGATCGCAAAAAACAACAGATTTTGTTAAAAAATCGCGAAAAGCAACAAATCTCATGAAAAGATCGCAAAAAAATGGCAAATTTTGTTAAATGATCACAAAAAATGCAAATTTCGTCAAAAAATCGCGAAAAACCGCCAATTTTGTCACGAAAAAACGCAAATTTCTAAAAAGGAGCGCGAGAAAAAAAGCACATAATTCGTAATGGGAGAGGAATCGTCCCCTTTTTACTCCCACCTCTGTTGTAACCTTTCAGAAAATTCGCTGCGAATTTTATTTTATTTTTTTATTTATTTTATTTTATTTTATTTATTTATTTTTTTTGCTTAGGATCTATCAGATTGTGATTTGCTGTGATTCTATCAGATTTTTTTTTTTTTTGCTTAGGATCTATCAGATTGTGATTTGCTGTGATTCTATCAGATTTTTTCCAAAATTAAGAAAAATTAAGGCAGTCATTTCCGGAAACTGAAAAAAGTCGGACGTAATCTAAAAATCTTAAATAAAATATATTGCAAATTTTAACAAATAATCGAAAAAAAATCATTTTCGTAAATTAGTAAAAAACAAATCGCCAATTTCAGTATAGGATTAGAGGGAAAACGCGAATTTTGCCAGAGAATCATGAAAAGGTGCAAATTTCGTACAGGGATCGCAGAAAAAAAGAAAAATCCCATGAATTCCCACAAAGAATCTCGAAAAAGGGGACATATCATCCAGAAATCGCCAAAAACAATACATTTCGTCAAAAGATCGCGAAAAAACGGCGTTTGATGAAATTCGCGCTTCTTCAGCGGGCCTTTGGAAAAAAAATCGCATTTTTTCTGCGGTCATTTGACAATATTTGCTTTTTGTAGGTTATCATTTAACAAAATTCATGTTTTTTCCACAGCCCTTTGACAAAATTCGCGTCCTTTCGATGATTCCCTTTACGAAACTCGACGTATTTCCAATTCTTATTTGTATCGTTTCAGTGACTCTAACGAAATTCGCATTTTCCTTGGTACTTTGACAAAATTCACGCTTTTGGCTGCTACATTTTGGTGCAATTAAGGCTTGCTGAATGAGAAGACAACTAGCAAGCTTATTCAGTACAGACACAACAACAGTAAGAGGGCTAGTATTGCCACAGGACTTGAAAAATCCTGGGACCCCGGGACCCAGGAAATTAAAAATTCCGGGTCCCTCTTTTACAAAAGCGTGTCACCACTAATAATAATTCATATTTTTAGACGGAAAAATGAAATGCAATAATTATTTTTTCAATAATAATAAATGGGATAGTTTAATCTTTTATGTTCTTTATGTTATCATAAGATAACATGAATTCTTGCAGCTATTTTGTGGATTATTTCGCTTTAGGCCTATTTTGGCATAAATTAACCTTATTTAAAACCAGT
Organism: Maratus speculifer; assembly: GCA_964019185.1. Taxonomy (NCBI): domain Eukaryota; kingdom Metazoa; phylum Arthropoda; class Arachnida; order Araneae; family Salticidae; genus Maratus; species Maratus speculifer. The sequence goes on along the minus strand of OZ025289.1, from coordinate 423,032,814 downwards.
ATTAATTTTTTAAACTGTTAAGAGAATTTTTCTTTACTGTTTTTAAAATAAATGTGCAAGATAGAAATTTAATTACTAAATAATGCTTATTTGAGTGTAGAAAATAACAAATATCACTATTGTTCACTTTTTTTTTTTTTTTTTTTTTTGAAAAAAAAATACTTTTGTTAAATAAAATGTTTTTTTTTTCTTTTCTTTTCTTTTTTTTTTTTTTTTTTTTTTTTTTTTGTTTAATAAACGGGTGCTTTCAGGAGTCACATTTAGAAAGATTTGAATAGTCAAAAACGGATTGTGAACAGAAACATGCGAAAGGGTGGGGGGTGGGGGGGGGAGTGGAATTTAGGGGGCGCCAAATTTATACTATGAACGTTATTTTTGGGCTGTTAGAAGAAAAAGTTGGGAGGGGAAGCGTCAGATTCTAATTATGCCACGGCTGCAATTTTCTCTTCGCAAGCCCCTGAATGTGAAGCAGGAAAATCCGCTTTTGGAGCAATAAAAACACAATTTTGAAGCAGCAAAATTAGTTTTTAGAACAGAAAAAATCACTTCTGGCATTAACTTTTTTTGTGCCCCTTTGACGAAATTTGCATTTTTTTCGCGATCTTTTGAAGAAATTTGCCGTTTTTTCGGAATATTTCGACGATTTTTGCGTTTTTTCGCGTATTTTTGGCGAATGTTGACTTTTTTTCTCGAAACTTTTCACAAAATTTTACGTTCTATTACGCTTTTGGACGAAATTTGCCAGGTTTTTTCGCAAATCTTTTGACGAAATCTGCCGTTTTTCACTAATCGTTTGACAAAATTTTTCGTTTTATCGGGATTTTTGGAAGAAATTTGTCATTTTTTCACAATCTTTTGAGGAAATCTGAAGTTTTTTCAGGATTTTGTGACAAAGTAGCCATTTTTTTGGTGAATCTTGCCGGAAATTAGTCGTTATTTCGCGATTTTTAACGAAATTTGCCTTTTTTAGCGATTTTTGACGAAATTACGCTTCCAGTGGGACGCGTAAGAGCTATTTTTACGTTTCATCGCCAATTTTTTGCGTAATCCACGCGCTATAGCTCGATCGCATCATCGCTGAAGGGCTACGTTTTTTCATATGTGGGGCAAGAAGGGCGCTATTTTGTTTTGAATGAGCAACAAGAGGAATGCTAGTTTTTAAACTTAAGGGCAGGAGGGGCGGAGCCCCCCCTGAAATCCTCTGGGGGAAATATCAAATGATTATTATTGCACCCTATATCGCAATTACTATTAAATTTAAGAAATTTGTCAATTTCTATGGCTGTAGTATTTGTTTTTTAGAATTGGATAATTTGCATGCCATTATTCTACCATATTTTATAGTTCGTTTGCATGTAATAACGTTTACATAGCATTAGTCAATAAATCACGCCAATACATTTTATGAATACATATTGACTAAAATATTCTTTCTTGCATACATAGTCAATAAATTGCTATATCAAATCCCACAATTGTTTGGAAAAAAAAAAAAATCTTAAATTAAACCTTGAAAATTGGCTTAGCCTTAACGTGGTGTTATTACCCCAGGACACCTTATCATAACATTAGGATAGATGTTTGAAAAATAATCCCTTTTATCAAAGTCAAAAGATCTCGGGCCGCAAAAAATACTAGACATTACATTGAAAATCGCAAACACTACAAAATCGAGGAGGACAAAATTACTATATTTAGGCTTAAAAAAAAATGTTTGTGTCAAAAAGACTGATTGTCAAAAACTTGCAGCAAAACGCAAATAAATAAATAAAATAGCAATAATAATAATGATGGTTGACAATCGCATTGAGGATGGCATTTAAAATAACTAAATATTCAAAAATCGCAAAGGAGAAATTTTAATATATTTAGCTAAATTTTTTGCCTAGAACTCCTTCAAAGAAAGTAAAATCAATCACCGTAAAACTCGGAAAAACGATAAAAATCATTTAATAATACTTTTAAAAAATTTAAAGAAAAATTTTAATATATTTTCTAAGAAGATAGTAAGCGGAACTCTTTCTCAAATGTAAAAAAAGCGAGAATGATAGAAAAATTCCAAAAATCGCTCGATGTAAATAAACTTTATTGAAAAGAATTTTTTTATATTAATCTTAAATATGAAAATACATTTCATTTTACTAAAGTCGAAAGAAAGAAAAAGGAAGTAAAAAACTTTTTAAAAATCGCAGTGGACAAAATTTACTAGAATGAGAGTTAAAAGTATTCTAATAGGAATTCACTTCCTAATATAAGAAAAAAGAATCAGCACAAAAAGCGAAATAATGCAAAAAATCGCATTGAAAATTGCCGCAGACAAAATTTAATATATTAGTCCGAAACAGAATCCCTTTGTGGATGTCAAAATATCACTGCAAAACCCAAAAAAGTCTAAAAACTGCAAAAATTTCTAAAATCGTTAGATATACAAAGTGACTAGTTTAAAATATTTTTCACGAGTATAAAATTTGCAACTAAATGGAGAAAAAAAAAAAAAAAAAAAAAAAAAAAAAAAAAAGGCATTGAAAATCTCACTAAAAATTGGTAAAAAAAAAAAAAAAAAAAAAAAAAAAACGTGGAGGACAACTTTTAATATTCCAGTTTAAAATTTTAAAACCCAATTCCTAATAAACAGATTACATATAATGGTTTAATAATGTTCAATATATATTACAAGTATTTTATTTTTTTCATTTGATGGCCAATTACCAAAATTTGGAAAAAACTTTATTTTGCACTAAAAATGAAAGTATGAGGAATCCCCCCCCCAAAAAAAAAAGTTTATCATGTTTTAAGAAGCAAAAAGAGGGATTTTTAAACCCTGGGTGGGTGGGAATCAAAAATTTTTAAGTAAGTGAAATGGGGCATCGTTTCGTAGGATTTTTTTATTTTTTCTAAATCGAATGACACCATCTGCAAGACGATAGATCATTTTTTCAAAGTCACGGCACATTTTACGAATAAAATGGCAAAAATTATACTTTATTCAGATAAAAACGGCTTTTACAACTGAGACGAAAATTTGGGAAGAACATCATTTTGTCACTAGACATGAAAATCCAATGAGTCTCCCCAAAATAAAGCCTTACCTTGCTTTTTCTCTTTTTTTTTTTTTTTTTTTTTGGGGGGGGGGGGGGTGATACGTCAAGAGAAGGGGATACTTCAACTTTTTAAAATTAGGTTAAGTGGGTATCATTTTTTTATGTATTTTCAAATTCTAGATCAAATAGCATCATTCGCAAGTCCATACAATCATTCTTTATAAAAGTTATAGTTTTATAACTGTAGAATGTTGAAAGGTATGTTTTATTATTGAGCACAGCTTTGTCATATTTATTTTACGTTCAATACTTGCTCTTATCAAATAATATCAAGCTTTTTAAACGTCCACAAAACATCAATAATCAAAATCAGGATCATCAGATTTCTTCAAGGCCAGTAAAGCTGACAAAATGCCCGTGTATTCATAATTTTTTATTAATAAAGCCATTCATGCCTTTGTAATCATAAAACCTGCCTAACTTTGTAACGTGTAACCGTATCGACTTGTGCAAGTGTCATTCGATTCCGAATTTAAAAAATACATAGCAAACGATACTACACTTTAGCTAAAAAAAAAAAAAAAAAAAAAAAAAAAAAAAAAAAAAAAAAAAATGAATTTTTCACCAGAATAAAAATGTGTCCTCCCTCCTTCTTCTTAAAACATGCTAAAACAGCCTTTTTTCGGCTGGGACGGGTCACTTTTACCGTCATAAAAAACTTTTTTTCAAATTTTCATGAATGGCCATCGATTGATGTATTTACTCATATTTTGGTCAATTTTACTTGTACAAATATGCGAGAAAAATGCCGCCCTTTTGTGGTGCGCCCTGAGGCGGCTGCCTCACCCCTAGCGCCGGCCCTGTTGCCAATCATCATTTACCCGTACCACGTGCGGACATCCATACTTCAATCATAAATTATCAAAATATTCTCACCAAATTTTACGGTAAATTTTGTATTATTTTAATTTGAGCTTTTTCTGATTTAATAGGCAAAAATTTCTGTTTTAAAAAATCGATGACAAAAGATTAAAAATTCTGTAAAAGCCATGGAAAAATAGATATTATTTGAAAGCTTTTTTTTTTTTTTTTTTTTTTTTCAAAAATATTGGTCAATTAAGTGGTTAATGCAAGCAATCTGAGTCTAGCGCTGAAATTCGTTTGCTCGCGGTATTTATTTTAGCATGCTTCAATATTAGCAAAGCGTTCTATGCAGTATGTGTTATTAATATTTATTTGCTAAAAATACTAGAAAAAAGTCATTATTGTAGGAAGTAGACATTGTTGTAGAAATAATAATATATTGTAATGTACATTCAAATGTTGTTCTGCATTCGAGAAGATTCCCTATTTCCAAAATTTCGGTTTAATGTTATGCGCGCCATCTGGATGAAGGTTAAAATTTGTCTGCTGGTGGTATTTGCAATTGCGCATATTGGCATTCTGGTGGTATAGTAACTAAAATAATGAATTAAAATATTACCAGCTTTGCGGTGAGACGTCAGGTGCATAACGTCCATTACAAGTGTTCAAAAGATATGAATTCCTGTCGTTAAAAATTTGCTCCAGATTGTATCAGTGGTTCCCAGCGTAAAGAGTGTAGAGGAGAGAGGGGATGTTTGATACATAGAGATACTTGATACATTGACCATTTTTCTCGACAAATGGCATTTACAGCCATTAACACATGTAAAGAATTTGCCTTAAAAACTTTTCTTTTCTTTTAATTTTGAAGATCTTTGGAATGTCAATGTAATTTTTTTAACCCCTTCGCGACGGGAACTTTTTACGAAATTTGTAATGTCTTGTCACCTATTTTTAAAAACAGAAATTTGTACCTTACTAATTCGAGAAAATGCTCAGATTAAATAAGGCAAATTTTTCAGCAAAATTTCACTGGTGGGGATAAACAAAGATTGTTAAGCCTTTTTGCGGTACAGATGAGTGTCACTTGTCCCCAAGGGGTTAAAATACTGATTTTCTTTCATAACTCTTATTATTTTAAAGATAATATCTTCTATTTTTTTTTAATTATAAAGCACATCATTATAGTTAGTTTTACTAGTAAATAGATTGTCTTTTTGTAACCGCATTTATACAAAGTGATTGAAAATACAATAAGGCATGATAGGAAGAAATGATACATTTGAACTCAGGTGAAATGTTACATCCGTATATTTGAAATTTAATATATCCGTATATTTGAAATGGTTTTTTTAAGCTGTAAACTAATATGGAACTGCGATATTCATTATTGTTATACAGCAAGAGCTTTTCAATTTGGTTAAGAGTGTTAATTGATAAAGCCTTTCCGAAACCATTTACTCAAACAAATATTTTATTTTATCTAGATTTAACACTAGCACACCGAGAAGGAGTCAATTCGACACCTATCAGTAGACTAATTGTCAATTCGAACCAGTAAGTTCTTAGAACATGCAATTTCAATGCAAGTATCTCATAAAGTAAACTAATAGTTCTAATATTTTTTTCTGGTTTCAAGAATATTTTATAAATCATTTAGATAAGTTCTAATGTTAAAAAGATTGGAATTTATCCTTGTGATCTTAATTGTTTCGACAATACCTAATCTTTAACCGACTTCAAAGAGGAGGATATAAATTTGACCAGTATGTATTTCTTATTCACCCATAACTACCGTAAATGTGAATCGATTTTTTTTTTTTTTTTTTTTTTTTTTTTAAGTGTAAGATACCCGTGTGGTCCAATTTCAATTTCATCAAATTCTGGTGATTAGAACTTTTTTTAAATAAAAAAAATTTAAAAATTCAAATCATTTTTGAAGCAGTCGTTCAATTAGAAGCGTTCATTTTTCAGGCTTTTACTCTCACATCGATACGAGATCTGTTTTCTTCAAAGTGCGAAATTTTGATTAGAGAAGGACCGGGATCTAAGAGATTTTGCGCTGTTAGCGAAAGATTGATCAATGTGAAAATTTACACTGTTAGAAATCTGCAGCTGTTGTTGCATATTTACTCCTGTTGTTGTATATTATTAATTCTATATTCACAGCAATATAGCTCAGACTTATCTTTTTGAAGAAGTCCTAGTATATAGTAAATTTTACAACGATTTTTGATTTTTAGGATATGTGAATTTTAGCGATTTTTTTTAGATTTTTTTAAGCATGATTTGAGCGATTTTTTTGCAATTAATGTAGGAATATAGATATTACAATATTTACCCCATTTATAGCCCCATTATCATAAATTTTGTCTGCTGCTATTTTTGATTATTCAGCGGCCTTTTATGCGTCTTTAAATGCGATTTTTGGCAGTCTGACATTCGGAAAAGGAATTTGGTATACATTTTTATCCTATTATAGAAAATTTTGACATTCGCGATTTTGAATGTAATTTTTAGTGCTTTTTCGCGTCCGCGGCAATTTATTAACATTGGTGAAAGGATTTCAATTTCTAACTTTTAGCCTGATATATTACATATTGTCCTCGGTGTTTTTTGAATTTTACCAATTTTATTACCAATGCGATATTCAGTGTTATTCCACACTGTTCCATAGTTCAGTTCCGCACAAAACCCTATGTCATCGAGCACAAGAAAAATGCTTTATTTTATAAAAGAGTAATAAAAGGGGAATCTAATCATCCATGCCTGTCGGAAGCGAAGTGGTACATAAGCCAAAGATTAATACCACTAGTGGTTGACTCGTAGACTTACCATTATGTTTTCCAACACCCAGTTTTCCATGTTTTCATACTTTTGATTGTACGGCAAACACAATGCTAAACGTACCAGTGGAACCACTATTGGTATTAATTTTTGGCTTATGCACCATTTCACTTCCGGCAGACATGTATGACTAGATTCCCCTATTACTATTCTTCTGTAAAATAAAGGATTTTTTTTCTTGTGCTCGATGACACAGGGTTTGTGCGGTCGGCTCTTGGACTATTTTTGGAGATTTTTAGCGTTCAGTGTCCATATTTAATAATTCATCGATTTTCGATTACAATACTACTATTAAATTAATACTTAATATAACTAGCTAGATGTGCCAATCCCAAAACTTTCTTACATCTCATACGTACATTTAATATTTCAAAAAGTTGCAACGCATGTTGATACTTTAATATTATTAATTCAATATTATACCAACTTTGATTTTCATTTTAAATTTTTTCTTCAGTCGGTGAATTGGAGGTAAAAACGAATTAATGCGGATTATGAAATTTTTCCCTAATTCCGTTATCATCAGCTGTTTGCAAATAGCCGACTTAACAGGACGCGAATTCCCGTCTCTGCACGAGCCGATGGACAAAAGAACGACGAAGAATCGAGAAAATAATACAAAAAGCGCTATCATAATGCTGCTTTTCCACGGAATATTTCCAAATTCAAGAAAGATCTCTTGGCCATAGCCAAAAATATACACAAAAAATTTTGTTCAATTCCGTACATAACTTTATACACTTTTCGATGGTACAATAATAATAGCACGGGAATCGCTTTTACAGAGCCCCCTTCGGATTTTTTTTTTTATTTATTTATTTCAGGGAGGGCCTGCTTGCCATGTAACAAATAATCACACACAAAAAAATTAGTTCAGCTCTATCCATAACTTCATGCACTTTTTGATGGTAAAATAATGAAAATGGCACAGACATCACAATTATTGCGCCCCCTTCAGGCGGAAATTTTTCTAACTCAAAGCGGATTTACTAGCTATAGCCAAGCACTTACATTAAAAAATTGATCAAATTCTATGCATAACTTCATACATTTTTAGGTAATACAATATTGAAAATGGCAAAATTAAAAAATCGCGATCACAGAGCCCCCTTCCGGCGAATATTCTTTAAATTCGAGGCGAACCTACTAGCCATAGCCAAACCCTTACATAAAAAAATTGGTTCAATTCTATGCATAACTTCATACACTTTTCGGTGGTAAAACATTGGAAATGGCGCAAAAATCGCTACTGTAGCCCCCCCCTTCCGGTGGATTTTTTTCAAATTCAGGGTAAACCAACTACTCATAGCCAAACACTTACACAAAAAATTTTGTTCAATTTTATGCATAACTTCATACATTTTTAGGTGGTGAAATATTGAGAATGGCACAAAAATCGCTATTGTAGATTTTTTACAAATTCAGGGAGAGTTCTTTGCATAACTTCATGGACTTTTAGGTGATACAATATTGAAAATAGCACAAAAATCGCTATTGCAGTGCCCCCTCCTCCTCAAAATAGAAGGAGGACCTGCTTGCCACAGCCAAAAACATTCATAAAAAATTGGTTTGATTCTATATATATATATATCTTCATACACTTTTTGATGGCAGAATGACGATATATGGACTCACACACAGACACACATTTTGTAAAAACATATTTTTTGTAATCTCTGACCCCTAAACCGTGTAAATCCGTCGAAAACCGGAAGTCAAAAAATTTTCGATTATAATATTTTCTTCTATTGAACATAGAAGAAAATAAAAACCAATACTTAACTTAAATTTTTACAGCAGTGACTTTCAAACATTTAGTGATTTTTAAAGCAATTATCAAAGTAATTTTTAGTCATTCTTCAAGTTCCGTGGCGCTTTTTTGACATTTGGAAACTGATTTCGATTTCGAACTTTTTGCACAGTAAATTTTTCGATTGAAATATTTTATCCCTCAATATATATTTTTTAACCTTGCGATTTTTAAAAATTTTTACTATTTTAATGGGATTTTTCGTATTTCACAGTGATTTTTTTGACTTTTTTTAGCCTTTTCCGGACAAGCGTCTTTTACGGAATTTTTAATCTTTTATCAGCGGTTTTAAAAAACAAAAATTTCTGTCTAATGAGAATTGGAAAAATGCGCATTTTAAATAACATAAAATTTACAATGTAAATTTACTGGTGAGAAAAATAAAAAATTCGGAGTACCTTATAAGAAACTTATACCGGTTACTCGTCTCCAAGAAGTAAAAAGAAATTCGGTTTCAAACTTCTAGTCTAGTAGGAATTTAGTTTCAAACCTTTTATCATGGTAAATATACTGCTCTATTTCTGAAGTGTAGCGGTTTTTAATGCGATTATCAATACAATATTTTACAGTTTCTTTGAGTTCTCGGTAACATTTTGAGGTGCGGAAAAGGAATTCGATTTCAAACTTTTAGCCTAATATAATAATCTTTTTCCTCTGCGTTTTTTGCTATTTATCCGATTTTTTATCGTTTAACCTGGCGGATTGATATTTATTAAAGGAATTAAATTTGAAACTTTTATCTAAATACAGTAAATTTTGACTTTCGTGATTTATTTACGACTAGCTGCTATCCGTGACGTCGTTCACGTAGCATTTAAAAAAAAAAAAAAGATAAACGCTTTAATTAAACAAAACGTTTCATTAACAATAATTTAAAACATATATAACTAACACACATTTTATAGGAGGCAATATCATAGTTTTTCTTTATAAGGGACTTAAAGAACTCATACAAATAAAAGGGAAATATGTTAGACAATATGAAAAATAGCGAAAATGAAATTGCAACCACTTATACTGTAACAACTGTAACGCACCCGAGTTTTACAGAATTCCATATCAAAGAAAGAAGAATCCTGTGTTAAACCTAGGTAATAAATAAATATCCAAAATTTCCATGATACATAACTTGGCCGGCCCATTCTTTCCTGCAGCTATGTATTATGATCTATATGTTTTTAAATATTCTAAATACAATGTTAAAATTTAACTTAGTTAAAAAAGTATAACGAAGATTGAGATTCACCTTTAGCAATTTCTAATAATAGACAGAAACGTACTTGAATTCTTTTGTACAATCCTGTATATTACGTGCAGATATCTATACAGCCGCATATTTAGTTTAAATTATTCAAACAAAAAAACCAATTAAAATTATTGAATTCATATTTCCGGGAACTGCTATTGCACATGTGACCATGTATCCAGTTAATTGTACAGTACATGATTTATTTAAATTCTACAAACATCTCTTATTATACGAAATGTAGCTCAACTTTAAGATGCATTAGTTTTCCTTAAAATACATACCATAATTGAAAAAGCTCTTCAGCAATCTTTTCTAATAGACCATACTTTGGATACAATATCCGAGATCTGGACGCAGGTCCGAAATCTTATGCGTCTCTATAAATGAACAATAAATGTGATGCAAATGATACGTAACTGCAAGCATATTGTAGTAAATTTCAGTATTTATCATTGCATTGATTATTATCTCAGTATATCAGTTTCATCGTGTTTGAAATACTGCAACGCAATTAAAATACGCTGGGAATATTTTCCTCGCGTAGACTATTATATTACAGAACATTTTCTGTGATCCTGTAAATGAATGTTAAATCTTTGCACCCCGTTTTCTACAGAAACCCTGTTTTAGTGTACCCCAGAAACTGATATATTTTTCAATATTTTTGTAACAGAGTAATATTATTAAAATACTCTGCAAATTATTTTTCTTCAGTGACCATTATATATTGAAATAATTTTGAGCTCCCCGTACTCGCACTATAAATACTCAGGGGTCGCAGCGTCCCTAAAATTTTCGCAGTTTCCTACCACAATTTTAAAACGATAATATTTATTGTATAATTTCATTGTAGATGTTAAAGGAATCTGAGGCGAAGATTTTTTACTTAAAATAGTGGTAGAAAAGTGCGAAAATTTTAGGGACACTGCGACCCCTGAGTACTACACTTAACATATTCGATAGTAACCATGTTCTTGTGCATGTTAAATTTCATTACATTTAAAATTATGTAACACTATTAAAATATACCGTAAATGATTTTTCTTAGACCATAATATAAAGTCTTCTTTTGAGTGCTCCTGTGATTCAGCTATGACTGTTACCTGCTTCATTTTCAATGCCGCACATTCTGTGGCAAATCTCAATAACATCTATTATTTCCGTATGTATCCGACTATATTTACTGGAGTTAAATCACGGACGAACAGACGGCAGACCACTGGCACTCGGCATCCGGCATACAGACAGGTTGAAGTCGTAAAAACTTTTAGACCATGTTAGGAAGTGTCAAAAAGGGGGTAGTAATCGTGAAAATGGATGAATTTATTTTTGTAAAATAAAAAAAAAAGTTAGGAAAAATCTACAACAAAACTGTGTTTTGGGTGGTATTTTTGTATAATTTGTACATATATGCTTTGCATACTATAAAACTTTACAGAAATCTATACATATAATAAAACAGTAGGACCCGGTGTGTCTGTACATTGAAGATAATTGACAAAAATGGAGTCAGGGCGATAAAAGAAAACCAATGAAACACAAAAAAAAATTTTTTGAATTTTTTGTCTGTCTGTCTGTCTGTCTGTCTGTCTGTTTGTTCGAGGTTATCTTCGTAACTACTGAATGGATTTTTATGCGGTTTTCACTAATGAAGAATGCACACTCCCGGGCAGTGTATAGGCTTTGTTTCATCAAAATCGGACAACAGACAAAAAAGTAACAAAAAGAAACAAAAGAAACTATTAGGTGCGCTGCTCACGTTTTTTAGTACATAACGTTTTTTAGTACATATAAAATCCAATAGATGTCACTGTGCGATTTTAAAACGCGCTATCGTTATGTTTTCGCCAGTCTACTTAAGTATGAGAAAGTTTCAAGCTGGCTGTCGTTCCATGTGGTTTAGTCGGTAGAACGTCAGTGCGCCGTAAAGTTTTATGGTATACTGATGGCCCGGGTTCGATTCCCAGCATGGAATTTTTTTTCACTATGTTGGCATTAACGCCTATAAGCAATTAAAAGAATTTGAAATATTGTATTCAAGGCGAATTTTCTCTCTGGGAAAATTTCCTTGCATTAATATGTCAGTGTAATTTTTTTTTCGATTTAATTTTTTTTTTCGAAACTTTGTTTTTCTTAAAAAATTACAGTAAATATTTGATATTTCCCAACGTTTTTTGAATGATCGACTTGCTTTTTTTTTTTTTTAATGTATGTCTGAACCTTATCTAACTACTTCAAGATTTCTTTAGATAAACCGACCAGCGTAGCGGGCGAAGGCCGCTAGTTTATTATAAAAAAAAAAAAAAAATTAAAAGTGACAACATATTTTTACTTTTTAATAGCTAAAAGAAATGTGGAATTAAAATCCATTTATAAACCTGTTTCCAGTACACTTCGAGCACACTATGCGTAATTGAGGTATTGACTGAGGGAAATGATAGTATTTTCACGCAATAACATTAAATCTTTAGATTTTAAGCCCGGAAGTGCATTTTTTAAAGTGATTTTTATTTATATTTTCAAAATTGAACAATTTTAAGAATTAACACTTATCAAAAATATTTTCTTTTTTTTTTATTTGTTGAGCTTTATTTTTTTACTTTTTAACAGTGATAAAAAGTATATTTCATTGATCATTACGTCATTTACTATATGGATAAATTTGCGGTATAAAATATTAACATTTTTCTAGTCATTTAATATTTAACCTTTTTTTAAAAAAAGAAAAAAAAAACTTATTTCATTTTAAAATTAAATATTTATATTAACCATGCTCAGACGATAAGCATAATTTTCTTTAAATAATAACTTTTGATGTTATAATTCAATCTCATTCCATTGCAACATCAGAACATATCTATTTTATTTTCCATATGTAACGTCACATTCGTCTCTTTTTAGCACTTACTCAAAATTCATATACTTTGTTTTGTTAGAAATGAAAACTTATGCTCTGTTTCAAATATGACGTTACATTGATATTTTTAAAATTCTTAATGTAAAGTATTCCTATGATGTCAAAATTGGTAAAATGTTGAATTTTATACTTTCGAACCGAAAGAAGGAAAAGGGTTAATTTCTTTACTGATTTCTTTATCTGGGGAAAATGCTAAACTATTTATATTATTTTAAGTGTAAAAGAAATTTTACATAATCTTCTGCTTGATATAAGTACAAAAAACAGTATTCCTGTGACGTCACAACTGCTAAAATTGCGGTTATTAACCTCGAACCGAAAAACAGAATAAGGTCCATTTATTTATTTTGTAACGATCTTGATCAGCATAAAGCGAGTTACTATACCTCAGAGTAACTGGCTTGGCCTTTTGCTCAACGGTTAAAGCACTCGCTTCCTGATCATTGATCGCTTCCTGATCTGAGGTCCTCAGATCAAAACCAGGCGCCACCAATCTCCTTCATTGGTGACCCTGGACACGCACGCAACTCTCTCGCTCTCTCTCATTATCAACTTCCAGCGCACAACAATCAACTCACCTCATTATCAACAGATGGCAGCACCAAACAATCTCTCTCAACGCAAAAGCCTGTCCTCGCATCACAATATGCGTACGACAGCATTCATTCACGAGTGCATATCGCTCGTCAGACGTCAGTAATACGTCTTTCTCACTGGGGGCATACTCTGTAACGATCTCGATCAGTATAAAGTGAGTTACTACCTGAGAGTAATTGGCTTGGCCTTTTGCTCAACGGTTAAAGCACTCGCTTCCTGATCAGAGGTCCTCAGATCAAAACCAGGCGCCACCAATCTCCTTCAATTTCATTTTGTTTTAACGCATGAAAATCTTCAATTGAAAATTAATTACTAAAGAAAAATTATTATTCCGGTTATTTTATTTTTTTGGCAACAAAAACAACAAAAAAGAATAATGATTAAATTTGAATAAATATTATGTGGAAATTGTCAATTAATTCTGCATGAAAAATAATGAAATTTTGAATTATTAGGAAAAATATTTGAATGAAATAAATAAAAATTAGCCTATTTTCATTTGAGGCCCATAATCTATCTATATACAAAGATTCAAAGATATTAATCCATCCGTTTTGAAGCCAATTTCATTACAAGTTTTGGACACACTTTCACATTTATAAGATATATAAGATAAGATTTTTTCCAGAGATAAATTAAATAACTACAGCAACAAATAATATATATCTATGCAATTTAATACATATATATATATGTTACGTAAAAATTATGTTAATCATTTTGGTGGCATTCCATCTAGAAGATCAACAGCAGGTTCAGCAGCCGTAATGTAACTTACCAAGCGATGGCTTTCGGTCTTTGAGAATTTCCCCGTAAAAAATTACATCACTCCGTTTTGAATTCATTTTTATTGGAACACATAAAATACGTGAAGTTAGACCAGCAGTCACCTTGGCACACATCGAATACTCCAAACTTCGTGACTAAGTACCTCATTCCAGCTTACAATTTATCGGGAAAAATTTAACGAGCGTCCTAGCAGTTTAAGAGACAGATGCATTCTGAATGCTTCGAAAAACTAGAATGAAATTCCAACACTCACACGGAAAAACTAGCCCCTTCTCCAGTGTTGCCAGATTGTCAAAAGCCATTTTCCCCAAAATTTCTGAAAATTTCCCCAAATCAGGCCTTTTTTCAGAAAAAGTCCCCAACGCATTTTTTGCTCAAAAAGGCAAGTTTTGCAATTTTCAATTTTCCGTTTTAAATTTTTTTAAATCAATTTAAAATCAATTTTTTCCCCAAATCAAGCATTTTTTCAAAAAAATTTCCCCATTTCCAAAAAAAGAAAAAAAAAAAGTTAAGCAATTAAATTTAACAGAATTTTGCATGTATATTCACAGCTACACCGTAAAAAAATTGACCCTTTTGCTGCATCGTCACTCTCCGCTTTTATAGAATATCTCGCTTTTGACCCATGAGAATGCTCCATAATAGGCCGAAGTAATCGTTTTCTATATAAACGGTGAAGTGAAGATGCAGCAAAAGGGTCAAATTTTCAACAGTGTAATCGACGAGAATAAGAAATAAATTTTACAATGACATAAGCTCATTTACACTTATTATTTAAATTGTTGCGAGTCGGTGATCCTGGCCTATCATTACATTATCTCAATCTACGCTTTTTATAACAATAACTTTTTCAAGGTTTTGACCATCTCTAGTTGGGGTTTGAATGAATCAAAGATGATGTTGGCATTAACTATATTTATCTGAATTAAACTATAAAACATGATTTTCAAATTTTGTCATCCCTTCTGAAGCATCTATCTATATAATGTAAAGCATCAAGGTTATATTAATCATTGTGATTTCGGCGAATGTTATATAAATCATTGTGATTTCGGCAATAATAAAACAAATATATTTATTTCAATATCTTTAAATAGTACATCAAATGAACGTACCGGAGATTTAGTATTGCAAAGGTCTAAATCGTTTAAGATCTCAAAGTTTTCATTCAAGTTTCTTATAAAAAGAACTAGAAGAGCTGCTGTATTCATTGCGTAATTGTCAATAATAAACATAGCAATGTGATTGTAGTATGCAATTGGAGGTCTTGTAACTGCAAATATCTCTATTGGTATTCTATGAAACACAAATTAATAAGCATTAACCAACAACAAATAAAAGTTATAATATTGTTTTTCTTTTTGTTGTATAAATCTATACTATTAAATGAAATATAAATCTGTGCTTGTGTATCCGACCGCGAAGACAGGAAAATCTGCCTCATTTACTTATCTGAAAATTCAGGTGGGGGATAGTCCAAGGCAGATCGTAATGAATCAGTAGTACATGCAAACGGCAAGAAAGACCATGAGAATAATGATTTGTATCTATTATTTCTGTGTTTTATTTTCTTTTTCCAAATCAAAATCGAATTCGAGACAGATGGAGTATTGGAAAATGTCTGAAAGTAAAAATTGAAATTGGGAAAACAAGTCCCTAAACATGTCTCCAAGAATTACTTGTCCCCAAAAAATTCCCCTGAAGGTTCAAAATTCCCCAAATTGGGGACAAAATCCCCAATCTGACAACACTGCCCTTCTCAGTCTGCGTCAATAAATAAAAAATCCAATTAGGATTAACTTCGAGGCTACGCGTCAGAAATCATCACCTCTGATTGGTATACGAGGCGTGGCCTTCCCGTAGGAACTCAATTTTGTCTCGCAAATAGACTAACCTGCTAACATATCAGCGCATTAACACAGAGCAGACGATCTTAATAAAAAATAAAATTAAAATCTCGATAATATTCTAAAAAGGAAAAATATTACGAA
This sequence comes from Maratus speculifer, assembly GCA_964019185.1. NCBI lineage: Eukaryota > Metazoa > Arthropoda > Arachnida > Araneae > Salticidae > Maratus > Maratus speculifer. Next base: position 423,016,709 of record OZ025289.1, on the reverse strand, counting down.
ATCGTTTCCCGCACATTTTGAGAAACAAGCAATAGATTATTAACAAGTTAAATAAATAAGAAAAAGAACTTTAGCTGTTAAAATATTAATACATTACGAAACTAAAATTAAAAATATGTTCCACAAATTTAGAATTAAAAGCTCAGAGAGAACAAAATGGCGCGAAATTTTTTTTATTTTATTACATATATATATATATAGAACTCTCTCATTGTTTATGTTTTAATTCATTAAATACCATTTACACGTATTCTAAAAATCCAAATGTTTTTAGTTGCATTAAAATCGTTTGCTTTTGGCGGGGAAAAGAGCTGTTCGCAAAATCGTGTGACACTTTCGTCTTTTCATGCCAAATATTCGAAAGTATTTTTTTTTTTTTTTTTTTTTTTTTTTTTTTACATGCTTTCTACTGCAAATCCGCCGCTAATTGTCACTAATCCTTTATTACATACATGAGTAGTTTAATTAGTATTTTTTTTTCAAAAAATCCTATTATAGAAAATTTTGACACTCACGATTTTTAATGTAATTTTTAGCGCTTTTTCCCGTTTCGTGGAAATTTTTTTACGTTGGTAAAAGGAATTCTGTTACTAACTTTTAGCCTGATATAGTACATTTTGTCCTCGATTTTTTTTACCAATTTTTAATGCGATATTCAGTGTTATTTTTAGAGATTTTTAGCATTCAGTGTCCATTTTTAGTTACTCATGAAGGATTTCCGATTACATTATTAATATTAAATTATTACTTAATACAACTAGTTGGAAATGCCAATCCCAAAACTTTCTTCTATCTCATACGTATATTCAATATTTCAAAAAATAGTAACATATGTTAATACTTTAATATTATTGATTCAGTACTATATCACCTTTGATTTTCATTTTAAATTTCTGCTTTAATTAATGAATTGAAGTAAAAACGAGTTAATGCGGATCATGATATTTATTAAAATCAATATTTTTCCTTATTCTGTTATCATCAGCTCTTTGCAAATAGCCGGCAGCAAGTTCCCGTCTCTGACCGATGGAAAAAAGAAGAATCAAGAAAATGATACAAAAAGCGCTATCACAATGCTGCTTTCCCACGGAATATTTCCAAATTCAAGAAAGATTGCTGGCCATAGCCCAAAACATACACAAAAAAATTGGTTCAATTCTCAACATAACTTTATACACTTTTCGATGGTATAATAATAAAAATAGCTTTGCTTTTACTGAGTCCCCCTTCCGAAAAATTTTTTTTTTAATTTCAGGGAGGACCTGTTTGCAATGAAACAAAATTTTTGGACACAAAAATTGGCTCAATTCTATGCATAACTTCATACATTTTTAGGTTGTACAATATTGAAAATGGCACAAAAATTGTTATCTCAGCGCTTCCTTACGGCGGATATTTTTCAAATTCTATTCAAGGCGTACCTACTAGCCGTAGCCATACGCTTGCACACAAACCTTGGCTCAATTTTATGCATAACTTCATATTCCACACTTTTTGGTGGTAAAATATTGGAAATGGCACAAAAATCGCTATTGTAGCGTCCCCTTCCGCTGGATGTTTTTCAAATTCAGAAAGGATCAACTAGCCATAGCCAAACACTTACACAAAATATTTGGTTCAAATCTATGCATAACTTTTAGGTGGTACAATATTGAAAATGGCACGAAAATGACTATTATGGCGCCCCTTCCGGCAGAATATTACAGAATAGAAGGAGGACCTGCTTTTGCTTACCACAGCCAAAAACATTAACAAAAGATTTGGTTCAATTCTATGCACATCTATATACACTTTTTGATGATAGAATGGCAACATACGGACACACACACAGAAACACAAACGGGCAGACAGGGAATTTGTAAAAATATGTTTTTTGGAATTTCTGACCACTAAAACGTGTAAATCCGTCGAAAAAAAATTCTATTATAATATTTTCTTCTATTGAAGAGAGAAGAAAGTAAAAATTAATACTCAATCTTAAATTTTTACAGTAGTCACTTTCAAACATTTAATGATTTTAAAGCAAGTATTATTGTAAATTGTAGTCATTCTTAGAGTTCCGTGGCGATTTTTTGACATTTGGAAACGGATTTCGATTTCGAACTTTTTGAAAAGAAAATTTTTCGATTGAAATATTTTATACCTTAATATAAATTTTTAACCTTGCGATTTTCAAAATTTTTGATATTTGTAATGTGATTTTTCGGATTTCACAATGATTTTTTCACCAAAGTAAAATTTGTAAAAATAATTAATTAGTAGACATTGGTATCACAATCATTTGGTACCTATGTCTTTTTTATAAAATCATTTGCATGAGATTTGGTAGGGTGTCATCACTTTTTTCTCCAGGGACGTGCGAAGAAAAAACTGCGCCCGTGCAAAATATTCGATTTGGAACCCCATCCTCTCCCAGCTTGACGCTAAACTCCCAAAAATGATGTTGGTAGTATAAATTTGGCGCCCCCTAAATTTCTGTGGCCGGGGCGATCGCCCCTCTCTCCCTTTCGCACGGCGCTGTTTTTCTCCATTACTATTATAAGGTAACTACTGAAAAAAGAATAAACTAAAAAAGCCGTAGCCTTTGATTATCAGATATACAACTTGCTATGGAACTTTTAGATATTGCATGGATTTGTTTTCGAAAATTGCGTAACATTTCGTGGATTTGATGGAACTGTAAAATGCACAGGGAACATATATGTAGATTAATATTAAGCCATTTTCATACTTGATACTATGCGAATGCAAACCTTGTCAAGCCAGATAAAACAAAAACAAGTAAAATTTACATGATTTCGTTAAAATTTTTACGCGCTCTGAAAATTTAAGGTTTGCGCGTTTTTCCCTGGCCCAGTCCGACCCTGCCTTTCTCCGCGATCCGCTCCGAATTTTTGACCTAACATAGTAAATTTTGCTCTCTTTCCTATAAAGTTTATTCCGATTTCGTACAGCAATTTTCGCATTTTTAATATGATTTTTAGTATGTTTTGAGGATCTGCTGCGATTTTTATACATTAGTAAAAGGAATCCAGTTTTAATCTTCTAACTCAATATAGCAACTTTCTTTTAAATCTTTCCGATACAGTTTATTCGAAATTCATGCAGTGATGTTAAAAAATGTTATTGTGATTTCGAGAGGTTTTTCGCAATTCGTGCTGTTTTTTCACGGACCGGGGCAACGAAACAAAAACTGGAACTCGCATATTGCGAGGACTCTGTACAACAAGCACGAGCAAGTGGTTCTTTATACTTCCACGTTATAACATAGTTCATTCTATATTTATAATTAATATTATTCAGCATGTACTGTTTAAATTATTTTAACTATATCAACTTTTATTTAGTAAAAGGAATACCGAAAGAGAAAGAAATAAAAAATTTAAAAAAACCTTTAGGAGGAAAAGGAAATATATTCGGACGCAATAGATGGCGAAACATGGGATAAATGTTATGCAACACATTAAATAATCTTTCTTCTTTCTGCGGGAATAAACGCAGCCAACAGCGCGATAAAATTCAGTTTCTAGACTATTTGCAGATGGATCCTCTCCCCGGGATTTCTATTCTTCGCCCCCAGAGTTTACTGCGCAACGCCGCACGCATTGACGTAACAAAAGCTCCACATCGAGCAGACGTGTTTCAATTAAGGCACTTAATGGAGGGAATAATTTCAAATGCTCCAAATGAAAGTTTAAAATTACAGTATTTTTTCAGACAGAAGCAACATTTTCCAAGCAAATATTTGAAAATTAGTCATTATTATAGCATGGGTGTTTTCTCTACAATAATGGCAAATAAATTAAAAATAAAAAGTATACGATGAAAAAATATTTAGAAAATTAAATCGTTATGTATATTTAAATCATCTAATATTTTTTATGGACATGTTACTTATTACTTCATAACGATTCGTACATTAGAGCAATCTGTAATTGTGATTAAAGAAAGGATATTCAGAGAAAATAAAACTGAATTTCTACCAAAGGAAACAATCCAAAATTCTCCGTATCAATTTTATTTCAGTCTTAACCCTTTGCGGCGCAGCGCTTCATTGCATAAGTGTCGAAATTAATTATGGACATCGGAATTTGTAAACAACTTTATTTGTAAATAATAAAAATGCCATATTTCTCGTATTCGATAAACCGAAAATTTTTATACGAAAATTCCGGTGCCAAGCTGTCGTTTAGGTATTAAAATTAAGTGGTTTCAAAGATAAACCACCGTCCCTCAAAAAGTTAAGCAATTCTTTAAAAAAAAAAAAAAAAAAAAAAAAAAAAAAAAAATCTACTAGAACGTCCGGAAACTTTACCTAATCTTAATAAAAACATTTTAATAACAGAATTTTTATTTAAACTATTCACTTATTTATTTAACTGAGAGTTCTCTAGTTACAATTTAGATGATTTTATGAAATAAATTGCGCTTTGAATCGATATTTTATCATTTCATCGGTTCGAATCACACTAGCTGGATGTTTTAGCATTAAGTAAATAATCTCTCTCCCACCTTTTTTTTTTTTTTTTTTTTTTTTTTTTTAAGAAAATTTAAGAAGTCTTATTAAATCACACTACTTCAAAACAATGTAAACGGGTTGTTTTATGGAAATAATCCTGCATTTATCCCTTACAAAATTATTCAAAATTTTTGGAATTCATGAAATTTGCATAAAAATATTTTGAAAATAATCCTATATTATTTCCCAATGAAATCACATTGCTAGAGACTGAAAGAAAGGGGGGGGGGGGATCCAGTAATTATATTTTTGTGTGAAAATATATATATATATATAACTCAGAGAAGCTGCACATCCTCAGACCAAAAAAAAATTTTTTTTTCATTTTAAGGAAAAACACTTTTTAACATTTCTCCCACCACCAATCTCTCTCTCAAAGCAATATTTCTGCAGACGGAAAAAGAATAGAGGGGAAAGAGTAGACCTTTAATTATATTTCACCAATAGAAGAAAAAAAAAATCAAGGAGGCTAGACTACTTCAATCTAAAATAACATAAGCATTTTGTAAGCAGTATATGTATTAACATTTCTGTGAAAAGAAAAAAAAAAAAAAAAAAAACCTTTAAAAACTTTCAGACTGGATTAAATTCAGATATTTATTTCTGAGGCAGATTGCACTTTTAAATTTTAATATGTACAAAATGCTAAATCTTCTGGGAGGAGAGAGAATATATTTTGATAATTGGCAGAATGCTTTCTGCTCCCGTAAATCACTAGGAGCTGTACATATAACATTGTCACTTTAGAGGGGAAATGGGGTTCTGGCACTTGATATTGTAATAAGACATCTCTAGGAAGGAGACAGTTTTGTTTTACCATATTATCCTTTTTTATCCAAACTTTTCTTTCAATTTGTAACTATTTCTTTACATCCGATACTCCTTTTTAACTTTAAAAGATTTAATTTTACAACTAAATAATATAAATGAACATTACACTTACATTTTGGCAAAGGTAATCTGGAAAACATATGTGGAAAAAAATGTATCTAACATTATTGTATAACCACTTTTGGATTCCAACAAAGAAGTAAATGCTATTTAGAGAATGTATGTTTTTACCCCAAAAAAACCAATATGTTTATATATATAACTTTTTTTACAAAAAAAGAGAAGAAACAAAAGACGATAACAACATAAATTTGGTGCCCTCTCAATTTCTGCATATGGGGCGACCGCCCCCCGTCGCCTCCTGTTTCGCATGGCTCTGTATTCTTGTTTATAACCAAGCGATCACATCTGAAAAGTTAATTCATTCAGGCAATATCCATTCTACTTAAACCAGGGGCTATTCATTCAGTGCTTAATCAAGTGAAACAATAAAAATTAAATTATTGAAATAGAATAATGTTGCAAAGATATGCGAACTTATAAGGTAACTCTGCAGATTTAATGTATGATAAATAATAATACAAAACTTTTTTAAAAACCTGTTTATCAAAACATAACAAGCTGATAGAACATGCTTTGTAAAATTTTTGTTGCTCATTTTCTTCTGTCTGATATGGTCATCAGAGGTAATTCTACCTCATTTACCCCACTTCATAAAATTCAGCAAGAGAATTCTGAAACACTTTATTAGGGCAAATCCATATGTTTATTTTAAAGCTTTTCTTTGTGTTAATAAAGTTGTTTTGTAGCAAAAAATTTATTTAATAAAGTGTTTCTTGTTTCACAATTAATTTGATTTACCATTTATTGAATAAAATTTGTGATTTAAAACGCTTATTCAACTTTCTTTTTAAATAAAATTGACAATTATGGTTAAATCTCTTCTTTAGATTTAAAAATAAATAAATAAATTTTTTAAAAATCATTTCATACACTTTTTTTTTTAAACAGCAAAATGTTTTTTTTTTTTTTTTTTTTTTTTTTTTTTCTGTGCCATAAAAAACATTTTGAGGTAGAGAGTACCTCTTATGTACATTTTCTATGTATCATTATGCCAGTTTCATAAACAGATTAGTGATAACACCTTTCACTTTCATGAATGTTATTTGCAGAATATGCTTATGCACTACTAGTAAAATTAAGGAAATTAATTATTATTTATTACCATTGCATTCAAATAATTTTTCTTTTTAATTAAAAAAAGAAAAAAATCTGAATTCTGCAATTAATTTTGCAATGCTTATATGCAATCTGGCCCTAGTCTTGTAACCTACGCGTAACATTTTTTGTTTATACAATTGGATTGAGTTATGGCTGTGGTAGCAGAATTTTTAAGAATTTATTCATGCGGCCATCACTCGCAAAAATTTAAAGATCTCTAGTTTACATAAACAAAATAAGCAGCAAAATATGATTGAAAAAATTGTATTCAATATTAACTAGACGCACTGTTTAAAAGTAAACCCTTATTAATGAAAAATGTAACAGTAAATATAAATTTTTGTTATAAGGTAAAGATTAATTTTTAAGTTGTTCACTGTAGTATTTATTACAGCACAAAGATGCACTTAACAGACATACAACTGCTCAGATATCTTCAAAAAAGATTACAAAAGTGACAAATAATGCAGGAAAAGTGTCTTAATAGTGCTATAAAGTGACAAACTAAAATGTTGCCTTTCTTTAATAATAAATTATCTTTTATGCTTTAACTTTTTTTTTTTTTTTTTTTGGGTTCAATTAAATAGTTGTGGTAATTTTTGCAAACTTTTCAAGAAGTGCGATTACTGGGTGCAATTATAGAAGTTCTGTAAAGTTTAGTAAATTTTAAAATGTTGATTAGCTAAATTAGTTCAGTAATTATTAAGAACGTCTATCTAGCAATAGCTACAATATTAGTCACATTGGCAACACTTTTAATAAAATACCACTAATGTACAATATAGCAAATATAATGGGTAGTAGTAAAGCATTTTGGAGAAAAATTAAGACATTAATTAGGTACTCCATCTGGGTGTTTCATCAATCTTAAGAGAATTCACTACTGAGAAGTCTAATAATTAGCTGTCACTTAAATAGAGTTTTAAAAAAGAACAACTTTTATATTAAAAAAAAAAAAAAAAAAAAAAAAAAAAAAGAGACAACTAAAAAAATGAAAAAAGTGACAGAAATACAAATAATTCATATGAATTCTGAATTAGTTTTATACAACGTACAAATATTTACAGCAATCAGACAGCTCTATTTTGATAACTGTACCAGCTTCAAAGTCTCTTTTTGGATAAAATGGGAAAAGACTTGGAATATGATGAAATTTATCCTTCTCCCTCTCTATAAAAACAAATTCTAACTTGATGCTAAAAAAGCAAATAAATAAAAAGAATTAAATTCTAACTTTCAAATCCAGTAACTAATGGTAAGTAAATATGGTTTAAGAATGCGTAGATAGTGAATAGTTGATTAAATTTAAATTATAAGCATCTCAATCCATTACATCAACATCACAATAATATATTTTTTCTTATTTTAAAATTCATTTGCACTTAAAATTCATTTGCACTTCAAGTATACTTTTATCTTCTCAATTTTATTTAAAATTGCTAAGGTTAAAATGTTATTTATTTCATAGCAAATAAAATTTCATTTAAAATTAATATATATTAAAATAGTTTTGAATTTAATCATTCAAAACCATTATTTTAATATTTGATCCAATATTCATAAACGTTTAAAATAAATCTGCTGCATGTTGTAGCAAAATACCAATATATTTCAATTTGCACACTTTTAATGTTTTTTATATTTTTGTGATTTTAAGATGTCATTATATCAGTATTTACCATATAAATGAGTAAAATTTTGCAATTAAGCTGAAAAAAGTATAAAAGTCTGGATGAATTAGCCATCTCTCTAAGCTGGATATCCTTATCTGGAACCATGGATGTTCAACTAGGAAATCAAAATTGTTTATTAATTTTTTTCCAATAAAAGTTTTCTATTAGAATTTCGAAAATTTTTTTATTTAAATAATTTATATTTTTTAATTTTTCATTATGCTACCTAGATTAACAATAAACAGTCACAATTTTTATAAATCTTGTAGCATAAAACTTTTGGATGTATTTGTATAAAATTATACCATAAAAACTCTATAATGCACACTCCTAAATAACAGACAGTATTTAGTTAACACTTTTTGAATCCCTGAACTTACATATTTGTATGCTGTTACCTCTGCGAAAAGACAGCTCTGAATTACAAAATCTGCAGTCTCAAAGTGTCTGTTAATTAAATGTTTTACTTTAGTACACACTATAGATTCAGAATATATTTATGTACAAGAAAGTCTTCATCATTAAATTCTTCATAAATAAAGCAATCTTCTAAACTACAAAATAAAATATTTTTCATAGCCGGTGAATTCCATTTTGTGACAGACATGACTGAGAGAACTTTTTTTTTCATCTTTAAGTACTAAATATTAATTGATAGTTAAAAAATTGAAAGGGGTGATGTAAATATAGGCCTTATGCTATATAAAATCACTAAAATTTTAATTCAAGGAAAAACTTAATTTAATTGGGGGTTAAAACCTGCCGTGACAGACATGACAAAATTTAGACATAGATTTTGACTAGACACATATTATTATCATTTGCTCTTAATTGGCAAGCATACCAACTCCAGAAATTTTTAGGAAACAAAATAAGACTTGGATATGTGAAGCAGAAAGAAAATTATTGAAAAATTTGTAAATAGAAAAATATTATAAAATATTTATCAGCGTGACAGACATGACAAAGTTTTGTGACAGACATGACACGTGTACAATTTTCTATGAATTTAAATATTTTTTTCTTAAATGTTACTTTCTTTACTTTTATCACAACTTGGAGATTACAATATGATATAACATTGGTATATTATGTTAAAAGAATCACAAAATAAATTATAAAAAATATTTAAAATTTATAAAATCCCTTGGAAGTGACTAGTGTTGGAGTTGAAACATTTGCTATTGACAGATTATCTTTTAAATAGTAGAAAACTTTAGATTGTATACGTTTCACATCAAGAAATACCATATTCATCAATTCCAAGTTAAATAATAATAACTTTCAAATCACAAGATTAAAGCAAAACTGCTTGAAAAAATAATTGTGACAGATAATATATCTGAAACAAAGAAATTGGTATCAACATAATTATCTGGTAACTATTACATGCATTCTAAATTTAAGCATTTTGTTGAGTTGAGTTGTAAAGAAATATTATTGGCATCAACACTAAGTTAAACAAAATTGCACGTGAACGTAGCAAACGAGGTGCGTTCGTACGATAATGAAATTTTAAAAATATTCAGATCTTGCTGATATAGTAGAGCGTACTCCGGATACAGTATAGTAGTCGAAATCTTTACGTTTCTGTAAATATGCAGAAAGTAATTTTTATTACACCTCAGCAACGTATATCTTATTCATAAAATGTGAAATAGTTGAATATAATTAAAACACGTACCAAACCATGTTTCCCTGTATAGTATTATATAGTGGAATACTTTTGTGTGGCCCTGTAATTTAATAATAAAAATTCTTTGCATCACAGATTGTACAGAATGCATATTTTAATATATATTTCACATATTCATGCCAATTATATTATGTTCGAATGAGTATAACATCATTAAAATGCATTTGAATCTTTTTCCCCATTGACCGTAATGTAACGGACTCCTTTTGATTGTCCCTGTAATTGATCTATGCATCCGATTTTCATAACATTTGAAATGACTCGACAAAATTACGCAATAATTATATGTTTTAAATTTCAAACGAATAAAATGCATTTAAAACTTTTTTCCCTATTGACCGTAATGTAACGGAATCATTTTGAATGTCCCTGTAATTGATCTATCCATCCGATTTTCATAAAATTTGAAATGACTCGACAAAATTATGTTATAATTATGTATTTTAAATTTCAAACGATTCGGTTAGGTAGTTTTTGCGTTGTTATATGTGGACAGACGGACAGACAGACAAACGGACAGACTGACGGACGGACTGAGCGACAACAATAGGTGCTATGTATTTACATAATTACGAATGCACCTAAAAATTATAAAAATAACTTTCTAGGAAAGAGATTAAGGTAAAGTTGCTTGAAAAACTAATTGTGACAGACATAACTAGCGTGACAGACATGACAAATGTGACAGACATGACAAAATGTAATGCTTTGTATTTCACTCAAATTTTAAATTTATCTTTCAATTTTTTTATGAACTGTTCCTTTTGACATATAAAAAGAAAAAATAAAGTGTTAATAATTTTTATCAAGTAGATTTTCTTGAAAATAAAAAAATCGACATTTTCTGTGACAGACATGACACGAAGACTAATATAAAGTTTGGGGGCAATAGCAAAATAATTAAAATATTTCAGGTGAAAACTTTGGTGTTTTTAAACATACTGTTAGTCATTTTTTAAAAAGATATATTTGTTTCAAAGATCTATGTGATATTTAAATGCTTCAAGGGACATTAAACTAGAGATAAAAATAGCAGATTTTTGATTTCAAAGTTAGTCTTGATAATAATTAACTATAAAAATTTATTTTTACAATTATCTTATTATATCTTGTTATTTTCATGAAATTTGACTTATTTTCTATCAATTGGAACAAAAAAATACTAATTTAGTTCAAATTTAAAAAATGATGTCCATGTCGCATTTTCATGGAATTCACCAGCCAAAGAAAAGCAAAGTTGATTCATCTAAATGTTTTCAAAATAAATCAACCACAGATTTTGACAAATATTTATGTATGGATCTTCTAGCTACTTCAGGAAACTTCTAGTATGATGGATATAATAGTATAGGATAGCAGCTTCTAGTATAACAGTATTCAAAACACTTCTGATGCCTCAAACTAAAAAATTTCTGTTTCTGTTAAAAGTTTGCAGCTTTTAATGAGTATGTGAAAAAGCTTAGTAATGTATGCATTATTTATTTTATAATTTGTATTCACATTTTGAGTCGGTTATGCCTGATAATTATAATCAATGAAATTCATAGCAATAAATAACAGATGTAAACATTTGTTATAATTCTGTTAATATCTGTTTACATCTGTTATAATTCATTTAGATTGTATAATTGTGTTATAAATTAATCTAATAGCAATAAGCAGTCTAATTTAAGTCAATACAACTCAAATTAGAGAAATTTCCAAAGGAAGAAACGAGATTTTTGGTCGAGGTTCAATCTGGCCAAATTTTTAGCCACATTTCACTAAAACAAATTTTCAGCAAAACTTAGATTTTTAGACTGAAAATGAAATTGAGTTTTCAGTCTATGTCTAGTTACAACAATGTAAGATAATTTGTGACAAAGCACATTCACTAGAGCTCCTGCAAAAATCCCTATTTAAAAAAAAATTCCTAGTCTTGTTTCGAAATTTCGTTAAGCCTAGAATTTCAAACTGCTATTATTTTCATTTTTTAAGATAAAGAGAGGCAAACAAAAGATGTACTAGAATCCTTGTATCAAAATTTACCACTTAAGAAAAATAAATTTCTAATTTTTTTAGTATACTTTTTTTAATTTGAAATATTTAACTAAATCTTCTAAATTTTGTGACAAGATGGCAGACTAAGCTAGCCTACAAATTTTGACAAGATCTTAAAAATACATGAAACCGTAAGAAAATTTTCCCGAATTTCACCGACAATTTTTACTGCAATCAATAGTTTTTTACTTTTTGTAATGGAAGCTACCTAAACTGTGAGAGACAAATTTCTATTAAGAATAGAAATGTGATACAATATTTCTAAAGAATACATTTGTGACCACACCAAAATTTATTTAGATAGTTGATTAAAAGTTAAAAGAACATCAATAAAATAGAGAAAAGGATTTAATAAACATTTTTGAACAATAAAACAGTGATTACATATGCATATCTATGCAACATTTATAAATCAGATTTCAAAATGTATGACAAGAAAGAAACTTGATAAAAAATGCTGTTTCACTCAAACAAAATAATTAAACATTTTTAAAATGTTTATTAAGCAAAATGCCTTACATATCATTGAAATATATATTACAATACCAAACAAGTCATTTAGCTGTACAAATTGAATGAAAACAGTTTTAGCAAAATGTCAAGGTCTATAATTGAGAATTTCAAATGAGAAGCAGATACTTTGTATGGCATATAAGTTGTGTGGATGTGTCATATGTAAAAGAATTAATAAATTACAATTATCAAAAATCCTCATCATCAGAATCTAAAGCTGCACGTCTCCTGTCAAACTGAAAATAAAAGAGAAAATTAGATTTTAACACAAAACAAAAATTTAGCTAAATAGATAAATACTGCATCTATACAATTTTTTTTTAAATTAGTTTATATTGTTAAATATGCATACAAAATTAAGTTTAATAGGTTAGTTTATAACTTACATGCACTTTAATGCAAATGGTTTAAAATTATTTTAATTTATCGATTTCTAAATAAGTGACACTATAAAAATAAATAAAAACTTAGATCCTAAATTCATAAAGGTGAAATGTTTCAACTTAATACACTGAACACGAGCAATAAAAATAATTTAAATGGGATATAAGAAAAATATTTTTTGGTTATCATCCCAAAATGGTTGAAAAATGGTTTAAATATCAAACCTATTAATATTTTTTTTTCAAACTAATATAGTTCTTGTGATAGGAGCTTTAATATATTCATTAAAATAGAAGCTCAGTTCAATCAAAAGTCTATTGTATGTGCTATTGTGTTCACTCACAAACACACACATACATGCCAACATCATTGAAAAATCTCCAAAAATAAATAAGCTCTGAAGGACCTGAAAATGTCAGGAAATTTTAATGCATATGTATATATACATGCATACACACATACATATTGAATCAATCATAAAAATAAATAATGAAAACTAATTCAAGAAACTTGCCAACGCCAACATTTGTATAATCAAGTTCTTCAGCATGATTATACTTTCTTTACACTGTATGTGTGTGGAAAGTAAAAAGTAAAACTTCAAAATTGCAACAGAAATTAAGTTTACATTTTTTATTCCCCCCCCCCCCCTACACACATACAAACAATACTATTCTGAAATGAAAAAGATGAATCTAGAAAAGTAAATTGTGCAGAGTTCATTGTCTTGTCTTTTAGGCAATGCTACCACTTAAAAAGTGTTGAGTTTGAATCCCTCCTTTTTAAAAATGATCATAGGACTATGAAACCAGTCAACCAACCAATTTACAGGGTGAAAAAATTTCTTAATCAGAAGCTGAAAACTAGTGAATATGCCAAATATGTTCACAAACATACATATGACCCACTTCATAATCCTTTTCAGCTACATTCTGGTTCTGTATCTTCTACTAACTGTATCACAGTTATATGAACACAGGAAAATTATGATATGAAATTTTTCATATCACATAACTAGATACCACAACGGGTATACGACAATTCTGTTTTTCTGGAGTTGCAACTATTATTAATCAAAATAACCAGCAAACAATTATTGTTATTGGAAGATATTTTAATATCAATACCATCAATGCTTTCTTACAAAATAAAATTGATACAAGACTATACATAGCCTGTTTCAATTAACACAAATTATGTTTAAAATTTATAAATAACCAAACATAAATTTCAACAAATTTTTCAGTTTAGTCTCTCTTTTCTTTTATACTCTAACCAACTGACCAAGCAAATATTGCATTTGAACATAATCATCTTAAGTATATAGGTGTAAATTAACGGTCGCCACTCGCCACGTGGCGATTAAAGTTGTAAAAGTGGCGATTAAAAATCGGCCATCGATCGCCACCCTAGTCGCCACTCGGCGATTAAAAAATCTTATTAATTTGCTTTGTGAAATACAGATTTTTTCATGGATATATGCATGTCTACTTTGTTTTCATCTAATTAGTGAATTGGTTAATTCTTTAAATTAAAAATCGGCCATCGATCGCCACCCTAGTCGCCACTCGGCGATTGAAAAATTTTATTAACTAAATTTGCTTTGTGAAATACAGATTTTTTCATGAATATATTCATCTCTACTTTGTTTACATTTAATTAGTGAATTAGATAATTCTTTAAATTAAAAATCGGCCATCGATCGCCACCCTAGTCGCCACTCGGCGATTAAAAAATCTTATTAATTTGCTTTGTGAAATACAGCTTTTTTTTTAATGAATATATGCATCTTTACTTTGTTTGCATCTAATTTGTGAATTGGTTAATTCTTTCTTTCAATCTGATGCAAGAATATTTAGCAACTTTGTTGTATTTTCTATATTTTGGCTTTTTACTATGAACTCATTATTTGGATTATGTTTTCAGGAAATAGTTTTTTTCCTACAAAATATAGTCATCAATTTTAATTCCACATGCATTTCAAATAAATTATACCATTTTTACCTCTGGATGCAAGGAGATTTTAAGGACATTGCTGTATCTTAAATCTTTCACTTTTGCCATATGCTCACTAATTGTACCAGTAATAGTTGGCTGGTACAATTTTTTTTAAATTTATGATTAAAGTTTATGTAGGTGTCAAGAAAGATTGAAACATTATAGCCAATTACTTTAAAAATATAGGACAAAATTAGCACTGGCCACTTAGGCGAGTAATACTGCAAATTTAGCATCTGACTTTACTGCTACCAAGCAGAATTCCTCCACCTCAGCAACACATTGGCACTCTCTGATTTTGCCTTAATAAGACATCCAGAATTTTGAAATCTCAGCCAAAGCAAAGAATATTTATATTTATCTGTACACTCCGCCAAACTTAATAATTACCACCAATTTTAAGTAAGAATAAAATATCAAAGAAAGATGTGAAATTATTTTTAAATTTAAAATTAAAAAATACAATTTCCTTGTTTGTTTTATACAATGCATTAATATATATTTAAATATAGTTTATCACTTATAATTTTATCTGCAGTATTAGTCACCAATTCATATTTTTTGTAATTCAGTAGAATGACAGTTTTATTTTTAACCAAATATGTATAACTTTGTAACTCACTAGCCGCTAAATAAATAAAAAAAAAAAGCCATTTTGACCTATTTTTAAAAAGTGGCCACTAATGAAATTGGGTCTACTGGCCACTGGCTACTAATCAAATTTCCCAGTTTTCACCTATACTTAAGTATACCTAAAATTTACACTGAATGAATTTTTATTTTTAATCTCTTAAAAACCAACTTACTACACTGCCTTTGCCACCAATGCCCTCAAATTTGTATGATTTTATATTTTTAAATGAAAATTTATCCAAACAAACTTAAAATACTTCTTCGCCAGCCTATTTTTGGAAACAAACCTCAATTTTTTATGATTTTATGTTTATTAAATGAGATTTTTTTTCTAAACAATTTAAGGAACTCTTCTTATAACGATTGCTGTTCAATTTCTGACAATTATATAGCTATATTAAACTTTCAATTCAAAACAGGTCTTCAGAAAACCTAAATTATATTATATATAATTAGTATCAATCCCTCCTTCTTTGTAAACACAAAATCTTAAAGTGTATAGAAAACCTGTCCAGAATATAGAGGTTTCCCCCAGACGTATACAGGAACAAAAACTCCCCTGAAAATGTTCCAAAGCACAATTCTCTTAAAATGGGAAACAGTATTTTCAAAACACTCAAAGAAAACAGAAAACAAAAGTCTCTGGCAAAGCCATAAAACAACTTCAAAAGAACTATTTATTTTTAAATAATAAATATAATTATTTTTTTAAACCAAAGACATTCTTAGAACTAAAAACATACTAATAAATGTGTTTTTTTTTTTTTTTTTTTTTTTTTTTTTGCACACATAAGGATATGGCATTTTAGAACACTAGAAAAAATATAAAAAATGAATGTTGATCAATCTCCAGGAAAAAAAAAATTCTAAAATAATAAATAATATTTTTCAAAACCAAAAATACCACCAGAACTGAAAAATAACCAATGAGTAATTGAGTATTTCTACAATCTAAAAAAATTTGCATAATTTATTACAATTATTGCTCTTATTATCTCAAAACTGAAACAAACTTTACATAATACCTTAAATTAAAAAAAAAAAAAAAAAAAAAAAAAAAAAAAAAAAAAGAAAGAACCCTAATTGTTTTACCAATAACAGAAAATATAATAAATAATCATTGATCTAATTTTACCTCCCCCCCATCAACTTCTCGCAATAAGGCATACAAAAGTTAAAATATTGTGCATGAAATCTCATTTATTTACTAAGTTTTCATTTTATAATATGAGACAATCAAGTAAGTTGAACTAACAGTGAGGAAAAGTTCTGTTTAAATTATTGGCTATCTGGCAAAATATATCACAATCTCGCCAAGTGAAAAGAAAAGGGAGTTATCTGGTAAGTAGCCCATCCTCCCATTAGCTTTTACTCAACTCTTATAATCTTTTGTGCCACAAAAGTTTAACAATAAATTTTATCTTTTTTAATGGCTATAATCTTACAATTTAATAAGACAAAAATTTCTATAAAAATTGTCTGATGCAAAAAAAGTGTAAGATTTGGCAGCTATGCATTTGGAAAAAGAATTGGTTTTAATTCAGTAAATTTTCTCTTCTGAAATTTTTGATTTCTTAGCTCTTTTACTGGGATAGTTAATTTTTTTTTTTTTTTTTTTTTTTGCACATTCCACTGAGCTGTTTTTGACATCCATAAAAGGAATTCAATTACACACTTTTATCCTAATGTAGTAAATTTTGCCCTTTTTTTTTTCGACTATTAGCGTTTTTTCACGATCTGCAGTGATTTTTCACATTCATAAAAGGAATATGGTTTTAAACCATTTAGCATACTATAGTAGTTTATTTTGTCATCTGAAACTTTTAGTGTAATCTGTAGTTCCCCCCCCTTCCGCCCTGATTTTCTCCCCAAATTTTTGACATTCATGAACGAATTCCTGTCACACTGTCCACTATAATAAAATCTACCCACTAAGATTTTTGAATTTTCAGTGATTTTTTTTTTTTTTTTTTCGCCGTTGTTGTAATTTGCAGCATTTACATCAGTAAATTTGTTTACAAAGAATATAAACGTACATGTTATATAAAAAACTATAAAAAACACACAAAATTCTTGTTTGTTCTACATATTATTTTACATAATTATTATTTATTTTACATAATTTTTAATTAGTTCTTTCTTTATAATCATTTTAATTGAAGAACAACAATTAGCTTTTAAAAATGTGTTAATGAATAAAATAATTTTAAGAAATACGAAAAAAAAGTGTACAAATATCATTAGACAAAAAATATTTCTTATGATTTAGTAAATCAGCATACATGCAATACAAGGTTTTGAAATTAAATGTTTCAAAGGGACTAATTTTATTATCAAGCCATATCCTGCCAACTGTGGCTGCTACAATGCAATAATATGTTTAAAAATAAAAAAAAATTGAAGATTACTTTTAGCTTAGCAGAAAATTGACAATTTAATCATCATGGCAATCTGATAACTGGGATTTTTTAAACTTCAACGCTACAGATTATTTTCAGAACAATAATTACTTATTCATTTATTTAAGATTGTTAAAATCTATTGGTACTACTTGGTTATACCATCGATCAAAAAACTGTCGGTAAACTTGAAGATAATGCTAATAATGAATGACTTTAAATGTCACATTCACTTGACATTAATTATGATACACATGTTTGTTACGCCATCAAATGATTTTTAATTCAACTTTTTATTTATATTTTTGATTATGTTTTAAAAATTTGTTTTTCCATAGTTTAAAATAAAAATTATGTCAATTTCTATAATTTGGCAGTCTGTATAATTTGGCAAAATTGGTTGATGGGATAATAAAGTATTATCAATTTATTTATTTAAAACATACTTTTTAAAAGATGGAGGAAAGCATTCATGCAAATGTACAAAAGTAGAAAATCACATAAGTCTACTCGCCATTGGCAAGTGAATTTTAATTTTTCAGTGAGGTGAATGAATTTTTAGGCAGTCTTAACTTCTTTGGACCAGATGTATCTATAGGATACATATCTTTACTATTTTTTTCCCATATATAAATAACGTTAAATATAAAAAAATTTGTGTAAATGGAACTCAACAGATAGCAGAACTAAGTAAAATAGCAATTTGATTCTTATAGTATTTTTTAGCAAGATATGTATTATTTTTAAATAATTTGCAGCAAAAATACATGAAATGTACAAGAATGAACATAAATAATTTTTCATAAGATATCATTTGAAGATTCCATGAGCAATAAAAAATTATTAAAAATATATTTCATTTTTTTACTGTTTTTGCAATGCAAAAAGAAAAAAAGAAAAATTTAAAAATTCTAAGAAATTGTAAAAAAATGTGCTTTTTGAGTCCCTATGTACCATACATTTTGTGTGTACAAAATTAATTTAATTTTTTTTCGCTTTTAAACTTTTTTAGTTATTAATTTGTTGATATAAATTCATAGCTGGAGTTAAAAAATATGTAAAAATAAACCCTGAGATCTAAAGAGGTTAAATATGGCAGAGTATAAAAAGTATAATAAAAATTTTCATTTTTTTTTAAACCTATATTTCATACTTATAAAAATTGCTGTGATATAAACAAGTTACTAACGAGAAAAGTCTCCATTCTGGGCATACTCAGATTTATTTATTTATTTATTTTTGAAAAAAAAAAAAAAAAAAAAACTAATTAAACTATTTATGCATGTAATAAAGGATCAGTCAAAATTAGCAGCAAAATTACAGTAGAAAGTGTGTAGAAAAATAAAATAAAATATTTTCAAATATTAGGCATGAAATCATGGGATTTGGTGAGTAGCACTTTTCCTTGCCAAAAACAAATGATTTTAATGCAACTTAAAACTGTTGGAGTTTTAGAATGTGTGTAAATGGTATTTAATGAATTTAAACATAAAACAACCGAAGAGTTTAATACATTTATATATATATATATATATATACTGCTTGTTGCTGTGATTATTTAACACTGGAAAAAATATTTTCATATACAAAAAATTCATATTGAGAAAAATTATTTTTATACATTTATGCATATTCAAAAAATCCAGATGTTTCCATAGCAAAAAAATTGAATTGATATTTCTCAATTGGACTTGGAGTTTGAAGCAATTTTTATTTAAATTATGAATTTCGTTTTAAATCGCAAATTTTGATTGTTAAAATTCAATATAAATACACATACATATCGATATAACAAAATTATAGTCAAAACAAACTAAAACTGACAACACTAAAGTTATTAAAATTAAATTTAAAAGTATTTTTTGAAACTGCATTTCATTACCAACAAATGAAAAATCACCAAATAATGAAATTTTCATTATTTTTTTCTGGACGCTGTATGGAGTCTCTGACGAAATTTTTTTCATAAACATCCTCATGAGAAGAACCTTTTGCAATTACTTCAGATTTTTTGGAGTATGACGTAAAAAGACCTTCCTAGTAAGTTCGATCTTACATCAAACTTTTTACTTTGGCATACTTTTCTTAATTTTATACAAATGTTTATGCAGCAATACATTGTAGAAATAAACTATTTCTGCAGTTGGATAAATTTTGACGTAATTTTAAACTGTATATGGATATCATCTTACTTGCTTGGGAAAACAAAAATTTGGCTGGAACGATATAATAAAAATTTTCAACCGCTTCAATTGTATATTCTAAGAAGGAAAAAAAAAGTACCCTAGCTTAGCCTTCTTTAAACATTCAGTTAAATCAACTTCCACTTACAAAATAAAATTTGTAAATCTTGATTAAATTTACTGTTTTAGTTCAGTGATTCTTAGCCTGATGTATGCATTAGAGGTCTGCACGGGCCGAAATTTCCAAGTCCAAGTCCGTCCCAATTCATAGAAAAAAAAAATTGGCTCGGCCCGGCTCATTATAAAAGTTAAAATTTTGGCCTGAGCATGGCCCGAACCATAAAGAAAAATTTAGAAGCGTGGCTTGGCTCGATATACTAACTAAAAACATGGCCCGAGCATGAACACAGCCTAGAAAAAAGTTAAACTTTCGCCCTGAACCTGGCCTGACCCAAGTGAATTTCTATAGAACATTGATTTTCACTCTTACGAAAGAGTTCTCACTAAAAAAACTTATGTTAGGCTTTTTTTTTTTTTTTTCACATTTATAATCTTTATTTATGCCAAAGTATTGTAGGCTGTGATATTTATGTTTTTAATGAACCTCTGTTTGTTGTATGTAAATGTTTCAGTTACCATTAATATTATTAATCCATATTGCATATAATAGAGACATAAAAATCTAAAAAATGATATATGGTAAAAGTAAAATCTTCTAAGACAGTATCGCATTGGAAAGGAAAAAAGATGTTATAGACAAGCTCCCTTCTTAGCAGGTGTAAATGTATAATACGTTTCTTTTTTCCTTGCGTATTATTGTAGTCATTTTGTATGGATGGACAGTTTAAAACAAGCTTAAAAGAAATTTCCATTTTCAGTTTAAAAGAAGATTCTGTCATAGGCAGGTTCTTTCTCCATGTATTTAACTCTATTTTAATAAGTGTAGAAATCTATGATTCTTTAAAAATGTTTTAATGTTAAATTGTAGAATAATGATGATTTAAAAGTAGGGTAACACCCCCAGTAATTGGCATGCACCAGTAATTGGCACATCCTACAAACATGTCCTAAAATAAGATTTATATCCAGTCTTTTAAAAGTGCAAGACCATATACCAGTTATATGCTCATTTACGTTAAAGATTATAACTTTCATTTATGCTACTAGTTGACAATAGTGCCTAGGAAACAGAAACAATTATGTCTTGTATGAAATTAGTCATTTTTGTTGCAAATGCTTCTTCTTTGATTTAAGGAAGGCATGCTTTTCAATTCATTATAATATGATTTATAATATATTTTAAATTTTAATTGACAACAGTTTTGTTTAGTTAAAAAGGGTTACTTTAATTGTATAAAAGTATTTTCGACACAAATATTTGGATTTCTGAATTAATGATAGATGCCAATTAATGGTGCTTCAATTTTGCTAGTTCCAAGTAATTGGCACCTATTCCAATTACAAGGAATACGCAAGGAATTTGAGATTAAACCACTTATTTTGGAAGTACTTTTAAAGTTATAGACTAATTTTGTTTATCATTTGTTTTATTTGAAAATATGAAATATTATCAGTAATTGGAATCCATTAAAGCTTCATATGACAATTACTGGGTATTAATGTAAGTATATTGTATTGTTTTAAAGTGTTCACATTTCAGACTAATATGCTGATTTCTTACTCTCAAAAACCTGAAATATGGCATCTTCATCTACAGTAAATTCATTTAAAGCGATTAAACCCAATGCAAAATGTAAAGTTTTTTTTAATATAAACTTGTGCCAATTACTGGATCACAAGGTGTCATACATTGGTGCTCTAGGTGCCAATTACTGGTGATTTCAGCAACTTTTTATAAATATATTTTTATAAAAATACTTTTTCAAATTTTTTTGCTTTTAGTGGGCAAAATAGATGCACAGATATGCATTCTTTGATTTAAAAATATTTCCAAGTAAATATCTTATTTCTTTGTAATGAAAATTTAAGTAAGTTTAAAGACAAATTCTTAAAGTGCCAATTACTGGGGATGTTACCCTATATGCCATTTTTGAAAATAATTTTGGACCAAGCCAAATTTTACAGATTTTTGAACCAGGATTGCTACTCATGTGGGGGAATGAAATTCCCTGACTTTTCCAGGTGTATTTCAAGAAAATTCTAGTCGAGCAATGTAGTGCTGAAGTTAAAAAAATGTTATATTTCTCAAAAAAAGACTAAAATTTCATGAATACAGTTGCTAATAATCTCTGAACTGAAGCTCTTTATCCCAATTCCCCTCTCAAATCAATAACAATCTTGCTTTGAGGTTTACAATTGGAATTGCTCTCTTTAATAATTTATGATTGCTAACTTCCAAATAAAGTTTCCTGAAAATTATACAAACTTGCTAGAAAATATTTGTGTACTAAGTTCAGAAATATTCATTTTGTTAATTATATCCCAAAATCATTGTCTAGCTAAAATTTATTTTCAATTGGAGTCAAAATGGAAGGGGAAATAGAGAGAGGAGATGGAGGCTTGTGATAATAACTTATTGATACATGAAAATAACTGTTGGAAAAAGTTTTAAAAACTGCAATAATGAGTATTAAAAATATAAAATGTGAAGGATGAAAGAGGAAATTTTTGGGGGAAAAAAAAGGGGGGGGGGGTACATGATTTTTCTTCTATTTTTAAATATGCAGTTTGCCAAATCATGGAAGATTCTCACTTCTAGCTGCACAATGATAAAATTCTCTTAGAGATCACAATGAAAGTTTATCAAATTCCCTGACTTTTCCAAGTTTTAGGAAAAAATATTGAAATTCCCTGACTTTTCCCTGATTATATGACTGATTTCTCGATTCTCTGACTTTCCCAGGTTTTCTAGGTTGCGTAGCAACCCTGTTGAACAGACTTGGCCACATTCTAGAAAATGATTTTCATACAGGATGATTCAAACAAGATTGAATATTTTGGTCCTTGAATGCTAGGAAAAATGAAATTGGTCCCGACTTCGTATGAAACTAGTTGGATGTGTCAATCCCAAAACTTTCTTCTATCTCATAAGTACATTTTAATATTTAAAAAAAAAAAAACGTGGTGACCCCAAAGTTACCCACTATCGAATTTCCTCGAACATTTGACCTAGCCTAATGAGATTCTGGTATCCGAAAAGCCTAAAACGCAAACTTTAATTAATATTCTGAGAAAAAGAGCTTAATAGTGCCTCATGTTGGGTAATTTATACTAAAACCTCATAAGCATCTATTTATGTCAAGACCTAACAGAATCTGAAATTTGATGGAATTTCGTCCATTAGTTCTTGAGATATAGTTATAACAAAAAAATTGCAAAACGTTGCACAGCAACACTATATCTTGGACAATTTATGCCAAAACGTAAAAAAGCGTCTAAATATGTTATGGTGTAAAAGAATCTCAAGTTTGATGAAATTCTGTGCATTAGTTCTTGAGATATAGCTAGTTAAAAAAAAACGTGTAAAGTATAGCACAGCAGCACCATCAGTTGAAGGATTTATAAGAAAACGTAATCGTCGTGTAATTATGTTATGTGTCATTTTGTAACAAAATCTGAAGTTTGATGAAATTCTGTGCGTTGGTTGTTCAGATATAGCTATCGGAAAAATCGTCCAAAATGCAGCATAGCTGCACTACCTGTTGCAAGGTTAATACCAAAATGTAAACAGCGTCTAATTATATTATATATTCTAGTGTAACAGAATCTAAAATTTGATGAAGTTCTCTGCATTAGTTCTTGAGATATACTATCGCAAAAATCGTGCAAAATGTAGCATAGCAGCGCCACCTATAGGGCAATTCACACCAAAACCTTATCAGCAGCTATGCATCTCAAGGTATCGCGGAATCTGAAGTTTGGTGACATTCTGTGCATTAGTTCTTGAGATATAGCTATCAGGAAAATCGTGAAAAACATTGAATAGCAGCACCACCTGCTGGCCAATTTACACCAAAACTCAATCAGCGTCTATGTATATCAAAGGGTCACAGAATCTGAAGTTTCGTGAAATTCTGTGCATTAGTTCTTGAGATATAGCAATCTGGAAAATCATGAAAAATGTAGTATAGCAGCGCCACCTGCAGGCCAATTTTCACCAAAAACCAATAGGCACTAATTCATATCAAGGTATAACTGAATATAAAATTTTATTAAATTTCGAGCATTAGTTCTTGAGATAGAGCGCCCACAAATTTTTTGTCACATACAGACAGACAGACAGACAGACTCACAGACAGACATTTTCTAAAAATAGTCAAAATGTGTTCAGGACCTTCTAAAACGTATAAATCCGTCGAAAACCGGAAGTCGAAAATTTTCATGAATCCAATACTTTCTTCTTGTAAAGATAGAAGAAAGTAAAAAATAAGTTATGCTTAGCCCGATCCTTCAGAAAAAAAGTAAGAATCCCAGCCCAGAAAGATAAAGCCCGACCCAACCCAAGTTTTCAGAAAAAAGTAAAGCCCTGGCCCAGTCCGAATACCATCAACGAAAATCAGCCCGAACCGGGACTGTGCAGATCTCTAGTATCATATCACTGGTGGTACTTGGAATATCAGTTGAGGGTATGAGCAATTAATAAGCAGAAAAACAATTACAAATTAAAATACACAAAAAATTAATCTCTTCCTTCACAATGAGAGACATGTGAACATCAAATAGGCTTTGTGTGAAATGAGGTGAAAGTTCTATAGCAAAGTTCTTAAATGTGATCTTTGTTCTCTCCAAGGGATTTCCAACACGTTTTAGGGGTCCATGATTGATTTGATTTGATTTATTTTTGTCGTCCGATTATCTACACTAGGGTTATATGACAAGGGGGGGGGGGAATGCCCTTCGTAAGGATCTTTCTAAGGGAACCTAACCTGTATTTACGCAAGGTTCGAAGAAAACCACGAAAACTCCGAACGGTTAGCCCGACAGCCGCGATTGGGTTCGAACCCAGCACCTGCCATCTACCAGTTGAGAGATCAGAACCTCTCGGCCACTGGTGGGGCAAAGGGTCCATGAAAGTGTCACGTAACCTTTTTTCCCTCCCTTTTTAATCTAAAATTTAATAAAAATCTTGTGAGTGAAATTAAAGGAAAAACTATGAATACTGTTAAAAAAATACAGTATAATTAGTTTATAGTAAAATCTGTAAAAATGGAAACTATCGATAATAGAACCCTGTGTTAAAAGAGAAAAAAATATCATGGCTTCAGTTAAAGAAATATCATGCAATTATATTTTCTAGGAAAGAAAAAGTACACACCGGAAATTTCTTCCAATTTTCAATGATTCAATATTTCAGTATATTTATTAGTTTATTTACCAAGTTTTTAATGTTCTAAGATAACAGTAATTGTAATCTTAAATCTTTGGTTTGTGAAGACAGAAAAAATAAATAAATAAAAAAAAAAAAAAAAAAAAAAAAAGTTTGTTTAACCAAAATTTTAAAATGTTGATCTATAGTACTTGATAGAAAATTCTTTGTTACTGTCCTTGCAATAAAATATTCATTGCTTTCGAGCAACACAGAGTTTATCAAAAGACAATTTCATTAACAGACAATCAAAACATATAATAGACAGTCAAAAGACAGGTCTTGATTTTAAAAATCTCTACTTCTGAGAGAAGCTGAAAAATTGCATTGAAATAATGAAGAGCATTGCTTTAACATTTTCATATATCAAGATGAATATTTGCTAAAAATTTCTAATATAAGACATTATGATACAGTTAAAATAATTTCTGAACCTTTTTACTTTTCTTATGTTAAAAAAAGGCAAAATGTAGGATAAAAATAAAAGCCTGCATTGCTGACATGTTAACTTCAATGATTTGATTATGTAATGAACTAAAAACATTGAATAAAAAAAATACTTAAAAGATGATATTCATTAGATGTTGGTTTATGAAGGGAGAGATACACTATATGGTCAAAAATCACTGCACACTTTCAACTTTAAATGTTTTGTGCCATATGTAGGAAAATATTTGAACTTCACGAATTCTTCTGGAACTTCAAGAATATAAAAAACATGTTTCAGCTTATTTTTTTAATGAAGATTTGATCATGAAAGCAATCAATGGACCAAATATGAAATGAAGAAAAAAATAATACATATTTGATTACTCAGTAAAATAAAGTGCACAAAATGATCAATCACTGCAATATATAATTGTGTGGATATTGTGCAATATTTATGTTCATTTGTGCCAGAATAGGATATATATCCATGGAGATATGATTAAAAAAAATTTCAAGAAATTTTTGCATATTTTTACTTTCTTCTATCTTCAATAGAAGAAAGTATTGTAATCGAAATTTTTTCGACTTCCGGTTTTCGACGGATTTACACGTTTTAGGGGCCAGAGATTCCAAAAAACATGTTTTTACAAAATGTCCGTCTGTCTGTGTGTCCGTGTGTATGTCGCCATTCTACCATCAAAAAGTGTATGAAGTTATGCATAGAATTGAACCAAATTTTTTGTGAATACTTTTGGCTGTGGCAAGCATGTCCTCCTTCAGTTTTGAAATATTCTGCCAGATGGGGGCGCTGCAATCGAGATATTTGTGCCATTTTCAATATTGTACCGACCAAAAGTATATGAAGTTATGCATTGAATTTAGCCAAATTTTTTGTGTATGTGTATGACTATGGCTAGTTGGTCCTCCCTGAAATTGAAAAAAATCCATCGGAAGGGGGCGCTGCAATCGCAATTTTTGTGCCATTTTTAATATTGTACCAACCAAAAGTATATGAAGTTATGCATCGAATTTAGCCAAATTTTTTGTGTATGTGTATGACTATGGCTAGTTGGTCCTTCCTGAATTTGAAAATAATCCGCCGGAAGGGGGCGCTGCAATCGCGATTTTTGTGCCATTTTTAATATTGTAACAATCAAAAGTATATGAAGTTATGCATCGAATTGAACCAAATTTTTTGTGTATGTGTATGACTATGGATAGTTGGCACTCCCTGAATTTGAAAAAAATCCGTCGGAAGAGGGCGCTGCAATCGCGAGTTTTGTGCCATTTTCAATATTGTACCGTCCAAAAGTAGGGTACACGACATTTCGGTCCCGCCATTTCGGTCCCGCCGTTTCGGTCCCTGGCCATTTCGGTCCCGAGACATTTCGGTCCCTGGCCATTTCGGTCCCGAGACATTTCGGTCCCTTGCCATTTCGGTCCCTTGCTATTTCTTTACCGGCCACTTTATAACTTGGTTTCTGATTGATGAAGGCCTAATAAACGCTGTAAGCTCAACATTGTTCGGGCTTTTTATTAATATTTTTATTCTCCTGCCCCCCCCCCTTCCCTCAAATTTTATACAAAGCTGAATATAATAGTCCAATAAGTTTAATCTATTGTAACTCGTGATAACAAAATCACAGCGAGTTGAAAATTTGATTAAATAATGTTATATAATTTTACACTGTCTTTATTATTATTATTTAACAGAATGAATATTTTAAGTTTTATCACATATTCTTTGTATTAGGTATTTTATCTATACAAAAAACTAAAATACATATTTGATTGATTGTTTTAGCACACTTTCTTAGAATCTTTAAATTAGTGATTTCGTAACTAGGCGTGCTACGAAAATTTTTTGTTTAAAAAATAAAAATTCTCCAACGACAATTATTAGTTGCAATTTTTTTTTTTTTTTTTTTTTTTTTTTTTTTTTACAGTTTTCTTACTTTATGAAGACAATTTTTGTGAATTAATTTTATTGAAAGTGGGCCTATTTCTTTGTAATAAAATGATTTTTTTTTAAATTTTATATAATAATGCAACTATTATTTTAAATAATTTTATTTTCAATTTTTAATTGACAAAACTAAGTTTTTTTAATTTATCGTTTATTTATTTATTTATTTATTTGCATTACCTTTTCACTCCCGCTTTCACAGTAAAAAAATTGACAGTTCTTATTTTAATTTTATTATTGATTGAATTAATAGTTTTAAGTTTCAGTAACTTTAAATATAAAATAAATAAACAGGTAAACAATAAGTTTCAGTTTATAACTACTACAAAACATAATGATAAATTGAATATAAAACAGATTATTTATTGAGTTTATTTAAAGTAAAATTCGAAATGCGTATTAATAATTTTATCAATTTAATTAAATAAAGATTCATTAAATTAAAAATACATATATTTAATAAAATATTAATTTGATTTTAATTTTAAAATCACTAACTGTTTTGAGATTTAATTTATAGCAATTATTCATCACCATAAGTTTTTATTCAAAAATTGTTATTTATTTCAAAAAAGGAAATTATTATTTTTTTTGAAAAGTCAGTTAGTAACGTAACGTAATAATTAATTAAACATAATAATGCAGTACTTTAACAATGCGTAAAAATATTTCTTAACAGTGTTAGGTAACATTACTATCCAGATGAAGATTTAAATTTTCTGAAACCAAGTTATAGTTTACAGTTCGCAAAAAGCAATCATATATTAATTAATTATTTTTAAAGAGTAAGAAAAATATCATAAACTAACCAATAAATGAATAAAATCTGAGAATAATCACTGAAAACACAAAATCTCAAAATTTCCGGGGGGGGGGGGGCATTTGATAGCTCCGAGGGGAATGACCCGCTTCTGAATTCAACACTCTAAAATGTTCCCTATAAAATTATGCCAGATATTTCCCATGCACAAAATTTCAGCTTGCTGGAGAAGGGACCGAAATGTCTGAGGACCGAAAAGTCCAGGGACCGAAATGTCTCGGGACCGAAATGGCCATGGACCGAAATGTCTCGGGACCGAAATGGCCAGGGACCGAAATGTCTTGGGACCGAAATGTCTCGGGACCGAAACGGCGGGACCGAAATGGCGGGACCGAAACGTCCTGCTTCCCCAAAAGTACATGACGTTATGCATCGAATTGAACGAAATTTTTTATGTAAGTGTATGGCTAGTTGGATCGCCCTGAATCTGAAAAAAATCCGCTGGAAGGGGCCGTTGCAATAGCGAATTTTATGCCATTTTCAATATTGCACCACATAAAAGTGTATGAAATTAGTTCTAGAACTTAACTAAATTTTTTGTATACGATTATTTTTTGGTAAGGCAAGTAGGTCCTCCCTGAATTTGAAAAAAAAATCTGCCTATCATTCTATTGTTCATCGGCTCGTGCAGAGACGGAAATTCGTTTTTGCTCCGGTTAATTGATTGAAGCAGAAATTTAAGATGAAAATCAAAGTTGGTATGATATTGAATTAAAATTATTAAAACATTAAAATGAGTAACTATTTTTTTTTAATATTAAAATGTACGTATGAGATAGAAGAAAGTTTTGGGATTGGCACATCCAACTAGTTTTTTTTTTATAGCAAACAGTTTAGATTTTCCCATCTAATTTAGTGTTATTTTAAGAAAATTTGATAAAATATAGCAGAAATGAAATAGTAAAATTAAAATACAAATATATTAAACATTTAATGAAATATGAGCAATTGTATAAAATATATTTTTTATGCACAAAATACAAAGCTTTTTTGTAATTTGGAAGTCAACTCTACAGAGCAATTTATATATTTAAAAAAAATGCAGTCGAAAAGAATGGAAATTCCTAAAAATATCACTGATGGGATGGAGTGTAGACAAATTTGTCTACTATTTTTTTAGAAGTTCGACAAAATGTCTAAAATTAGAAGTGCCCAGTGATTTTTGGTCATACAATGTGTTTACAAAAGAAAAACACTAAGTAGGACATACAGAAGAAAAAAAAAATGTTGGAAATCAGTGATTTGGAAGAAATTGACATATGGACTAATGGATTAATATGTAAATAGCTTAAAAGAAACAGTAAATTTTGAAGAAGAAATCTTTTTACAGTAATAAACTATAATATAATATATTTAGAAACTATCATAGTTAAAAAAAGAAAAAAAATCTGAATATATAAGTTAAACTCACTGTAACAGTAGGAGTACTTTTCTGGAATCGTTTATTAACTTCTTCAAGAAGGCGTACAAATTCCTTATCCTCAAGCTGAAAGAGAAAGCCTAATCAAGCAACTTCCAAATAAAAAAAAGATGTACACACAACATTTTAGAAATTACAATAATAAATATAGTAACTAAATTAACATTCTTCATGCGACAAGTCCTTATTCATTAAGAATACATTTAAATGACTATTACAACATTATAACATTACTTTTTAAAGAATTATTCAAAACACACATTTTAAAATAATTAATATATTTCAAAAGCATCAAAATTTAAGTAAAAGAAAACCTATAAATAAATTTTCATTGGACTCTCGAGTGTTTATTGTCTTTTCAAAGTGCATATACTGCTTTCATTGCAATGCATATGTAAGAAAAATCCACAAATGCAATCAAAGATGTTTGTGACTTTAGAATTCATCAACTTAAAAAAAAAAAAAAAAAAAAAAACTTGATGTATGAAATCCAGAAAATTAAAAACTTATGAAATTTATTATTAGAAGACTTATTAATAGTATTTGTTTGTTATTTGAAGATGTACTGGATATTTGATTAACTTTTTTTTCCATTTGGATCAGAGGTCACACTGGTAATCCTTAGTAAAAAATGGATATTATTTGGATTTTGTTTATGTATTATTAATAATTGCACTGTATAAATAATAAAACTAGTAATAACAAAACATGATAATACTTTGAAAAATTCTTATACTTTAAATGTTTAGTTTATGATAACATTTAGTTATATATTAGAAAGTTTAAATGTTTGGTTTTAAAAAATTTTAAATATAAGAAACATTTATAATTATATTAACAATTTTCTTAAAATATTTATTTCCATACTGGTAATTTTTAATTTTTGGCTCTTCTTAAAATGTGAATATATATATTCATTGCTGAAAATCAATGATGATTTTGATTCAATTTTCAACTAAATAATTATGTGAAAAAAATATTTTGATTGTATCACAGAAATAAAAATTTGGTACCAGGACTTTATTTGAAATAAAAATGGCCATGAAAACATGACATCATTGATGTCATGAACATATAAAAACTTATTTTAAACAAGTAAGAACAAATATCACATTAAAAATGTATTATACTTATATAAGTTTAAATTATTTTGTAATATTTAAATCAACTTAATAATTTTTTAGCAATTAAACAATCGTTAAAGATTTTTGTTAGGATTAAATGAGCTCTTTATTTGTGATTAAATAAGACAAAGGTAATTATCCAAAATCAGCAATATAATGCAGACCACTGTTTAACACCACTCATTTATAATTTTTTTAATGCTAAATAGATACATCTCACATAAATAAAATGAAAATTGTAAAACAATTACTACACAAATGCATTTATATTATTATTATTTTTTTTAAATTAATGGTTTGCAGGATTTAAAATTATGAATTTAGTGGTCCATAAGGCTGAAAATGTTCTGAAAATTTTCAGCAATTGTCACATAAGAATACACAAAACAGTATGAGGCATTCTACCTAATCAACATTTTTTGGTACTTTTCAGTTAGCCAAGCGCCAGTGTTATATATACATACTTATGTATATACGTGACATATAAATATATGTGCATATATATAAGGGAGAGGGGGACACGTTTGAACTGGGGGCATCTTTGAACGCTCTAAATATTTTCCTTCAAATAAATATATTTTTTTAATGTCTATGGCAAGATATTACTACTGCTTCAGTGCAATAAGTATATAAAGCTGCACCATTTTGTATGTACGATACTGTCTAAGCAAGATATGTATTTTTCTCCCTCTTGATTCTAAATTTAAAAAAATAAATTTGTAAGATTTTTGTTGACAATTTTCTATCCCTAAAATTTTGATTTATTGTTCAACACTTAAATAAAGATATAATATTTATTTTATAACCTTTGTTTTATTAAAATTCTTCAGCCGAATTGAGTAAACAGTTGTAATGTTGAACTCCATGTGATGGGGGCACCATTGAACATCTAAAGCTATGAAATAAAGAGTTGTTGATGTACCGAAATATTATTTTTGGAATTTTTTTCTATGTGAAAAGAGATTAATTGAGAATATCAAAGAACATGGACTTATATTGTTAATCTCTCCTTATCTTATTGCACACATGTATTGCAAGCTATGGATGTTATCAGCAATGGGAAGTTTCAAATTTAAATTGACAATGGGGTTCATTTATTTGATAATTGCAAATCCCAGATACACAATAATGATTCATGATTTAGCAGGTTTGTCTAGCAAAACCTATACTTTTACATTTACTCTTTCCCAAACATTATTTTTGGTTTTCGTATTATATAAAACAGAATTTAAGTCAGGTTTTTTTCATGAAAAGAATAAATGAAAATTTTTAATTCTTCAGAAGCATCAGATATCTCATTGGTGTATTTCAAGAATATTGTAAAAAAGTTTTCACGGCCAAACATAACTAG
Source organism: Maratus speculifer (assembly GCA_964019185.1). Taxonomy (NCBI): domain Eukaryota; kingdom Metazoa; phylum Arthropoda; class Arachnida; order Araneae; family Salticidae; genus Maratus; species Maratus speculifer. The sequence goes on along the minus strand of OZ025289.1, from coordinate 422,984,183 downwards.
AGGGACATTCTGTATTGTTTCAACAATGATTTTTGACATCAACTTTGATGGATTTAAGTTTGGTTAAATAATAGAAAAATTATTAGTTTCGATAAAATATAGTTATTTAATTTTATTCATATTGCTTTATATTTCTGAAACATGTGCAGCTTTTTATAAAAATTCTCAATATTGTCATGTTTTATTAATTTGTTCAAAGGTGTCCCTTACTTGTTAACTTTTTAAATCCTCACATCTTTTTTAATTTACATAATAAACTTTTAATTTCTAATTAATATTTTTCTAAATGCATTGTTTCTATTATGTAATACTTAAAATGCAAAAAATATAATTCATATAAGAAATGTATTGATTTTTTTTTTTTTTTTTCAAAATTGCCTCCTTCTCCCCTACAAAGAACATCGATATACATATATGTATAACACTGGTGATCAGTTAACTGAAAAGTGTCTTATTTTTTTTTATTTTTTTTAATCAGAAGATATCAGAATTAATTGAATGATAGCTGATTTTTTACTTTCTTCTATCTTTACAAGAAGAAAGTATTGGATTCATGAAAATTTTCGACTTCCGGTTTTCGACGGATTTATACGTTTTAGAAGGTCCTGAACACGTTTTGACTATTTTTAGAAAATGTCTGTCTGTGAGTCTGTCCGTCTGTCTGTCTGTCTGTCTGTATGTGATAAAAAATTTGTGGGCGCTCTATCTCTAGAACTAATGCTTTAAATTCAATAAAATTTTATATTCAGTTAGACCTTGATATGAATTAGTGCCTATTGGTTTTTGGTGAAAATTGGCCTGCAGGTGGCGCTGCTATACTACGTTTTTCATGATTTTCAAGATTGCTATATCTCAAGAACTAATGCACAGAATTTCACGAAACTTCAGATTCTGTGACCCCTTGATAGACATAGATGCTGATTAAGTTTTGGTGTAAATTGGCCAACAGGTGGCGCTGCTATGCCACGTTTTTCATGATTTTCATGATAGCTATATCTCAAGAACTAATGCACAGAATGTCACCAAACTACAGATTCCGCGATACCTTGAGATACATAGCCGCTGATAAGGTTTTGGTGTGAACTGCCCTATAGGTGGCGCTGCTATGCTACATTTTGCACGATTTTTGCGATAGCTATATCTCAAGAACTAATGCAGAGAACTTCATCAAATTTTAGATTCTGTTACACTAGAATATATAACATAATTAGACGCTGATTACATTTTGGTATTAACCTTGCAACAGGTAGTGTAGCTATGCTGCATTTTGCACGATTTTTCCGATAGCTATATCTCAACAACCAACGCACAGAATTTCATCAAACTTCATATTTTGTTACAAAATGACATATAACATAATTACACGATGAATACGTTATGTTATAAATCCTTCAACTGATGGTGCTGCTGTGCTATATTTTACACGGGTTTTTTCAATTAGCTATATCTCAAGAACTAATGCACAGAATTTCATCAAACTTCAGTTTCTTTTACACCATAATATAATTATAATTATAAAAAAGCGTCTATAAACGCTTTTTTACGTTTTGGCCTAAATTGTCCAAGATATGGTGTTGGTGTGCAACGTTTTGCAAATTTTTTGTTATAACTGTATCTCAAGAACTAATGGACGAAATTCCTTCAAATTTCAGATTCTGTTAGGTCTTGACATAAATAGATGCTTATTAGGTTTTAGTATAAATTACCCAACCTGAGGCACTACTAAGCTCTTTTTCTCAGAATATTAATTAAAGTTTGCGTTTTAGGCTTTTCGGATACCAGAATCTCATTAGGCTAGGTCAAATGTTCGAGAAAATTCGATAGTGGGTAACTTTGGGGTCACCACGTTTTTTTTTTTTTTTTTTTTTTTTTTTTTTTTTTTTTTTTTTTTAAATATTAAAATGTACTTATGAGATAGAAGAAAGTTTTCGGATTGACACATCCAACTAGTTTTAGTGTTTAATTGGTATTTTTGATAATTTTGAACAAGAACAATAAAAAATTAGAAAAAATATCATATAGAAAAATGCAATAGAATAGATTAAGAACAAAAGAAACAATTTACCTGAGATCTTATTTGGCCTGTTCGAGCCATGTTGATAATGATATTTTCTAACATTTTACCATTTTCAGGTTTAGCAATTGAAATAGTACTTACTGTAAAAGACATAAAATAATTATTATAATTTTATGTAATTTTTTTAAAAAATAAATATTAATAATTCTTAAACAGATACTAAATAACTTAATATACATGGTGACTATTTAGATCTGTATTGTTGAAATAGCTAATGAGCTAAATTAGTTATGTCTATGTAGTCTGTTACAAAATTATAAGGCCACTCAGAATTTCATCTTCTTTCAACAAAGAAAATATTAGTTTGAATTTAAAAGTAGTTGTATGAAAAGAAATAACTCTAGAATGTTTATTTAGCTTAGAGAAAAAAGTTTGAATAATTTTTTGTTTCATGCCAAACGATTTTACACAAATCCACTGTTTCATAGATATAAAACCACTCTCATGTTATTAAAAAAACAGACCATTTTCTTTTGAACTCAGAGTTTAACTGTAACCTAAACAATCTATAAAATTTACAAAGAATTAAATGCAAAAAATTTTAATTATAGCTGATTCTAGTGAGAAAAGTGTGGTTCTACAAAGGAAAAAGTCTGAATGTGAAATAAGTAAGATTCTTAATCGTTCTAAATCTGCAATTCATAATGCTTTAAGTAAAAAAAAAAAAAAAAAAGAATTGTGTGGAATGAATAAGCAATTTGGTCGTAAAAAGAAGTTATCAGATCATGATAATAGGTGAACTGTCAAACTGGCAACGAAAAATATTAGTCAGCTTGTAAAATAGCACAACTCAGAACTAAAAAGGTATCACATGCAACCATGTGGCGAAGTCTGAAATCAAATGCTGGTGTTATTTGTGGCAAATTAAACAGTAAACTACTATTACTAAAATGTCACAAAGAAGCTTGTTTTAAATGGGTAAAAAATGTTATGTCCTAAAACTATGCATGGAAAAATATATTGTTTTCAGATGAGAAAAAATTCAAACTTGGCGGTCCAGACGGCAATAATTACTACTGGCATGATTTAAGACAACAATCTTGCAAATTCTTCAGTAGGCAGATAAGCGGCGGTTCCATTATGGTGTAGGTTTATATGCAGGAAAATAAGATCTCCAAAGAGTTGAAGGAAAAATGAACTCTCTGACAGTTACCAACGGAAGCTATTTCAATGTCTGATAACCCTCTGACTACTTTTAAAAGACGTGCAAAATGGAAGTTTCAACAAGATAATGCTCCCAGTCATTCATCGAAATAAACAAAAGAATGGCTTAAAAGAGAAAAGATTGATATTTTACCTAGGCCAAGTTAAGTTGAAGCCCTGACCTAAACCCCATAGAAAACTTGTGAGATTATTTGTCTTGCCAGGTGTATGAAAATAACAAACAATATCACTAAACATATGAATTAGAAATTGCCATTATGGAGAAATGGGACAATATTTCTAAATTGTTCCTTAAAAAAATAACTCTTTGCTAAATTGTGTGTTTGAAGTTATTTAGAGAAATGATAGAGCAACATCTTACTAAAAATTTCAGAAAATTGCCCTTCCCACAGGTGGTCGTATAATTTTGTAAACAGTTCTTTTTGAAAAATTTTCGTTATATTGATGTTTTATTTTTCTTTGAGTTAATTTCATTTGTGTAAGTTGCTGCATTTTACTAAAAATTTGATGTATCAACATAGAGTATTCTTTATTTTTATTGAAATATTTCTTTAATTACCTAAATGTTATGATCTTACAATTTTTTAACACTCTGTATACATTGAAATGAACATGCACTACACCAGGCATGTCATGTCCAACCTTTCAGTAAGGAGGGGTGCATTTCAACCCTAAGTGCTCAATGAAGGATGCCATTATTCACATGACTGAAAACATGAGGCAATATTATTGCTCAGTATTTATTAGTATATACGCACCTTTTAACATAATGCAAATGAATCTTATAGCGATAGACAAAAGGTTTTTACGGTTCTGGAATTAAATTTATTAAATTTCAAATTGTACATTTTTCTATGAAAGGTTTATCTCAAAAATGTCTGTAAGGTAAATCACCAGAAATTTTAATTGCGCCTTTAATAATGACAATAACAATAAATAAACATGGAAATCAGAGATATTGCCAGGTTCTTTTTAGGATCTAAAAGTACGTTTTGGCTTATTTTGAAGGCATGAATTTAATTTTACAAAAAATACAGAAACAAAGCAAGCATGATATTGACCAATCCATATGGTTGGCACAAGAGAAATAGTCTGGAAGAGCTTTTATAAAAGAAAATCATTCTGCTTTGCTTTATTATTTTTTCGAAGCAAACTGAAAAAAAAAAAAAACCTACAATTTCAAGAGTTAAAAAGGAAAAACTAAGCCACTTAATGAATCCTATAAAACAGCCAATCGGTCAGTCTGACAACAGCAAAAAGAAAGAAGCTGAATTTTTATGCACACGTTTCTACAAAGGGAAAGGAAGGTGAAAAGCGATTATTTTTCAATTACTTTTTAAGTATAAAAAAGAGCTATTATGAATTATAATAAAATTTAACCAAATTTTCAGTCTTTTTCTGGTTTAAAATGCATTTCACAGGTTTTGAAACTTATCTCTAATACAAATATTGATTTTAAAAGAAAAATTCTTTATACTGGTATTTTACTTCTAAAAAATCTAATAACTGGAAATCTTAAAAAGGATGCCAAGAAAAACTTCAAAGGGCACTATAGCATCTGTGGGCACCATGTTGGACAGTCTTGCACTACATCATAACTTTTCAGTGATTCCTAGTAGTAAATTCTGAGACTAAAATACACCTTCTTAAAAAACATGGGAGGTACAATCAAAAATTTAATAACAAAGTTATGGAGCAATATTGATTTTGTACAAAAAAATATTCAAAACAAAAAGGGAAACCCTTTGAGGTTGCACAAAACATTTTTTTTTTTTCAAAAAGATTAGAAAAAAAAAAAAAAAAAAAAAAAAAGCAAGTAATTGTTAGTTAATTTTGTATTTATAGTACATTTTTAGAGTTCAATCATTTTCATCTGCAGATGCAAGACTTTTTACTAATGGATTTATCTTGTCATTATTTATCTTATTCAAATAAAATATACTAGAATAGAATATTTTGAGGTACACTTGTAACTATTTATTGTAATCAGTGTGCACAATGTCATTTCTTACTAAATCATTGACATTTGATATCTTTGTTAGCAAATTTTTTGTTGCATCCCTATCATACCCGTCAATTTTCAAAAATGGCAAAGTGTAAAATAACATGTAAAGGTTATTTTGTAGAATACTTTAATAACTGTCATAAAAGTAGTTTGATGATAGAAATATAAAAAAAAAAAAAAAACAGGCGCAGGCGCTACTTGATTATCCCGTCGACCAATTTTGCCAAATTATACAAATCACCAAACTAATAGCCAAAGTATACATATTGACATAATTTTTATTTTAAATAATGTAAAAACAAATAATTAGTATAATATTAATAAAAATACAAATAAAAATTCTAAATAAAAATCACTTAGTGATGTTTTAAATACGTGTATCGTATTTAATATCATTGAATGTGACATTCATGATCATCCATTATTGGTATTTAATCTTATAATTTGGAGATACTTTTTGGTCGATGGGATAACCAAGTAATAAGTAATAGCAAAAAACATAACAGACATTCAATGAAACTAATTTTAAAGACTTAAATTTTTCTTTTTAAAGAATGTCTGAGAATATTTATTTAAAACATCTACTCTACTACTAAGAATCACAGTAAAGTATTTCATTTTGCAGTGCAAAGCTGTTATACTATACCTAGACATAGACACCAACACCCATTTATAGCAACAGTTAATTTGGTTTGAGAATTTACTCTGAATAATCTAAAAATAAATGTTTTAATGCTGCATACATACAATGTTTTTGATATTATTTATTATATTACTAAATGTATTTAGAATAAAATTAAAGAAAAGCATATATTTTAAATGTATGCAACATTTATATCTCTATTCTAAAAAAAGTAATGTTATTACTGTCACTGTCAATAAACTTTTTGTAATTGGTGGGGAGGGGGGGGGGGGTCTTTCGTTGTTAACATTTGCATACAAATATGAAAACTAGTGGTGGTACAGCAAAATGTTTGATAAATATGCTGATGCAGACAGTTTTCAAATCAAATATTTTAACTTATATTTAATGTTAAAGTTGGTCAAAATCATTTCATTAAAAAAAGTTTTATAAGAACAGAAACTGTATACAGGAATTTCATCATCTTCAGAATATTTTATACATTAGAATTCCTGGTGTGCAGACTGCATTTATTTTTTTAATTTGATTCATTACCCTTTTAAATTAAAATGTTCGGCATTTTGAGAAATACTTTTTTTTAAGAGAATATTATTTTAAATTATTGTCAGTTTTAAAAACAGCACAAAGAATAATATTCCCTTTAAGTTAAAAATTTAGGTACTACTAGGTTATCCCATCGCCAAACTATAAGATTAAATGTCAATAATGGTTGACCGTGAATGTCACATTCAATAACATTAAATACGATTTACGTGTTTAAAATGTCATTAAGTAATTTTTATTTCGTTTTTTTATTTGAATTTTTATTAATATTCTACTAATTATTTGCTTTTCGCTATTTAAAATAAAAATTATGTGAATATGTATAATTTGTCTATTAGTTTGGGGATTTGTATAATTTGGCGGAATTGGTTGACGGGATAACAGAGTAGTACCAAAATTTATTTACATGTGGCTATTATAAACTAAAAAAAAAAACTTTCAAATTTGAATTAAATGATTATGTGTTAAAAGCAGGAAAATATGGAAAATTCCATCATAAGAATATATTCACACTTAAAAATATACTTTTAAAAAAGAATTTTTTTTAAATTATTACGTGTTAAAAGTTGTAAATATAAGACATTAAATTATATTTAAAATGGCCAAATTATAATGCAAAACAGTTTAAATTTAAAATTATATTTGCACAAGACATTTAAATAATCATTTCGACTATCACTCTGAATTCTAAAACAGTGCAAATGATATTTTCTTTCTAACAACAAAAGTATTTGCAGATGAACATTAACAAAAGGAAAAAAAAAACTTTCATGAAAATTATGGCAGATTTAAAATGACTTATTTTAAAGAACTTTCTTATAACATTATTAAAAAATACTAGAAAACAATGACTCTGTTAATTTGATTCATTTTACATTAGCTTATTTTCACATTCTTAATTATTTTTTTTTTTTAAATCAAATACTAAAACAGCCATTCTATGTCTTAAATTCAGAAGCTGAGTTACCAGCATCCTTAAGTTGCAACATCATCTACCTTTCCACCAGTGTCCATTCATTTCAGTTTTTGCTTTATCTGCTCACAATTGGAAAAGAGGTCTGCTCTTCATATCTGCCAGGCCTATATTGGGCCATCCATCTGTGCTTTATGATAGCATTATGACAAACTTATCAGTAATTTCTTGGTCGTATGTTACTAAATGATATATGGGTGGTTCTCACATTATACGGATATCTCAATTGCTCATTTGCATTAAGATTTCTCATGAAAATTTATTTTACAATTAACTCTCATAATGAATATTTTATAAGTCTCGTGTTAAGTTGCACAATACACAAAAATTCTTAAGTAAAAATAATATTAGGCAAAATAATAATAATAATAAATAGATAAATAAAAACAGCAGCTTATATAGATCACAGCTTACATCGGCTGCGAGCTTCTTTGGATAGTACTTGGGTCAATATATGATTTTTGAATTCTTCTTCCTTGGCTTTTTGTTCTTCAGCAGCAGCAGCTTGATTTCCAGGAGCCCCCTAAATAAAGAGTATAATTTTAATTTTCCCAAAACATAAAGTCTTAAAAAATTCATAACAGAATCATATAATTTTTAAAATTTGTCATTTAAAAATCTATTTTGATATTAAATTTGAAGTGAAAAATAAAAAAGGAATATAAAATACAACAGTCTCATGTTATAAGCATGACTTGGTCTATCAGTTTTCTGTGTTTGTTGCTCTCTCTGAAATATATATTCTATCTTATCACACTTTTATGTAAGTTGTTAATTGCAGTTTTCTATAGTTAATGTGGTATTTCCTTGTCATAGTAGCTCCTATAATCACTCCACAGTTGCAGTTAATTTCGGCACGATAATAACGAAGCTAATGAAGAATGAATGTAATATGCACATTAGGGCGGAGTGTAAAAAACTTTTTTTTGAAATTCTTTTCTCCCTAGCGTGGAAAAGTTGTGTAGTGGTATCACTAACATACACACAAAATTTCACAACAATCAATAAATATCTTCCGGTTCCACTTTTGGGTCAAAATATGCAATTTTAGACGAAAATGTTGTAAATTTTCACATTTCAGCAATATTTTTAATACAGTAGACTCCCTCAAATCTGCACTCATAAAATCCGCAACTCTCTAAAATCTGCACATATTTTACAGATGTAAACAATGAAACATTCAGTTCAGATGTAGGTGCAAAATTTGACTTTTTTAGTTTTATATCAATTCCATGCATGTTCTAATTTGTAATTTTTGTTAAGGTAATTGAATTCATGTTTTTCATGAAGAAAGAATAATTTATTTCTGAAAAAATAAAGATATTGCTGATATCATTAGTAATCATAATCTTACCAAATATTTTTATGTATTAATCAAGCTTTGTTAGTTATTAAGTCTGGCTAAACCTGAAATAAAGCTTCATTATTTTATGATCTTGATGTGAATTAGTAATGTACCTTTATGAGGCAAGTTTTAATGAATAATTTAGGAAAAACACTTTTCATCTGGATAATGAATACTTAATTGTACATTGATTATTAATTTGACCTTTGCTTTTAGTATTTTTATAATTTTAAAAACTATATTTATTATATTTTATTTATTTATTATTATTATTTTATTATTTTAGCATATTGTAAGCATTCATTATACTTTTGATTTCATTATTAATTACATTCAAATTATTTTTTAAAAAATGTAAACAAAGCAATGACCAGAAATCCGCAAAATTCTAAAATCTGCAAAACCTCTGGTCCCAAGCTGTGCAGATTTGAGGGAGTCTACTGTATCCGCTTTTTTTCTTCGCCCTAGAGTGGAAAAGTCGATAGAGTACATAAGGAACATAAGTTCAAATTATTAAAGTAAATAAAAAATATCTTCCAGTTCCACTTTGGAGTTTAAATATGGGAATTTTATCAAAAATGATGCAATTTTTCACATTTTAGTGATTTTTTTTAGTTTTAGATTTTATATTCCCGCTGGCACAGAAAAGCTGGAAAAATATAATAAAAACATACGGGGAAAACTTTAGAATGATCAGTAAATATTTTCCGGTTTCCCTTTTGGCATCTAAAAATGTCAAAGTTGCCAGAAATTATGTACATTTTTTCTTCTTAGGGATTTTTGTCTCATCAATTTTCTCTTCGCACCGGCACGGAAAATCACATGACAAACATAAGTATAAAGATTTAAAGTAATTAATAAATATCTTCTGGTTTACTTTTATTACTTAAACTTTCAAATGCATGCCATTAATCTACACAAAAATCATAGAACAATCGAATTAAAAGCGATCTGAGGGAAATTCCTCTAATAAGTTCAGCTTTCTGTTTGTTTGTTGTAATGTTATTGTTGGTTTAATGCTCTGCTCGTGATAGGTTCGTAATGAGGATATTAAATTTTAGCTTCTATATTTTATTAAAAAATAATACATCTGAAAGTATTTACAAAATTTTAATTTGTAATATTGTGTTGAACTAATAGTGTGCATGGAAAATATTACACAGAATTATTACAATTAAGGCACAGTACATGGGATTTGTCTCAAAATGGCGTTCTACCAACTTATGAAGATATAATGTACATTTTTGTTGGTGAGAGATGAATCGTAATATAATTAAAAATCGGACCCACCTTTGGGGTGATAGCAGACTATGGGCTGAAATGGTTGAAGCAATTTGGCAGCTGCTTGCTGCTTCAGTTCCAACGATTTCTGGGCAAAGAATAGTCGTAATGATTGGTTCATATTAGGGATGCACCGAATAGTGATTTTGGCCGAATATCGAATATTCGGCTAGCCAAATAGTAATTGTTGGGCCGAATACTTGGTACTATTCGGCCGAATACCGAATATTCGGCTTTCCAAATACTTTTTATATTTCAAAATTTAAAGGTGTTAAAATGTTACTTTTTAAAAGAGTTTTACATAATATTTAATAAAAGAAATTTACATTTTGATAAACAAGAGCTTTTTATAAGAACATTTAGTATTGAAAAAAATCTGCCTTGAGTTATTTAAGAAGCGCAATTATGAAACTTTAATTAATAAAATTTTCTACGAATCAAAACAAACATCTTAAAATCAAATAATGAAAAAATGGCTGAAGAAAAATTTTACAATCTGATATTGTCTTTTTTAAATAACTCAAGGCAGATTTTTTTCAATATAAAGTACAAATACTTTCAACTTAATTCTGAATAAAAGCATGTTTGGCTCATAGTTCTTTTCTTATGAATGGTGGTATTTTCCACCCTTCCCATCATATCATATTTTACAGATATCAAAGCATGTAAGTTGAAATTATGTTATCTTATTCATTGTTAATATATTAAACAAACATACAAGTTTTGACCTAGAGTGAAATGAAATACAATGTACTTATGACTCAATAAGTTGATTACGATTATGGTTTCATGAACAAAAATTGCCTTGATAGCTATTACTAATCTCAAAAGTTTTTCTTTTTTTTCTTTTAAAGGACTTTTATTCGGGGAAAAGCAAGAAACAGATTATTTACTAAACAAAATTTAGAAACTTGTATCTGCACATAATTTATTCTTAAGGAGAATCCTAATAAATCACCATTTTAAACCTCATGGCTAATTTTCTTAAGTTATACTTTACAAACAGCAAATAAATAATGTAAAAACATTCTATTTTATTTAAATATGATTTTGTTTCTAATTATTTTAAATATAAATTAAAAAATTGACAGTTAAAAGTAGAAATAATGAAAAGTTTTTAAAAGATTTTATTAAGTATTGGATTTGGCCGAATACTTTGATATTCGGCCATACCGAATATTTGGCAGGCCGAATAGTTTCATATTCGGCTCAACCGAATAGTTTCATATTCGGCCTAACCGAATATTCGGTAACATGGCCGAATACCGAATAGATACCAAATATTCGGTGCATCCCTAGTTCATATAATGATAAATGCAAGAGTATAAAGAAGTTTGACACTAAAGAACAGACAAAGTCAAAATTGAAAATTTTCCTACTGGAAGGGAAAAAAACCTATGTTTGAAAATTTTTCTTACAAGTGTACATCTCTAGAAGGAATGTAAATGCTCACGATACAAAAATTCTAGAATTGGAAGACAGTTTCTGGAGTACCAAGGAAACTGTCGATAGACCCAATTGATACACTCAGAAACATGGTCCACAACAAGGAAACTGAGTAAATGAACGAGCAGGCTCGAAAAAGAATAAGAAAGTTTCAGAAAACAATATAAAAGAGAAAAAAACAATCACTACTGCTTCATCGAAGACTTAGAGTTATTTAAATCTTTTAGTCTTGTTGATGAACAACCAGGAGTGATTCTGGATGAAAAAAAAATTTCGGACAAAATCGGCATTTTCCTATCTTCAGACGAAATTAGCAATATTTTAGCAAAATTGGCGATTTACTGCAATCTTTTGCCGAAATTGGCAGTTTTTCTGTGACCTTTTGACGAAATCAGCGTTTTCCCATGTTTTTTTTAAGTGAAATTGTTTTTTCGGCGATCTTTAGACAAAATTTGCATTTTTACAAGATTTTTTCTCGAAATCGGCGTTTTATTCCCACGATCTTTTGACGAAATTGGCATTTTTTCTGTGATCTTTTGATGAAATCAGTGTATTTTTTCAAATATTCTTTTGACAAAATATTTTTAAGCTATCTTTTATCGAAAACTGCATTTTTTTCCCCGCGATCTTTTAATGAAATTGGTGTTATATCTGCAATCTTTAGACGAAATCTGTATTTTCCCTCGGTCTTCAGAAGAAATCAGCGTTTTATCTGTGATATTTGGTGAAATTGCCATTTTTTCTGCGATCCGTATGGGAACTTCGCATTTTTTATCGATCTTTTGACAAAGTTTGTTTACAAAAACATCGACGAAATCGTCGTTTTTCCACAAAATATTGACGAAATGTATGCTATTTCGGCGATCCTTTCACGAAATTTGCATTTCTACATAATTGTTTTTTCTGCGCGCAAAACCGTACAAGTTGGCAACTATGCGGAACTGATAACCCAATTTCAAATTTTTGGAAGAGGATGTCTTAAATTTTTGGAATTTTCAGACGAGAATCACTCCTGTGAACAACTGTGTCACGATCTCCATGATAAACCTTTAGTGTCATTGCAGTCAAACATAAATACTATAAGTATATCACGAACAGCCCGTCGTCCTGCCCTAGCTAGAACTTGAGAATCAATGATAGTGTCTGACCGAGTCAGTATCACTAACAGGCACACTTCTTGAAGACTTAAGAGTTGTAACACATGACGACATGTCCAATGTTATAGACAGGCATAACACAAGAAGGGAAAGAAAGAAATTTTGTATGAAATGCCAAGTCCAAGATTAGAGTTACCAATACCTTGAAAAGATTGTATGTTGACCGTCAAAAAGATCAAACTTCAATTCAAAGGAATATTGAGGGAATACTCCTTCAACAAAGAGTGCTTGAAGAATACTTGACATTTATAGAATGACTGCGATTACATAGGACAAGTGTCACCAATAACCTCTTCTGCTATGTTTCGCATATGATTTTCTATACTTTCCACTCCAGCGAGAAGAGAAAATTGATAAGAAAAAAAATCCCTGAGATGTGAAAATTTACATACTTTTTGGCTACTTTGACAATTTTAGATCCCTAAAGGGAAGCCGGAATACATTTATTTATTATTCTAAAGTTTTTTACTTATGTTTCTTGCATATTCTTCGAACATTTTCATGCCAGCAAGAAAAAAAATTGAAAAATAAAAAAATGACTAAAATGTGAAAATTTGTATAATTTTTGACAAATTTCACATATTTAGAACCCAAAGTGGAACCGGAAAATATTTTTTAATTACTCTAATATTTTGGACTTGTGTTCCTTATGTACTCATTCAATTTTTCTGCACTAGGGTGAAGAAAAAATTAAAAATATTCCTGAAATCAGAAAAATTACAACATTTTTGGCTAAAATTGCATATTTCGACCCAAAAGTGGAACCGGAAGATATTTATTGATTGTTTTGAAATTTTGTGAGTATATTACTGATACCACTTCACAACTTTTTTGCACTAGGGAGAGAAGAATTTCGAAAAAAAACTTTTACGCTCCGCCTTAATGCACATATATCTATCTATACTACTAATAAAAGAAGGTTTTGCTTTATGTGTTTGCAGACAACGGTTAGGAAAATAAAATTTTAACAGAGGCCTGAAAATTTATATGATGATAGCCCAAGGCAGTTCCTGATACACTTGAAGTTCAAACTTTTTAAATTTTTTGATAATTGGATGAGATATTAATTAAATAAATACTCATAAAAATGCAACTTTATTTGGAAATCAGCAAAAATTACTTTGCATGTTCAATCTCTATGTTCAAAATCAGACAGAAGTGAAGAACCAAATGTCCCTCCCCTCCCCCCTGTTTATTTTAATACCCATCATCTGAACTGTTCACAAGGGTCTTCCAGACTTTTCTCACAGGTCCTGTTTTTGTGAAATTGTAATTTTTTTTTATATTTGTGAAAATTCTAGTCAGAATTTTGTGAATTTTAAATTATCAATGTCTTTTAGGTTCTACTTTTCATACATAAAAAGCTAAGTAATATGCTCTTTGATGAGTTCAAATTCTTATTTACAAGCCAGATTTTATTATTAAATGATTAAATTTGTTAAAAGTTCAATTTGAAAGCGAAAATATTTAGTGAAAGATCTATTTAAAAGACAAATAATTTTGTGAAGGGTCCTATTTTGGGATAAAATGTTTTGTGAAGGGTCCTGTTTGGGGATAAAAAAATTTGTGAAGGGTCCTGTTTTAAGATAAATTATTTTGCGAAGGGCCCTTTAAAGGACCTAAAATTTTCTTAAACATATCCCTCGTTCAGGATATGGAAAAAAAGAATACATAATTAAATATACTTTTATGTCTTAAAACCACAATGAGTTAAAAAAAATAATGATGCTAACCCTTTGGGAAAAAAAAAAAAAAAAAGGTATCTTTTGCAATTGATCATTCTTTCAGCGATGTTCCATAAGGCTCGATTTTAGAGGTAAAGATTCACGAAAATTCCCAATTTAAAGGGAAGACAACATTACCTTTGATCAGGGTTGGACGGTATTTACCATCTGATGGTTTTTACCGGTATTTACCATGGTTTTTACCGCCTTTGGAAAAAACACGTTTTTACCATGGTTTTACCACCTATGGGGAAAAAACTTATTAGTTTGACTATTTTTGTCATTTTTATGAAAAATTTCTACTATGTTTTCATTTTCCAAGGGTAAAACTTTTCTGGGTATTGAATACTATAATTCCATATAAAAATGTTAACTCATTTAGTTTCCAATTAGGTATAAATTTCTGAGTGTATATATTCTGAGTGATTTAAAGAATACTATATGAAAATAGTGGGTTTCAATGAACATAAAAAGCTTGAAAACTTCCATTTGTGTTTTCCACCTACAAGGATTCAAAATATTAGCGATGTTATTGTACATTTATCATTACTAAGCTTTAAAATATCATAATTATTATGAGAAAGTACATTACAATGTTTATTATATTTATCTTAATAGAGATTAGCTTACTAATTTTTATTTAAACTAAATGAAAATAAAAAATTTTAAGTACACATTTTCTATACTCAAAAATCATAATCATTTTGATTTTTTAAAAAACTATCGCTTACAAATTTTAATTGTTCCTTAATGTAGTCTGTACAA
This sequence comes from Maratus speculifer, assembly GCA_964019185.1. Taxonomy (NCBI): domain Eukaryota; kingdom Metazoa; phylum Arthropoda; class Arachnida; order Araneae; family Salticidae; genus Maratus; species Maratus speculifer. Next base: position 422,969,060 of record OZ025289.1, on the reverse strand, counting down.
ATATTGGTACATTTTACCAATCTATGTATTTTGGAGCCTCTTAGTATTCTATAAGAAAACACAAGCTTTGCAATTTTCTGTACACCAAGTGCATTTCTTAATTTATTATGCATAATTGAAAAGTTTGAAAAAATTTGCTCTATGGATCTATAAGGAAACACAAGCTTTGCAATTTTCTGTACACCAAGTGCATTTCTTAATTTATTATGCATATATGAAAAGTTTGAAAAAATTTGCTCTATGGATTAAAAACTATACATGGAGTGAAGACTCAGTATTAAATGTAGGAATTCGAAAATTATTTCTTTGTTATTTAGCGTTTTTTACCAAATTTTGCCTTTTATGTCTTTTTATTTAAAGAATCTTTGGAAATGAGTACAAGTGGAAAAGAGTATAATTGAAATGTAAACTTGCTTTGTGAAACAGAAAGCATCTGTTGTATAGATTTGAAAATTATAGAAAATATAAAAAAATCTCTATGATTAAAGTGTATTAGCAGCTTTAGAAAACACTTTATTTCTTTCTTCATTATATATATGTGTGTAATATAAGTACACCAATTACATGAAATTAGAATTTTTATCAGTAGTATTAAAATATAGTTTAAGGTCTAAAAATTTATTCTATATCGTTAGGTTTTTACCACTTTTCCCCCAGGTTTTTACCATGTCCTGGTAAAAACCAGTTTTTACTGGTAAAAAGCCAACCCTCCTTTGATAGTGCAACTGGTTTTGAAAAACACAAAATTTAACTCTTTCAAAAAATTTGCAATCACAAGTCATTTGACACCTTCCACAGGTGATCTTTTCTCAATAACAGCAAAAAAAAAAAAAAAAAAAAAAAATTATGACGAAAGATCACGAAACAACCATGTATTTCATGAAAAACTGCAAATGTTGTCAAAATAAAAAAAATCACAAGAACTTTAGATTTTGTCTAACAATTGCAAAAAAAATCTCCATCCCAGCAGCAGAAATTTTTTCTACAGTCTGCAGACCAATCTCTCGCATTACATTATACGCACTCAAACCTCCCAAGTATTTCTTATAGACGTAAAAGAAAAGTATACTTTTAAAAAGAAGTTGCCTTTGTTCTCAGAATTTTTAACACCTCACACATTGTTTGAAAGAGGGAGGGGGGGTCTCTCCTTTAACAGAATTTGCTGGTTTTCACAATCTTTTGATGAGATGTCATTTTTCGCAATTTTTTGAGGAAATTTGCATTTTTTCGCACTTTTTTGTCAAAATATGACGTTTTTTCCGATCTTCTGACGAAAACGGCCTTTTTGTCGCGATCTCTTGAAGAAATTTGTCGTTTTTTTCATGATCTCTTGAAGAAATTTGAAGTTTTTTCGTGATCTTTTGATGAAATTTGCTGTTTTTTCATGATCTTTTGAAGAAATGTTCCTTTTTTTGTGATTTTTTAAAATTGAAATTGACCGTTTTTTCGAGATTTCTTGAAGAAATTCGCAGTTTGTGATCTTTTTAAGACAACTGCCGTTTTTTCGCGATCTTTTGAAGAAATTTGCCGTTGTTTCGTGATCTTTTTAAGAAATTTGCCGTTTTTCTGCAATCTTTTGAAGAAATTTGCCGTTTTTCTGTGATCTTTGGAAGAGATTTGCCGTTTTTCTGCGATCTTTGGAAGAGATTTGCCGTTTTTCTGCGATCTTTGGAAGAGATTTGCCATTTTTCTGCAATCTTTCGAAGAAATTTGCCATTTTTCTAGAATCTTTTGAAGAAATGTTCAGTTTTTCGTAATTCTTTTTATGAAATTTGCCATTTTTTGAAGAAATTTGCAGTTGTTTCATGATCTTTTTACGAAAACTGCCTTTTTCTTGAGATCTTTTAAAGAAATTTGTCGTTTTTTAAAATCTTTTAAAGAAATTTGCTGTTTTTTAACGATCTTTTGAAAAAATTTGCCTTTTTTCATGATTTTTTGGCAAAAACTAATGTTTTTTCGTGATCTTGAAGAAACTTTCAGTTTGTTTGCCATTTTTTGAAGAAATTTGTCGTTTTTCACAATATATTGAGAGAATTTGTCGTTTTTTTCGTGATTTTTTGACGAAAACTGCCATACTTTCGTGATCTTTTAGAGAAATTTTTCTTTTTTGAGATGTTTTGAAGAAACTTACCGTTTTTTTTCACAATCTTTTGAAGAAATTTGCCGCTTTTTTGTGATTTTTTGACGAAATCTGGCTGGGTTTTTTTCCGCCGATCTGTGATCGAAACTTGCATGTTTTCCGCATTCTATGACGAAATCAATTTCTTTTCGAAGACTGTTTGTCGAAATTCTCGATACATTTTATGTCCGAATTTTTGGAATTAGGACCGAAATGTTTTAATTTTTGTTAAATTTTTAACAGATGAAAAATAGTCTGCAGACCTACCCAAGAGTCTGCGACGTAAGTCGCAACATTGAGCCGATTCTGCTCTCGGGCCCTCCATTTTCATTAAAAGATCACAAAATAACCACGAATTTCATCAAAAGATAGCAAAAAAAAAAAAAAAAAAAAAAAAAAAAAACCAGCAAATTTCAATTCAAAAGATCCCGAAATGAACATACATTTTGGCAAAAGATCACGAAATGAATACACATTTCATCAAACAACTGCAAATTATCAAAAAATAGCGAAATAACAGCAAATTTTGTCAAAAAGAAAGCAAAATAACCACTAAACTCATCAAAAGATCACGAAATAACCACAAATTTTACCAAAAGATTGCTAAAAAATGTAAATTTCATAAAACGGTCGTGAAAAATACAGTGATGGGAGTGGATTCCCCTTCCCCCCACTCTGCTGTAGTCTTTCAAAAAACTTCCTGTGAATTTTAGAAATTTTTATTCACTCAGAATTGTCCCCTTGATGCATAGACACGTGCATAAGTTGAGATTTATTGGAAAAACAAATTTTCTATACCTACGGCAATTCAAGATTTACCTATATTTTACAGTAAAATTTTCATGAGGATTGGGGGAAATGTTGGGAGTATAAACATTTTTTGCACCCCTGAATGATTTTAATCAATTGATTTAAATCAACAGATTTTTAAAAAAAATTATTGATTGAAATTTAAAAAAAAAATTATGTTTAAAATGACATAAAAGTATTTAAAATCTAAGATCAATTTGGAATTTTTCTACAGATATTTTGCCTTACAAATAAATAATTTAAAAAAAAGCTTTAAAAAATTGGGTACTATTTGGTTATCCTGTCGACCAAAAAACTATCGCCAAATTATAAGATTAAATGTCAATAATGGATGATTGTGAATGCCGCATTCAATGACATTATACACGATACACATGTTTGAAACATTATCAAGTATTTTTAATTCCACTTTTTATTTGTATTTTTGTTTGTGTTTTACTAATTTATTTGCTCTGTGGTTACTTAAAATAAAAATTATATCAACATGCATAATTTGGTGATTTTTATACTTTGTCGAAAATGGTCCACAGGATAACCAAGTAGTACCAAAAATTGTTTCTAATGATAATAATTTTCTTGATAAGTTAAAAAATGTGACATGAATTGCTATTGTCAAGGCTTTATTATGCTTCCACTGAGTGAATACAATTAACTTTTTAAATAAGACACAAAATTTAGATCAGAGGAAGAGCGCTAGGTGACTTTACTGATGCTTTGGTGGCCGATAAAAGGTAGGGAAACACGGATTTAAAACCTTCCAGAAAATTCAAATAGTAAGATAAATCTTTACTTTATTTTTGCAGTTTTTATTTATTAAATTTTCAGTAATTCAATGTTAATATAAATTATTAAATTAAAGATGCTAGGAGAAAAAAAATACTATTTTGATTGCATTAAAATATAAAATTTCATCATTTAATTTCTCTGTTTTAAAATCTGTCGCATAGTAACAGATGCAATGTTTAAACAATTACAGCAATTCCACTATTTTAAATAAAATTAATACAATAAAACTGCCATAAATTTGTAAGACAAATTGTGCTTTGTTTGATACTCTGTTCAGGCTAAATTTTAATATAAAAGAAATTAAAAGAGCAAATTTCGAACAAGTTTTTCCGATCCAGGTGTGCATTCAAACCAAACAGAAATAGAAAAACACAGTTAAAAATGAGTCAGTTATTTAGCTTTACGATATGCAATTCAAAATTAGTATACTGACTAAACTTTGCTGCCCTTGCAATTCAGCTAAACGTTTAGCTCTCAATGATTGTAATTCTTCGTCGTCCATACTTTATTCAAGATTCAGTACTCAAGAACTACAAAACAAATAAAAACGCAAAGTTATATGGCGGCCATTTTGTTGCGACCAACATTCGCAAATGAAACATACTAGTGATTTAATAGCTATTAATGCTTGATATTAGAAATCACAGCTTTGAAACAGGGTGCGTTTAAAATGTAATCTGAAAAATCTGTTTCTAATTTTATGATTGGATGATTTTGTTTACGGTTAACTCGGTTTCTGTCGATAACTTAATCCCGTGCAGGCCGTGCAGCAGCATCCTCAGTATCTGCCAACCAACTAACCAACCATCTTAATCCCGTGCTGAGAAAAAAAAAAAGAAAAAAAAACTTAAAACGAGATATTTTAGATTTTTAGGACAAATATCATCAGAAAGTGCCTGAATTATTGTAATTAATGAAATATGCACTTACATACTGTGGATTGTGTATGATTAATTCTTTATGTAGTAATTTCAGTATTAACGATGTCTGTATTGTTATTGAATAATGTGGAAAAATTGGTTCTGTACTTGCTGAATATTTTAATTTATTGAATTATGGGTGTTTTGGGGCTCTGGCAGTTATTAGCACCAGTTGGACAGCCAGTAACTCTCGAATCTTTGGAGAATAAAATATTTGCTGTTGATATCAGCATTTGGCTGAATCAAGCGGTGAAAGGTTATCGTGATTCTACAGGAGGATCGGTTCCAAATGCTCATTTATTAAGTTTATTCAGCAGATTGTGTAAACTTCTGTTTTACAAAATAAGGCCAATCATTGTCTTCGATGGTGGCTTTCCAGAATTAAAGAAGCAAACAATTATTAACAGACAACAAAGACGAGCAGCAGTTAAACAGCTTAGTAAAGATATTAGTTTAAAAATCCTCAATAATTATTTAGTATCTCAGCAACTTGGACAAATTGCTGGGACATCCAATTTGAAAAAAGTGTCATTCAAAGCAAAAGAAAAAGCATGCGATGAAATTTTTAAATTGCCACCCTTGCCAGAAAATTCCCAAAGCATTTTGTCTGATTCCATTGAATCTAATGACGATTTTGAAAAAAAGTTTACAAATTTTAGTAAGGAGGATATAAAATATTTGAACAAAATCGATATTGATTCAGATGATTTTAATGCCCTTCCACCTGATGTAAAGCAAGAGATTTTAAGTACTTTGAAAGAAGTGAGGAAGCATCGTACATGGGCTCAGTTTGAAGAACTTCCTAAAGAATCTAATGAATTTTCTCATTTTCAAATGCAATGTTTACTTAAAAAGCGTAAACTTCAGAGCAAACTAGAAGAAGTGCAAAAGGATATAAGAAAGATAAACTCATCTGCTTATGTATCTCAGTACACAAGTGATCATGTTATAGGTGAAACAAATAAAATCATGTCAGATGATGCATCCTATTATGTACTTTTAAAGAAAATTATTGAATATGATGAGAAAGAGTTTACTAAAAACTCTTCTGAAGATGTTAAACCTACTACATCTGTGATGGCCGATGCTAAAGATGCATTCATTAGAGATATTGAAAATATTGATTTTGATGAGGATTACTTTTCTTGTGATTCTAAAGAAGACAAAACAGATGTGAAAATAAAAACTGAAGTAGTTTCTTCTGATGATGAATTAGATTATAATAAACCTCTTGGGAAGAAAGATAATAAAATCTGCACAGAAGTAAAAATCGAAAAGAATTCTTTAAATTTATCTGATGAGGAATGTGATGTTGATAATCCTCCTCTTTCAGATAATATAAATGAGTTTAGTAAAGAAATTGTGTGTGAAAATTTAGAAAACAGTAATGATAAAAAAAGTGAGCAAATTTCGATTAATGATACAGAATTTAATCAAGTTAATGCTATCCAGTCTTTGATTCAAAAATCAGAACCTGCACATGACATTGATATGGATGTTGGAGAATCAAAATGTAATGATCAGTCCAATCATTTGCCTTCTGAAAAAGTGTTAGTTGAAGAAAAAAGTCAGGCAACTGTATCTAGTAATATTAATGACATAATAGATCAAGATGAAAATTGTGATTTGAATACAGAGCATTTTTCAAAAGGTGCTCAAAATGTCAAAGAAGATGAATCTGAAGCTTTTACTACATCTGGAAACAAACACATCAGCAAATCTCAAAATAAAACAATTGTTGAAAATAGTCAGAACAGTAATTTATTTCCATTGCCTAATAATGAAACTGGAAGTTCAAAAAATGACCTGATTTCAGAATCATATGACACACCAGTTGCTGTCAGTGAAGCAAATCTTGAACTTCAAGAAGAATTAGATGCAGCCACTGCTATTTTAGAAGCTGAACGAGCTAAACAAGATCGTCAGGCAGGTACTGTTCAAGATCATATGATTGAGGAATGTAAAGAATTATTGCGCCTTTTTGGCATTCCATATGTTGTCAGTCCTTTAGAAGCTGAAGCACAGTGTGCATTTTATGACATAATCGACTTTAGTCATGGTACAATAACTGATGATAGTGATGTGTGGCTCTTTGGAGGTAAAAGAGTCTTTAAAAACTTTTTTACTCAACAAAAATTTGTAGAAAGTTATAAAGATAAAGAAATATTTCATCACTTTGGATTAAGCAGAAAAAACTTGATAAATTTTGCTTTGTTGACTGGCAGTGATTATACAGAAGGTATTGAAGGAGTTGGACCTGTGACAGCAATGGAAATTATTAGTGAATTTCCAGGTGAAGGCATTGATGCTCTTGAGAAATTTAAGGAATGGTGGTTAGAATCGAATAACAGCACAAAACCACCTGAAAATAAAGTCAGAGCTAAACTTAGAAAACTCGTCTTACCACAAAGTTTTCCAGATGAGAAAGTATTTGATGCATATCTAAATCCTGAAGTTGATTCTTCCATGGAAAAGTTTACTTGGGGGCGTCCAGATTTAGATGCATTAAGAGATTATACAAAGGAGAGATTTGGTTGGAGCCAAAGTAAAGTTGATGATGCTTTACTACCTATTCTTAAAAAACTAAATGAAAATAATAAGCAAACTCATTTAGATAGTTTTTTTACAGTGACATTAAGGAAAGAGACAAACTTATTTCCTAGCAAAAGGATAATGTCAGCACTCAAAAAAATTACTTCACCTCAAAAACTAAGAACTGAAGAAAATGAGGGAAGCAGTACATCTAAACAGAAACCAAAAATTTCAAGAAAAAAGGCTGTGCCTAAAAGAGGTATTCAGAAGGCTTCTTCTGTTAGAGGCAGAGGTAGACCTCGAAATTCAAGATCTCAGGGACCTGTTTTGAGTGAAGAAAGCTCCAGTGATTCAGATTCTTCTCATAAATTGCAAATGGAAGAAAGTGAAAGAACTAGTGCCTTTAAACGAAAATCTAAGAGTTCAGAAAGTAGAACTGTATCTAAAAAAGTTATTCGTAAAACAGTTTCTGCAAGAGGTAGAAGCTCATCTTCTCAGGGTCCTGTTTTAAGTGAAGAAAGCTCTAGTGATTCAAATTCGTGAATTTACTCATTTTTGAATGAAACTCTAATTTTATTCATTGAATTTTCTATAATATTTATGTTGATTATTTGTTGTGATATTTATACTGATTTTATTTACTTATTATTTTGTTAATAATATATGACGAATATTATACATTTTAAATATACCTAATGAATGCATTTTTCTTAAAATGTAGGTTTATTTATAAAAGATTAATTAGCATTTTACCTAACTTTAGATTAGGGGTGCACAACCTTTTCAAGTGAAGGGCCACTTAGAAATATGTCTGAGTGGTCGAGGGCCACATCATCTGTGGCCTATAATTGGATAAAAAAATATGATTTTAGAGGGGAATGGCCGGGGGGGGGGGGGTACCCCTTTAAGTTTGCTTACCCAGTCAAACAATTTAATTCACATGGTAAGGATATATCAGCAGATTTTAGTTTATATATAACAGATGTTTCAAGTTTTATTTTCAAGATGTAAAAATATTCTTTGACTTTTTTCAAGAGTAAATTTTGCTTTATTACAAGTGCTAAAAAATAAGCATAAATTGCTGGTACCAAAAAAAAATGTGAACTTTATGAACGAAAGAGAGAGAAGGAGCCAATCAACAAGAATTTTCGTGCCTGAACAAAATTCCCGATTTTCTGTGTCTGATTAACGAAATTTGTAATTCTGCCATGCCTGATCCACCAAATTTGCACATTTTACAAAACCAATCGACAAAATTTGCAATTTTTATGAAGCTGAACGAGAAAATTTGCATCATTTTCTCGCCTGATCAACAAGATTCGCAATTCTTATCAAATCGATCGAGAAAATGCAGAAGTTTTTCGCACTTAATCGACAAAATTTGCTATAACAAAGGTGATTGACGAAATTGGTGATTTTTCCTCACATGATCAACGAAATTTGCGATTTTTTTCCGCACGTGATCGACGAGATTCATGATTTTTCCGCACCTGAACAACGAAATTCTCGATTTTCCTTCACATGATCGGCGAAATTTGCGATTTTTCTGAAACTGATCACCGAAGTTCACGACTTTTCCGAACCTCGTTGACAAAAACATGATTTTTCTGAAGCCGTTCGACTAAATTAGCTATTTTCTTCGCCTGGTCGACGAAATTAGCTATTTTCTTCGTCTGATCGACAAAATTCGCGATTTTAACGACACCGATCGATGAAATTCATTATTTTTTTGCATGATCTACAAAATTCATGATTTTCCTTCGCAGGATCGACAAAATAGGCAATTTTTCTTCGCATAATCGGCAAAATTCGCATATTTTTCGAGCCTGATCGACAAAATTCGCAATTTTTACGAATGCGATTGAAAAAATTCAAGATATTTCCGCTCCTGATCAACAAAATTCGAAATTTTTATGAAGCTGATCGATGAAAATCACGATTTTTCCTTGCATGATCAACGAAATGCATTTTTTTTACAAAGTTGATCAACGATATCCGCGATTTTTCAAAGCTGATTTACGAAATTCGCAATTTTTCCTAGCACGATCAATAATATTCACAATTTTTTCGAGCCTAATCAACAAAATTCGTAAATGTCCCGTGCCTGGCCAACGAAATTCGCAATTTTTATGCATACGATTGATGAAATTCGAAAATCATGATTTTTACAAAGCCATTCGACGAAATCAGCGATTTTTCTCGCTTGATTGACAAATTTCGCGATTATCCACAACCGATCGAGGAAATTAGCGATTTTTCCTCTCCCAGTGGAGGAAATTTGAGATTTTATTAGAACCTAAATGACTTAATTAGCAATTTTTACGTGAGTGATCAACAAAATTCGCAATATTCCCGTCTCCGATCAACGAAATTTGCGATTTTTTGGAATCCGATCTATAACATGCGCGATTTTTCGGTGTCTGATCGATGAAATGCGCACTTTTTCCACCTTTAATTCAAGAAATACGTATTTTCGCGCCAGATCAGCAAAATTCGCAATTTTTGTACTAACTGACGAAATCTGCATTTTTTTTTACACGGGAAGATGAAACTCTCAATTTTTTTTCTCAGGATAAATTGATAAAATTCACGATTATTTTTGCAGCCTATTAACTATTCATTTTTTCCTCACGTCATCAATAAATTTGCGATTTCCCTGTGCTTTATCAACGAAATTTGCAATTTTTTCGTCCGTACCTGATCAACGATGATAAACTGAGAAAACATGTTATTTTTTTGCAACTGATGAATTTAATTTGCAATTTTTTCGAGCATCATCTAGAAAATTGACGATTTTTTCTTGCCTGATCAACGAAATGTGCGATTTTTTGCGTAAGACCGACAAAATTCACAATTTTTTTATGCCTGATCGACAAAACTCGCGATTTTTCTGTGCCTGATTGGAGAAATTTGCTACTTTTTGCCTAACTTCATGGACAAAATTCGCGATTTTTCAATATCTGATGAGTGAAACTTGCGATTATTACAAGCCACATCGACATAATTCCCTTTTTTTCCTCACTTAAATTTGCGATTTTCTTAAGTGACGAAAATTTATATTTTCCCGCAGATTGACAAAACTTATGATTTTTTCCTATCACATATGCACAAAAATTGCAATTTTTTCCAGTTGTAAATTGACAGAGCTCGCGGGCCACAGGTTGTGCATCCCTACTTTAGATCATTAAATATTCTTATCACATTTCTTTCAGCCAACTTTTATTTAACCCATCAACACATGCGCTCGGCTAAAATTGACCCCCATTACTTTGTGCACATAATCTACAATTGTAGTTGTGTATGCTGACTGGTTAAATGCATCTTTTGCTATATCTGCAAAAGTAAATTTAAAAATAACACAAGCACAATCACCTAGACAATATTGCTTTAGATCTGATAACCCTACTAGTATAAAAACACATCAACAAACAAAATTATTCTACTCAGAAAATATTCAGTGATTTTCTTTGTGAAACTTTGTGATTTTCATTTTTATAGATTTTTTATTATGCAAAATCGCAGCATTAAAGCTGAAATCTCTTAAGGAACTTGTAATTCCAGTGATGCAGCGGATGCGTTATAGCAAGTAAAATACGCAAAAAAAATAGCACTTATGTGTCTCATGGAACACGTAATTTCGTCAAAGTATCTCAAAACATGACTACTTTTGTTTAAAAATCGTGAAATAATGATTATTTTTCGACTAATTTTGTCAAAAGATTCGGGGGGGGGGGGGGAGGCTAATTTCATCCATGGGTGCAAGACCTTCAGTCTCAGGACTGATTTCAGTCTTGGAGAAATTTTTGACTAATTGTAAATTATACTTTGTGGTGAAATAATAACAATTTTACTAGCAAAAACTTTTAATTACTTTCTATTATTGTAAAAGATCATTTTATAGTTCTAATGCAAGGCAATTTGAGCCTTCTAGCCCATTTTCTTTAATTATACCTAATACTCGAAAACATTTTCAGTCTTGGCTTGAATGGACTTCTTATACCCATGATTTCATCACAAAATCTTGAAAAAAACCATAGATCTCCTCAAAATCATGGAAACAGCACCGAAACTAGCCTTTTTGCGCCCGGGGCAAATATGTATTTTAGCGCCCCGATATATATGCATTCTTTATAACAGACACACTAAAAAAAATCTTAATTTGGTGCCACCTTCACCTTCTGTTCTGTTGGCGCCCAGGGCACATGCCCCCTCTGCCCCCGTCTAGTTTCGGCACTTCATGGAAATAACAAATTTCGTCTAAAAATCGCGATAAAACGGCAAATTTTGTCAAAAAATCCCAATAAAACGACACATTTTGTCAAAAAATCCCAATAAAACAACAAATTTCGTCAAAAAATCACAATAAAGCGACAAATTTCGTTAAAAAATCGCAATAAAATGACAAATTTCGTCAAAAAATTTATAAATATATATATATAAAAGTCAAGAAAAAAAAGGTAGATTTCGTCAAAAGATTTGCGATAAAACAGCAAAAGATTTGCAAAAAAACAATTTCATCAAAAAATTCATGCAAAACGTGAAATTTTGTCAAACAATTGTGAAAAAACGGCAAATTTCATCAAAAAATTCAAGAAGAAATGCAAACTTTGTCCAAAAAAAAGATTTTGTAAAAAAAAAGTAGCGAAAAAACGGCAAATTTCATCAAAAGATATCCAAAAAACGTCAAAAGAGTCACGAAAAAATGGCAAATTTCATCAAAAAAAATTCATGAAAAGACGTAAACTTTGTCAAAAAATCTCGACAATGGTAGATAGCAAAAAAAGTGACTTTTGTCAAAAGATCGCAAAAAAATACAAATTTCATCAAAGGGGCAAGAAAAAAAAATAATAATGCCGGGAGTGAATTTTCCTGTTCTAAAAACTAATTTTCTTGCTTCAAAATTGTTTTTTTTTGGCTGCTCCAAAAACAGATTTTCTTGCATCACCATTCGTTTTTGACTGCTCCAAGTCTTTCTGTGTAAATATGACTCATGAAAGCACCCATTAATTAAACAAAAAGTACCCCTTACTGAACAAAAGTATCCTTTTTTTCAGCTAAAATGTCTCTCAATAAATCAGTCTTGCCCTTTTTTAAAAGAAATGCTAACAGTACTTGTTATCTTCTACACTCAAATAAGCATTATTTTACAATTGAATGTGTATCTTGCACATTTATTTTTTAAAAAGTAAAGAAAATGCTAACCATTTGTTATCTTCTACACTCAAATGAGCATTATTTTATAAGGGTTATTCTCTGCAATAGTGCAAAAAGTGTTTCCCAGTCATATAAATGCTCTAAATTTCATTTTATTTTTATTTATTTATACTTTTATTAGAAGGTCTAAAGTTTGTTTATTAGGGACAGGGAGTAAAATTAAACAAATTTAATATTTAAAAATGTAAGATAGATCATGCAAATATCATTCCCTCACCTCTCCCCAACCCATACTACTGTACTTTACTGCCTGATTTTTTCCATTCAGAAATAAAAATAATTAAAAACACCCTAAGCAAAATAAAGTTCTTAATTGGTACCTTACAAAAAATAATAAAAATATTATTTTTTACTATAATTATTTAGTCTGCTCTATCAATTATATGTTTCCCCATGTTAGACCATCATTCCCTCACACCTTGCTATTATCGCAAATATCCTATCACCAAAGATGAGCAGCAGTCTAGCATTCTTCACAGAGAGGAAGCTAATTTGAGTACTTGTCAGTCCAGTAACATAGATTGGTGGTGTAAGTTTTTGTTAATTTTCTAGAAATTTTTTTCAATCAGAAAATCGGGGAGTATTTTTATTAGCAGTCATTCCCTCACACAGAATGCTAAATTTTTAGCAATTTTCAAAATTTTTAATTTTATCATACATTATATATTATGTGTTCTTCTTTAAGGAATCAGTTTGGTTTTTTCCATAATTTTGCATTTTTCATGACAATTAGTAAAAACATCTTAATTTCATCATTCCCTCACTCGTCATTCCCTCACATTTATTGTTATGAGTTAATGATAAAGTGAATGGGGAATATGTACTTTTGTTTAAAATTTTATAACGATTTCTGCTGCTATTAAAATCTTCAAGAATTGACCTATTACTAGCAATTTATCCAATTTTTATGAAAATTTACCTGTGTAACATTCAAGTCAGACTGCTTGGTCAAATTTGCAGTATTGTAGAGAATAACCCATAATTGAATTTGTATCTTGTACATTTATTCTTTAAAAAAGCAAAGGAAATTTCTCTTAATAGTTAAAAAAAAAAAATTAATATTGGTTTGATTTATTTATTTATTATTATTAAAACAAAAATTATTGCATTTATTTTTTCTTTTGCAAATGAACAAGTTCAATCTTCGCATCTAAAAATATGACTTATTATTAGTGGGGACCCAGGATTTTAGAAGTCCTTGGTCCCGGGGACCCAGGATTTTTCAAGTCCAGTGGCATCACTGAATTCAAAGGACATGCATGAACAATTTAACTCTAATGACCATTTTCACTTTTCTCCCATAAAATAATAGTTAACATTGTAATAGTCACTGTAATTTTTGAGCTATTGTTTTCACCCATTATTTTTATTTTAACAGTGCAATAAGAGACACCTAAAGGGTGATTTTAATATTCAGGGATGTCACTTCTCAACCAAACAGCAGATTTTTGCATTTTTTAATTTTTAAAAATCCATGATTTTCGTCAGTTGATTTTGAAATATAACGGTTATTTTCATCAAACGATCATGAAATAAAATTGATTTTCATCAAAAGATCATGAAATAAAACAGCGATTTAACTTTTGTCACATGATTGCAAAATAAAACAGCTTCTACTTTTGGCACACAATCACAAAATAAAAATAGTGATTTTTGCTTAACTTTGCTTTTTAATTGTGTGATTACACAATAAAACAGCACTTTTAGTCACAGGATCACAAAATAAAAAAAGAGATTTTTGTCGAACGATGGTGTAATGAAAGGGGCTGTGCATATATAACGTTATCAACTTTTTGGAAATTTTGGAGCCCCTCTCCCCTCCTTCTATGATATCAAACGTTATCATTCCTCGACCCCCCCCCCCCCTCCTCAATAATGATATCAGTGGCTAAAAACTTTTTTTTGTTTACAATTTTAAAATTTTTGTTCTACTTTTTTGCTATTAATAGATATTCCTATACATTTATTTTTAGCAGATTTTACTGTTTCCAATGATGAGAATAAGTTAATAGAACATTATAATATATAGAATAACTTTACATCAAATCAGAATTAAAACATATAGTTGCAATTTAAAATTATTTAAGAACAAATTTTGGTTACATAATAAGACTAGTATGAGTACACGAAATACCTGTTAAAAGACAGAAATTTTACATAAAATACCCTTATATACATGAGGGTATTTTTACAATATAGAATGATAAATAAGTTCCAATTTTAAGCTCCGTAAATATATTTTTTTAATTGGATATTTTTATGTTTAAAATATTTAGTTTGCTTACAAAGGAAATATTTCAGAGTTTTTTTTTTTGTTTATAGATTTAAATAAAAAAAAATAGTTCAGAAATCTAAAAAATAACTTATAACACTGATAGCTGTTTAAAATTTACAATCATTCCAAAGCATAGTTGTTTCTTTTTGGCTAGTTTGTTTTGTACAATATGGATACGCTGCTTCAAAACATTTATGAAGTTAAGTTCCCTCCAAAAACTTTTATTTTTATCCATGATGAATCATATAACGACAGAAAAATGGAAACTTGTGACTTTCGAAAACGTCAAAATGGAACAACACAAAATTTATCTGATTAATTCCACATGTTTGCGGTTTCCATGTTGCTTTCTTCCACCTGCCTCCAGTAAGAGACAAATGTAAAGTACAGTTTTTAACAACATATCAGATGGATAAGATTATTTTTCTTTCTTTATTAGTATAATAAATATCATTTCAAATGAACTTTGCACCTGCTTTCTTCAATGTGAAATACATGTGCATTAACAAGGGCAGATTTAATAATATTAAGTTTGCATTTCCATAAAAGTAGATTAAAAAAAAGTAAAAATTAAGTGTTTTAACTTTAAAAAAAATTGGATTAAAAATGTTAACGATATCAAAAGACAAACCACCCCTCCCCCAACGATATCTTTCAATATCAAATGCAGAACCCCCCCCCCCCCTAAAATGATAATGTTATATTTGCATAGCCCCTAACAGATCGATTTTCGTAACATGATTGCAAAATAAAACAGCAATTTTTGCAACACAATCACGAAAAAAAATACTGATCTTTGTCAAACAATCATAAAATAAAGTAGTGATTTTCATCATCCAATCTCAAAATAAGGTAGCAATTTTCCTCACACGATCACAAAACAAAATGGAGGCTTTTGTTAAACAATCGTGAAATAAACAGCATTTTTTGTCAAAAGATCGTGAAATAAAAGAGCAATTTTTGTCAAACAATCATGAAATAAATCAGCGATTTTCATCAAACAATTGCTAAAAGTAACCAGGAAATTTTCGCTATTGGCTCGTTGAATAATCATGGACTGTGTTGCTGGTTTACCTCAATTGACTTTAAATAATCCAAAATAAAATTGTTTACTGAGGTCACTGCATTTATTGCTAATGTGAACTAAAGAAAAATCATTTTTATTTACTCATATGAGTTTTCTTGCACAATGAATTCATATCATATTTCAAACTATTTGACTGATGTGCATTTTGAAAATGTAATTTTTAAAGATTTAAAAAAAAAGTTTTGTTTTTTTAGTTACAAAATAGCTTTTTGGAAATTTTATTCTTTTTTTAGTTAACTATAATTAATTTATTATAGTTTATAATATATATTATAACAATATAATCTAATATAAACAAAATGGTTTACAAAATTCACGCACAAATGTTGTGAAAATGTCATAATTTTTACTTTACATGTAATTTCATCTATTTTGTTATTTTCTGAGTGGCATCTCTGAATATAAATCAGAAATCAAATTTAAAGAAAAAAACAAATACAAGTTTTCTTTTCCATGGCTGAATGATAAATCTTATAAAGGGACAATATTTGAAATATTTTTATCTCTTCTTTTTGTCCTTTCATTCTTTCAAGACCTCAGAATATTCTTTTATCATTTCTTGTGTGTGGATCAGAGTTAGAAATTAGTGGTCATTAGTCGCCGAATACAACTAACTTATTGCATTTGACGACCACAAAATTATACCTAGTCGTCAAATTTGACACCTAATATTTTTTACATATTAATTTTTGTATAACAAATGCTCTTATTTCCACTTTAGAGTAAGTGGATCCCAATTAAAAGATTTCAATGCTGATAAGGACATTAATTTATGGTACTCTTATGTAACACATGATACAGACACAGGAGATCTGATTTTAAAAACTAAATATTATGATTTTAATTTTTCAATTTAAGTTTTGTATTCTTTGTATGTTTGTATTTTTATATTCATATTAGCTTCATAAAAACAATTAGGTTAAACATTTTTCTAGAATACATACATTTTAATTTAATTAGGTTTTATAGTTTCATAGAAAGCAAGTTTTTATTTTGTTTTAGTAACTAAGACAGAGATAAAGTATTTAATTTATACTCACATCACACACCCTGCCCTTAACACATAAAAATAGAAACAATATTATTATAACTAAGACAACAATAGAAAGTTATAAATGGTTTTAAACTAACATGGTTGAGAAAACATGACATAACATACAATCGCAACCATGAAATGTAGTTTGGCAGAAGAAAAAAAAATGTAATCGTCATTTGACGCCTCATTTAAAATTTTCAATATCTAACCCTGGTGTGGATCATTGTAAAGGTTAAAATTCTGATTTGTTAAATTGATGAATTATATTTTGATAGACAGTTGTAATGTAGAAATAGTATTTCCTTCATTAGGGAAATAGATATTTCTTTCCTGATTCTATCGTACTTTTCACTGAAAATCCACATTGAAATGAATTGAGAGTTTTCTTGTATTAGATACATGCATGTACACAAACAAAAAACACAGAAATCTTAATATAGTATTATTGATTAATTAATTTTAATAAGCAAATTGTTCATATGAATTGTGCCCTCGTTTTAGCTATGATCATATTAATAAATCAGTTTGACTGTGCTTTGTTTGTAAAAAAAGTAAGATTTTTAAAAATATATGTTTTAATGTATGATTTAGAACTTTGGTGATATGTTACTTAATGTTTAATGATCTACTGTTAATGTAAATCATAGGTTCCCAACGGGGGCGGTACCGCCCCCCAGTGGGCGTTGGAGCTTTACAGGGGGGCGGTAGCGAGTCTAGAGAAAATTGGGGGGCGTTAGGAGAATAAAGGGGGGCGGTGATGACATACTTACCTATTTAGTAAGTAATATAGGGAAAATAGTTGATCTCCTCTGGATTGCCCAGTCCGTGACTAAAACTTAAACTGCACTTTTAAACGGAATTTTATACAGACGAGCGTAGATCTGAGGAGAGGGGGGAATTGAATTTATTTTACTAATGTCAAAAAATCTAACAAAACACAAAGAATGGGTAAAATTGCGGAGAACAAAATTTTATTATATCAGGCTAAAAACATTGTTGTTGTAATTCTTTCATGAATTCATATATCACAGCGAAACACGAAAAATCGCAAATGACTCGCATTAAAAATCATTATGAATTCAAAAATTGTGGAGTACAAAGTTGACGATAATTGGCTGAATAAAAATTTTAAACAGAATTATTTTTTATTAATCTGTATTTCGGAAAATTCTGAAGTATGAGGATACATGACTGAACAGAGATTTTAAAACGAATTCTTGATATGAATCAGTTCAGGAAATTCGTTTATTCTTTGTGAAAGTGATGAAAATCATTATATTTATAAATTTGTTCAAAAGTAAATTTATTTAAACTTAAATAAGGAAAAATTTTATAGTTCAAAATATCGTAATCGATGAAGAAATGCCGGCAGTACAGTATTAAGTATTTGAAATATAGATCGATCTATATGTAGGTTGCATATCGTATGTTGCTTATCGTAGGTTGCGTAGATCTACGCAACCTACCCACCAATCGTTACCCTATGTGCTAAATTTATCAAAAAGGTTTTTTTAAATGAAATTATGAAGCTTTCTAGTCTACAAGAGCTTTTGAAAAAATGCGTGCTGATAGAAAAGAAAAAGATGCTTTTTATTTTTCAAAGATCGGAAAAGAAAATTTTAAAACAATCAACTACGTATATAAACTTTTTTCAGACGTCTTCTAAACAAGAAGATGACGCATTTCGAGCCCCATATAATATTATAGTGTTATATTGTTAATTGTTAAAGTTTCAAAACCTCACACAACCGGCGAGAAATTAATCTTGCCGCTAGTCAGAGAGAAAATAAAATCTGTTCTTCATCATAAGAAACCAGTGTTGAATTCAACACTGTAAAAATCCGTCGGATAACATCAGAAAAAATCCTGATTACTAATTCGGTACAAAGAGGAATAGATGGCTAAAGGCATTAAGATATCATTATGCTATTATTTAAAGACCTCCAAATTTTCCATTGAACTCGTTCTATTAAAGCATTACCAAATAATAAAAACTGATAAAAGAAGAAAACAAATGTCAAGAGTTATTTTTTTTTCTGAAAATGTGGAAATTGAAACAAAGAGCGAATCGATATTGAATACTACGAAGTTAGTCAAAGAGAAATAAATTCGTTTTCGCAGTATTCCCTCACTTGCTACTGGTGTCGCTCTAGCAACGACTGTACATCAGAAAAGTTTTGTGAACGCATTTCAAACAAGCAGTACTAAATATGCTTTCTGCACATTCCGCTACACATCATCAACATTTGGTTTCAAAAATTTGGAATGAACTCCTATATACGTCGCCTCCTTACATTATTAGAGCAGTCAATAAGAATAGAAGTAATTCATTAAATGACAGGATATTTAGCCAACTTTATAGTGAAAATCAATTCACAGCAAAGTAAAACAATTGTTTCACTTTTTAGTGCAGTTGCCACTATAATTTTGCGTCAAATTGTAAATGATAACATTTAATCGTTGGCTCACACAGAAGTTCATTGTCTCTGAAAAGGTATTTGTCTGAATCATTTTTCAATACATTTGATTCAGTATTACACTTAACTGAAAACAAAAATGTAAAAATATGGAAAGCCTGATTACATTTAAAAAAAAATTACATCGGACAGACATGTTTAGAATCTTTAATGAAATGAATTCAAACTTTCTAAATATTTATAATAAGACATAAGATGATTCCAAGATAATGAGTTGAATTTAATTAAAACAAAAAACCTCATAGCTGCTTCTGTGGGTAAACTTATTTTGTTCAAATGAAATCTAAGTAGAGGAGAATACAGCCACTTTCCACATAATTCGCAGTCTGTGAAAACAAAAAAATTTACTTATTTACTGTCAACCCTTGTATGTTCTTCATTAAATTTTCTTAGAACGATTCCAAGATTTTTATACAAAATATGCCGAGTATGTTTTTAGATCTTTTCCCAAATGGTACAGCAATATCACCATATTTGGAGGAAGAAATCGTGGCAAAATCACAGCAAATTAGAATTAAAAGTAAAATTCAGAATTGAATACCAAAAATTCTAATTTCAAAAGCCAATACAGTTCTCTAATTTGGATTGTGAGCGAGAGTACATAAAAATTTTAATTTCTTTTCCTTCATCAAATTTGGCTGAGAGTGCGTTCCGTGCAGCTGCTAATTTACTGTCGAAGAAAAGGAACAGACATTGTTGAACCGGATAATTTTTCATTGATGTTAAAGAAATTGGAATGCGACATGAACAAATTATTAAAACTCCATCAGCCACAACCATATCGTTATTTTTTTTTAAATTCTTATTGGTTTTGTGTTTATTTTTCAATTTTTAATAAACAATATTTTACTACACATGATGATTGTTTTAATTAATTTCTACTTTATGATTTTTAATAGATAGATAAACTATAGGTAATATGCAACAATACTTTAACATTATGTATAATTAATTATTATGGGAGAGGGGGCGTTGACATTTTTTTCTCTTGTAAATGGGGCGGTGGTCCAGAAAAGGTTGGTAACCTATGATGTAAATGGAAAAAGTTCCATACCCTAAATATTATGATTAGTTCTAGTTGCTGTGACTGGCGAAGCAATCCAAAATTGTGCAAGGCAATTTTATCATTTTAGTAAATTTTTCAAGATGGCGAAAATTTTTTTTTTAAATTTTTATAAATGTATATTTTTATGCTATAAACATTTTATATCTGTTTTTTTTTATATACTATATCCATAGATATACATATGTAAATACAGTTTCTATGTATATTGTTATGTATGTAAATTAAAACATAATATTGATTTGTAACCATTAATGTTATATATTAGTTAAAACATGCACAAAAAATGTATTTCCATTATTTTGCATCTACAGGAAAATATTGCTTTAAAAAAATCCGGAAAGTTGTAAATATGAAGCAATTATAAAAAATAGATGTGCAAAATTATTACTTTTTCACTAGTAGCATTCAAGTAGTAATTAATTTTTTTTGAAAAAACACATGAAAGTATTTATTGCCAAAAAAAAAGGGGGGGGGAATGATAGGGAACTTTTCCCATTCAAGCTTTAGTGATAGATATTGTTGCAGCGTATATAGGGTTCTTTCGATCTTATGGTTAGACAACTTCAAACTCTTTTCTCTTAGAAAAGTACAAAATAATTTATTTACAGATCTTCAGAACAACAGTGTCTTCGAAACTCACAAATATTACAAGATATTCTAAAATAACTGTTTAAATCTATCGAACAAATACAAATATAGGTCGCAGAGACTCTTTATACAATGTCTCAACACTATATCACATTCAAAACAACGTAGATAAAACTCAATACATCAAGCAAACTTGCTTGGACAATCTCTAGTAGCTCACTCAATGACTGACTGGTAAATAATAACAACAACAGCTCGTATCGCTCTCCTTATATATAGTCTCGTAGCATGTGCTAGAAATTTCTAGAATCTACTCGAAAAATGCACGGAATAACAAACAATGTATCAGTATATCTAAAGGGGGGTTACCATTAAGAGGGAAGGGTTACCATCGCCAACAATCGCCAAGTTTGTCGCCAATTTGGCGATATATCGCCAAATTTGGCGACCAAAATTAGTCGCCAAAAGTGACGCCAACTTGGCGATATCTTCATTATTTCGCCAATCTGCCGTAGACATACACTGAAAATAATGGACAAGTTTGCTTGATAACAGAGACAATGTAACAAAAACTAATATTAGTAAAGAAATGGAGCTTAATAAGATTATTTACATTATTTTACAATACAAACACTAACTATTTACAAAATTCGTAACACTACCCCCTCCTCAAAGACTGCACGTCCCGGGCAGTGCAATCCTTGAGTTAGAGGAAAACACTTAAAATAAATAAACAAATAAATAAATAAATAATAACAATAATAATAAAATTTACATAAATAAGAACTAATTACTATTTACATATTTACAAAAAGTGACTTTCATGACCATGGTCTGAAATTCCAGTTTTGAATTTTTAATCACTTTGGCCAAAATAAGGGGCTAGCCGGTTATAATGTACGACCTTGGGTTTGGTGTGTGGCGATTTTCGTATGCGTACGACGACGTCATTCAGCCTGTTGACGACTGTGTAAGGACCGTCCCAGTTTCTTTGTAGTTTTGGCGACAGTCCCTTACGACGTATCGGATTCCACAACCAAACTTTGTCACCTTCGTTGAACTCATGTCCAGTTGCCTTTGTGTCGTACCGTGTCTTCATCTTTTCTGATGCCAGTCCAATTCGGTTCCTCGCTAGACAATGAATCTCCTCAATCCGCGCCTGGAGTTTATCGACATATTCCTCAGGCGATGAAGGAGCATCAGGAGGACGGCCAAACAAAAGATCAGCAGGCAGACGAAGATCACGACCAAAGAGCATTTGAGAAGGGGAGTAACCAGTGGCCTCATGAGTGGCACTCCTGTAGGCAAGCAGGAAAAGCGGTAATTTCTTGTCCCAGTCCTGTTGGTCTCTAGACACCAGGAGAGAGAGGCTATTTAAGATTGTACGATTGAACCGCTCCACCATGCCGTCCGATTGCGGATGTAGAGGTGTAGTTCGAGTTTTGTCCATGCCGAGTAGTCCACACATTTCCTTAAACACAGCCGAATCAAAGTTTCTTCCTTGATCGGAATGGATCTGAAGAGGAACTCCGTATCTGGAAACCCAGTGTTGAATCAGTATGTCTGCTACGGTTACCGCCTCTTGATTAGGAATGGCATATGCTTCAGGCCACTTAGTGAAGTAGTCCATGACAACGAGGATGTACTTATTGCCATCAGATGTTCTAGGAAGTGGACCCAGGATGTCTAAAGCAATTCGTTCGAAAGGAGCTCCTACATTATAACGTTGCAATCGTCCACGGGTGCGCCTCTTTGGACCTTTACGTGCTGCACAGGTGTCACAAGTTCGACACCACTTCTCCACGTCACTGCGAACATTATTCCAGTAGAAACGCTCTCGAACCTTTTGCAGGGTCTTCATTACACCAAAATGACCTCCTGTGGGACTACCATGCAGTTCTTGAAGGACCATAGAAATTCTAGACTTAGGGAGTAGTAGTTGCCATCTACATGTCTTTCCATCGTCAGACTCCCATTTTCGGTACAAGATGCCGTTCTTCAAGTGTAAGGAATCCCAGAGAGCCCAATAACGTTTAGTCGTAGGATGGTAATGGGCCATGTCTTGCCAGCTGGGCTTCCTGTTGGACTCCTCTTTCAGCTCTAGAATTGACTTAATTTCAGGATCAGCAAGTTGATCTTTACGCAGGCTCTCGTCACTCCACGGATCTTGCGATGATGTAGACCCAGTTGTAACTTGTCTTACTATAGGACCTTTGACATTAAATTTCTTCTCAGCCCGGTCGCAGTATCTACAATTCTCTGAGCAGGGTCTTCTTGAGAGAGCATCTGCATTTCCATGTGATGAGCCTTTTCGATGGCGTATCTCCATATCGTACTTTTGAAGCTTTTGTATCCACCTGGCTATCTGGCCTTCAGGGTTCTTAAAATTCAATAGCCAAGTTAGAGAAGCATGATCAGTTCGGATCAGGAACTTTCGACCGTAAAGATAGTGATGAAAGTGGTCTATGGCTTTCACTACAGCAAGAAGCTCTTTTCTTGTTACGCAGTAGTTTCGCTCGGCCTTTGACAAGCACTTGCTGAAATAGGCGATAACACGCTCCTGGCCGTCGATTTCCTGGGACAGTACAGCGCCAATGCTTTCGTTGCTTGCATCCGTATCAAGTATAAACTGTTTATCGATTTGAGGATACGACAGAATTGGAGTGGATGTCAAGGCCTCCTTAAGCTTTTCGAAAGCAGCGTCACATTCCTGTGTCCACATAAATTTTTGATTGGCTTCTGTTAATTTATGAAGTGGTCTTGCAATCATCGAGAAGCCTTTGACGAATTTTCTGTAATAGGTGCATAATCCTAGAAAACTTCGAAGCTGGTGAACATCTGCTGGACGATTCCAATTTTTCACGGCCGATATCTTCTCCGGATCAGTCCTAACTCCTTCCGCCGAAATGATGTGTCCAAGGTAGGCGACTTCATTACGAAACAAACTGCACTTCGAAGGGCTTAACTTCAAATTAGCTTCCTTTAATTTTTGTAGCACCCGCCTGAGGTTATTCAGATGTTCATCAAAAGATTTTCCTATGATTATGATATCGTCTAAATAAACAAGACATGCCTCATATGACAGTCCCCGAAGAACCGTTTCCATAAGGCGTTCAAAAGTTGCAGGTGCGTTACATAGACCAAAAGGCATTACCTTGAATTGCCATAATCCTTGTCCCGTTGTAAAGGCAGTCTTCTCGCGGTCGTCGGGATGGATCTCTACCTGCCAGTAACCACTCTTCAGATCCAGAGTCGAGAACCAAGTGTTGCCCGCAAGTGTGTCGAGAGTGTCGTCGATCCTTGGTAGAGGGTAACTATCCTTTTTAGTGACGTCATTCAGTCGGCGGTAGTCTACACAAAATCTTGTTGAACCATCCTTCTTTCTTACTAATACAATGGGAGACGCCCATGGACTTGTCGATGGTTCGATGATGTCATTTTCTTCCATATCTTTAATTAAATTCTGCACCTCTTCTTGCTTGGCAAAAGGTAATCGTCTAGGGTGCTGTTTAATAGGAGAGTGATCTCCCGTGTCAATTCGGTGTTGTGCCATTTTAGTTCGTCCAAAGTCTTCAGATGTTTGGGAAAATAAACTTTGGAATTCTCTAATTAAACTTTCAGCAGCATCTCTCTGGTTTGGATCTAAGTCCGTATTTTGTAACAAATCCTTGACTAAATTATCTGAAGATTTCTGAGAGTGATTGGAATTTTGACTTATGCACGTCACAGGAGCACATGATGCTATCACCTCTCCTTTCTTGATAGTCCTCGTCTTATCACTGATGTTAGCAATTCTGACTGGAATGGTCTTTTTCGAGAGGTCTACTACAGAAGAAGCCACCAATACTCCTGCTTGTGTACTATTGTCTACTGGATAATCTATATGGCCAAATCGGTAATTAGTTTCATTTTTAATTTCAGCTGGAACTAAAAATTCTGTTCTTGGATCTAGATTGATGTCTTCTTTGGCTATTACTGTTTGTTTACATTCAATTTCATTATTTAATCCAAAAAGACTTATTTCTTCAAATTTTGAGAGCATTTTGTTATTTTTGAAATCAAGCTTGAAGTCAAACTTCTTCAGAAAATCTAGCCCGATTAAGCAAGGATCTGTTATGTCAGCCACATATGCCGTATGGTAATATTTCGTTCCTCCAAAGTTGATGGTTAAATTTGCCTTTCCATATATGCCTATCTTGTCGCCCGTCACAGTTTGCAGGGTAACGCTTGGTGGAGTCCAGATGAGTTTACATTTCAATTTTCGAGCCAAATCTTCTCTTATTATTGTCACATTGGCTCCTGTATCGACAATCATACGGCACTGAATTCCGTTAATAAGGCCTATCACATATAATTCGTTATCACCGCCGCTCATTTTTGATATCTGGAGGATCTTCAGGTGGGGCTTTTCATTCTCTGGCAACCTCCGCCCCGCGAGACGGCCAAAATTTAGTTTCCCTGCTGACTGTTTGAATTTATCTCACGTTCGTGGATTTTGGGGCAATTTCTTCGGAGATGTCCTGTATCACCGCATCCCCAGCACGTGAGATTCTGTCTTCTTGCGCTTGTTCTTCCATATTTTAAAGCTTCAATCTCTTGATTTAATTTCCTAATTTCTTTCAAGAAGTCGATCTCAGTGTCTGAGCTTCTGTTCACCGTTGCCCCTCGGACTGAATGACGATCTCTTCGGCTGGCTTGTGTAGCTGCTTCCAACTTTAAGGCATATAGTAGTGCAGCCTTTAAATCCTGTACATCTGCCATTCGTACCGCTCTCTGCACTTCTGGATCTTTTATTCCGTCTACAAAATATTGCAGCGAGAGCATTTCCCGTACATTTGTTGGACAGTCAATGAATGCTAAATTTGCAAGCCGTTCAATTTCCGAGGCAAACTCTTGAAGGGTTTCACTCGATTTTTGATGGCGGCTCTTCATTTGTATTCTCGTATAATCCTTGAAGAATTTTTCGCCGAATCTCATTTCAAGTGCACAACTTAGAGTCTCAAAATTGAGTTGCGTCATATCGGGCAATGTTTGCAGCACGTCGGCGGCTTCTCCTCTTAAAGATGCTGCCAGTTGACAAGCTTTCACCTCGTCACTCCATTTGTTCGCTTCAGCTACAATAGTGAATTGGGTCTTGTAAACTTGCCAGGAACTCTTTCCATCGTATGTCGACAGCTTAATGTGCACGGGAGAAGCAGGCGGATTCCTAAATTCTTCATAATTACCACTAGACGCTGAAAGTTTCTTCTCAAGATCTTGTACTTTTTTATTTAGCTTTTCATCTACTTCACCTAGTATTTTCTCTTCAACGTTACTGATTTTCTCTTCAACGTTACTGATTTTCTCTTCAAAGTTACAAACTTCATTCTGAATTTTCTCTTCTACTTCCGCCATTTTGTCTTCTACCGAGCCTATTCTTCTCTCTACCGACGAGAACTTTTCTTCTAAAGTTTTCTTCATTTCTTCTTGGCCTTTATTAATCTTTTCAGTCAAATCTTCTTGGCATTTGTCAATTTTATTTGTCAACTGTTCCATTCTTTCTTCGTTTTTATTCATTTTTTTCGCCAACTCTTCTTGGCCTTTATTCATCTTTTCCGCCAACTCTTCTTGGCCTTTATTCATCTTTTCCGCCAACTCTTCTTGGCCTTTATTCATTTTTTCTGCCAACTCTTCTTGGCCTTTATCAATTTTATTTGTCAACTGTTCCATTCTTTCTTCGTTTTTATTCATTTTTTCCGCCAACTCTTCTTGGCCTTTATTCATCTTTACCGCCAACTCTTCTTGGCCTTTCGTCAATTCTGCCTTTATTCCATTAATAGCTTCTAACAGTTCTTTCAGTTGACCGTCCATTGTTCTTGTTTTCGCCATAAGATCCCACTTCTGACACCAAATGTTGCAGCGTATATAGGGTTCTTTCGATCTTATGGTTAGACAACTTCAAACTCTTTTCTCTTAGAAAAGTACAAAATAATTTATTTACAGATCTTCAGAACAACAGTGTCTTCGGAACTCACAAATATTACAAGATATTCTAAAATAACTGTTTAAATCTATCGAACAAATACAAATATAGGTCGCAGAGAATCTTTATACAATGTCTCAACACTATATCACATTCAAAACAACGTAGATAAAACTCAATACATCAAGCAAACTTGCTTGGACAATCTCTAGTAGCTCACTCAATGACTGACTGGTAAATAATAACAACAACAGCTCGTATCGCTCTCCTTATATATAGTCTCGTAGCATGTGCTAGAAATTTCTAGAATCTACTCGAAAAATGCACGGAATAACAAACAATGTATCAGTATATCTAAAGGGGGGTTACCATTAAGAGGGAAGGGTTACCATCGCCAACAATCGCCAAGTTTGTCGCCAATTTGGCGATATATCGCCAAATTTGGCGACCAAAATTAGTCGCCAAAAGTGACGCCAACTTGGCGATATCTTCATTATTTCGCCAATCTGCCGTAGACATACACTGAAAATAATGGACAAGTTTGCTTGATAACAGAGACAATGTAACAAAAACTAATATTAGTAAAGAAATGGAGCTTAATAAGATTATTTACATTATTTTACAATACAAACACTAACTATTTACAAAATTCGTAACACTATTAATGTGAAATGAATTCTTTTTAGAATTGATCTATAAAACAAGATTTTTTTTTTTTAAATTTATTTATGGGTTAATGATTTTGTTTTTTCTAAGGAAGAGAAGTGGTATCTCAATTTTGTGGGGGAAGAGAGTGTTTTTAAGAAGTTTATAAAATTAAGTGGAAAAATTAATAACAAATGATCAAATTAGTCCTTGAATGCAAACTAAACATTTTTTTTTTTTCTGAAAAAGTATATATGCCAATATGCAAGAAAGTATGTTGCCTATATGCAGGAGAATTGTTATTAACGATTTAGAAAATGGTTGTTGTTCTCGGTTGAGAATAGATATATCTGAATCTTTGTGATGTCTGCATTTTTGGAATACTTTTGTTGCTGCAATGACAAAAAAAGTATTAAAAACTCCTCCCCCCCCCCCAAAAAAAATAATAATAACTTAGAAACAAATTGAGATACGATTTCAAATAAATTGCATTTAAAAGTACATTTTTCCCCCTATACGACTGTGCAAGAATTGAAAATGTGCGATGTTTAGAAGTTTAAAAATTTGTAGAACCGAAAATTGTAAAACTGAAATTTCATTTGAAATTTTAAAGTGATTTCATTTGCAGAAGGACGTGTGCATTACACAATACTTTTGTTGCTGCAATGACAAAAAAAAAAGTATTAAAAACTCCCCCCCCCCCCCCATTATATAATACAGTAGACTCTCTCAAATTTTTCCACTCTATAAAATCTGCATTGGAAAACAAGGAAATACAAGTTATGGGGATAAAGCTGAAAAACCAGACATATCTCCAGAGATATTTGCAATTCTAGAAGAGCAACATTTGAAAAAGATAGAAGTTTCTTCCTGAGATGCTCTCAAATGTGAAACAATAGAACAATCAAAATCTGAAAGATGCCGACAAGAAAAGAGACTCCGAATACCATCATCGTTGTTTCACGCAGTGATTCATAGAAGATTAACAACCCCTTCTGAAAAATTAGTAAAAAAGCTAATTTATGGGCAAGATTTAGAAACAGAAGCATTAAAATATGGCATAGAAAATGGAAAAAAATGCTATCGAACTATATGCAAAGATGAACCCGAACACAAAAGTATCCTGTTCCGGGCTTTTTATCGATGAAAATTATCCCTTTTTGTGCTCTAGTCCTAATGCATTAGTCGGAAAAGAAGGATTGTTAGATGTGAAATGTCCATACACACTGAAGTTCTCGAATGATTTGGAATTTGATTTGTGACAGAAGAATACATGCGGAATAAAGCTTACTTAGACAGCAACTCTAAAGCTGTCAAAAACTCATCGCTATTTTTATCAAATCCAAGGGCAGCTAGACATTACAAAAAGAAAATGGTGTGATTTACTTATATGGAGCCAGAAAGGTCATATTATATTGAGAATGGACGAGGACACTGAATTTTGGCACCGACTCGCGCCAAAACTGGAACGTTTTTATATGGATTGTGTCGTTCCTGAATAGTAGATCCAAGACTTTTACGAAACATGCCCCTTAGAGAGCCACAGTGGATCACTGATGCAATCTTTGTAAAAAGAAACAAACAACTACTTCTTAAAAAATATATATATACAGGGTGTCCCCTCTCAACGGTGGCCAATGGCTAATTTCTAAACCGTTGGTCATAGACATATAGTTCCAATTGCAAAAATGCTTTAAAAAAGGCAAAGAATTGTTTTTTAAGCGATTTTGGTCAAAAAAATGTTTTACTAAAAAATTACGAAAATTAAATTTTTATACGGTCCCCCGGTCCTATAAGTGATATTTAGTAAAATTTTTTCAACACTCTAGCAAGTAATACAGAAAAGGTCCCATTCATGCAACATTAAAATTGACCGAGTTATGAAACTTTAAATTTCATGACTTAAACCACTTTTCTATAGCTGAAAACGGATGAGTTCAAGTGAGCTTTAAGGGAACGTACACTAAGTGCTTAAAGTATTATAAAGGGAGTCGATTTCCAACGCTGTTCAAAGGCTACTTCCTAAACTATTTGTCACAGACATATAGTTCCAATTACAAAATGTTTTAAATGAGCGATTTAACTGAAGGCGCTGTCACCGTATAAGTTTTACGGTAGTGTTAATTATAATTAATTAACTTCTAGATTGGTTATTAAAATAAATGAAGACATGAATTTCAAAATTCTCTTTATCGAAAAAATCAAATTTTGGGAAATAGCGAAAAAACTTTAAATGCATCTATTGGTTTTCATTATAAAGTTTGAGATTGCATTGTTACAATAGTGGAGGTTTGTATAGACTGATAGAGAAATAAAAAAGTGGTAAGTCGAGTTTTGAAATTCATATCCTCAATTGTATTTTTACGTATGTTTTATTTTGTAAGCAAATGAAGCTGATTCTTTTCGTGATTTTATTTTAAAAAGGTATGTTATTTTGATAAGCTTTTATTTTATTCATAGTTTTCGTATGTAAATTTTCCTAGTTCAAAACTTATATTCAAATTTTAACTCACTTCCAAATATCTGATTGAGGTTCAATTCCCATACTTATTTAAACCCGATGACAATGTAATATTAATACGATTTTAGGTGCGTTGCATTTATTTATTTTATAAAACTACATCAAATTCTATTAGGTTGAGTAATCTAATAGAGCTTTAAATATGTATAATTTTGTAACGATTTGTGACTGTTGCTTTTCATAGTTTGATTTAACAAAATTTCTGTTATTTTTTTCTTATATTTTTAGCACAAATTGCATATTTTACTTTAACATGTAAATGCCAACAAAAATTCAGAAACAACATTGTAATTTTTTTTTTTTTTTACTCTCAATGTTTAAAGTTAAATTTTCTATCTGGTGTTTATTTTTATTTCCAGTAAATTTGTGACTGACCCCTATTTTGCAGCAAAAAATATGCTTCAACTTTGAACAGCTATAACTCGGTCAATTTTGATCGCAAAGGAATGGGACTTTTTTTGTCTTACTTGTTAGAGTAGTTGCAAAAATTTTCTAAATATCACTTATAGGACCGGGGGACAGTATAAAAATTTAATTTTCGTAATTTTTTAGTAAAATTTTTTTTGACCTAAATCGCTTAAAAAATAATTCTTTACCCTTTTTAAAGCATTTTTGCAATTGGAACTATATGTCTATGATCAGCGGTTTAGAAATTAGCCACTGGCCACCGTTGAGAGGGGACACCCTGTATATCTGAATAAAATTCATGAATTTATGAGAGGGTTTTGAAATCCCATATTCAAAATTATTATTAAGGATAGAGTGTAACAATATCTGCAGATTTAATATAAGATACAAATACTATTCTCTTTTCGAGTATTCAAAATTTCTCTCAAATACTGGAATTAAGTTGGTCTGAAAATAGACATCTAGGGACAGCGGCGTAGCTAGGATGGGTGACACCCGGGGCGGATGTAAATGGTGTCACCCCCTAGCCATCATGGTCTCAGCCCCCCTCTTCTTCAAATCCATCATATTTTTTCAATCACAATTCTACGTTATTATAACAAGTGACCATACCATTCCTTATTTATCTTTTGTCCTCCTGCATATAAAACTTTAAAAAAAAAAAAAAAAAAAAAAAAAAAGTGCGGTTTATCACTCAATCCACAGTCCGCATAAGTCAATGTGGTGTTTATATGTAAAGAAAATTCTTTCTTTTAAAATTTGCTTTAGCTACCTACTCATTGGACAGGTAGGTTTTTAGCTCACAGGCTATCATAGCCTGGGAGCTCATGTGCCCGTTCGTGCGTAACGCGATAACTCGTGATAAAAATATCCGATCCACTTGAAATTTTGTATGTAGGTATATCCTGATAAGGCGCTTCCCTGATTAGTTTTTGGAGTTCATTCGATATGTATAAGAGGGGGAACGGGGGGCTCATGCTCCTCCCCTTAGTTGATATAAATGGGATTTTCATGCAGAATTAAGTTTTCGCTCAAAATTTAGATTAAGATCATTCTGATGAGGCGATTCCGTGACTGTTATTAGGTGTTCATTGAATAAGTATAAATAGGGGGAACTAGGGTTCTAATGCCCCCTCCTTAATTTATATAAATGGGTTTTTCAAGCAGAATTTTCAGATTTCGTTCAAATCTCTGAATAGTTTTGGAAGTTTAATGGTTAAGTATAAAAGAGGGGATAACTCCTTTTAAATTATATAAATGCTAAATGGGTTTTTATTAAGAATTATCTCATTTGCTCTGAATTTTGGATATAGATTTTTTATATGATAAAGCATGTCTTTGATAGTATAGGAGGTTCAATGATTAAGTATAAAAAAGAGGAAAGGGGAGAGCTGTTTCCCCTTCTTAATTTTTTTTTCGAACGGAATTAACCCTTGAAAATATAAGGCTTTAATGTACAATTAGTATTTGTAGCCTGTGAGCTCAATGCCATCAGTTTAACTGGGCAGTATTCTTTATTTTTCCCTGGTGCATGTCTTATTTAGGTACACCATTCTGTATAAAATTCCACATTCTTAAAGAAAAGAAAACTAACTCTATTGCGTTATGTGCTAAAAATTTCATTTTATTTCAGAATTTCCCCCCCCCCCCAAAAAAAAAAAAAATCTTATAAGATTATATGTATATATTTGCAAATAAAGATTGGGTGTCACCCCTTAGAGGGTGACACCCGGGGCGGACCGCCCCCCTTTAGCTACGCCACTGTCTAGGGATTAAAAAAAAAAAAGAATTCACAGTGTTTATAATTTTTGTGTTATTTTACTCTGTATAATTCTGCATAATAGATGAGCTGAATAAGAAAAGTATAGTATATATTTATTGTTTAAAAAATTGGATTTCTTATCAAAATGATTAAAACTTTGCTCCATCTCAAAATGTTTGAACAGAAAGTTTCAAAAATATGTTCTTTTTTGTTTGCATTAAATTAGACATTCCATTATAAAAAAAATCATCATATTTATAATTTTTACATTGTTTTGCTATATGTCTGCATATTTGACAGATGAGATAAAACATGTATAGTATGCATTCATTGTCTAAAAAATAATTAGTTTAATTATTACATATGGTATTACAAAAGAAAATAATCTTTTCATGATGTTATAACATTTTACCAAGTTTATTAATGTCAATCCAAGTTCAAAGTTCAGCTTAAAAAAAAAAAATCCTGTATTTGTGAGTAAATACGTGGTTTGCGATTCCATATTTTATGACAATTTTTCATCCTCTCGGTGCCACAATTACCTCTGAATTTGTCGGCCGAATTCGATAACAACCTGTATATACATATATATATATACCTGCATATTTGACGGGCGGGATAAAAAGAAATGTTTCATTGTTAAAAAACATACTTAGTTTATAATTATGTATTTATTGCAAAAAATAGTTAAAACTTTATTCTATATCAAAATGTTTGAGCAAAGAAGGGAAACATATAATTGAAATATTTAGTACTTGAGTTTGGATTAAACGTCCTAATTTAGGAAAAAATCTCACATAATACATGTGCTGGATAAAAAATGTATATATTTATACATTAAATGTATATATTAATACAGTACAGTAGACTCCCTAAAATCCGCACACAATTTAGAATATAAACAATGAAAAATTCAGTTCAGATATAGATACAATATTTGACTTTTTTTAATTTTATGACAATTCCATGTATGTTTTAATTTATAATGTTTATTAATATATTACTAAAATCATGTTTTTTCATGAAGGAAGAATAAATTTATTTCTGAAAAAAATTAAGATATTGCTAATATCATTGGTAATCACAATCTTCTTATCAAATATATTTATGTATTCAGGGATATGTTTAGCAAAATTTTAGGTTTTTTAAAGGACCCTTGACAAAATTATTCATCTCTTATATAGACTTTTTGTGGAATTTTTTTACCTTCAAATTGAACTTTTGACAAATTTAATCATTTTAAAATAAAATCCGATCTTTAAATAAACAGTTGAACTCATAAAGAACATATTGCTTAACTTTTTCATATATGAAGATTATTTTTTTTTATGATTTAAAAAAATCATAAAAATAGAAAAAATATCATGCAATGAAGCGTTGAAGCCAATGTTATCAGTAACAGTAATTTTTGGTTATGTTGCATTATATACAATGCTGTAATACAAAATGTTAATTTTATTATTTTAATCTCGTTTTCTTGCAACATGCAAACAACTATAAAAATCTGTGTCATTAGAATTTCATAGATAAATCTGTGTCATAGATTTATTTTCATGAACAAGACCCTCATTAAAAGTAACTTTTCTTCCTGTATCAGATTCAATATTGGATGAGTGCTTTAAAGAAATCATACCACTTATAATTTTTTTTATCTGTGAGATACTGAGTGACTAGTTTGCTTCAGGGCCTGAGCAAACTGCAGCAATGTTCTGGTTTGTGAAATTATTACCAAATATTGTTCTGGTTTGCGAAATTTTAAAAAATATATAAATACAGTTTTATGTATATAGCTTATTGTGCTTTTTGTTAATGTACAATATAATAGTGAAAAATTATCGATTTTAATAAATATCATGATTGAGATTAACTTGTTTTTATTTTGATTATTTGACAGAAACAGAAATTTAGGATGAAAATTAAAATTGGCATAGTATTTAAATAATAATATTGAAATATTAATTGTTACTACTTTTTGAAACATTAAGATGTACATAATACAAGGAAGATTTTGTATTGGCACATCCAACTAGTTTAAATTGTTTTTTCATGGTTAAATGTAAATTTTCTATCATTCAAAAAAATTTTTAGTCAACAATGATTTAGCATTTTGGTTTGTGAATTTCTCCATTTCGACCCTGAGTAACATATAATATTTCGAGTTGGACATAAGAAAACTTAGAAGTTCCAAAGTAGTTCTCTCCAATACCAGTGCACTTTTTGAAGCATTTTTTTTTTTTTACAAATTTATATGTTCTCATCTATTCTTTGTAATCAGAGACTATGCTTTTATAATCTCATCTGCAGAATAAAAACAATGCCCATGTATTTTCTTTTCTTTTCTTTTCTTTTTTTTTTTTTTTTTTTTTTTTTCTGTATAGGGAAAAAAAAAAAAAATTAAAATTACACAGTGAGATTTAAAAAAAAAAAAATGCTGGAATTTTCTATTTGTTTAAAAAAGTTTGATGGGTCAATCTTGTTCATGATTAGATGCATTATTATAGTTAGGTATGAGTCCTATAAAGTTCATTTTTTGATGGCTCTCTGGAAGACATTTAATGGATGGTGGATTTGCCGCCTATCTGTGTAATCTAACTTACATAAAATACTCAGATTGTTATCTAATTGGTATGCAGTGAAACCTCTCTGAAAAACTATCTCTCATAAAGACTTTATTTACAGTCGATAATTTTTTACTATGGTCTCAATGTTAATTTTCCTCCATTAAAGACCACTATTTCCAGTCTCCCTCCCCGAAAGACCATTTTACAGTCTGTCTAAGCATATAATTACTCTCCCTTGCATGGGGAACTTTCGAAATTCCATTTCTCTCCGGAAATCATGCTCAGCTAAGTATTTTAATTTATTTTCCTTTAAAACCGTGATATGTTTGTTACAGTCATGTTCTTTGAGAAATGGCCAAATTTAAGTAATGAAACTTATAAATGAAATGATATTTAATTATAAATTCATTTTACAATAATGTGTGCTTTAAGTAATAAATTAATTTAGAAGCAAGGCTTAACGTCCCCTTATAAAGAAACTGTTTTAAACTAAATAGTCTTGAAATTTGTGTAAAAATTGTGCATTTTAAAAAACTTTTTTTTTTTTTTTTTTTTTTTGTCAGTTTTAAAATTTATAACAAAAAGTTATTTTTTAAACGTCTATGTTAATTTAATATAAAATAACAATGTATGTTTTCTTGTATTTTTTATCGATTTCTGTTAAAAAAATTATTTTTATGTTGTTTAAGTCACCATCTTGAATGACATGCTTTCGCATAGTGTATCAGTGTATCTTATAAGGTTGCAACTCAAAGAGACAAAATGAAAAAAACGTGCCAGTTAGATGATTTTTGAAACTATGCTAACAAGTGAGCGCATCTAAAAGTGCACCAAAAAAGTTACTGAATTACATTAATTTCTATACTTCCATCTCATTCCAGGTTTAAGAGAAAGACACAATTTCTTTCCCTTGGATCTAGTGAATCAATAACCTCTTGTATGCATTTAAAAGAGGAACTGATTCAGCTATCAAACACAGCTAAGGATGATTATGAATGACCCTAAATCACATGAGTATGAGCAGGGGCCTCGCTAAGGGGGGGATGGGGGGGAGCCTCCCCCCAAACATTCGTGAATGTTGTTACACTTGGAAAATTCACACACTTAGTTGGCAAATTTTCTTTAAAATTTTAATAAAAACTATAATATA
Organism: Maratus speculifer; assembly: GCA_964019185.1. Lineage (NCBI taxonomy): Eukaryota > Metazoa > Arthropoda > Arachnida > Araneae > Salticidae > Maratus > Maratus speculifer. Next base: position 422,933,141 of record OZ025289.1, on the reverse strand, counting down.
TTTTCAATTTTTGATAGAATTGGCAAAAATTACAAAACTAATTGGGAATATTATTAACCTTTTAACAAATAGGGGCTATATTACATTTTCTAATTGTGGTAAGTTGGCAAAATTGTAAAATGAGTTGGCAAATACTGAAATTTGACTTGGCAATTTTAGGTCCTCTCCCCCCTCAATAAAAAGTCTTAGCGATGGTCCTGAGTATGAGGATGCTCTTGAGTGTTACGATGATTTATCTGAAGACTGGGAAAATCGTATTTTAGAACATTTCAACTATAGGTGCAGATTCCCAAAATTTTCAAGGAGCCAGTGGCTCCTAAACGCAAATATTCCAGTCACCACGAAGATCTAATTTCTAAGGAAAATTAAGAAAACAACGCGAATTTCGTTAAAAGATTGCAAAAGAAAAGCTAATTTTATCAAAGGATCGCAAAAAACACTGACTTTTGTCAAAGAATCATTAAAAAAGCAATTTTTTTAAAAATGATCGTGGAAAAAACAAGATTTTGGTTAGAGGATCGTTAAAAAACACGCGATTTTCATCAGATGATCAAGAAAAAAAAAGTATTTTCATCAGAAAACTGGAAAAACACAATTTTTGTCAAATGATCACGAGAAAAAACGCAAAATTCGCAGAAGGATGGCAACTTAAAAGCCGAAAATCAGGTGCCAAATCATAAAATTTAGTTGCACCTATAATTTCAACAAAAGTTGAATTTACTATTTTTATATTTAAAAAAAGGATTTGCAATCATTTATAAAATTGAATTTTACTACAATCGGGATTTTTTATAATATATTTTAGGAACTTATTCTAATTCAGACAATGAGCTTCCTCCATTTTAAATTTTTATTTCATGTCAAGAAATATTTGTTGAAATTAATAGATTGGTAGAAAAATGATACCTGCTAGAGATGATATTAAAATAAATAATTTGTTTAAAGAGATCAAAGAATATTTAGAAACAAAAATTTTTAATGTGAAATTGTTAAAATCAAAGCGAACTACAGTTATTCTTTCTTTAACCTTCCGTCTACCAGACGGGTCCATTGGACCCGACAGCAATATTTCTGGTGTCAATGGTAAAATGAGAAATTGTCGATTGACACCGGAATTTATAAAGGACTTGTCTAGATATTACGAATTCCTTAATTTAAGCTTTCATTGTAAAAGCAATATTACTGGTGCCATTTGCAAGTTTGGAATTAAAATTATGTGTTGCCGTAGATAAATGGGTGTTTTGTCTGGTAGACGGAAGGTTAAAGTCATATTGACATAAAATATAAACTATATTCAATAAGGTTTTTTTTTTTTTTTTTGATTTATTCATCATCTCTATTCAAAGACCACCTATCTCTCTAAGAGACTGATTTTTTATGGTCTGAAAAAAGAGGTTTCAGTTAGTGATGGGCGATAACGAGAAGTTTTTCTCGATTGTATGAACATCTCGATAACTTTCGATTGTGTAAAATTTTTCTCGATGACTCCAGTTTGCGATTGCTTCTATACCATACAGGATTAAATTTTACCAAGAGTCTACTACAGGTGAATGAGTCAGTGTTAATAAAGACACGACTGATTCACTCGCTAGTGAGCCCCTCCTTTCATTGGTGTCTCTAATTTATACACAATCTTGTAATATTAAATCTCGAACTGGATCCTCGCTGTATACGGCATCATGTACCAAACGTGGTGTGCACGCACAGCAAAATCTTGTAAACAACAACAACAAAAAAAAAAAAATCTCGAACGAAAAACCAAACGTAATCTCGAATCGAACATTAAATTTTGAAAACTGCTCCCCCCCCCAAGGTAACGCAGTGTGTGTGTGTGGGGGGGGGGGAATATATAAGATCGATCATATGCCAAACAACAACTTCCTGCTTTTCTAAATTCCATATATATTATAAATATTATTTCCTACAAACTCCGTAAAACATATTACATCAAAAAATTAAAAATGCCTCCCTGCCCCCCCCCCTTCCCCCCCAAAAAAAACATGCTATGGGGAAAACCGTAAAACTGCAAAAAGAGCGGCGAAGAAAAGTTAGCTATGCTATAATTTTTCTCCCCGCTGTAGCTCCCATAGAAGCAAAGTTATAGCCTTTTAAAAATGAAGTGAAGAAATGAGCAAAATTATGTTGGTGAATAACCAACAGGGGGGGGGGGGTCAATAGCCCCGGTTGTGCCATATAGCTTAAACTTTTAAGTTAAAATTGGTAGAGAAAAAATGAGCAATATTTTAAAGTGTATGTTGTGGGGGGGGGGGAGGCGTTCAAGCTCCTCATCTTTGGAAGTGGCCCTCAAAGAGGGAACTTTAAAACAATGTGCTTAGGTTACGGTAACAATGTGACTAGTTCAATGATTTTTTCCCGTCTCAAAAAAATTGCCAATGCGCCTAAGGACGTTTTCAATTAAAAAATTCAATCTAAAATGATAAAAACGCAAAAAGCTTCGAAAACTCCCCCCCCCCCACCGTGGGAACCAAATTCGGAAGGGGGGTAAGAAAGTATGATATGATATACAATATGACGGGCTTAAAAAAGTGAAAATTGTCCCCCTCCCCTGCCCCCCGTCAGTCCACCCTTTCGCCCCCAATTTCCTGCAGCAGACGTTTTAATTTTTTTAAATTTGATAAATAATATTTACCGAATGATTCGATAAAAAAAATCACACTTAAATTGATAGGTATTGTAGAAATCGCTACAGTTTTAAACATATGTTCGTCCTCGCTCCAGCTCCCTCTTTGATTTTTTTTTTTTTTTTTATATAAATAATATTTATTGGGGGGGTTCCAGGTACGTGACAGCATGGTAAGACTAAAATACGAGAAACTTTGAAAATTAGGTCTTCATTTCACAAGTTATTGTCATATTCTCATGCTTCTTTCTGTACCTCGTTTCTCGATAAAACTTTCATTTCACAAAGCTTCATCGACAAAACGCTCCTCGATAAACCTCCTCATCTCTATTCTCAGCGAAAACGAAAATCATCGTTATCGAAAAAGCTTTTCATCGGGAAAACAAAGTTACTCGACAAGTCACTTTTATCGTGGTAGAAATTCATCGCCAAGCTAAAGTCCTTCGATGAAACTGAAATCTCATCGAGATATATTTTCATCGCGAAATAACGAGTTTCTCGTGAAGTCTGACTTTATCGAGATGAGATTTGCTGAAATGAGAGGTGCATACGAAAGCTCTTTTAACCTTTCTTTCACATTACGAATCTTTCTCCATTTGCAGTTGAATTTTAAGGGGGGTTGGGGGGGGGAGGGGAGAGCGATGAGGGGCTGTATTTTTTAAATCGTAGCTTCGACAATAAATGTTATTTTTGATGTGGATTTTCTTTATGGAACTCTCCGGTAAATATTATTCATTAAATATAAAGATTTTAAAGTTGGGGTGCGTCATTTTTAGGTGTATTCTGTGAAAAATGAGTGACGGTGACATCTAAATTTCAAACTTTTTTTTGGACCTATTATGTTATACACACATATCATCGGAATGTTTTCGCACCTCTTTTTCATGTTACGAATCTTTCTCCTCCTGGAGTTGAATTTCAGGAGGGGAGGGGAAGGGGGAGCGATAAGGAGGTGAATTTTTTAAATCATAGCTAGTTCGACAATAAATGTTATTTTTGATGTGGATTTTTTTATAGAACTCTCCGGTAAACATTATTCATTAAATATAAAGATTTAAAAGTGTGTCATTTTTTGGGTGCATTCTGGGAAAAATGAGTAAACCCACGGATGACATATAAATTTCACATTTTTTTTTTTTTTTTTTTTTTGGATCCGTCATGTTACATATATATTCCATCGGAAAGTTCTCGCACTTCTTTTTCATGTTACGAATCTCTCTCCTCCTGGAGTTGAATTTCAGGAGGGGAGGGGAAGGGGGAGCGATAAGGAATTTTTTAAATCATAGCTATTTCGACAATAAATGTTATTTTTGATGTGGACTTTTTTTTTCTTTTTGAACTCTAAGGTAAATACAGTCGAACCTCTATATAACGAAACTCCATACATCGAATTTCTCCATATAACGAATTTTTAGTAAGAACGGTCCCCTTTTCGCATAATTACATTAAAAACAGACTCTATATAGCGAAATATCTATCTCCATATAACGAATTTTTTCATAAATTGATCTTAATTTATTCAGTTTTAAAAAAGCTTCGAAATCATATGGAATCAATTTTCTATCACTTATTTTTGATTTATCATTCATTGGAGAGGTTTTTTTTTTTTTTATAAATATTACTTTTCTCCTTATTCTTTAAATCTAACAAGTTCATCCCACCTCCCACACACCTTTCAACATCCTTCTCAAAACACAGTCAATTGAATTGTTACACATATAAGCAGTGTTCTCGCTGACATTTGACCGAAGTTAGTAATTTGGCTAATTAAAAATAAAAAACATTCGCCAAATGAAAAAAGTATTAGCAAAATAGATTCGCCGTGTAGCACTAAAGAAATCCTTTTTAATCCTTTAATATACCCCCCCTTTTTTTCAATATGTTTTAAAATAACCAAAGTTTTTATAACTGCGACAATGATTGTTATTAATCTAATTTCCACCATCCGCTAAAAATATATTAAAAATATATGTGTATGCATATGTATGAAAGACGAAAAAGAAAAGAAAAAAAAGCAAAAATTGAGAACTAGCAATTTGGCGAATCTAATCGCTTGGTTATTCGCCAAATGAAGAATTTAGTCGCATTTTGGCGCATTGGCAAGCGACAGCGAGAACACTGCATATAAGAGAGGAATCAATGAGAGCACATAGGAGAGACCTTCAAATGGAGGAAAATATCAACTACAATTTTTCATTCCTTGCTAAAATTTGAGAATTTTTTTTGAGAGCGTAACAATTGTAATTTTAAAATCAAAACAACAAAAAATTACAGATTTCTTCGTCTGAAATTTATGTAAGTCTTCCTTATTTGATTTTCATTAAGCTTTCAAATAAATGTTTTTCTCTTTTTTGAAACTGCTTAAATAAGTAAGAAATAAAATGTTAGGTTAATATATATTTTTAAACATTTCAAACTCTTAATTAAAAAGATAAAAAATAATATTTGTTCAAAATTTACACATTAAATACTATTTTTAACATCATACTCTATACATCGAATTTCTTTATATAACGAATTTTTTACTGGAACGATGGATTTCGTTATATAGAGGCTCGACTGTATTATTTATTAAATATAAAGATTTTAAAGTGGGGGCTGTGTTATTTTTAGGTGTATTCTGGGAAGATGAGGGAACCCACGAGTGACAAATAAATTTCAAACTTTTTTTTGGACCCGTCATGTTATATATATATCATCGGAAAGTTTTCGCACCTCTTCTTTCCTTTTACGAATTTTTCTCCTCCTGGAGTCAAATTTCAGAAAAGGGAGGGGAAGGCGGAGCGATGAGGGGTTGAATTTTTTTAATCGTAGCTATTTTGACAATAAATATCATTTTAGAAGTGGTTTTCAGATGGAGCGCTCCGGTAAATATTATTTATTAAATACAAAAATTTTAAAGTGGGGACTGCGTGATTTCCGTTTGTACTTTGGGAAGAAAAAGTAAACGCACCGCCACCGGTGAGAAGTAAATTTAAAACTTTCTTTAGACCTGGACATGTGATAAGTCACAGGAAAGATTTCGAACCACTCTTTCATATTATGAACCCTTTTCCTCCTGGAGTTTAATATCAGGAGTGAGGAGGGGGAGCGATGAGAAGGTGAATATTTTAAGTTGTAGTCCTTTCGACAATAAATATCATTTTTGATGTGGTTTTTAGATGGAGCGCTCCGGTAAATATTATTTATTGAATACAAAAAGTTTAAAATGGGGACTGCGTGATTTCCGGGTGTATTCTGAGAAGAAAAAGTAAACCTACGGCCACGGGTGAGGAGTGAATTTCAGACTTTTTTTGGACCTGTCATGGTCATGTGATATGTCACAGGAAAGATTTCGGAATACTCTTTTATATTATGGACTTTTCTCTTCCTGCAGTTTAATTTCAGGAGGCGGGAAGGCGGAGCAACGGGGTGGGGGTGAATTTTTTAAATCCTAGCTATTTCGAGAATAAATATCATTTTAGAAGTGGTTTCTCGATGGAACCTTCTAAAAAAAATTATTAATTATAAACATTTTAAAGTGGGGGATGCGTGATTTCCGAGTGTATTCTGTTAAGAAAAAGTAAACCTGCCGGTGAGGAGTAAATTTCAAACTTTTTTTGTACCCTTCATGTGATTGATTATCGGAATATTTTTCGGACCACTCTTTCCTATTATGAACTTTTCTCCTCTCAGGATTAAATTTCAGCAGGGGGGAGGGAAGCGATGAGGAGGTGAATTTTTTAAATCGTAGCTATTTTGAGAATAACGTTCATTTTAGATGTGGTTTTTTGATGGATTCCTTTGGTAAATATATTTTATTAAATATAAACAATTTAAAGCGAGGCTGCGTGATTTAGGGATGTATAAAAGGAAGAAAAAGTAGTGGAGTAGAGAGGAGTAAATTTCAAACTTTTTATGGATCCGTCATATGACGTATCATCGGAAAGTTTTCTGACCACTCTTCATATTATGAACCTTTCTTCTCCTTTCCTCAATTTGGCCTCCTTATAGAAGCGCTTTTCAAACAATTTTGAAATCATTTCGTTTTTGTGACTTCAAATCGGATTTTTTTTATGGAGACTTCCAATACATAATTTATAATACATGAAAAATTCACAAACAGGGAGGGCAAGCTGTATTCCGGGTGTTGCAATATTTGGAATTCTAAGGGGAGCATTTTTATATCTTTTGTTGATACCTCTTTCGTGATACGTCATTGGAAAGCTCTGTAATTATCATTTTATTTTATATACATTCCACGCTCATCCCCCCTCCCCTCACTTTGCCCCCGCTGGAAACACTTTAATAAATTTAACTGACACCCATCATGTGATATATTGTTGGAAAGCCTTATGACCATTTATTCATATTATGCACTTTCATTGCTCCTCCACCACTTTGCCCCCCCCCCCGGGTAGTCCGTTTAATGTATTTCAATAGAGAGTCTTCTAATAACGGGGAAATTGTAGAACGTATCTCAAATGATGTACAAAAATCAATAAAAGATTTTGATCACTTTTAGTATTCTTTTAGTTCATGTTCTTTCCACTAGGGGAGCTTTTGATTATTTTTTCTTTGGCTATTTTGCTACTCGCGACTTTACAACTTTTTGCAACTAAGGAACGCCTTTACATGACTTTTCTACTATTGTGGCTCCATTATAGCATCCTTTTGGTTTGTTGGTTTTTTTTTAATCCATTTCTTTTCAGTTACCATGTATTTACAAAATTATGCTTTTTGAACATATAATAACAAAGATTTTATTAATCGATAGTAAAACATCTCGATTGTAGATTCTCGAAATTAATCGATGACTTTATCGATTGTGCTTTTTTATGATTACAATTTTTATCGATTGGGAAATTTTCGAGAATCGCCCATCACTAGTTTCAGTGCATATCATTGCGATTTATCAAGCTTATTAGGCAATGAAAATGAAGTGTGTAAAATTTATTAACAATATTTCATTTGTTTTTTGGCATTTTTAAACAATTTTTTGCATTGGCTAGCTGAGATCGATCCGTACAAAGGCTGGTTTTTATTTTTTTTTTCATTTTGTTTACAGATATTTTTAATAAGGACACTTTTATTTTCAGAACTGGTTTCGAAAGTAAAAGCATCTTTAAAAAAAAAACTGCAAGCAAAATTGAAAAAGTAAAAAATAGCAGATAAGGAGATCAGTCTCAGCTATTCAATGCAAACGAATCATTTAAAAATATTAAAATTAAAACAAGATATCTTTAGAAGTTTTTTTTAATAGAATTAGCATTAAAGAGTGAGTCTTTCCAGGTAGCTGAAGTGGCCCCTTAATCGTGAAAGGGCCTTTTGACAAGAGAAGAACATTTAGCAATTTCTCTTCCTTCAAAAAGAGTGAAAAGTTTGTCATTTGTCAGAACCTTTTTGACATGTAAGTAGTCCCCAAGGTCAGTCGTGGAAATAAGGAATATTGCCTTGGTTATATATAAAAGAGTAATGTTTTGCCAATTTTCCATGTGTTGAAAATTGGCAAGACAAGTTTTGTAGCTAGATAAAATATATAAATGCAAGACATTTACATAAAACAAACATAAAAATTTATTGCACGAAATCTGAAGTTAGATATTTGAGAGAACATATTCCTAATATTTATGCGATATGGTTTTATTTAAGCGAAATAAATAAAAAGCTTGTGCTGAATATGCCAAACATTTTCCTGCAGTGTGGGGTATAGGGCAAAACTGGGAAATTTTATTACTGGTCAGTAGCCAGTAGTACCAGTTTCATCAGTGGCCACTTTTCTATAACTTATACTCTATACCACTCACTCTATACCACTTTTCTTTCCACTTTTCTATTTTTTCAAAAATTTCAAAATTAAATCGGAAATGTGCCTTCTACTTATCTATCTGTCTATATTATAAAGGCCAAACGTATCTGTGCGTAACGCATACGTCATTTTGCGGATGGCAACACTTTGAAATTTGAAATGAATTTTCGGTATTGCAATTTTCGCTACTGCAGATTTTAAAACTTATAAACATCCCACATTTTCAATTTTTACACCATCGTATAGTGGGAAAAATATGTTTTTAAATGCAATTGGTTTGAAAACTGTATCTTAATTTATTTTTGAAATATTGATTTTTTTTTTTTTTTTTTTTGTAGTTTTTAATACCGCTTTTCTAATTTTGGCAGCAGGAGTACTCCATTTCTTTTAAAAGCAAAGGAAACAAGTTGGAAATTGCACGTGAAGCGTAGCAAATAAGGTGCGTTTGTACGATAACGAAGTTTTACAATTATTCAGATCTTGCTGATCTATATCAGTACATCGGATACAGTATCTTTGTGTTCCTGTAAATATACAGGAAGTAATTTTTATTACACCTCAGCAACGTATAAGATATTCATAAAATGTGAAATAGTTTAATATAATTAAAACACGCCCCAAATAATGTTTTCCCGTATAGCATTAAGTAGTGGAATACTTTTGTGTGGCCCTGTAATTTAATAATAAATATTCTTTGTATCACAGATTGTACAGAATGTATATTTTAATATATGTATACTTGATAGGTTCATGTCAATTTCATTATGTTCAAATGAGTGTAAAACTATTAAAATGCATTTGAATCTTCCATTGACCGTAATGTAACGGAATACTTTTGATTGTCCCTTTAATTGATCTATGCATCCGATTTTCATAAAATTTGAAATAACTCGACAAAATTATGTAATAATTATATGTTTTAAATTTCAAACGATTAAAATGCATTTGAAACTTTTTCCCCTATTGACCGTAATGTAACGGAATCTTTTTGATTGTCCATATAATTGATCTATGCATCCGATTTTCATAAAATTTGAAATGACTCGACAAAATTATGTAATAATTATGTATTTTAAATTTCAAACGATTCGGTTCGGTAGTTTTTGCGTTGTTATATGCGGACGGACAGACAGACAGACAGACAGATGGACGGATTGAACGACAACTATAGGTGCTACGTATTTACATAATTACGAACGCACCTGAAAAGGGAAAAAAACTGATTACTGTATCTTTATGTTATTATTTTCTCATTAAAAGAAAAAAAAATTGGAATTTAAATATCGCCTGTTATAAAACCCTGTGAATTTTGATTTCATTTACAAAGTTTGATTTACACGTTTCAGTAAATGGCATTGAGACATCAAGCTTTGAATTAAAATGATCAAATTAAAATATCAATTTTTTTGAAAAGGCGAATACAGATACGAAATTTTCATTTGTAAATTTTGATATGGTGGAAATGGTGCCGAGTTTAGAATTCACGGGGAAAAAATTTCATGGCTGAGTCAAAGTAAAATAAATTTTACTTTTTTTCATTTTGGAATACGATCATAAGAACCTTAATTGATAACTTTATCATAATAACAGATCTTTATTTATTTATTTATTTTATTTTATTTTTTTTTTTTTTACTACTTACATATATGATTAAAGTTTAATTTTAACAATTTCTATAGCTAAGTTTTATAGAAATATTATTTGGTTATTTTTACGTTAAATTAGATTCATTTAATAGTTAGACTTGCCAATATAAGGTTCATTTTTTTACCATAATTAATTTTGTAAGTTTATTATAAATCAATGAAACAGCTTCTTCTTATAAACATTTTCTTTCGTCAAAATTTGACGGGTTCTACCTTGTTTATTTAAAAGCACTAAACAGTATAAAAAATTTTAATTTCTATTAGTATTAACTTAAAATTGAGTAGCACAAATAAACATGCTAATATAAACATATAGGAACCAGAAAAAATAAAAACAATATGATGAATGCACGAAAATTTTACTTTCTCCTGGTAGAAAAGTGGCTGCTGACAGCCAATTTTTTAGTAGTCAATTTTTCACATTCACCAGCCCTGTGGCCGGTGGCTAGTGCTAATTTTGCCCTCTAGTTTAGGGAAAATGAAACATTTTGTAAAATTCTTTCATAACTTTATGCTCTCTTAATCCTGTTAATGATGCTTGTAAGCATCATCCATCCTCTTCATTTTTAATTAATGTTTCTTCATTTGAAATCTTAGGATACATTAAACAATTATTTTATTGTATATCATCGTTAGAGCATTTTTTATGTTTATAAGTAATAAACAGCTAATTTCTCTTTATATACAAGGTGGTATTATATACAAGATGGTATTTTCTTTATATACAAATTACCATTATTAAATTGGCAGTAGTCAAAGTATTAGGTAGCGTGATTTAATTTGGAAAATGACGCCAAATTTTGTAAGAAGATTAAACCAAGATGGGGAACAAAGGATTCCGAAAAAATATATATAGTCCCAAAAGTTACTGCTAAGGGAATATGTGGCGCTGTGTAACTAAAAAAAAGTTTTTAAAATGCAGAATTAATACTAAAATCATTAAATGTACTAATTAAAAGGTAATTTTATTTTAGTATTGATTCTGCCTTTTTTAAAACTCTCTTTTGTATTATACAGCATCACACTTTCCCCAAGCTGTGGCTTTTATAACTTTTTTTTTCTTTTTCCCATGAAATACTTTGTTCCCCATTTTGTTTAGTCTTCTTCCAAAATTTGGCGTATTTCTCTCTATTAGATCGCGCTACAGAACACTCTGAGTACTCTCAGTTTAATTATGACCACCTTGTGCATGTAATGTCTTACTTTTTGAACACTTTAATTATGAAAAATTACGGAATAAAGTTCTGGGGGAGGGGGGAGAGATTGCACAAATCTCAAATCTTCCGGGTGGGTACATCATTGCTTCCAAAGGGGGTGTCCTTTCCCTGGGATACACCCTAAAATCAACACTAATTATGTGTATTGAATTTTAAAAGTTTTCTTTAAATGCAGTTCCTTTCTGTGTTAGGAAGGAGAAGTTAGTAAAAAAGCTAACCTTTCTTTTTGTCATTCTTCTGCCATTTCAATTGTTATTTCTTTAAATGTGAATCCTTTGTCTCGCCTTGCCATTGCTCTGCCTAGTTAAGATTTCAAATTTTACTATTGTGTGTTTAACATTGTAAAACATTTTTGTTGATAGTATTTTATTACTTAGAGACAGTTCTTAAATACAATAGAAACTATTTAAAAGTTATTATTATTATTTTTTTAAATATAAACAAATTTTTCTAAAAAAGATCTGTATACATCAAGGACTAAATCTGCTTTGCTCGCACTGTTAATGTTGTTTGTGCCTTAATCAGTGGAGTATGGTTAAAAAGTACATTGCATATACCACGGCACATGTCTCTTCAACATCCCTTCTTAAAACAGGTATTCTATCTATTTAATCACTGATGTGTTTTGCAAAGAGCTGTAGTTTGATTCATAATTGAAGTGATTGGAAGAACATGTTATGTTACATTTTCTCAAAAATTATTTCATTGATTAAGGCGTTTTGAGATATTCTATCATATAATAAAACTAAAATGCTGCAATCCTCATTATTTTTGAAGATCTGATACAAAATCCATTAACATTTGATTCTATAATTTGATTATTTAATAATTTTAATAAAATTTATAATTTTCAGTAGGGGAAACTTGGATAAAACCGGGTAGGTGGATAAAACAGGGAACCAGGCTTTATGGCTTTATTTGTGGAGGTTTCTAGCCAAAACTTCTAAAATAACTTCTAGGCAAGCGGCATGCCAGCTCCCAGTAAGCAGAAGTTGTCTAAATTAACTGATTTCGCAGTGATGATTTTTTTAAAGTTTCGCGTGAAAAAGTTAAAAATTCGACGTCTTCAATGTCACGTTGCCAATTCTAAATACCTAAAGATTTAATTTAGTTGAGTATAACTTATGATAGCCTGTTAATTACTTGTTATTTTAACATTTTGTATTAGTGTCTATGAGTTGCCTGAAAAATGCTAGAATCACATTTCGTCAAAATGGCGTGGTCGGACAAAACTGGGATGCAGGTGATCGGACATAACAGGGAAGTTCCCGGTTTCGGACAGCTCATTTATTTGCGTGATTGAAATAGAATTAACTTGTTTAAAATACAAAAATTATTTTTTAAATTAAGTTGTTATATGGAAAACTGTTTTTAGTCTTTTATATTCCAAATTAAGTTGAAAATAAATATAGAAAATCTTCGATTTTCATCAACTGAGAGGCCCATGGAAATGGAAAATAATCCTTTGGCTGAATCTCAAAAATTGTTTGACCAAAAACAAAATCCTGATATAAACCTGTCAGTAGAAAACTATTAGCCTCAGTCTGAGAAAGAGAATGGGTCTATAGGAAAGCAGCCAACGCCGACTTCGAAGGTTCCAGTTCCTGTAGAAGGCGAAGATGTGGACTTTCTGGCTGCAGTGCAGCCATCCATATCTTCTCAAGGCCTGGGCAAAGATATCATGCGTCCTTTTGCTGTCTCACCACAGGATATAAAGCCTATTCTAGTACAAACGGACCCTAGGAGCATCGGGATTTCCGACAAGTGGCGAGGGAAAACAGCTATTCTTACTTCAATCTCCTACAAATTAAAACTCGAACAAGAAGAAAAAGAAAGGATGAAATAGAAAGACAAGAATAACTTAGGCCATGAAGAAAAACTTTTCAAGATGACAGAAAAAAATTGTAAAACTGAATTGAAAAAAAAAGTGGCTAAAAAAAACTTGACATCAAACAAGGAGAAGGATGAAAGTGAAACATGCATCCTTTGCAACGGCTTACATGAACAAGCTAAACCTAAGGAGAGTTGAATACCATGATTCACTGCAAAGACTGGTCACATGAAGCGTGCAGCAATGCAGATGAACAAGATCGAATTTTCATTTGTGACTTTTGTGCCTAACATTTTAAACTCTTAAAACAAAACGTAGATTTAATATAGATTCACGTTCTATAAAGTATAATATAACGATCTCTGCAAATTTTTCTTTAATAAATGGTATTATTGCAAAGTTACAATGTGCCTTTAATTATTTTTTGTCCGACCTAGTCGGACAAAAAATAACGGACGTTGCACAGTTTTAAAAAAAGTGTTGTTATGATCTCAATTGCTATTATTCGTGACTGAATGAATGCTTTTCTTCTTCGTAAGGAATCAATTTATTGTTTTAATACAAATTTTGACCGTTTTGTTTACATAGTGCACAATAATAAAAGGAAAAACATTAGGGTCCCGGTTTTATCCACCTTTCCCCTACTTAAAAATTAAATGTTAATACCTATTCCGAAAATACTAATTACCACCTGTTAAAATATCGAACATAGGGAATCAGAAAGAATATAAATTAATAAAATTTAATACAAAATCTTTTATATAGGTTTTTCCCAGATTTAATTTAAAGTTCTTCCATTCTTCAGTGATCTTTATAATTTAAAATGACTATGTAAGAAATAAATAAATAAATAAATGATCTTTAATAATTGATCTTGTTATATTTCTCCAATCTGTTTATAGATTTCTACTTTTTATAAATTTACACAAAATAATGGATTTTTTTTTTTTTTTTTTTTTTTTTTTTTTTTTTTTTTACAATAAATGATGCTTTGTAAAATGGATTTTTTTTTTTTTTTTTTTTTTTTTTAAACAATAAATGATGTTTTGTGAATTTATACTTTTACATAATGTGTATAAAATGACAGAGTGACCCATATATGTATGTAAAATACAACAAACAAAGAATAGCGATTTCTAAAACTAATTTTATTTACATATTACTATATGCACAGTTAATTTAAAAATAATAAATATTGAAATGCTGTAAAGAAGTTGTGAGTTGATTATTTACACTTTATTTACACACAAATAGATGAAACTTATCTATAATTTGTACTGAACCAAAAAATCATTAGTTTGATGACTTATTATACAAGAAAAAAATAGCACCTCTTCAAAGAAAAAAAATGTACAATAAATAAAACAAATATATCTTGTTTTATGAAATAACTAATTTGATGTTTTTTATAATTAGTAGTTTGTTTTTAACTATATTTCTCAATGAAATAGCTGTTAAAATTTCTTATTAAGTCCATCATTTTTTCAACGTCTTCTTTCTGTGGCAAAATCGTTAGCCTACAAATAAAGAAAAAAAAATAACATTTGTAAGTAGTACATACGTGTATGTGATTTAAAATATATCTATGCATGCATCAACTGCTTTTTAATTTATTTCACTTCTTCACAGGACTATAATTTAAAAAAGATCTACAAACTTAAAAGAATTGAAATCTTCATTAGGTTAGAGCCAACCCCCCCCCCCCCCCCCTCTGCCACACACACACATCGAAATCTTTCACTTTATTGGCTGGGGAGGAAGGTTGGAAATTAAATGATTGATTGTTTATAGCTATTACAAAATAATAAATATGATAAATTGGTATAATAATTAAAAAAAAAAAAAAAAAATTTTTTTTTTTTTTTTTTTTTTTTGGGGGGGGGGGGGGGGGGGCTAAAGCTAATTTTTTTATTTTTTATAATACATAAGTTTATTTTTTTTAACTAATTTTTATTTATAATTATTTTTTTATAATTTTAAATATCTTTGGCATTTTAAATATGTTATAATCTTTATTAATAATTGGAAATATTTTTTAAATTTTAATATTTTTAATTCAAATTTGATAAAATCTGAAATTAATATATTTATATAATTTAATTATTATTTTTTCTGAGGTTTGAAATTTTTAAATTTTCCGTGCAAAAGAAGGAGGATCTTGGTGATTTTTTTTAAAAAAAGGAGGAATTTATCAAAACAGATTCTCACCCTTATACAACAGAAAAGTAAAACTTAAATGTTTTATGTATTTTTAGATTTGTTCTAGTTCTTGTATTTATAGCATTTAATCTGTAACAAGAAGGATTCTTTCTTAATTTTTTTCTGAATTTTTATAGATTTAAAAAAGATATGTATATATTTTAGAATAAGTTTGTTATTGTTTTTTTGTTACTTTTTCTGTAAATATAAGTGATATGTAATGTTTTAATTACTTGCTCTTATGTTGTTGGTCAGTGTGAAATAACATTTTAAATGACTAAAACATATTTAAAATGACTAAAAATATTTAAAATTATAAAAAAATAATTATAAATAAAAATTAGTTAAAAAAACTTATGTATTATAAAAAATAAAAAAATTAGCTTTATATATATATAAAAAAAACTGTTTTTACTTTTAAATTATTATACCAATCTATCATATATATTATTTTGTAATAGCTATAAACAATCAATCATTTAATTTCCAACCATCCTCCCCAGCCAATAAAATGAAAGATTTCGGTGTGTGTGTGTGTGCGTGTGTGTGTGTTTGGAAATGTTAAGTCGTGTGAATTAGATGCTAGGCCACATTTTTTTTAATGGTTTCACCCCGGAAAATTGGCCATAACGAAAATGCACAGGATGGCGAGATGGCTGCTATGCAAATAAATAATATTTTATTCATTGCTTATTACAAAATATTTCTCAAAAGCATTTTCTTTGAATGGAAAGGAAGAAAACAGGTCGGGGCAATAGTTTCTGCAGAGAAACGCTTACTCTCGACATTTGCTATCTGCAAGTCTGCTGGGCAGTGGCGTGCGAAGACCGAAGAGAAAACTGCGCCCGGGACAAAATTTCAATTTGGCGCCCCCCCCCCCCCCACGAAATTTTTTTTTTTTTATGACAGGCCAAAAATGACGTTGGTAGTATAAATTTGGAGCCCCCTAAATTTCCGCACCCGGGGCGTTCGCCTCCCTGTTCGCACGGCGCTGTTGCTGGGGACACTTGTATTCTTCCATTCGCATTTTCATACTTATTACTGTTTACTTTATCTTGTAACGATTCAATACTTAAAATATTGCAAAACATAAAACTTTTTCTTAACGTACGTTAACTTTTAGTAATTGACACTAAAATTATAATTACTATTGTTTCTATGACTTTATTGATTAAAAATATATAATAAAAAATCCTCAAACCTTAAAGTGGCCGCTTTACCCTTCTTTCCCCTACGTGATTGTGATTTATTAAAAATGGAGAAAACCACTTTTCAAGGAAAAATAGGAGTAGAAGTTTGCTTAAGCCGCAATCAGGCTCTGAGCGGGGTACAATGCATAAGTATAAATTGTACTACAGGCACAGGCATTACAGTTTCCTTTGGTGACCTTTTATAGGCATATAGATAAACTATATGTATGTCGTTATGTATTTTTACATTTTCTTCGAGAATTTTGTTTCTCACTTTCGAATAGTAATATTTTGATATCTTCATGATACTTGTGATATACGCTCTTCCTATTTTCTTCATGAATTCTACGGAACACCCGTTTATGTTGAAATAATCCAAAGAAGCCGGCTTGACAAAAAAAACACAAAAGTTTATTTGACAGATGGAACACACAAGATGGACTAACACAGCAAGACTTGAACACACACAATTAAATATATAAATAACTTCTAACTACGCTTCTTTCTGCAACAGATCCGCGCCGTCCCGTAGCACATACATATTCCGCTTTTCCCGGATAATGTTTTTAAAAAATAAATTCCTTTTAACCTGCATTCAACATTCGCAGGTCTTACCTCTTACCTCCGCACACACCTCTCTCTCTCTGCGTTCGTAACCCCTTCCTCTCCACACACACTCGTCCGCTGGTCATGTGACTCAAGAGCGGGCGCCGATGAATAAAACAAAAAAAAACACATCATCAGTCATCACACCCCCCACGCAAGATTGAAAATATGGTACACACTTATTTTAAATCTGAAATTCGACTGATGATGTTACACTATTTAACAATGATTTCCCAAATTATAATATGTATATATAAAAAATAACACCACAAATACAACCGTATCCGGAGAAGGCACATCTTCCGGTATTCTTCCTATCTGCTAATATAAAATAGAATTAAATTAATACTTCATATACACAATATAACATACAATTAACAAAAGGTAATATACAAAACTTAGTAAACATTAAACAGGACATTAAGAGTTGCTGAAAGAAAAAAAAGTATATTGTTCAAGGAATGTTCAAACACTGGGTGCTTCAAAAGTTGTTGAATGTCTTACACAGTGTCCAAGCGTGATAATGCATCAGCATTAATTAGTTTGGCACCCGGGCGGTGCGAAATCTTAATGTCATACTTCTGTAAGGCTAATGCCCATCGCTGCAGCTTTGAAGATTGAGGGGCATTTTTGGTGATAAAAGTTAATGGATTATGGTCCGTAATAAGTTCCACAGGTGAGCCGAAAATCCACGTTTCAAATTTTTTCAAACTCCAGATCACTGCATAGGCCTCCCTTTCAATTGTTGGCCATGCCTGTTGAGTTTTGGTGAGTTTTTGACTGGCGTAACTTACTGGATACACTACTCCATCTCTTCTCTGCGATAAACAGGCTCCGATGCCGATTGCAGATGCATCACACTCTATGATGAAAGGTAACCCGATAATAGGAGTATGCAGACTGGGCGCTTCGATGAGACCTCTTTTTAACGCGTTGAACGCCTGGTCATGCTCTACTGACCAGCACAAATTCTCTGGACTGTCCTTTTTTGTCAGTTCAGTGAGGGGATATGCTGTTTCAGCATATTTTGGTATATAATCTCTATAGTAATTGCATAATCCTAAGACACTTTTTAGTTGCTTCTTAGTTTGAGGCACAGCTAACTTACGAATGGCCTCCACTTTTTCCGGATCGGTCCGATGGCTGCCGGACCCAATGATATGGCCTAAGTACTTTATTCGGGGTTTTGCAAATTCACATTTTTTCAAATTGACGGAGAATTGTAACTGTGATAGTTTGGAAAATATCTTCTCTAAATGCACCAGGTGTTCCGCGAACGTTTCGGAAAAAACTGCTATATCGTCTATGTATGCTCTAGCAAAGTCCTGGTATTCAGAAAGCGCTCTGTTGATTTCTCGTTGAAACGTCGCAGCAGCATTCCTTAACCCAAAAGCCATGACCTTGAAGCGATATTGAGCTCTATGAGTCTTAAAACATGCTAATTTTTGACTCTCTTCCTCT
The DNA here is from genome assembly GCA_964019185.1 of Maratus speculifer. NCBI lineage: Eukaryota > Metazoa > Arthropoda > Arachnida > Araneae > Salticidae > Maratus > Maratus speculifer. The sequence goes on along the minus strand of OZ025289.1, from coordinate 422,914,562 downwards.
AGTGGTATGGCCCAGTAGCCTTTGAGTAAGTCCAAAGTGGAAATGACGTTGGCCCTGCCAATATTAAATAATAGATCAGTAGAGTTTTCCATAGGAAAATCATCAACCTTGGTGATTGCGTTCAGTGCCCGAAAATCTACGCAAAGTCGTAGCGCACCATCTTTCTTCATCACGCACACTACCGGATGCGGTGCTTCTTCATCACTTTCTTCAATCAAACCTAATTCTAGTAATTCTTGAATTTGTTTGTCTACTTGAGGTTTTAGGGCCTCTGGAATTCGATAAACATAAGGTTTCTTCTTTTCATTATCATTTAATCTTATTTTGTGTGCACCGACTTTTGCTATTTGTATTTTCTTTGAAAACAATTCTTTATATCTAAACAATAAATCTAACATCTTTTCTCTTTCTACGTTTTCCAAATGATTTAAATTTACTTCTTCGATTTTGAAATAGTTCGAGTTATCCTTTGTACTAGGGGTGGGATGGACTTCCCCTAATTCTTCTTCATTCTCAAAAATTACCCCCACTGCTTGTACCCTAGGAGTAAATTTCCTAATCTTATTCACGTGAACATTTTTAATGTTTCCGTTCGTTAACCTGACTTTGTAAGAGTCGGGATTACACCGTGCCACTATTTCGGCTGGCCCTGTCCATCTAGCGTAAAGTTTATTACTAGAGTCTGGAATTAATAAATATACCTGCTCCCCCGGTCTAAATTCCTTATAAATTGCCCTTCGATTCGCATACTTCGCATACGCGCCCTGTTTAACCTCCGCTACTAGTGAAGCTTGTTCCGCCGCCTTTTCTAAGTTAATTTTTAAATCCTGAAGGTATTCGGTCGCACTTTTCCCGAGATTTATAGGTAGTGGAATTTCGCCCGACCATGTAGATTTTAATACCGCCAATGGCCCCCTGGCCTCCCTTCCATACATCAACTTAAATGGCGACACCCCCGTCGTACAGTTAGGAATCTCCCTATACGCAAATAATAAATAAGGGATGTGTTTATCCCAATTTTTAGGATCGCTCCGAATAATATGGTGCAACATGCGTTTCAATACCTGATTATACCGTTCAACCAATCCCGAACTTTGTGGATGTCCCGGTGTTGCAAATCTAGGAGCCGCCCCTAGCCTAGCATGAAATTCCTGCATTAAACCTGATACAAAATTTCCCCCTTGATCACTTGCTATTACGCGGGGTATCCCTGTCCGCATAAATATTTCTAACAGCGCATCACAAGTAGCCTTAGCCGAAATTGTTCTTAACGGAACCGCTTCGGGCCACCTACTGTGTTGGTCAACCAAAGTAAGTACATATTGATGTCTACGCGCCGAAGGTGGTTCAATTTTCCCAATTATATCAATATTTACAACGTCAAATGGGAGCTCCGGTCTTTCAATCGGAAGAATCGGTATCTGATCACTGGCTCTCTCCCGGCTTCGCAACTGGCAGTCCTTGCACGATTTACAATACTCCTCTACATCCCGCGACACGCCTGGCCAAAAAAATGAATATCGAATTCTTTCTTTCGTTTTCCTTATACCAAGATGGTTCGCAAAGATTGATTCATGTGCAATCCTTAAAATTTCCTCCCTCCTAATTTTAGGCACTACTAATTGCATGACTTGATCTCCCGAAACCTTTTCCCTATGATAAAGTAAATTATCCACCATAACAAACCCATTTTTCCCTTGTTTTGCATCTTTAAATGCCCCCTGTAAAGATTCGCAATTCTTTTGTTGCTCCCTGTAAATGGTCGTTTCCGAACGCTGATTCGAATTTAAATCCTCGCAATCATTTTTCGTTCCAATACAATTAATAATCAAATTCTCTTCAAAAGATTCATTTTCAACCTGCAAACATAAATTTTTATCACTCGTATTTTGTTCTTTTTCCTTTTCCAACGATAAATTTTCATCCCCCCTTTTCGTCTCACTTGTTGGTGCCAGACTGTCGGCTATTCTTTTCCCTTCTCCAATTTGCAATGATTGTAATAACTCATAAACCTTCGGAGTAATAATACATGAACTACATAATTTATCTGTCACTGCAAATAACACATCCACACTGTTAAATAAACAATTTGATTCACTCATGTTTAGAGAAACCGGTAATGTTAAAAGATCAGCAGTAATTTGCTCGCCAAAAGCTGAAATCAACTGAATTGATGAATTTTCATTATTTTTAAATGACTCTGGTACTTCATTCGAATTTATAACGGGAATCTCAGCAGCGCTGTCAATTAATGTCGTTATTTTTTGTTTCCCCACCCAAATTTCATCGTATTGCAATGGTTGAGTACTTATTGCGTCATTTTCAAAGCATAAAGCTGTCACTTTCGCTATCAACCGTTCGTCTTTATTTTTCCCGGTAGAATCTTTTTTCATTTGATAATGAGAATTTCCCGACCTCTCTTTTTCTTTATTATTATTATTAGGACAAAACCGTAAATGAACGATTTGACGGCACAATTTACACACAGACTTTTTCCTATCATTACGCGAATTAAAATTATTTCTTAGATGCGGTGGAATATATTTGCCAGATCCGAAATCATCAGAACCGCGACAATTTGTCGATTTATCATATACCTCAGAAAAGGTTCTACCTTTTGAGGTAAACCAATTATCGCATAATTCCGCAATTTCCCGCGCTTTTAACCAATTATCTAATTGTTTTATTTTGACATAGCTTCGCGCCTCTGAGTCTAACGCATCCATTAATCTATCACTAACTATTAATTCATTAAGTGCATCAAAATCATTTACCTTTCTAAGTTCGCAATAAAAATCCCAATTCGCTCTCAACCTAGATGCGAACTGCATATGATTTTCATTTTTCGCCCTCTTTGCCGAAAGAAAATTTTGAAGACAAGCTTCAGGGGTGGGTTGAAATTCTTTTAAAATTAAAGCTTTAACCTTTTGATAATCCTTCATTTCATCTGAATTTGCATATACTAATAAATGCGCAGCTTTTTCCCCTACTAAATTAAACAGTATTTCAACTTTCAAATCTTCCGCGACATTCTTTAATTCAAACGCCCTTTCGAGCGAAGAAAAAAATAAATTCCACGATTCAGGTTTGGTAGGAATCGCAATAGTTAAAGTCTTAACGCTTTTAATTAGAGCTTCTAACGAATTAGTTTTGGGATTTTGTCCATCCCCCCCACTATCAGAATTTTTGTTTTCAGACTGCAGTTTAGCCATTTCTAATTGGTGTTTGATAACTTCTAATTTCGTTTTTTCTAATTCTAACGCTGTTTTCTGCTCAGAATTAACATATTCCTTTTCATTTTTGAGGGCCTCCGCCTCTTGTTTCTCTTTTGAAATGCGGTCTGATACCGTTGTAACAAGGAATTCTTTTACAAAATCGAAATCTTTCTCGTATTGTTCGCTTCCTTCGATTAATGCCTTTAAATCCACTATTCTATGATCTGGCTCTACGTTTAAGCCTAATTCTGTGGCTACTATGACCAGGTCTTCTTTTCTTAACCCTTTAATTGTAAACATGTTCTTTTTTTTTTTTACTATTACTATCTTTATCAATAATTATAATTTACTATCTTTATCAATAATTATAATCATTAAATAATATAATCATTCATTAAAATCATACACTAGAACATACTGAGAACAATACTTGTTTTCAATTCTAATCCGATTATCTCTTTAGAATCATTGTAACATTCATTAATCTAATATTTATGAATCTTCAGTTAATAATCAAAAGTTATAACTTTCAACTTTATTTCCAAAACTATAAAAAGTGGTTTCACTTACCACTGGTTCTTGCGAAGAGAGCGTGTGATATACGCTCTTCCTATTTTCTTCATGAATTCTACGGAACACCCGTTTATGTTGAAATAATCCAAAGAAGCCGGCTTGACAAAAAAAACACAAAAGTTTATTTGACAGATGGAACACACAAGATGGACTAACACAGCAAGACTTGAACACACACAATTAAATATATAAATAACTTCTAACTACGCTTCTTTCTGCAACAGATCCGCGCCGTCCCGTAGCACATACATATTCCGCTTTTCCCGGATAATGTTTTTAAAAAATAAATTCCTTTTAACCTGCATTCAACATTCGCAGGTCTTACCTCTTACCTCCGCACACACCTCTCTCTCTCTGCGTTCGTAACCCCTTCCTCTCCACACACACTCGTCCGCTGGTCATGTGACTCAAGAGCGGGCGCCGATGAATAAAACAAAAAAAAACACATCATCAGTCATCACAATACTTACCTAATATGATAAGTTCCAGGTAATTGGCCATACAATATACCAGGTAATGAGCTTACACCTGTATTTTCCAATAGCTGCATTGCGTAGAATGTATCGGGAGTTTGACCTATCATCTGTAATAGGATAAATAACAACATTACTGAAATTTGCATAAGTCAATACAAATTATTATTAACAAATGTAAATATACAAACTGTAAAGGAATTTATTCAAATTTAAGATGATTTATAAGTGAATATAAATTTCCTTGTAAATAGATCTTTATAACAATAGCAACATGGAATTGAAAATGCTTTAAACGTTGGAAAAATTGGAATATTTGTGGAACCAAGGGAGTGTCATAAAGTCTAAATTAACTTGATTGCCACAAATAACATATTGGATTTCATCTTTGAATTAGCTAAGAAGTTGAAAAATGCAAAGTAAGGACTACCGCACACAATAAATCCATAAACACACACACACACACACACACACACACACACACACACACAAAAAAAAAAAAAAAAAAAAAAAAAAAAAAAAAAAAAAAAAAAAACAGAAATAACATTAAATAAAATAAATAAAAACATAATTGATTAAAATGAATTTAAAAAAAGAGCATATTACCATTTAAAGATGGCATTAATGAAACAACATAAAAGATTAAGAAATGATTCAAGTAAAAATCTGTGAATATATACCATGGAGCAAAAGTTTATAGTGTAAGCAAACACATAATACATATTTGAGCATACAGAATATCCCATAAATCTGTTCAAAATTCAAAAATTCATTAACAAATATTTATTAAATTGTCGTATCAGCGTGATATTTGCACCATAAAATTTGCCAAGCAGTTGTAATTTTTGTAACAAAAAATAATTCAAAGAAAATTTCAACAAATATTTTGACTTTGTTTTTGACATAAAAATTCAACACTTTAGATTGATTGGGCTTATGACACTATCGTCTATCTATTAATTTTTTTTTCTTTCTTAAACGTGGAAGTGATTAATACTAAACTTTATACGTATTGTATGTATGCATAATTTTTGTACCCGGTACAGTCCGCATTTGTATACAGAGTATCACAAAAAGATAGTCACAACATTAAGAAAAAGTACTATAGGATAATTGTAGAAAATAATGACAGATTGCTTGACAGAAGTATCTCTTTGCGAACTTTTACTTTGCTTATATACATACGTTGTAAAATGTCTAAAAGAAAATGTCCAAAGTTGCTATTAACTTGCCAGGTTAAGAGAGAAATATTAGTAAAGAATTATTTTTTTTTTAACTGTAAGATACTAAGTTGTTATAATAAAACTTTAATCATTAGTTTTCTGATGATGTAGTTTATTTTTTGAATAAATCGATAGGATACTGGAAGCAAGGACCGCATTATCTTCATAAATGTTCAAAAATACATTAATTTTGGTCATTTTTGGCTAATTTTACTTGTTTGGCACATTTTAATCAAGATCCTTTATTAGTCTCATAGGTCCTAAAAAGGGGGGCCTCAGGGCAATTGACCTGCAAGCCCCAGTATAAGTCGGGTCCTGGGTGGGAGGGGGGGGGGGGGCGGCAAATTGAAACTTTGTCCCGGGCTCAATTTTCTCTTCGCACACAGCTGTGCCGTGCTTTTGCATTATTTTTATAAATTTTCCCTCCTGCATATTTTGCTCTTCCACTTTTTGAAATGTAGGATATACAATTTTATAATATAATTGTATTTTTTTTTTAAGCTATTGCATAGCTTTTATCACGGGCTTTGAGCGCGGCGACCGATTCCAAAAATTCCGTAACGCGCAAAATCCTAACACATCGGTAACGAAAAAACCTAACACTCGGGTAACGTCGTTTCAGCTCGGCAGACTTCGGCATGGTATCGTTCGGTAGACTTCGGTAGACATTGACGCGGTATTTTTCAGATATTTAGAGAATATCAAATCTCAAACTTATGTTTCTTATTTCAGTTACCATAAATCTATAGTTTCAATGATGAAAATTCCTGATAGAATGTGTATAGAAAAAAATCGTCTTAAGATAAAATAAGGTAGGATAATGTAGCTTTTGGTGATTGGAGACCCGCCCAACGGTGAGGATCGAAAAATTTCAAATGCTTATAACTCGCGATCTAAATTTCGTAGCGCGGCCAAATTTTGTTTGGTAATTTATTATAAGAGAGTGTTAATTTTTGGTGACAAGAGACACCCCACGGTGAGGGTCGAAAAATTTAAAATGCTTAAAACACGCGATCTAATTTTCGTAGCGCGGCCATATTTTGTTTGGTAATTTATTATGAGACAGTTTTAATTTTTGGTGACAGGAGACCCCCCCCCCCCCGGTGAGGGTCGAAAAATTTAAAATGCTTATAATTCGAAATCTAATTTTCGTATCGCGGCCAAATTTTGTTTGGTAATTTATTATATGAGAGTGTTAATTTTTGGTGACAGGAGACCTCCCACGGTGAGGGCCGAAAAATTTAAAATGCTTATAACTCGAGATCAAAGCGTGGCCAAATTTTGTTTGGTAATTTATTAAGAGACACTGTTACTTTTGGTGACAGGTGATCTCCCACCTTGGGGATCGAAAAATTTAAAATGCTTATAACTCGCGATCTAATTTTCGTAGCGCGGCCATATTTTGTTTGGTAATTTACTATGAGACAGTTTTAATTTTTGGTGACAGGAACCCCCCCACTGTGAGGGTCGAAATATTTAAAATGCTCGCAATCTAATTTTCGTATCGCGGCCAAAATTTGTTCGGTAATTTATTATGAGAGATTGTTAATTTTTGGTGACAGAAGACCCCCTACGGTGAGGGTCGAAAAATTTAAAATGCTTATAACTCGCGATCAATTTTCGTAGCGTCGCCAAATTTTGTTTGGTAATTTGTTATGAGACAGTGTTACTGTCGGTGACAGGACACTCCCCTCGGTGAGGGTCGAAAAAGTTAAAATTCTTATAACTCGCGATCTAATTTTCGTATCGCGGCCAATTTTTTTTTTTGGTAATTTATTATGAGAGAGTGTTAATTTTTCGTGCCAGGAGACCCCCCACGGTGAGGGTCGAAAAATTTAAAATGCTTATAACTCGCGATCAATTTTCGTAGCGCGGCAAATTTTGTTTAATGATTTTTTTATGAAACAGTGTTAAATTTTGGCGACAGGAGACCTCCCACGGTGAGGGTCGAAAAAGTTAAAATGCTTATGACTCGCGATCAATTTTCGTAGCGCGGCCAAATTTTGCTTGGCAATTTATTATGAGACAGTGTTACTTTTGGTGACAGGAGACCCCCCCCCCCCGGGTGAGGGTCGAAAAATTTAAAATGCTTATAACTCGCAATCTAATTTTCGTATCGCGGCCAAATTTTGTTTGGTAATTTATTATATGAGAGTGTTAATTTTTGGTGACAGGAGACCTCCCACGGTGAGGGTCGAAAAAATTAAATGCTTATAACTCGAGATCAAAGCGCGGCCAAATTTTGTTTGGTAATTTATTAAGAGACACTGTTACTTTTGGTGACAGGTGACCTTCCACCTTGGGGATCGAAAAATTTAAAATGCTTATAACTCGCGATCTAATTTTCGTAGCGCGGCCATATTTTGTTTGGTAATTTATTATGAGACAGTTTTAATTTTTGGTGACAGGAACCCCCACATGGTGAGGGTCGAAATATTTAAAATGCTCGCAATCTAATTTTCGTATCGCGGCCAAATTTTGTTCGGTAATTTATTATGAGAGATTGTTAATTTTTGGTGACAGGAGACCCCCCCCCCCACGGTGAGGGTCGAAAAATTTAAAATGCTTATAACTCGCGATCAATTTTCGTAGCGTGGCCAAATTTTGTTTGGTAATTTATTATGAGACAGTGTTACTGTCGGTGACAGGACACTCCCCTCGATGAGGGTCGAAAAATTTAAAATGCTTATAACTCGCGATCTAATTTTCGTATCGCGGCCAAATTTTGTTTGGTAATTTATTATGAGAGAGTGTTAATTTTTCGTGACAGGAGACACCCCCCTCCCCACGGTGAGGGTCGAAAAATTTAAAATGCTTATAACTCGCGATCAATTTTCGTAGCGCAGCCAAATTTTGTTTAATGATTTTTTTATGAAACAGTGTTAAATTTTGGCGACAGGAGACCTCCCACTGTGAGGGTCGAAAAAGTTAAAATGCTTATGACTCATGATCTAATTTTCGTAGCGTGGTTAAATTTTGTTTGTCAATTTATTATGAGACAGTGTTACTTTTGGTGACAGGAGACCCCCACGGTGAGGGTCGAAAAATTTAAAATGCTTATAACTCGCGATCAATTTTCGTAGCGCGGCCAAATTTTGTTTAATGATTTTTTATGAAACAGTGTTAAATTTTGGTGACAGGAGGCCCCCCCCCCTTCACGGTGAGGGTCGAAAAAGTTAAAATGCTTATAACTCGTGATCTAATTTTCGTAGCGCGGCCAAATTTTGCTTGGCAATTTATTATGAGACAGTGTTACTTTTGGTGACAGGAGGACCCCAACCGTGAGGGTCGAAAAAATTAAAATGCTTATAACTCGCGATCTAATTATCGTAGCGCGGCCAAATTTTGTTTAATGATTTTTTTATGAATCAGTGTTAAATTTTGGCGACAGGAGACCTCCCACGGTGAGGGTCGAAAAAGTTAAAATGCTTATGACTCATGATCTAATTTTCGTAGCGCGGCTAAATTTTGTTTGGCAATTTATTATGAGACAGTGTTACTTTTGGTGACAGGAGACCCCCACGGTGAGGGTCGAAAAATTTAAAATGCTTATAATTCGCAATCAATTTTCGTAGCGTGGCCAAATTTTGTTTAATGATTTTTTATGAAACAGTGTTAAATTTTTGCGACAGGAGACCCCCCCCCCCCGCCCACGGTGAGGGTCGAAAAAGTTAAAATGCTTATAACTCGTGATCTAATTTTCGTAGCCCTGCCAAATTTTGCTTGGCAATTTATTATGAGACAGTGTTACTTTTGGTGACAGGAGACCCCCTAACGTGAGGGTCGAAAAATTTAAAATGCTTATAACTCGCGATCTAATTTTCGTAGCGCGGCCATATTTTGTTTGGTAATTTATTATGAGACAGTTTTAATTTTTGGTGACAGGAACCCCCACACGTTGAGGGTCGAAATATTTAAAATGCTCGCAATCTAATTTTCGTATCGCGGCCAAATTTTGTTTGGTAATTTATTATGAGAGATTGTTAATTTTTGGTGACAGGAGACCCCCCACGGTGAGGGTCGAAAAATTTAAAATGCTTATAACTCGCGATCAATTTTCGCAGCGCGGCCAAATTTTGTTTAATGATTTATTATGAAACAGTGTTAAATTTTGGTGACAGGAGACCCCCCCCACGGTGAGGGTCGAAAAAGATAAAATGCTTATAACTCGTGATCTAATTTTCATAGCGCGGCCAAATTTTGATTGGTAATTTATTATGAGACAGTGTTACTTTTGGTGACAGGAGACTCCCAACGGTGAGGATCGAAAAATTTAAAATGCTTAAACTCGTGATCTAACTTTCGTAGCACTGCCAAATTTTCTTTGGTAATTTATTATGAGACAGTGTTAATTTATGGTGACAGTAGATCCCCCATGGTGAGGGTTGAAAATTTTAAAATGCTTATAACTCGTGATCTAATATTCGTAGCGCGGCGAAATTTTGCTTGGCAATTTATTATGAGACAGTGTTACTTTTGGTGACAGGAGACCCCCCCCCGGGTGAGGGTCGAAAAATTTAAAATGCTTATAACTCGCAATCTAATTTTCGTATCGCGGCCAAATTTTGTTTGGTAATTTATTATATGAGAGTGTTAATTTTTGGTGACAGGAGACCTCCCACGGTGAGGGTCGAAAAATTTTAAATGCTTATAACTCGAGATCAAAGCGCGGCCAAATTTTGTTTGGTAATTTATTAAGAGACACTGTTACTTTTGGTGACAGGTGACCTCCCACCTTGGGGATCGAAAAATTTAAAATGCTTATAACTCGCGATCTAATTTTCGTAGCGCGGCCATATTTTGTTTGGTAATTTATTATGAGACAGTTTTAATTTTTGGTGACAGGAACCCCCACACGGTGAGGGTCGAAATATTTAAAATGCTCGCAATCTAATTTTCGTATCGCGGCCAAATTTTGTTCGGTAATTTATTATGAGAGATTGTTAATTTTTGGTGACAGGAGACCCCCCACGTTGAGGGTCGAAAAATTTAAAATGCTTATAACTCGCGATCAATTTTCGTAGCGCGGCCAAATTGTGTTTAATTATTTTTTTATGAAACAGTGTTAAATTTTGGCGACAGGAGACCTCCCACGGTGAGGGTCGAAAAAGTTAAAATGCTTATGACTCATGATCTAATTTTCGTAGCGCGGCTAAATTTTGTTTGGCAATTTATTATGAAACAGTGTTACTTTTGGTGACAGGAGACCCCCCACGGTGAGGGTCGAAAAATTTAAAATGCTTATAACTCGCGATCAATTTTCGTAGCGCGGCCAAATTTTGTTTAATGATTTTTTATGAAACAGTGTTAAATTTTAGTGACAGGAGACCCCCCCCCCCCACGGTGAGGGTCGAAAAAGTTAAAATGCTTATAACTCGTGATCTAATTTTCGTAGCGCGGCGAAATTTTGCTTGGCAATTTATTATGAGACAGTGTTACTTTTGGTGACAGGAGACCCCCCACCGTGAGGGTCGAAAAATTTAAAATGCTTATAACTCGCGATCTAATTTTCGTAATTTATAGTGAGACAATGTTAATTTTAGTGACAGGAGAACTCCCATGGTGAGGGTCGAAAAATTTAAAACGCTTATAACTCGCGATCTAATTTTCGTAGCGCGGCCAAATTTTGTTTGATAATTTATTAAGAGACAGTGTTACTTTTGGTGACAGGAGACCCCCCCTCCCCACGGTGAAGGTCGCAAAATTTAAAATGCTTATAATTCGTGATCTAATTTTCGTAGCGCGGCCAAATTTCGTTTGGTAATTTTAATAAGACAATGTTAATTTTTGGTGACAGGAGACCCCCACGGTGAGGATCGGAAAATTTATAATGCTTGTAACTCGCGATCTAATTTTCGTAGCGCGGCCAAATTTTGTTTGGTAAATTTTGTTTGGCATATCTTTTATCGCGGGTTTTGAGCGCGGCGAAAGAATCTAGAAATTCCGTAACGAGAAAAACCTAACACTCCGGCTAACGTCGCTTGAGTTTGACAGACTTCGGCACGGTATCCTTCGGTAGACTTCGGCAGACATTAAAGCGGTATTTTTCAGATATCTTGAGAATATCAAGTCTCAAACTTATGTTTTTTATTTCAGCTACCATAAACGTATATTTTCAATTATAAAAATTCCTGATTAACCTACATGTGTTTTAAGATAATAAAAATATTTTAAACGATATTAATTTCTCATTTATTCAATAAAAGAGAAAAAAAAATGTTTTGTTATCGGTGATCACGCTCAAAAAGTATAACTTGAATTAATATCAAAGACAAAAAAACTGCATAAATAAAAAGTAAATAAATAATTATGATTGCATAAGTTGATAAAAAATGCTATGCAATAGCTTTACCGCGGCAGTCCCCGAATGCCACACGTCTTTTTTTTTTTTTTTTTTTTGTCGACTGTTTATTTGTTTTAGTGGTCAATATTTATAAAAAGTTCTATTGTATAGATTTTTGAAATGTAAATGGAATGATAGGACATGTCACACTGCAGATATAATGATATGTAACAATTATTTAAAAGAATACCTTTGCTTCTATAATTGCCTTTTCTGGTATGTAAATTTTTGGAAAAATCACAGTAGCTGCGGTATAATGATTGCACTGAATTCCATCAATAGTATTAAAATTATTAATCATTATTGCAGCTTTTTCTTGGTTCAGTAACATGATGTCTCTCCATTCCTGTAGAAACAAAAAAATATGTTAGTATTGTCATATTTTAAATGGTTTGATTTGATAAAAGCAGAAAATCATAAAAATAAAATCTTTTGTCACAAAAACTTTTCTCAACTTGAAATTTTCAACTAATTTGGTTAAACATCACAGCTAATGTAATTGATATTAGTAGTAGTACCAAAATTTGAAGAAAAAATGGTCAAAAATGCATTTGAGAAAATAATACTTAAAACCAGGGCTGCGGAGTCGGTTGGAAAAATGGCCGACTCCGGCTCCGGAAATTTGAACAGCTTCGACTCCGACTCCAGGCTAACTAATGTAATAAGTGTTGCTATTAGTTAAACTTATGAAGGAACGCAAGAAAAATAAGGCGAAAACTTTACTATTTTGGCATTAATTCAGTTCTTAGAGTTAAAAAAAAAAAATCCGTTTTCTAATTTTTCAATTTTGCATTCCACAAACCCGAAAAATTGAACCTAAAGAAGAAAACAAAACAGAAATTTTACTATTTGGCATCTGTGAACTTCAAAAGATGGAATCCTTACAATTTTGAATTTAATTTGTGTTTTCCAGAACAGAAAAGTTTCGATGGAACGTGAAAAAAAATGAAATTGAAAATTTTACTAGATCGAAAATAATTCAAGATCTACTAGAGTTTTTAATTAAAAGCGGTTTTTATCTACGGTGTATTGTGTACGCCAGACAATATATTGGGAATCTTTAACGTTTAACTTAGGTAGCCCGATATAATCCACAAATAATAATAATAATTCCTTTTATGGATTTAAAATTGCATATAACTGGTATAATTTCATTTCAAACTGTCTAACAGAAAAAGCTGGTGTCAGCTTGTTTCTTACCGACTCTGACTCCGATTCTTTTGCTCAAAAATGGGCCCGACTCCACAGCCCCTCTTAAAACACCAAGGCGGAGTTTTTAGTTTAAAGTTTAAAGTTCGACCCGGGATAGGCACGAGTGAATTTCTAACATGGACTTTTATGTCGGTATGGATAAAAATTGTTTCGTACGTGGGTGATTCTAAGATAAGAGGTAATTTGTACGGCAATCCGTTTAAAACAGATTTTTTATTCTATATGTTGCTATTTTTTGCAATGAATCGCATCATCTTAACATACTTTATTTAATGACATCACGATTGAATGCCTAATTAAAACACATTTTTCTGAAATTTCTTACAAAGTCTAAAAAAGTCTCTACCCTGGCATGCCCCCTTGCTGGTTATATTTTTTCCATCAGATGCTTAACTAAAGTATGTTTAATTGGAATTTTAGTAATTATACTTACGTATTATAAAATAAAAAATAAAATAATTTTGTTAATTTCAAATAATTTTAAAAATTAACTCTTGTCCCGCTTTTTTTGTGTATCTACCCTGTCAAATTTATTTCCGCTAAAACAAATATAAGGATGGCTATATTCAAGGATGGCTATATTGGAAATAGTGCTTAAGGACATCTATCGGCTTGAAGTTAGCAATACTAAACGCGCAAGCCATTTATGCGTCGCCATTTTTAGTTGTTGCGACGCGATCGTGTGGTGTAGTGGTTTCGCAAGGTGATCGTGTATCTCCCCTGGTAAGTCATAAAACTTATCATATTCATTTAATTCAATTGCATTTACTGCCCTAATTAAACAATACAGTAATAACTAAAGTGAAATATGCAATTAACCCAAAAACTAATTCAGTCAGTTAAAAAATTTGAATTTATCATGAAAATGTCTCTCCCCTGCCCTATTTCCCCTGTCAAGATAACTGGCAGAGAAGAGAGTCACTGACCAGAAAAAGTTATAAAATATGTATAAAGTGACTTGCCCTTATATGAAAAGGTAAATAAACGGGACAAAATCATGATCTAAAGGTTTTTGATAAAATTCAAACTTTTCTTTTTGGCCGTATTCTCTATGTACTTGAAACCTCTTATCGTAGAATCACCCACGTAGAGCTCTGACCGAAAGTACTTATTTTAGTTTTTTTTTTTTTTTTTTTTTTTTTATGTTTATTTCTAAAGAAGTGCCTTAGACTGTAGTATTTATTATTTTAATGTATCTCTATTTCTATGTAAATGTTTCAGTTATCAATCGTTAATTCATATTTCACGTATTGGAGATTTAAAAATCTGAAAAATGCTATGCATTAAAGTCTAAAACAAAATCGCACAGAATAGGGGAAAAAAAGCATTTCAGACAAGTTATCTTCTTAGCATGTATAAATGTACTATATTCTTTCCTGAAACATAGTTTTATTAATTTCGTATGAATCAACACATTTTTTTCCTGTTTAAGACCTGATTCCGTCATAGACAGATTAGCAGATTCTTTTTCGCGGACTTTACTGTACTTTAATTTTGTTGCTCAGAAATCTGCAATTCTTTAAAAAGAAAATTTTTTACAGTTTAATTGTAGAATAATGACAATTTAAAAATGTATGCATTTTTTGCAAAAAAATTTTGAGCCGGACCAAATTTTAATGATTTTTGCAAAAAATCAGATCAGGCCACGACGAGACAATGATTTTCACACGGTAATGTGCCGAGACCAACACTGAAAAATTCAGCACATCAAGACCTATAAGAAGAATGAAGCCAGTCTCGGCAGCGTACGTTAAAAAAAAAAAAAAAAAAAAAAAAAAAAAAAAATTAGACCCTACCCGGCCTTCAGAAAAACATAACGCCTGAGTACGACTCGGAAAGAATAGTGACTATAGGATCGTAAAAAATAGTGCTGACCAAGTCCGGCCGAAGTGTCGGAAAAGAAAATAGGTCCGAACCCGTACAGACTTCTAGTCGTTCCTTCCCCCCCCCCCTCACCCCCCTCCAAGCAAACACACACTCCAATCATTACTTCAAGAAGATGCAGATTTAGAAAAACTATTTCTATTTTATAATTACCTGCATAAAACTTTCATAGGACGGTTCATTTGGCTCTGGTGGACATACCATACAGTCTAATGCAGCCTACAGAATAGAAGAAAAACAATTCATATTCATGCATTTAATTTAAGGTTAAATGATTGCAGAATAAGATTATTTTAATACCCTAACCAATTTCTTTCCAATAAAATAAAAAAAAAGTAATTAATCTGCTTTTGAAGTAAATGAATTTATTGCGACCTTTTCAAAGCCTCGATTTATTCTAAAAAAACTGTTGCACATATAAAGACATAAAAACTGATAATTTTATAGAGAAATGTATGGAAAATCCTTTGAAGTAGATCAAAGAATTATTTTAATTACTATTTCATGTTGAAATCAATCGAGATAGATCAGTTACATTTACAGTTACATTTATTCTATAGAATACCTATTATTCTATAGAATAGTTACATTTATTCTATAGAATAAAAAAATACGCATAGTAGTCTGACCGTCTTTTTGCAGGCATATATTTAACAAGTAATTTTTTAAAAAGTTTTTATTAAATTTTCATTTACATAAATAGAGTTTTAATTCATGTTTGAAATAGCCGTATTTATCTAATGTTGCCAGAGTTAAAGCCGAAATAAAAATATTTCCAAAACTTTTCAATTGAAAAATATGTTTACACTCAGGGTTCTCGCTGTCGCTCGCCATTGCTCCAAACTGCGACAAAATGCTCCATTTGGCGAGTAAAAGAACAATTAGACTCGCCAAATTGCGAGTGCTCACTTTCTGCTCTCCTTTTTTTTTTCTTAATGTGTGTGAATATGTGCTTGAAAATGCTGTTTCTTATCCGCGTAATGAATGAATGCGTATTGAATATCGCTTTATATGTTTAATCTCACCATGCCATTTAGATTGTTCTATTTGTAGACATACTGACCCAACATGAATTTATTTTAGCACTAATCAAAAACAGTAAATATTATGGGATATATATTTATCCCATACGTCAGTTAATCACTATCTATGTACTTTAATCGTGCCGTAAAAAACACAAACAAAATTATTCGAATCAAACCCCAAATAAAGAAAAGTTTTACTGCAATGCGATATTGAATTAGCCATTTACCATACTATTTATGAGATGTATGCAAAAAAATCTTTGATTTGTCAAATTTTTTCTATCGAGTCAAAATCTCATAGCAATTTATAGCGTATATTTTCATAACGGCAAATCAATAATAGCTTTTATTAAATTTTCATTTAGATTGCTAAAAGAATGTCTGAAACAATTACACATTTAGAACAGAGAGACGCTTAGAATGTATTTATGCAATAGTTTTTCTAGCATATAGTCGAATTTACATTTTACAAGCAAGTGAAAGAAAAAAAAAAAGGTTAATTTAGGACATATGGAAACTAGTCGTTGGGGCCACCGTAATACTTACCCATCATGGATACGTATATGAAAATAAAACATGTGAAACTATTTATACAATGCATTGGAATTCATAAACAAAATTTAAATATTGTTAATATACATAGTCATACTTTATTAATGAATTGCTGGTGAGCCAAATTCGACAAATTATATAAAACGCCAAAATACTCAAGAAATACCGGATTGCGTAAAAGAAACATCCTTATAACTCTAAAAATAATAATCATATTAACTAACAATTTACTGCGTCGGATGAAGCGTCTCATTTCCAATTGAAATATATCTTTGAATTGAAATTTGATTGAAATACAGGGTCATGAAAAATCAAAGAATGCGGAAAACAGGATTACAAATATCTCGGCAACTAATAATTCGATCGACTTCGTTCTATATGCAAAATGTGTGTTATTTTATTGCCTTTTACATCCATTCCTTAGAACAAAAAAATTCGAAAATTTTTATATACCTTTTATCAGAACGAATTTTTCGAGAGTCCGAAAAAAATAGTTCCGGATAATCGAAGTTGCTGATATTAAATAGGGTTCGTCCCATTCTTACATACTAACTATATACAAAATTTCAAGTCTCTATCTCAATTTGTTCGGGAGATAGAGCGTTTACAGACAGACAGACAGACAGACGGACGGCAAAATTTTTTTTCTAAAAATATGTTTTTCGGAATCTCCACTATCTAAAACGTGTAAATCCGTCAAAAAAATTTTTCGATTTTCAAAACGATTGCAAGACTTACCCTATACTACGTATCATCATACGTAGGTAAGTAAAAAGGGATACAATAAGTGGTTATAGATGCATTTTGCAGTGTTTCAAGCCAAATTAATTTTGCTAATATTTCTTTTCATTTGGCGACTATTTTTTATTTTCTATTCGCCAAATCGCTAATTTTGATAAAAAGTCAGCGAGAACCCTGTTTACACTTGAATATAAAAAAGAAAACTTTAAAATAATTACTAAATTATTACATGCCAAAAGCATTTAACAGTGAAAATCACACCATATTTAAAACAAGCAAGAAAAATCATTCGTTAACCACAGATTATGAAACACTTCCTGAAACTTTTAACAAAACTTCGTTATTTAGGGAAATAAAGTGTTACTATCTATAGCAAAATGTGTATTCCAATACTTTTGAGCAACATTGTATTGATATATATACTACATAGTGGGGAAATTTAGTTTAGCAAGAAAAAGTTGAAAGCAAGTTGAAATTTCTCTTTCAGAAATTTATACTAACAGATGAAAACATACTTGAATACTTCTGTTCAGCCCTGCGGTGTACCTTGTACCTTTATTATATGCCAATATTTAGCTAAAATTCAGTTCAAACTAAAACACTCTTAAAACTACTTAAATCATCTTTCCAAAAATTTGCATCTATAGGTGACCGTGTATCCAAATCTTTGCGTGACCATGCACACCATTTTATCAATATTCTACAAACATTTCTTAGTAAACTGAATGCAGTTCAGCGTAAAAATGCAGAACTTATTTTAAAACCACCTTTAAATAAATTATGCTTTGAGCAGCCCTGTATATCAACTATAGCATTTATAGACACTGTATAATGCATTCATTTATAGAAACTTAAAAATGCATATCAGAATTTAAAATGCATTTCTTCCAGCAATCAGCCATCATCAATAAAATACAGTACTTTGGATAGAATATACTACTTGAAATCTTTTGTGCATCCCTGTAAATGCTATGCACTTCGTATTATGCGTGAAATAACTTATAAACGAAAAATGTTTATTTTTTCCTGTCATTGTTCGATAAGAGCTATTTTGTCAGAGCCATGTTAAGGCTCTATTCAAATTTTTGGACCCTCCCCATCGTCAACGACGCCCCAGCCTCAATGGCACATATCAGTTTTATTATACATGAAACACTTTAATATAATTAAAATATGTCGCAAACAATTCCCCACTTTACCATTATGTAATTGAATTATTTTGTATGGCCCTGTAAATGAATAATCATTATTCTTTTCTTCGCATATTTTAGTGCACTTCGTAAATGCATATAAAGTTGAATATATTTGACAGAGTGTAACATCTTTAAAATTCATTTGAAATGATTTTTTCTCGAAGGCCGTAATGTAACGAAAAACTTTTGATTGTCCTTGTAAATAAACCAATCCTTCTAAAAACTTTATTTGCAATAGGGTTCCTGCTAGGGTAAATGTCCATAACTTCCAAAAATTTCATGGTAATTCGAGCATTTTACAAGAGTTAGATTGCGGACAGACGGCCAGACAAACCAAAAGCATTTCAACTTTGATGGAAAGTGTTAATGATTTTCTTAAAGCCTTTAAAATAAAACTTTTCTTCTAGACGCTGTAAAAAACTATGAAATGACGTAATTTTTTACTTAACCATTATATGAAAGTTGATTTTCAAATGTGTAACTTATTTTAGTTAATAATTTCACGAAAAGAGCCGTAAGCTGCCCGGACAGCGACAGAAATGGCATTGGGAACAAGAAAATACATCAAATTAATGGGAAATGAATGGCGTTTTGATTACAGATGATTGCCACTAATCCTGATAATACCATTGAATCTCTTTAAAACAGCAAATTTTCGCGTTTTTAGAGCCTGCGGGGTCTGGATACGGTTCGGCCACTTTTGCTCGTGGAGGGTTTGTTTGTTTGTATTTGTGGCGGCCACAATTACCTGCACGAGGGATATGGGCCCTAAGGGGGAGTGCCCTAATTGGGGGGGGGTCTTTCTAAAGGAACCTAATCCGTATTTACGCAAGGAAATCTAAGGTTCGAAGAAAACTACGGAAAATTACGAAGGATTAAGCCGAGACCACATTTGGTTTCGAACCCAGCACTTGCCTTCTACCAGTTTCGAGGGCAGAACTAGAGGTCTGCACGGGCCGGAATTTGCAGACCCGGGCCCGTCCCGGCCCGTAGGAAAAGTTTTTCGGCCCGACCCGGCCCGTTGTAAAACTCAAAAGTTCGGCCCGGGCCCGACCCGACCCGTTTAAATTTTTATATTTTAGGCCCGCCCCGGCCCGGCCCGTACAGAAATCAGTGAAAACAGGCCCGGCCCGGCCCGTACAGAAATCAGTGAAAACAGGCCCGGCCCGTTTTGGCCCGTTACAATTTCTACGACTTCTAAAAAATTCAGATTTTTTTCATATAATTAAGATTTCTTTAAAGAATACTGCATACATATCTATCGAATGATTTTACAGTATATTTTACAGGAAATACACATTAGCAACATTAGTGATTACTAAGATTATTAGGCCTTCAACAATCAAATAAAGATTCATCAAAAAATTAATATGGCTTAGAATAAAAGAAAAAAGAAAGAAAGTTAAAAACATCGTAACTTTTGAGGCTGTTTAATAGAAGAAGATTTATAAAAATATTTCTATATCATTTTATTAAAGATTTTAAATCGAAATTCATTCGTTAATTCAAATATGCGCCTTTCTGATACATTTCTAAATTCATTTTTTTCTCAGAAACGCATAGCAGGTATCTTTATTCAGAAACTATATAATCAAATGGCATTATCCATTTTTTGTTACAAGCAATTTAAGAATACTGAAAGGAAATAAATTATTGTTAGCGTTTTCAATAGAATTTCCGGAAGCGATAGCATGGGAAGAGAGGAAAACCTGCAACCATTTGAGAAACTATTGTATCTGAACAAGTAGTTTATTCATCAAAAATGAAAAATGCTATTCGATTCCAAATGTCTTCAATAGTCAGGCTTATCACTTTTATATTTTTACAATTAAAAATTAATCTGAAAATGTGTGAAACTTTCGCGTTATTGAGAAATTAATTTAAAAACCATCAAACTTTCGCGTTATTGAGAAATTAATTTAAAAACCATCAAGAAGTATATATATCCAAAGATTAATCTAACATAAGTTCTTTATCGCTGTTACTAATTTTACAAATCATGTTGTCTGCCCTACAGATCTTGAGAACAATTAAGTCTTGTTTCGGTCCAGCAAGTCTATATGTAGAAAAATAATGCAAGCTTGATCTCGGCCCGGTATGAGTCAGTTAAAAAAATATTAAAACGGGTTACACACAATTTAACTGTTCGATGCCGATCTCACACTGTACAAGTTACATTTTTATATTGATGCTGTCAAACTAGAATGGCTCGTGACGCACATTTATATTTATTCTCGTTAAAACCATTTGCGTTGAAAATAGATTATATTTTATCGTTTCTTCGTAAATCTTCAAAACGGGCCGGCAGGCCCGAAAAATTTTTTATCGGCGCGGCCCGGCCCGTATGGCCCGTTCAATTTTTTTGCCAGCCCGGCCCGTTAGAAAATTTGAAACGATTCCGCCGGGCCGAATACGGGCCACGGGTCAAGCCCGGGCCCGTGCAGACCTCTGGGCAGAACCTCTCAGCCACTGATGGGGCTTAAATTTGAAAGCTGAGTATTCATGTATGGGGTTGTATTTATTGAGAATAAAAATGGCTTTTATTCCTACATTTCATTGAAAAAAAAAAAAAAAAAGTTTGGCATTAAAATTTGGAAACAGCTGTTCTTATTAACTGAGGACCAGTACTTAAATTTTATAACATACTAGCAGGCTATGCCCGCTGCGCTGGTCAATATTTCAAAATCAATCGTGGATGAAACGAACTGGTGAATTTAAATTTGTATTTTAAATAATTTGGACCTCCAGCAGCACCTTGCTCATTGCTGAAAACGATTTAGACACCATTGTGCTATTAAATTATCTTAAACGTTGCGAAAAAAACAGCTATTTAGAAGTAACTATTTTAGTTATTATTAACAGTGCACATTCGGAAGCGAAATGAGACCATTATGGCAACAGGATTTAAAATTTTCCCTTATCTGAAGAAATATTAATTATTACAGTCGTTACCATGGTACAACTTCTGAAAAATTTCTTCACAGCTTTTCATTATGTGAAGCCAGAAACCCAAAGCTACTCCCACCTAAAAAGTTTATATATATATTAAATTTTGTCCGCGCGATAAAAGGCACAATTATGCAAGAATCATCTTCAAACTCGTCAAGTACATTGAGATGGTTAATATCTCAGTGGGAATTGCAAATGAGCAAAATCGGCCCAAGGGGATGGTAATTGGGAAGGGTTCAAAAATTTGAATAACATCTTAACATGGCTTTCACAAAACCAGCTTTTACAAAACAATAGCAGGAAAAAAAAAATAAACATTTTTCGTTACAGCAAGTTGCCAACGATAAAAAAAAAAAAAAAAAAAAAAAAAAAAATACATATTAAAATTCTCACTACAACAATTACTTTATTATTGCAAAATTTCCTCCTGAAAAATGAAAACAAAATTATTTGCTCTTTCGTATTTAAGCATTTTCTCTTTAGTTATTTAAGATAAAATTATGTAAATTTGTATAATTTGGCGAACGATTTGGCGAAATTGATTGACGTGATAATCAAGTAGTAGCCAATTTGCACTTTTCATATTTCACAAAAGATTCCTACACAGACATCATATACGCAATAGGTTTAGCACGATTATCTTGCAACTACAATGTGGCAAAATCCTCGTTTTAGTATACCAAAGAAATTTATGTATATTTTATTACTTTCTATCATTTTAAACAACAATTAACAATACATAAAAAGTAACTGTAGAACAAAACAACATATATCATTTCAAAAAAGAAAAAAATGAAAGTAAATAAACAACTTATCATCGGATAAACAACTATAGCTGGGTTACCATATGAGGCAAATAATGCCATTTTGGCGCTAGTGAGATACCTCGATGAGTATATGACCAAATCCGTGACAAAATTTCCTTTTGGAAAAAACTTTAATTGGTATTTATACTGCATTTTCCCTACTCATGTATAGTGAAAAAACTTTGACACAGATGTCATGTATGCACCACATTGGCGCAATTTTTTTCTGGCGCCAATTTGGAAAACTTGGTTTTTAATTACCAATTTCATAAATATTTTTTAATTATTTTGTATTATTTGAAAAAAATAATAAATAAAAAAGTTTAATTAATAGCTATAGAACAAAATGATTTATATTATTTTA
Organism: Maratus speculifer; assembly: GCA_964019185.1. Classification (NCBI taxonomy): domain Eukaryota; kingdom Metazoa; phylum Arthropoda; class Arachnida; order Araneae; family Salticidae; genus Maratus; species Maratus speculifer. Next base: position 422,892,009 of record OZ025289.1, on the reverse strand, counting down.
AAAAACAAAATGAAAGTTAATAAATAGTTTATTAATAAATAAACAACCATAGTCGGTTTACCATATGTGGTATAAAATTGCCATTTTGTTGCAATCGTGCGAATGTGGTGCGTATATGACATCTGCGCCAAAACTTTAAAAAGTTGCAATTAAATTATTTTACAGTTTGGATGAGGAAGACATTTATACTAAAATTTAAACATTATACGCATTTTTTTTGGCTATAACTGCTATTTATATATTTACAATTAAACATAAAAAAAAATATCCTAAAAATGCTCTCACACATTTAAAAGATAGTGAGAGAATTTAGTAATTGTGAACATCGCTCCGGCTTATGCCTTCTTGGTATAAAATCGCATTGTTTGATGACAAAAGTAAATTCAAACACCCAAATAAACAAATAACATACAATTAACATACAAAACCATTTTTAAAAGTAATTCTGCTATTTTGTCCTGTAAGACGCATAATGGTAGAATTAGATTTTAAAAATATTTTTTTTTAAAAATAGAAAAATGTTATTTACGTTTTATCTAATAAAATATTTAAAATACATTTTTGTTAGCCTGCGCGAAAGTTTGATTGAAGAAATATTGAAGAGGAAATGGTCAATTAAAAAAGACTTGTAAATTTTATTCAGCGGGAATTTTTCATTTCAAAATGTTGAATTTATCTATAGTAATAACGCATAATTGCATAAATTTACTTTGAATTGCAAAATTTTTCCTTCAGTATTACTTGATTATACCGTCGACCAATTTCGCCAAATTATACAAATCGCCAAACTATTAGCCAGATTATATAGATTAGCATAAATTTTCATTTAAATAACAAAAAACAAATTAGCAGAACATATATAAAAGTAGAAATAAAATGTCGAATTAAAAATCATTTGATGACATAATTAGTATTTATATTATGCTTAATGTCAAGTGAGTGTGACATTTACGAACATCCATTATTAACATTTAATCTTGGAATTTGGGGGTAGATTTTAAATCGATGGGGTAATCTTTCCTTCTTCAATTTTTAAATTTTAAAACTGAAATTTTTCCTGTAAGTGAAATTGACAAAATGGCGCAAGAAAAATATAAGTAACAATGAAAACATTTCGAAAAAGAAATAAAAGAGTTATACTCATATCTATATAATTTACGATTGAATATTAAAATATACTCTAAAAATTATCTTCACTTGAAAAAAAAACAACATTATTGCGACCATTAAAAACCTAAGTCAGGCATTAAGTCAGTAGTGCATTTTCGGCTTAAAAACTCATTCTTTGGCGACAAAAGCAAGATGAAAATGATATAGAAACGAATAGTAACTCACAACTTGCAGTGTCTTTTACAATCAGATCTGCTTTTTTCTGCTGTAAGTTATATTATACGGAAAATCGTTAAAAAAGAGAAAGAAAATAATAAAAATGGAAATAACTATCATTCAAAATTCATTTAATCAATTTCTGAAATTCATGTTTTTATTCTAACACCAGGGATACGTCGCCAAAAGTTGAACCAATTGTTATATTTCGCGTTAATTTATTTTTTAAGCATTACAAATATTTTTTTCATTTTCAAGATAAATATATTTTTATAACATTACGCCTCATTTAAGCGGTCTTTCTTTATTATTATTAATGTTATCAGTAGTTATTTTCTGCTATTATTTGCAAGATATTTGTAATATTTCAAATAGATATAGCCATTTTAATTCTTTTAGCAATTATAATTTTCGCCAAAAAGAGCTACTGGCAACCTTTTTGTCAAAAATAACCGAAAAATACGAAATTTACTACGAAAAATCAGAGTTATCCCTGTAAATTTGAATCATAAGCCTTCGGAAAAATATTTCCTATCGAATGATACAATCGGGAAAAAATCCATCGGGTAGTTTTTGAAAACACTCGTTTGGAAGTTTCAGAACTTCTGCTTTATAATATACTAGCAGGCTAAGCCCTCTGCGCTGGTCTATTTTTCAAAACAAAACATGAATCAAACAAAATATTGAATATGATTGTGTTTTTTAAAGCAACTTCACCTCGAATGCTCTTTCATATTTCTGAAAATCATACAAAACGCCATTGTATTTAAAGATAGAAAATCAACGGTTATAAATGCACGAAAAATGCATTAAAAGTTAGCAAACAGCTGTTTCGAATCTACTGTCGAGATTCTTCATCAGTGCAAAACTCAGCGAGCTAGAAAAAACAAAATTGAGCCAAAAATAAAAACAACAACAATGGAATCAATGCCCGTTGACGCCAAAATATATTAAAATAATAATAAAATATTATGTTGTTGTATCAGCTTATGCATTCGATAAAATTCGGACTTTTAAGAAAAAAATATTTCAGTTGACCATTTATTGTAGAGTTTGATAGATAAATGAGGCAATTATGAAAAGAGCAATTTAAATATTGTTTATTCACCATACTTCTAAAATAGCGAGCATTATGATCGCAGAGATTGACCACTGAATTTAAACAATTTTCAAATGATTCATTTTCATTTGATAGTTTTTTAACTCTAAACCTCTCAACTTGAGGATATGGGTATCTGTGGAAACCTTAATACATCCTCTATTAATATTATATTATATTTCGCAACGTACATCTGCTCTTGTCAAATCTATTACAGTGTTCCCTTTTTGGAATGCTGTAGAATAAATAAAGTTAAATAAAGTTTTCCTTAGAAAAATAAAGTGAATGTTTTTTGAATGTGTGAAATTCATTTTTTGATACAGATGTCATATACGCATCACGTTGGCGTGATTGAAACAAAATGAACATTTTATGCCTCTTATGGTAATCCAGCTCTGTTTTTAATTTATTAATGAACTATTTATTTACTTTCATTTGCATTTTAAAATGATACAAAATGTTATGCTCTATACATAGAAAAGTAATATAGAAAATAGAAATGTATCTGTCATTTGACAACGAAGTTTCTGTTAAAGTGGCGCCAGAAATGTATCACCCCAACGTGGTGTATATGACATTTGTGCCTCTTTCTTACAACATAGGCGTGTGCATTTGTACCTAAATTTAGTTATTTAGCTCTATTTTTGTAATATTAACTGGAGTTTGTACAATGTACGGTACTACTTGATTATTCTGTCGATAGAAAAATTAATAGTAGATTGTAGGAATAAATGTCAATAATCGATGATCGTAAGTATGATAGCAATTGATATTACACGTGATACACGTATTTGTTTACATCATAAGTGCTTTTTAATTCTACTTTTAATTTGTATTTATGTTTATTGTTCCTTCGTTATTTAAAATGAATTTATGTAAATTTGAATAGTTTGGCGAAACTGGCTGACGTGTTAATCAAGTAGCACTCAATTTACATTTGAAAATATCATATTTCACAAAAAACTCCGGCACAAACCCGGATTTGCAAGATTTCCTTCCAATACCATTGCGGCAAAATCTTCGTTTTAGAATAGCGGAGAAATGTGCATTTTTAAAAATTATTTTCATTATTTTAAAACGAAAATAATAATAAATAAAAAAAGTTACTATAGCACAAAACAATTTATAGAATTTCTAAAAAGAAATTGAAAGTAAATAAACAATTTATTAATACAGAAACAACTATTGCTGGGTTACCATATAAGGCAAAATAACACCGTTTTGGCGACAGGCACATACCTTAGTGTGTATATAATATCTGTGCCAAACATGTTTGGAAAAAAACAATAATCGTTATTTATACAGCATGATTAAATACTGTAGTATAGTGAAAAAAATTTATACATGACATATACACACCACATTGGCGAGTTTTATTTTTTCTTCTTCTGCTTCTGATGCCGATTCGGAGAAAATTTTTTTTTTCAAATACCAGTTACATAGAGAGTTTACAATTATTTTATGTTATTTTAAATAGAAAATAACAATAAATTTTAAAAAGTTTAGTTAATAATTATAAAACAAAACTATTTATATCCTTTAAAAAATAAAATAAAATAAAAATTTATTAATAAATAAACAACAGCCAGTTACCAAGTGAGGCATAAAATCGCCATTTTATGGCAGTCGCGCAAATGTGGTGCATATATGACAAATGTGCCTACATTAAAATAGTTTATATAATTGAAAAAAAAAAAAAGAAAAAAATTGTAAATAGACAATTTATTAATAAATAGACAATAACATCCGGGTTGCCATATCAAGCAAAATAATAACACTTTGGCGTCAGTTAATTACTCAGATGTATATATGGTACTGGCGTAAGAGACAAATCGCACCAATGTAGTGCGTATGAGATATCTGTGCCAAAAAACATTTTAAAAGTTGCAGTTAAATTATTTTACAATATCTACGTATGTGGAAAGACATTTACTCTAAAATTTAAATATTATTCATTTTTGTGGTATTAACTGCTATATATGTATTTAACTTAAATGTAAAATTTTTTCCTAAAAATGCTCTCACTCATTAAAAGAGAGAGAGAGAAAATAGTTCTTGAGAACATCGCTCCATCTTGTGCTTTTTTTGGTTTAGATTAGCATTGATTGGCGACAAAAGTAGATTGAAACACCCAATTGAAGAAACAACATACAAATAACAATTAGAGCCTTAAAAAAAAAAAAAAAAAAAAAAAAATTAATTTTGCGTGTTTCTTCTGTAAAACACATAACGGGAAAATTAGATTTAAAAATAGTTTTAGAAAAAGAAAGAAAAAAAACTTATGTTTTACCTAATGAAATTTTTGAGATGTTGTTTTCTTTTAATCTGGCTCGAAATAAATAAATAGCCAAATATTGTGTCACTTCAAAACTTTCTTTCATATTGAGTTACTTTTTAAATATTATAATTTTTTTTTTTTTTTTCGTTAAAGATACATTTTTTTCCTTTCATAATATTATTTTGCATTAAACAGATTTTTTTCTTTTTATCATTATTTATTTTAAATCAATGAATTAACAGGTTTTTTTTTTTTTTTTTTCGAAATGTTTATATTATTTTCTATTAGAGAAAGCATTTCATTTCTTTTTTGAAATATAATTATCGCCAAAAAATTAGTTGTTGCAACCCTTCCGTCAAAAATAACCGAAAAATACGAAATTTAGTACGAAAAATCAGAGTTATCCCTGTATATTTGTATCATAAACCTCCGCAAAAATATTTCCTATCGAATGATATAATCTGCAAAAAGATCCATCGGGTAGTTTTTGAAAACACCCGTTTGGAAGTTTCAGAACTTCTGCTTTATAATATATATGATGATATGATATGATAATTGAAGGAATAGCTTCTGGCGGATCATGATGCCTAAATTATAGATAAATCTTTTCGTAGAGTTTTAGATTATTTTATTTAACTGCATTATGACGTGCTTAATACAAGCTGAATTAAAAAAAAAAAAAAAAAAAAAAAAAAAGAAAGAAAGAAAGAAAGTTAAAAGCAAAGTATAAAGTTGAAACCAAGAGTAATTTATTACCTGCCCTGAAACTCCAGGACACATTTTGACGCAGATTGATTTCAAATAAACCTTCATGACGTCGTCTTGTAAATTCAACAGCTCGCAACATCCACTTCTCAGACCGAACCTAAACATAAAATATTTTCACTTAAAACTAACTGGATTAATGGATCAATTATAATAAAAAATTTGTTATTATATGATTCACTAAATATACGATATGTATAATTTTTCCAACTGAGTGAAAATGCATTCAGGCTGCAGGGATGTAGTGGAGGGCATACGGGGGTATATGTCGTACGTATACCTTCTGGATTTTTTAAAGAAACACCGTATATTCTATTTCTCAAGAAAGCTATAATATATAGAGTGTATCTAAACTACTGGGCAAAACTTTAAGGGGTGATAGTACACATCAAGAGAAATAATATTAAATGTGAAACTAAGGGTCCCAAACGTCTTCCTAAAGAGATAGGCGCCATCAAAGTTTAGGGTCCAAAATTTGAAATGATTATAAAAAACGGAAAAATTGGTCGATTCGTTTGCGGTTTTCACGAAAGCTATTCTTTATGCCAGTATTGTCTTGAAAATAAATTATAAAGATAAATTTTAAAAAATGCCGATAGAGGGCGCTTTAGACTTTGGAGTAGCGAACAACTATTTTTTACCGTTATTTTTTGCATATCATTAAATTTTTATAGAAGTTTAGACATAAACTTAAATTTTGAGCTCAAAATCTGCGGTTAAATAGCGCAAACTGAACTGCGTTCAATGGGAGTGGATAGGTTCAAAATTTCAAATGATTATAAAAAACAGAATAATTGGTCAATTGATTTGCAGTTCTCACTAAAACTATTCTTTATGTCAGTATTGTCTTAAAAGTAAATTATAAACATAAATTTCAAAAAATGTCGATAGAGGGCGCTTTAGACTTTGGAGTAATGTACAACTCTTTTTTACCGTTATTTTTTGCATCTCATTAAATTTTTTTGAAGCTTAGACATAAACTTAAATTTTGTGCTGAAAATCTGAATCGTTGAGAGTGGTTAAGTAGCGCTAACTGAACTGTGTTCAATGGGGGTAGGAAGGTTCAAATTTCAAATGATTATACAAAACGGAAAAATTGGTAGATTCGTTTGCGGTTTTCTCTAAAACCATTCTTTATGTCAGTATTTCCTTGAAAATAAATTTTAAAGATAAATTTTAAAAAATTTCGTTAGAGGGCGCGTTAAACTTTAGAGTAACCAACAACAATTTTTAACTGTTATTTTTTGTATCTAATTAAATGTATGCAAAAGCTTAGACTTAAATTTTGAGCTCAAATTCTGAATCGTTGGGAGGGGTTAAGAAGCGCAAACTGAACTGTTTTCAGGAGTTGAAATGTTACCCTACCCACCCTACGAACACAGTTCGATTTAAAGTGGGACAAAATGTAGTTTTGACCCAAGATATAGATATTCTTTTCTTCTTTTTAATAGAAATTTTTTTTGTCATGTCGCGTATTATAAGGACTTCTAAACGTTTGTACTAATAATTTTTAGATGTACATGCATTTTAAAACAATAAGAATAAACAAACATACTCGGCAAGAGCTCCCGTCGAAGCGGACATGATGCTGATTAGCTCTAGGGTATTGTAGGGTGCTCCCATCGTCATCATGACTTTCTTGAAGGACTGGAACTGCAATATTTGCCCCAGAGCATTAAACTGGTAAGACTAGAAAAGAAAAGAGAGAAAAACACATATATCACGAATATTCTAAGCGAACAGATTATTCTTATTTTCAGCAGGATACGAAATGCTGAAAGTAGTAAATAGGATAAATTAAAAAAGTTCTAGAAAATTCTCAAATTATCTAAGTTATGTTAAATTAATATCCATTCAATAATTTAAGATCAGGACGGTAAAAAAAAAAGAAAATTGAAGTGAAAGCTTCCTTTTTTTTATTTATTGATTTGTTTTCTTCTTTATATAGCCTATGTGTTTAAAATGTTAACAAGTAGTACTAAATTCTCTCTAGTAAATTATCAATATTCATATATTTAATTACTAATATTTAAATTATTAAAAATGCTTTGAAAGTAATATCCAAAGGTTAATTAGAATCTTAGGGTTCCTATCCCGTCGGACAAAGACACTCGCGAACTAATGCTAAACCTATGGGGAACCAGTGGCGTAGCTAAGGGGGGGCAAGGGGGGCGTCCGCCCCGGGCGCCGAGGCCTAGGGGCGCCAAATTGAGAGAAATTGTTATATATCTATATTGGGGTGGGGGCGCAAAATTTCTTGCTGGCCCCGGGCGCCAAAAAACATGACAGTAGGTGGCTACGCCACTGTGGGGAACTAAGGCTAAACCTATTTGCAAATACCTCGTTTGTATTTGGACATTTTAAAATAATTTATTTTGCATTGGATAGCGAAGTCCTACTTTACATAACCCTTGTTTTACTTTTCCCATTTTGGTTCCAGATATTTTGTAAAAGAACTATTTTCACTTTTGAAACCGGCTCTGAAATTGAAAGTATCATAAAAAGTATCTGCAATGAAAAACGAAAAAGTAACTAAAGGGTGATGTGGAGATGACCTCAGCTATCCAATGCCAAAATAAAAATAAATATAAAAAGTCGAAATGCAAATGGGATTGTAACAATAACAAATAAGCTCCCCATTGGTTTAGCAGCGTGAATGTCTTCCCCTGACTGGAAAATTCATCTTTATTTTTTATCTTATGAATTTATGATAAATTATGTAATATTCATAGCATCTTCATCCATAAAATAAAATATTTTTTGTAAAAAATGTGCAAATATCTTCTTTTAATCAAGTTTTTAAAAGGTTTTTTTTTTTTACAAACTCAGAAAATCAGAGTATCATCCTACTCCGAGAATGATAGACACTGTGATGATTGTAAATCCTTATTGTTGGTACTGCCATCTATTGGATTAAATGTAAACATTTTCTTAAGTCTTATTGCTCTATTTCATTATTCCATATTGGAAATCGCTGAAGTAGGCTTGACATATGTATCGAAATTCGATATAACTTACTTATTTTAAACAGAAATGAAGAAAATGGGAAAATAAACATTCCTTTCAAACAATGAAAAACTATTCTGCCACAATCAAAACAAAACTTCTTAAAATATTCATTTTATGGATAATCTTAATATTAGACTCTGTTCAAATCAAAATATCAATCATAAAAGGGTTCTTTGTTTCTGTTTAGTGGTTTTAACATCAGTTTACAATTCAATAATCGGAATAATTGTTGTCATCTATCAAAATTTAAAATAAATATTTTTTTTTTCAAATCATCTTGTTTTATTTTATTTTACATATTATTTTTTGCGTAATTAAAAATCTTGTTAAGGAGTTAACACCTTTCGCTCTATTCGCGATAACTCAAATTCCAGTCCTGAATATGGTAGTTTATTTTTTTTTCATTTGTGCATAGTGAAATATTTCATCCTTGGACCATTAAATAAATTCAGTTAAATAATTTGTGTTAACCCATAGGTTTAGCATTAACTCGTGAATGTCTTCCCCTGACGGGAAAATTCATCTCTATTTTTTATCTTATTAAATTTCTTTATTATTTATAGAACTGATGGCCACACATATGCGTGTGTGTAATTGTAAACCCAGTGTACTTTTTTGTAAATGTTTTTCTTTGTCATCTCCTCACAATAAAAGATAAATTTTATCCATATTTGTATTAATGTTTCAAATATCAATAACTGAGCCTTTGTAAAAGTCGTCCTGTTATGGTATAATCATATTATCTTAAATTATGAGAAAAATCGAAGTATGGACTTTCCAGCGATTCCACAAAAAAATCCATAGCATCATACTAAAGTATATCAGAATAAAAGAAGGGTGCTTTGAGTTAGAAAAAAAAATACAAGTTTAAAAAAAAAAAAATAAAAATACAAAGTAGTGACCGGATAGCCAAATCCACTGATGGCTGCAGATACAGGGAGGTAGGTAAAGGTAAGTGATACCATTGTAGACTAGGGAAGGAAATCTTGCTGACGATCTGAATCCAACCTGGAAGCCAGTTTAAAAATGCAAACCTCCGAAAATATGATTGAACATTGAGGTTCTCGTAAAAATGGACTGTAAAATCAGAAAAGAACTAAAAAAATATCTGCGATTTTAATTCGGGTTAGGGAATGACTTTAATCACTTTTTGGCAGGCCCCGATTATGAATAATTGAGGCTCCTGGGCAAAGATAAATTAGGGCACTCCTTTCGAATCATTGCAACATTATTCAAATAGGTCACTTATATGATTATGTGTAATGCATAAGCATATTTTTGCATCTTGGATATAAACGGAAGAAAATTCTTAGTTATGTCTATTCTGAATAAAATACTTTTATCAATAAAAGTACACATTTTTTTTTTTCTTTAGTACAGAACAAAACTCTTTTACATACCTTTAGCAATTTGTTATATTATTTTGAGATGAATTTAATAACTTCAACTTACGGAAGATTTGTAATTGGAAAAAGAAAGTAAGTATTTTATAGGTTAATGTATGGATCTGGGGGCCCATGGGCAAAGTCCCTATTTGCCATTTCGGTAATAAGGGCCTGCTTTCTGGAGATAGTTTTATTTAATTTATATATTTATTTGAGTGGTTCTGCTGGTTGACTATATTTTATAGCCCTGTCCTGTCTCTAGAGAGAGGGTGACCACTCACTGTTTCATCGAGAAGGAATATTTGATTTTATTAACTGATGAATATTGAGCTTAATTTCTGGATTAATGCATCATTTGTTTACCTGACGCAAAATTTCTCATAGACTGCTGGTGTTATCATAACTCTTATTTATATTTGCACCTCAGATTTCTGAAGACCTCTCATATAATCAAAATGTATTGCTTATTTTAAATAAATAAAGTTTTTATAGTTTCTAAATTAATATTTCATTCATAGGTCCATCGCTAAAGTCCCCCATTCCCCCCCCCCCCCTTCATATTCGTAACACCTCTAAAACTGAAACCTATGTCAAACATAGTTTTCTTCTGGCCCATTGTAATTCATATTAGCAGATTTTATTGAATATTTTATAAATTGTGTATGAAAATCTCTAATAGAAATGAAAAATTCACTATTAATAACTATACTTGAATTTCTCTCTTTAACTCTTTAGCGTACGGTGTCCACTAAAAAAAGGGACACCTGATTTTAAAAGTGCTGGCACAAATGATATTTAATTAAAATTTTCTTTTTATAAGGTATGGGATAATTAGTAAGTTATTATTTTCTAATAAATTCGTTTTTAAATCTTCGTGTCTCATCATTTCGTCACTTTACAAACAGAATTACTCCACGCCCCAAACGTTTAAAAAGAAGTTTTTTTAACCCTTTATCTAAATCTTATGTAAGGTTGGTTGTGTTTATGATGGCCAATTATCAACACGAGGAGTATAGGCTCTGAGGGCCTCATGTTGGGAATCACGGTTTTAAAGGTATAAAAATCGAATTATCAATTTTTATATAATAAATTAACACGTTCGCTACCGCTAACGTGAAGATGTGATAATAGTTAATGCCGCACTGTAGAAGTGGGCATTTAAAACAAAAAATCAGTGAAATATTTTCCCGCACCAGCGCGTGACTGGCTATTGGACATCACCCCACATCACGCGCTGGCGCGTGAGCGGCAGTGAATGTGTTAAAGTTATTTTAGTTCTGAACGATTTGAAGACTCTGAACGGTTTGTCATGTTCCGAGAGACAGAAAATAAGCGCATTTGCAATCAAATAAATTAATGAATGCATGTACAGTCGACTCTCGTTAATTCGAAATCGGATAAATCAAGTCTTCGCTTAATTCGAACTAAGCATGAAGTCCCGAAATTTTCAATAACAGAATAACGTTTAAAAATTTCATTTATTCGAATCATTTTCTTTTGACTTCGTTTAATTCGAACGAACAAACTTCCGATTTTGCATTTTTCCTCAGTTTCTCTCAGATTTCAGATCCTTGAAATAACTTTCTTTCTTTCATTTTTAGCAGAATCGTACTAAACAAGTATACATATAATCCCATGAATTTGATATCCGTTTTTTTGGGGGGGGAGGGAGGGGGGTGTCCCGTCTCTCCGTCAATGATACCTCCACTCCATCTTCGTCTGTGCTTATTCCCAATCCCTTAATTAGTTTATGTATTTATATCTTTTAATATAATATGAAGTCATATTCTAATGATAACAGCCGAAATATATTTTAAAAATACCATAACATTAATTTCTTTGTAATAGTACCCCTTTAAATATGTTTTCCTCTCATACTTTCCATAATTAGAACATTTCGTGTGGTCCCGACGAGTTCGAATTAACGAGAGACGACTGTATCTGGTAATACAAACTATGATACCAGAGCGTGAAATCACAGAATTAAAGAATTTGAAATCTTCAGAACATAATAATTATCTATATTCAAAATAAAATAAACATCTGTAATAAATATCTGTATCTAATAAATATATTAATTATCGGTATAATGAAGCAAAATCGTTGAGAAATTATAAACAGACAAGTTGCTTTAAAAAAAAAAAAAATACTTGAAAATTACTAGAGATTTAAAATAGAAAATAAAGCCTTTGAGCAAAAATGATTAAAGATAGAAAACCGACGATTATAAATGCACAAATAATGTATGAAAAAGTAGCAAATAGCTGTTTCGAATCTACTATCGAGATTCTTCATCAGAGCAAAACTCAGCGAGCTAAGAAAAGCAAAACTGAGCAAAGAGACAGAGAAACGCAGGCTTATATATCCACTACCGGAACGATCCCGCCTAAAGAAAAGCAACCAATGAGAAAAAATCAGCCTGAACAACTGGGTGGATAAGTAGCAACATCTACCGGAGAACAAACAAAACAAAAACTAGAAAGCAAGAGGAAAAAAAGTGCATTAAATTAAAAATTTCCAAATGTTTGGAAAGTAAGGAGTACTTGATAAGTCACTGACTAAGGAGTGGGAATTTTTAATCACTCTACATCACCTCAGTTTTGCTTTTCCTAGCTCGCTGAGTTTTGCACTGATGAAGAATCTCGATAGTAGATTCGAAACAGCTGTTTGCTACTTTTTCATACATTTTTTGTGCATTTATAATCGTTGTTTTTCTATCTTTAAATAATAGTGACTTCATCGCATTATTATATTTTTTTTCAGTAATAAATATTTAATTGTGTAAAGGATTTTATATTCAGTCTATATGAATTTGTAATACCTATGACTGCTGTAAATTTTAAGATATTTCTTGCTTTAGTTGACCAGAAACCGCTTGTAAACCGCGAGATAAAGGTCTTTAAAACTTTTGAAATGAAGGAAAAACGTGTATAAATGAGCTTTTTCTTAATGTGATATGTTTTAAACAAGCAAATAAACAAATTCCCTATTAAAATGTTCAGAATACAATTGTTATTTAAGATTAAAATGTAAATAAAAATGATTTTTTAACACGTTTAAAGTGCCGTGATTCCTTAATGCATACTGAAAAACTTTTGAAAAGTCTATCCAATCATCCAGCCAAAAAAGAGCATTATATTTCAGTCCAAGAACCAACAGCATAAAAACCTAAGGTATCGAGCATAAGGAAGAAAATTTTGTTTTATGGAAGAGTAGTAATAAGGGAATCTAACGATCCATGTCTGCCAGAAGCGAAGTGGTGCATAAGCTAAAAATAAATATTACTAGTGGTTTGTACATTGGTTCGTCATTGTGTCTGCTGTATAATCATTTCAACCTTTGATTGTACAGCAAACATAATGATAAACCTACGAGTGAACCACTAGAGGTATCAATTTTTGGCTTATGCACCACTTCACTAACGGCCAGACATGGATCATTAGATTTCCCTATTACTATTCTTCCATAAAATAAAGGGTTTTTAGGTGTGTTCGTAATTATGTAAATACGTAGCACCTATAGTTGTCGTTCAGTCGGTCCGTCTGTCCGTCCGTACGCATATTACAACGCAAAAACTACCCAACCGAATTGTTTGAAATTTAAAATATGTAATTATTACATAATTTTGTAGAGTCATTTGAAATTTTATGAAAATCGGATGCATAGATCAATTACAGGGACAATCAAAAGTATTCCATTACATTACGGTCAATGGGGAAAAAAGTTTCAAATGCATTTTAATGGTGTTATACTCATTCGAACATAACAGAATTGATATGCAACTATTAAGTACGTATTATAATATACATTTTGCATAATCTGTAGTGCAAAGAACGTTTGTTATTGATTTGCAAGGCCACACAAAAGTATTCCATTACATAATGGTATAGAGAGAACATTGTTTGGTACGCATTTTAATTTTAATTAACTATTTACAATTTTATGAGATTGATATTTGAGAGTGATATTTTTAAAACTTCGTTATCATACGAACGCACCTCATTTGCTACGCTTTACGTGCAATTTCCAACTTGTTTTTCTTGTGTTCGATAACATAGGTGCGTGCTGTTGGCTCTTGGACTATTTTCCTACATAAAAAAAATCAAAAATAGAAGACCACGCTTACGTACTTGCCGCTCACCTCATCTGCTATAAGCACTAGTTTCCTGATCGCTGCAAAACGGATGATCTCCTCCATGTTTTTCCAGCTTAATACGGAACCTGCAGATAAAAAAAGCGAGATGTTTAATATTTGAACCACATAATCCTCCGGTGAGCAAACAAACCTTAAAAAAATTCAGCCAAAATAACATATTGCATAGTAACTATGACAGGAATCAAATTGGAAATTTCTATAAATATCTCCAAAAACTACACATGGGTTAAAATATTTTTTTTTAATAAGAATAAAACATTTTTAATTGGGTTTACTTAGAAATATAGGCCTAAAGTTTCTTTTTGGAGAAGATAGAAAATTCAAGAAACGTCAACATGCCGAATTCTAACTATTGAAGTAGTTAGAATTTGTGTAGGCCACCATCAGTGGCTAAGAAGTTCTGCTCTCAAAGCTGGTATATGGGAGATGTAAAAGAATGTTGATCCTTTGTCGCGCTCGTCAATCTAACTTTTTGGAGTTTTCCGTTCTTATATTCAAACCTTGCTGTAAATACGGGTTAGGATCCCTTAGAAAGACCCCAATGAGTGCACACTCACCCCCATTCTTCCCCGCCGTTCTACCCATAGTTCATGCTTAAGCTTATTAAAGATAATCGGTCGTAACAAAATACAAACATCGAAAACAATTGATAATTGTGGTTTGGTTGCTCGATCGTTACAGGCAGTACTGAATTTAGGAGGAGGGGGACGCCCCCCCCACCCTCAGGGAAATTTGTGATTTTGTGCTTTCAATTAAATTTTGTTAAGAATATAGTGCTCTACTTCGCGGTACATGAGCAGCACACCTGCAATACGGTGCAATAGGCAGCGGGGACCCGGTTCGAGATTTGTGTAGCACTTACAGAATCGTTTGAAAGGAGGGGCTTTGCAGTGCGTAAGCAGCACGCCTGATACACGACGTGGAGATCCGGTTTGACGATGGTACGGTTTGAGATTTGCGTATAAAATAGAGATTCGAAATGATTTTTAAAAGAAATAGTCCAGCAGTGCGTGAGCATCACGCCTGCTATATGGTGCTGTACGCAGCGGGGATCTCAGACACAAGAATAAATTAGTTCTTTGATCTCATGCGGGGACTCAGTTCGAGTTTCGTTCGGTTCCACATTTGTTGCGAATTCAAGGGCTCCGACAAAGGATTCGGCAGTGCATGTGCAACACGCCTGCTATACAGTGCTGTAGGCAGCGGGGAAACGGTTCGAGGTTTGTTACCTTCGAGATTATATGAAAAAGAAGGGCACCATAGGAATACTTTTGGCCCTAAAGACGATAAAAACAGAAATCAAGATATGTCTTTCTTAACTCTTTCAAGGGCAGGTACTTGTATTCGTAAAATGTTGAAAATTTTAACGGCACCAGTATTTACAAGAAAATTTATCTTCAAACAAGTAAAAGCATATTTTCGCAAAGCATATTAATAAAAGTAAAATTTCCAATCGGAAATTCTGTTGCACTTTGCTGCAATTAGGTATTAAAATTAGGTAATGCCATATCTGAATCACCGTCCTTCAAAGAGTTACTTATTAAAATGATTCTTTTTATATAAGTAGAAAAAACCCGTTAAAGTATTTTTATACATAAAAAATCTTTAAAAGTTTTCAATTTATTTGAACTACATCAAATAAATTGTATGTATTTGATGTATCATCTATGCGTCAAGTAGATGTATATCTATTTATCATCACTATTATTATTTTGTTGTTGTTGTTGTTAAATTTGAGAAGTAGAATGGGCTCTGGATCTTTCTAGGTAGGGTTTAATACTACCTGCCACACCTGGCCTCCGGCCTGTATCAAAACGTTAAGGCTCTCGTCCCTGCCCGCGAAGACACTCACGAGCTAACGCTATTCCTATGGGGAAGCATTTTTCTAATAACTCTTTTGCATTTTGACATTTTTAAATAATTTTTTTTTTCATTGGATAGCTGATGCCCCTCTCAAGATTCCTCCTTGATTACTTTTTTAATTTTGGTCGCAATTTGTTTTTTATAAAGTTACTTCCATTTTCTGAACCGGTTCTGAAAATGAAAAAGAAAGTAACTTATAGAAAACTCCTGTCACCGAATTCGAAAAAGTAATCAAGGAGCGATGTTGAGAGGGGCCTCAGCTAGTCAATGCGAAAAAAAAAAAAAAAAAAAAAAAAAAAAATTCAAAATGCAAAAAAGTTATTAGAAGAATGCCTCCCTATAGGAATAGCGTTAGCTCGCGAGTGTCTTCGCGTACAGGGACAGCGGCCTTAACAAAAATGTATAGTTTGCATACGTAGTGTTGATAAAACATAGTCTTTGGTTACCTGTGGGATTTCCTGGATTAATGATTAGTATAGCTCTGGGTTCACAATAATGAGAACTTTTCATCAAAGCTATATCCAGCTCGTTTAAGTTCACAGACCAACCATTGTCTTCCTCTAAATAATAGTCAATCTAAAATAAAAATCAGTTTTGAGACAAATCTAGTAAAATGGAAAAAAAGATGAATTCATTGTTTTATTATACAAACGATATTTTAGAAAATTCACATTGAAAATCATTCAGAAAAAAGATCCCAACATAAAGTAATAAGTATCGCTAAATAATAAATCCTGAAATAATGAATTTTTTTCAATAAAATAATAATAATAATAATAATATTAAGGAAACTAGTCAGATGTGGCAATCCCAAAACTTTCTTCTATCTCATACATTACTAATATTTCCTGAAAAATGCATCATACAGCGCCAACGGTTAGGTTGTTTACATCAAAATGTAGTCAGCAACAACTTATGTCCACTTCTAACTGAAGTTTGACGAAAATCCGTGCATTAGTTTCACTGATAGAGCTATTGTAAAACCTTTAAAACATTGAGCATAATAGCGTCACATCTGTTGTGTGATGTACACCAAAAACTAAATAGGATCAATTTTTATCTGGCATTTACTGAATCAAAAGTTTTATGAAAATCCATGCATTAAATCTTGAGATACAGACGGCATTTCCTTAATGTAAAAAGTAAATTAAATAAAAGTTAATGTAATTTTTATTTTAACCAACAAAATCTGCTTATTTCAATGGCGTAGCTAGCGGGGGGCAGAGGAGGCAGTCCGCCCAATCTTTGTTTGCAAATAAATATGTATAACCTTATAAGATTTTGGAAAAGAAGTCTGATATTAAATGAAATCTCTAGACGAAACAGAGTGAATTTTCTTTTCTTAGAGAATGTGAAAATTTATACAAAATGGTGTATCTGAATAACATTTATCACCAGGTAACAAAAACCAACCTATCCAACGAGTAGTTAGTAAAATCAAACTTCAAAAGGAATAATTTTCTTCTACATATTTCTATATGACATTGACTAACAGACAAGACACTGACTTATGCGGACTGTGGGTTAAATAAAAAATCGCTCTTTTTTTTTTTTTTTTTTTTTTTTTTTTTTACAGGATGACCAAAAAGTATATAAGGAATAGTATAGTCATTTGTTGTAATAACGTAGAGTTGTGATTGAAAGAATATGACCAATTGTGTGTGTGTGTGTGTGGGGGGGGGGGTGACACCATGTGAGCTGGGGGGTAACGCTCTTTACATCCGCCCCGGGTGTCACCCATCCTACTGGCCACTGGCTTATTTAATTTTATTTTGATTAAGTATCGAGTATTTATTATAAATTGACTTCATATATTTTCTTCTTCAATTATTTTTAACCAGATTTGAAGATTGCATAAACTTCTAAGTTGGAGAAATATGTGTGTGCTTGATATCAATTGTGGGGAGGATTAGGACTTCCCGTGATAATAAAAAGATTGTCCAATTCTAAGACTACCCCCTCGTAAATAGTACACAAAATAATTACAAAATAAAACTAAAGTTATTTTAGCCTTAATTCCATATTAAATACTAACATTAGTTCAATTTTTCGAAATTTTATATGGGTAACACTTATCGATGCTTCAAGATATCAACCATTTAGAAATGCGATTCGGTTTTGTTTAGCAACAGCTATACATCGGCAAAATTAGAAAACTTTTGTTTTGATAATTGCAATCAACTTCTAAAAATAAATGTAATTTTATTTGTTGCTTGAGATGATGAATTTTGTTAAATGCTGAAAGACTTCGATTTGATAAAACATATTTTGGATTAATATCAGTTTAACAATTTTATCTGGTAGTGTCATCTATCGGATAGTGATAGAAACTTTATCCGAACTCGTTCCAGATCATAAATCACCAACATTTCCTGTATCGAAATTAGATTATTTTATGAAGTGTTTTCTAGAAAGGTAACTATGGGTGTAGCCGTGATCGTATAGTGGTTAGTACATTGCGTTGTGGCCGCAATAACCCAGGTTCGAATCCTGGTCACGGCACGTATTTTTGTTGTCATTATATTAGCACATAGTAAAATAGTTTAACACGTTACAAAAGCAAGAAAATAATTTACAGAAAATTCTAAAAGCAGTAGAATTTTTTCTGTTTTTGACAATAGTTTTTATTTTAATTGGTAACTTAAAAATTTAATATAGTTGAAAAAAAAAAGCATTTAAGGTAAAACATATAGTATTATTAAATGGGTTTTAAGTGCTAGTACATTAACCAATAGTGCTGGCCCAAGCATATTTTGTTGCCTATGAGAGTGTCTGTGTGGGCGTCACCCCCCCCCCCAAAATATATATATATATATATATATATATCCTTGGATTACATCTAATTTTGTTTATATTTGATACTTTTAAACAACTGTTACTAATTATTTAAGATATTTAAATAGGTTCAAATATACATAAAGGCATTCAAATTTATTCTTATCTTTGAGTTAGTATTTACTGAATTATGGGATGCTTCAAAAGGAAAATTTTAACGATACAATAAATATCTGATTTACTATGTAACAGGGTTGGCAAGTTTTCGACATGCAACGGTTTAAATCGATTTTAACTATGGTTAACTTAAAACTGTCCTGTACCTTTTGTCAAAAATGTCAAAAAGTATCAAAAACTTTTTTCAAAAATGTCAAAATATGTCATGTAATGCTATACAAAATAACTATAAGATAAAATTAAAGTTATTTTAGATTTAATTCTATATTAAATATTAATCCTTTGCGGCGCAGAGCAAACTCATTGCTTAGGTGTTGGAATTTATGACTGGCACCGGAATTTGAAAACAACTTTATTTTTGAATAAGAAAAAGCTATGCTTCGAGCATTCAATAAACCGATATTTTTTAAAATATAAATTCCGGTACCAATGTGGCGTTTGGGAATTGAAATTAAGTGATTCCGTAGATATACCAGCGCGCCGGAAGAGATTAACACTAGTTTGATTTTTCAAATTTTTATAAGGTTAGAACATTTATCGATGTTTTAAGCGATCAACCAGTATTGAATTCAGGGGGTGGCGTCCGGGGGGATATGGTACATCCTCCGGAAAGTTTGAGATTTTGCGTTTTCAATGGTCAAAAAGTCAATAACCCCTTCCCCGGAACTATATAATATCCTCCCGTATCTACTGAAGTTCCTCCCGGAGTTCCCTCCCCGTCTTTGAATTCAATATTGACATGAACCATTTAAAAATATGATTCGGTTTCAGTGACGGAGCCAGAATTCGGTTCTAGGGGGGGGGGGGGGGATTGAGTTTGAGTTTCTGGTAAAAGTGTTTGCCGGTTATTTAAATCGCCGGTTAATAGAATCATTACTAATTAGTATATTCACTGTATAATACTTAAACTCAAAAAGCATCTACAGAAAATCATCATTTTTTCAGCATAATGCGTCTTCGAAAAGTGATTTAGTTCAAATAAACAATTTTTACTTAACTAATCCATGTAGTATGCACTTTCACAGTTTTAAGTAGAGTTTTTGCCATTTAATTGATTCACTTTATTAAATGAAATCTGACTCAATAAAACGGTGGATTCCGAAGTACGCCAAAACGTTTAAATAATAACTTTGGTTTGATTCATAGAAGCGGCAGTTATAGCTATCTTTCTTAGCTCTGGGAGGCGGGAGGGGTTTTAATCTCAAAACCACCCCCTTGGTTACGCCACTGCGGTTTTATTTAGCAACAACTCTACATCGGGAAAAATAGATAATTTTTGATTTGAAAATTGTAATTAACATCCAAAAATAAATGCAATTTTATTTGTTGTTTGAGATATTAATGCTGAAAGAAAAGACTTAGATTTGATGAAACATGTTTTGGATTAATATCGGTTTAACAATTTTATCTGGTAGTGTCATCTATCGGATAATGATAGAAACTTTATCCGAATTCGTTTCGGATCATAAATCACCTATTTCTTGTATCGAAATTAGATCATTTCGTGAACTGTTTTCTAGAAAAGGAGCTGTAGGTGTAGCCGTGATCGTATAGTGGTTAGTACATTGCGTTGTGGCCGCAATAACCCAGGTTCGAATCCTGGTCACGGCACGTATTTTTGTAGTCATTTTATTAGCACATAGTAAAATAGTTTAACACGTTATAAAAACACGAAAATAATTAATACAAAATTCTAAAAACAGTTCTTTCTATTTTGTAGAATATTTTTTATTTTAATTGGTAATTTTCAAAAATTTAGTATAGTTGTGAATTTAAAAAAAGCATCTACAGTAAAGCATCTACAGTTAAATTTAAATACATTAAATGATTTTAAATGATAATACATTAACCGATGCAATAATAATTTAAGATAAAAACAAAATATTAAAAAATAATAACAATATGATAATGAAGATAACTGATAGTATAGATGTAATAGACTAATAGATAGACTAATAGATGCAACGTATCATGTCTCCTTTATAATACTTTTGCCGAAAATAAATTTTCTTTCTAATTGCTTTTTAGCTCACAGGCTATCATAGCCTGAGAGCTTATGTGCCCGTCCGTTCTGTATGTATGTGCGTATGTGCGTAACGCGATAACTCATGACAAAAATATCGGATCCACTTGAAATTTTGTATATAGGTATATCCTGATAAGGCGCTTCCCTGATTAGTTTTTGGAGTTCACTCGATATGTATAAGAGGGGGAACGGGGGGCTCATGCCCCCCGTTAGTTGATATAAATGGGATTTTCATGCAGAATTAAGTTTTCAAAATTTAGATTAGGATCATTCTGATGAGGCGATTCCGTGACTGTTATTAGGTGTTCATTGAATAAGTATAAATAGGGGGAACAGGGGTTCTAATCCCCCCCCCCCCGTTAGTTGATATAAATGGGATTTTCATGCAGAATTAAGTTTTCGTTCAAAATTTAGATTAGGATCATTCTGATGAGGCGATTCCGTGGCTGTTATTAGGTGTTCATTGAATAAGTATAAATAGGGGGAACAGGGGTTCTAATGCCCCCCCCCCCCCCGTTAGTTGATATAAATGGGATTTTCATGCAGAATTAAGTTTTCGTTCAAAATTTAGATTAGGATCATTCTGATGAGGCGATTCCGTGACTGCTATTAGGTGTTCATTGAATAAGTATAAATAGGGGCAACAGGGGTTCTAATGCCTCCCCCCCCCTCTTAATTTATATAAATAGGTTTTTCAAGCAGAATTTTCAGATTTCGTTCAAATCTCTGAATCGTTTTGGAAGTTTAATGGTTAAGTATAAAAGAAGGGGATAACTCCTTTTAAATTATATAAATGCTAAATGGGTTTTTATTAAGAATTATCTAATTTGCTCTGAATTTTGGATATAGATTTTTTATATGATAAAGCATGTCTTTGATAGCATAGGAGGTTCAATGATTAAGTATAAAAAAAGAGGAAAGGGGAGAGCTGTTTCCCCTTCTTAATTTTTTTTCGAACGGAATTAACCCTTGAAAATATAAGGCTTTAATGTACAATTAGTATTTGTAGCCTGTGAGCTCAATGCCATCAGTTTAACTGGGCAGTATTCTTTATTTAGCTCACAGGCTATCATAGCCTGAGAGCTTATGTGCCCGTCCGTTCTGTATGTATGTTCGTACGTTCGTGCGTGCGTAACGCGATAACTCATGATAAAAATATCGGATCCACTTGAAATTTTGTATATAGGTATATCCTGATAAGGCGCTTCCCCGATTAGTTTTTGGAGTTCATTCGATATGTATAAGAGGGGGAACGGGGGGCTCATGCCCCCTTCCTCTTTAATTGATATAAACGGGATTTTCATGCAGAATTAACAGTTTTCGTTCAAAATTTAGATATAGGATCATTCTGATGAGGCGATACCTTGGCTATTATTACGTGTTCATTGAGTAAGTATAAATAGGAGGAATGGGAGGTTGCCCCTCCCCTTAACTTGTATAAATGGATTTTTCAAGCAGAATTGTCAGATTTCGTTCAAATCTCTGAATAGTTTTGGAAGTTTAATGGTTAAGTATAAAAGAGGGGAATAACTCCTCTTAAATTATATAAATGCTAAATGGTTTTTATTAAGAATTATCCGATTTGCTTTGAATTTTGGATATAGATTTTTTATATGATAAAGCATGTCCTTGATAGTTTAGGAGGTTCAATGATTAAGTATAAAAAAGGAGAAAGGGGAGAGCTGTTTCCAATTCTTAATTTTTTTTCGAACGGAATTAACGAAAATACAAGGCTGTAATATACAATTAGTATGCGTAGCCTGTGAGCTCAATGCCATCAGTTTAACTGGGCAATGTTCTTTTTATTAAAAGTTACATTTAGCTTGATATTTTTCTGTTCAAAAATAAAGATGACACAAATAAAATTTTATAAAGCATTGCATACGTTTGCATTTTTTGAGCAAGAACTGTCAACTTCAATCATTTATGCATACTTTATTCTGTTTTGGGATGTAAGAATGAAGAATTAAATTAGTAACAAATTATAGTTTTAACCTCTTCAGTCCCTGAGTATCTGAATGGGTACATCAGTTTTCTCCCATTTCATTAATGATACTCAAATATAAATGAAATTTCGATATAAGAATAATATGTTTCGAATTCTAAGATTCGAGCTAATGAAAATAAAACAAAAATCTCGCTCTGAAGTCAAACGAGAGAAGAAATAAATCAGTAATAATTAAAAATACTGTACTAATCGCCAGTATCGAAGAGGTTAAACGAAATAATAAATATTTAACAGAAAAAAAAAATACATAAATAATTTTGAATTTACAGTAACTAGGTAGAACCCGTCAAATTTTGACGAAAGAAAATGTTCAAGAAGGAATCGTTTCATTGATTTATAACAAACCTACAAAATTAGTTATATTAAAAAATACACCTTATATTGGTAAATCTAACTCTGAAACAAATCATATTT
This sequence comes from Maratus speculifer, assembly GCA_964019185.1. Taxonomy (NCBI): domain Eukaryota; kingdom Metazoa; phylum Arthropoda; class Arachnida; order Araneae; family Salticidae; genus Maratus; species Maratus speculifer. The sequence continues at coordinate 422,868,728 of OZ025289.1, read as the reverse complement.
AACCTAAAGTTAACAAAATATTATTTCTATAAAACTCAGTTGTAGAAATTGCAAAAATTAAAATTTATTCGTGCATGCAAGCAGTAAGAAATATTAAAGATCTGTTATTATGATAAAGTTATCAATTAAGGATCTTATGCTAGTATTCCAAAATGAAAAAATGCAAAATTTTTTCCACTTTGACTCCATCATGGAATTTTTTCCCCTGTGAAATCTAAACCCGACATCTTTTTCTCCTATCAACATTTGCAAATGCACATTTCATATTTGTATTTATCTTTTCAAAAAATTGGTATCTTAATCAGATCATTTTGATTCAACACTCCATGTCTCGATGCTAATTGCTGAAACAGATTTTAAACTATTGATATTCTTTTAAGTATGAATCAAATTTTGTAAATGAAATCAAAATTCACCGTGTTTTATAACAGGCGATATTCTTGAAATTCACAGCATGTATCTAAATTTTAATTTTTCCCGCTTATAATGAGAAAATGGCAACATAAAGATATAATAATCAATTTTTTCCCTTTTTTACTTTGCTTTTTACTCTATGGCTTTTAATAGAAATGGTATACTCTTGTTGCCACAATTAGAAAAGTGGTATTAAAAACAACAAAATAATAATAATTATATTTCAAAAACAAATTAAGATACAGTTTACAAATAAATTGCATTTAAATGTATATTTTTTCCCTATACAATGGTGTAAATATTGAAAATCTGTGATTTTTATAAGTGTAAAAATTTGCCGTAGGAAAAATTGCAATACCGAAATTTCATTTAAACGTTAAAAGTGTTGCCATTCGCAAAATGACGTATGGGTTACGGACAGAGACGTTTGGCCTTTATAATATAGACTAGTATTAAAAAATGCTCCGACGAGCACCAAAAAAGGTTAATATGTTTTTAAGTATGAAAAAGGGTAGAGCTTGAGAGCCTGAGAGCTTATGTGCCCGCTCGTTCTGTATGTATGTATATTCATGTGTGCGTACGTGCGTAACGCGATAAATCATGATAAAAATATCCAATCCAATTGAAATTTTGTATATAGGTATATTCTGATAAGGCGCATCCCTGATTAGTTTTTGGAGTTCATTCGATATGTATAAGGGGGGGGGGACGGGCGGCTCATGCCCCTCCCCTTAATTGATATAAATGGGCTTTTCATGCAGATTTATCAGTTTTCGTTCAAAATTTAGATATAGGATAATTCTGATGAAGCGCCTCCGTGATTGGTATTGGGGTTCATTGCATAAGCATAAGCAGGGGGAACGGGGGACTGATACCCCTCACTTTAATTTATATAAATGGGTTTTTCATTCAAAATTATCGGTTTTCGTTCAAAATTTAGATATAGGATCATTCTGATGAGGCGCTACCATGATTAGTATTAGGTGTTCATTGGATAAGTATAAAGAGGAGAAACGGGCGGCTAATGCCCCTCCCCTTAATTTATGTAAATATGTTTTTTTATGCAGAATTTATCAGATTTCATTCAAATTTTAGACATAGGATCATTCTGATAAGGCGCTTCCCTGACTGCTTTTGGGAATTCATTGGATAAGTATAAATGAGAGATCGCTGGGATTACTCTCTTAATTTATTTAAATGTTTTTTCTTGCAGAATTAACCGATTTGCTTCAATTTTTGGATACAGGTTCATAGTGATAAGATGCTTCCCTAACTAGCTGTGCGGTTCTTTTGTTAAGTTCTTATTTAAGGGGTTCTTGTGATCCCCCCCCCCCCCTCTATCTCCACCTTAAATTTGATAAATGGGTTTTTATACAGAATTGTCCAATTTACTTTTAAATTTTGGATGCAGGTTCTTTCTGATAAGGTGAATCTTTGAATAGTTTTGGAAGCTTAATGGTTAAGTATAAAAGAGGGAGATAACTCCTCTTAAATTATATAAATGGGTTTTTCTTAAGAATTTTCCAATTTGCTCTGTATTTTGCATGTAGATTTTTTATATGATAAAGCACGTCCCTGATTAGTTTAGGGGGTTCAATGATTAAGTATAAAAAGAAGAAATGGGGGGAGCTGTTTTCCCTCTTTAATTTGTTTTTCGAAGTGAATTAACTCTTCAAATATATAATGCTGTAATGTACAATTAGTATGCGTAGCCTGTGAGCTCATTGCCATCAGTTTAACTGGGCAATATTCTTTTTATTTTTAAGTTGAGATAATGTCAAAGAGTTTTATCTAAGAAAGGTAAAAAGGCACCAAATAAAAAATACAGACCTCCACTAGGTCGAGTTCTTTTAAAATGCTTGTGAAAGATGGATCTCTTGGAACCGGTACCAAAACTCCGATTTTCATCCCGTTTTGCGGCGTGTTCAGGACGTTGAGTATGGACTGGAATAAATAAACAATTGCATGAATATTAACGGAAACATTTATCTAAAACATTAGCATTATTATACATACATACATATATATATATATATATATATATATATATATCTTTAATCCTTTTTTATTATTATTATTTTACCCATATACCATATACCAATATAATATCAATTTCCTTTTTATAAAAAGCCAGAGGGGGAAATGAAGTAAACTCTGATGCTGCCATCTTTTGGAAGTATAAAGCAATATTAAATATTAAGGGGATACTTCAGTCAAATGAAAAGACCCGTTTGCTAATGCTTATCCTATGGAAGAAATTTATAAAGATATTTTTTGGAAGTAAAAAGCAATATTAAACATTAATCCTCTCACTGCGTAATTAAAAAAAAATGGACAATATATAAATAAACAAAGTTACTGATAAACCACGTTTGAGAGAAACCTGGACAGAATTGCGCATGGGCGAAAAGAGCGAGTCCAATGCGAAAATGGGAGAGTTCGTACCATCTCGAGGATGAGATTTATTAAACATCCTAGATATGTCGAATTTTTTTGGCGAATACCTTTTTGTTTCTCTAATTCAATTATCTGTTTCTAAACATTACATTGTAATTCAGTTACACTAAAATAAGTTAAAAAAAGACAAATATAATAAAAAAGATGATTTAAAGGTATGGTTAAAACTTTTTCCCTCGCAATATAGCGTAACTTAATCTTTTTAGAATTAACGCCTGAATGGTGTGATTTTAAAACTTGCCAGATTAGCAATTTTTTAAAATTATTTCGCTATATTATTGTGTACATTATTTATTTATATTATTTGCATACATTGGATATGAAAATGAGAAATGACGCAGATATATACGCGCAAGGTTTGGTAAAAAAAAAAAAAAAAAAAAAAAAAAAAAAATTCTAACGTCAATTTGGCGAAAACCTCATTTTCGAATGCTGGTTAAATATACATTTTTAAATTATTTTCTATCATTAAAAAAAATAACAATAAATAAAACAATTTTTAAATATAATAAATTTTAAAAACAAATTACAATAGAGCAAAAAACATTTTATGTAATTAATAAAAATTAAGGTAAATAAACAATATCAGGGTTGCCATATTAGGCAAAATAACGCCATTCTGGCGCCAAGTAAATCCCAGTGAGTATATGACACACAAGTGCCCTGAATATTTAGGTTGTTAGAATTGGCGAATTTCTTGCATAGCCGCCAAGTCAGATGCCAAGCAGTCGTTGAAACTGCATTTTAGTCATAAATATAAATGTAAAAAAAAAAAAAAAAAAAAAAAAAACAGACTTGTTTTTATTAAAATTAAAAAAATGTAGGAGAAAATATATATTTTGGAAAGGTTATTCCGAGAACTAATAATAGGTCCACAATCTATTAATTTTAAAATAAAATTTCACTCGGAACAAAAAATAGAAAACAATATTTAATATAATTTCTCGGCCTCATAGGCTATTACCCCCAAAGTCTGAATGGAATCGGTTTGGTATTCTGCCAACTGAAGACCTTACAAAGCTGGTACATCAGTACGCATTTATTTTAGCACATATTTCAAATCTAGATGATATATTTTAGAGTTAAAATATGCTAACATTTTTTGGTAAGGGTTATTTTATTAATATAGAATTAGATCATAAAAGAAAAAGATAGTGGAAATCGTGGGTCACTTTGCTACTTTTATCATTTCCCTTGGAAATTGCGGGATGCGCAGCAATAGGATTAAAATTTGCTCTTATTGAATTAGAATGAATTAAATAAAGGATAAAAGATATGAAAATGGCGATGTAATGTAATGCAACAAAATATGTTTAGGACGCCAATTTGAAATTTATGATATTGCCCAATTAATTTAAGTAGTCGTACAAACAGTATTTTTAAAGTGGGATAGAAAGGAAAGGAAGGAGGAGGGGGTAGAAGATTCAAAAATAATTTATTTTTACAAAAAAAAAAAAATATTTTTAGACTATATTTTTAGTTTTCAGTACCTCAAGCTGAAAGATCGGAATCTTTACAGCTTTACTTTGTTTTAGGCAGACCACACACTAAGGCAACACATGGAACATGTCGCTCGATTTCGGGGAAAAAATCTGGTTTTAAACAGGTATGAAACACATTTCTTCTTTGTCCCGACCAGTTTTTAACTCACAGGCTATCAAAGCCTGAGAGCTTATGTGCCCGCCCATTTTGTATGTATGTATGTACGTGCGTACGTAACGCGATAACTCATGACAAAAAAATCCGATTTACATGAAATTTTGGATTTAGGCTTATCATGATAAGACGCTTCCCTGATTAGTTTTGAGAGTTCATTCGATAAGTATAAGAAGGGGAACGGGGGCTATTGCCCCTCCCCTTAATTTATATAAATGGGTTTTTCCTACAGAATCAGTAGATTTCGTTGAAATCTTAGATGTAGGATCATTCTAATGAGGTGCCTTCATGATTAGTATTGGGTGTTCATTGGATAAGTTTAAAGAGGGGGAATGGGGGAGGTAATCCCCCCGTCTTAATTTAGGTTTTTCACGCAAAATTTATCTATTTGCTTCAAATTTTGTATAAAGGTTTATTCTGAAATGGCGCTTCCCCGATTTGTTTTTGGAATTCACTGGATAAGTATAAAAGGGAGGATAGGGGAAACTACCCCTCATAATTTATGTAAATGGTTTTTCATGTAGAATTAACGGATTTATTTCAATTTTTGTATACAGGTGCATAGTAATAAGAAGTCTCGCTCATTGTTGTGGTATTCTTTTGTTAATTATAAAGGAGGGTATGGGCGATACCTCTTCCTTAAGTTATCTAATGAAGTTTTATGCAGAGTTACCCGATTTGCTTTAAATTTTGGATGTAGGTTTTTTCTGATAAGTTGAATTTCTGAACAGTTTTGGAGGTTTAATGATTAATTATAAAGGAGGGAACGGGTAAAAACGTTACTTAAATTATTTAAATAGGTTTTTATGCAGAATTATTCGACTTGCTTCGAATTTTGGATTCAGGTTTATTATATGATAAGGCGTATCCCTGATCCCTGATTAGTTTTGGGGCTTCAATGATAAGTATAAAGAAAGAAAATTGGGGAGGGGGGGGGGTACTTCCTTCCTTTTTTTTTTTTTTTTCATCGAAGGGCATTATTATATAAGGCAGTAATGCAACTGCTACTTCAGTTGATTTTGTTTATTCCCTTCTTTTAAAACACGTCTGAAAAGGTTAAAACTAATTCGAAAGTTACCGAGAAATGATAAAATTCAAATTTTTACCCTCAACGCTTCACAGGCACCAGAAGTCAGAATGACATTGGTCGCAGAAGCCGGATATCCGTCTCTTCTGGTTAAATATTGAGCAACATGTTCTCTGATAAGGTCGATCCCTTCACTGTAGGTATAGGCACCTGCAGATAAATAAAGACATCAGTTTGGAAAAAAAATAATGCACATACAATAGAGCACCGATTACCTCGATTGTTCAATTAATCGGATCGATCAAGGACGTACATTTTTCTCCTGCTTTCTACAAACTTTTTGAAATGAAGCTTCTTTAATTTCTAAGACAGGGTAAATTTAGCTGAATGTGATGAAAGTTAGCTGTTAAATAACCATTTTCTAATCCTAAAATAATAAAATCTCCAACAAAAACAAAAAGAGCAATGCATAAAATGAACTCTTTCTAGAGTGTAAGAAGTTTCACTTCTAATGCCAGAGAGTCCCCCCCCCCCCCCCCCACTCACATTTATTTTTTTCGTCCAGGAAAATCCCTCATTAGAGGTTGTGCAAGCAGGGTTGGGTTTCTGACGTCAGAAACTGGATTTTTGACATGACAAGCATCAAAAACTGGTTTAAACCGCCAAAAACTGCTTTAACCGTCAGAAACTGGCTTAAACCGTCAAAAACGTGTAATGTGCCTTAAAACATTTTAAGAACAAGAGGGAAACATTGAATAAGTCTTAATGATTTAAGAAATTTTTTATTTAACATTAATTACTGTAATATAATAATTACAAAAAAATTAAATTATTTTAATCGCAATAAAACATTTTTGATTTTTAGAATGTTCATAAAGAAGAAAAGAATTTTATACAGTTAATATCTGGATCAATTTTATCCCGCAGTATCCTATAGCACATAACCAATTTAGCTTATTTATTTACACCCAAACGATTTCTGAGTTTAGAGTGTATGAATCCAATGTTAGAAAATACTCTCTTAATTGATGCTGAGCGAGCAGGGCTTGATAGCAGAAGCATTGCTAGTTGAGCAAGTTTGGAAGCAGGCCAAATTTTCAGAATTATGAGTTGTTATTTTTTTCCACGGGAAATGATATTTTACAATACACTAGTGAATTTTTAATATTAATTATTAATGTTGTTTATGTGTGACAGATATTTAATGTGAAATTTTACAGATCAGTGTACAGTCACAGCAAAAGAAATCATGACACTTGCGATTTCAGACGTTTTGTTAAATATCTAGAAATATACATGAAGAAAGACTCTTAAACTCCAGATGTATAAACAAAATAGTACAGGTCATATATTTCGAAAAGATGTTTTTCCAAAATCCAATAGGGGACCGTAAATAAATTAAAAAAGAACGAATATCTTTTGAATAACCCTGTCAAAAAAACCCCTTAATTTCTCCTTGAGTATACATGCTATCTGCATAAAAATGAACGCAGTTTATTACCATAAGCCACTTAATCATAATCTGCAGTTTGAACGCTTTTGGTACATTAGTTTTGACAGGGTTATTCAAAAGATATCCGTTCTTTTTCAAATTGTTGACAGTTCCCTATTGGATTTCGGAAAAAAATCTTCTCGAAAATAAATGACTTCTACTATTTTGTTTATATATCTGGAGATTCAGAGTCATTCCTCATCTATGTTTCTTGATATTTGACAAAACGTCTGAAATCGCAAATGTCAAGATTTTTTTTTTTTTTTTTTTTTTTTTTTTTTTTCTGCTGTGACTGTACTATTTGAGGTTTCTGACGAAGTTTTTGACATGACGGTTTAAACCGGATAAAACCGCACACTGTCAAAAACTTGCCAACCCTGTGCATAAGTTATCATTTTAAGGGGGGAAGGATCTGGCACATGATATCATAAGATATTTCTAAAGGGAGAGGGGAGGGAGTATCTCTTGATATATCGATATCATTTTTGATGCAACCAAAATTTTCTCTTTTAATTGTAATATGGGTATTACAATTAAATGGTTCAAAATGTTATATTATCTTTCTTTTAGTCTGTTATCTATTTTATGAAAATAGAACGTTATTATTAAAATCGCTAAATTATTATGAAATTATTCATCTCTAAAATACTGAATACCTCAACGTTTGACATTCCTGTTCTTCTTCATAGTGTATGAACACAGAATCACGGTTCGAGAAACCATATGTGGAGTATATTTGAGATGAAGCTTGTGTTATTAATAAATAAAAGAGAAAGAACGTGGTCCATTTGTTTTGTTGAGAATTTAAATTTGCTTACGACCCGCCTCCGTCCGTGGCAAGTGAAACAAGACTTTACTGTTGAATGCATTATGTAAGAAAAAGTTATAATAAAATATTTTTAAATAGTAGCAATTTCTTTACAGTGTTATTTGATAAAAAGTGATATTTTATTGATTTCTCTTCATTTGAATCAATAAAGAATGTGAAAAATAAATATAACCAGTTTTGCATATTACTCCAAACAAAAGAAATAAATTCTAAAATATATATGAATATTTTTTACACTTTGATAACGATATCATTATCATACGAGAGGGGGGGGGGGGTCGAGATATGATAGTGTATGATATTGGAAGGAGGAGAGGGGATCCAAAATTACCAAAACGTTGATAATGTTATATTTGCACAACCGTTATCTTCAATTTCTCTGAAGGATATCAAAAAATAACTTCTTTTATTCTTTGGTGACTTAGGAAAGAGGGACCCTCTCCCACTCTCTCCGCTTACATTTGTTCATATAGTGTATATATACATGTAATTATTTTTTATTTATATATGTGTGTATAATGTTTACGTATAACTTTGTACCAATTTTGTAGAAAATAAAATTTTAAAAAGTTAAAAGAAATAAATTCTAAACACGCCATTTGTAAAATGCTAAAATGTGCACGCCTACAATTTCTAGTGCTAAGCCTGGGAAAAAAATGTAAAGGGAAGTTACATAAGAAACTTTCTTTAGTCATTTTTTATGTTGTCCAGTTATCCGTATTTTTCATTAACCGGATTGGCCTCAGTTCCTACCTGTCTGGTAATCGTCGTTTTACTGTAATTAGAAGAAGAAACTGCTCTATTAACGGATTTTACTTACGATTTTATTGATTAATCTGTAATCCCCCATCTTTAAATCCTAAGGCTTTTCATAGATATGTTTCACAATGCACCGAAAAAATGACGAAGCTATTTAATTAAGGTTAATAAATATTGATGGGATTAATAAATATGATTTTTAAATATTTTTCTGACATAATACATTCATATTTCTTATACATTTGTGCCCACCGATTCTTTTTTTTTTTTTTTTTTTTTTTTTTTTTCCGCGTTATAAAGCTTTTGAAAATGCATGTGCATATATAGAAGTTTGGAAATTACGGAATAGTACATTAAGTTGTGTTTTTGATGTAAAAAATTAAAAGAAATTTCTACTAAAGTACGACAAAGAATCTTCACATCAAAGAAACCGAAAAAGCCCCCACTTTCTGTCACGCAAATGTTGGTCGGCGGTCGAATTTAATTGTTGGGAATTTTCCATAGCTTTCTTTTAACTTTGCTAAGATTACTCAAAAACATACAAGTTCCTTAAAAAGATCCCTCACGGAACCCCCTCCCCTAAGTTCATATCCCTCGCGCAAATAATTAGTCTATAAAAATAATTATAACCACAATAATAATAACCCTAAAATGAACACATTTTTATCTATTACATCAATTAAAACGGAATGCCTGATTCGGCTGAGGTAGAAGTCCATGAGTTTATTCCAAAAAAGCAGGGGGGAAAATCTCACTAAGAATGTGCGATACTTAAATAAGTTTTAATTATTATGTAATCATTAAACAATTTTGATAATTCTGTTACAATTAAGCAGCCTTTAGATTTTTGTTATAAATTTAAACAAAAAGCATTCACGGTTTTTTATAAACCTTCATTATTTTGTTATGTTAAATAGTTCGAGTTAATAACATGGAACATCACTGATGAGTATTGTGGCATTATATTTATATTTTTAAAAGACAATTTTGTGATAGTGAATCAGGAAATTTGCCGATCCCAAGTTTAAATAATGCAAAAGTTGGAATAAATATTTTTCCAAAAGAGTTTGGTGATGGCATCTATTAGGTTAAACTGTAAACCTCTTTGTAAGCTTGTTCGTTCCTGATCATAGCAAAACGCACATTTCCTGCATTAAAATAGACCATGTTAGTGATGGGCGATTTCGATTTTTTAAATCGATTTAATCGATACTACGGCCAACTCGATTTAATCGATACTTTAAAATTTTTAATCGATTTCTCTGAAGGTAATATAATTTTCATTTTCCTTCAAAAGTCGAAGATAAAATAGTCGGATGTGCCAATGTGCCAATTCCAAAATTTCAGTATATTAGTTTCTAAGATAGAAGAGTTAACGAAACCTTAGAACCCCCCCCCCCCCCTCCCCTGCAAAATAGCGTTTTTTGTTGAGTGATGTACACCAAAAATTTATCAGGATAAATTTTTATCAGGTACCAGCTGAATCTGAACTTTGATGGAAATCCATGGAAGCGCGAGATACAGCTATTGCGAAATCATAAAAAATCCAGCATATAAGCGCTACCTGTAGGGCAATTTACACCAGAATTAAACAACACTAATCTATGTCAGGGATTTACTGAATCTGAATTTTGATGAAAATTCGTTCTTGAGATAACGCTATTGCGTTAATCATGAATAATGCAGTATAACAGCGCCATCTCTTAAGCGATTTCCACCAAAATGTAATTAGCATCAAATAATATCAAGGACTAATTGAATCTAAATTTTTATGAAAGTTCGTCCATTAGTTCTTGAGATAAAGCTAAAATGGAAACAGGGGCGTGCGAAAAGAGAACTGCACCCGGTTCAAAGTTCAAATTTAGCCCCCCCCCCCTATTAACTTTTTCTTGTGATAGGCTAGAAGTGATGTTAGTAGTAAAAATTTGGCGCCCCCTAAATTTCCGCGCGCGGGACGACCGCCTCCTTTCGCCCCCCCCCCCCTTTCACATGTCGCTGAGGGGAAATTGTGAAAAATTCAGCATAGCAGCGCCATCTGAGAAGCGATATACATCAAAATGCAAAAAAACATCAATTTATGTCAAGGACTAACTGGATCTGAAATTTGATGAAAATCCGCGCATTCGTTATACAGATATAGCTGTTGCGCAAATCGCAAAAAATGCAGCATAACAGCGTCACCTGTTAGGCTATATACACCAAAAATTAATTAGATTCAGTTTATATCAAGGTCAAACTAAATCTAAAGTTTTGTGGAATTCCGTACATTTGTTCTTGAGATAGAACGGTCAGAAATTTTCGTCATATACAGACTCACAGACAGACAGACACACAGACATATATTTCTTAAAAATCATGAAATCGTGTTAAAGACCTTCTAAAATATTTAAATACATCGAAAACGGGAAGTCGAAATTTTTCACAAATCTAATACTCTCTTCTTGCAAAGTTACAAAAGAAAGTAAAAATGTAAAATCGATTCTGCCCGTAAGATGGGTCTTTAGATTCGATGTCGATCTTTAGATTCGATTTCGATCTTTAGATTCGATGTCGATCTTTAGATTCGATTTCGATCTTTAGTTTCGATGTCGATCTTTAGATTCGATGTCGATCTTCAGATTCGATGTCGATCTTTAGGTTCGATTTCGATCTTTGGAAAGCGCATTTTGGAAGATTTTATTTTTTTGATTTACTTTAAATCCTTGATCCACGTTTCAAATCAGATTGATTTTTCAACTTTTATTGTTTTAATGGTAGTATTGATGTAAAATTACGTATAACGATGGATTATTATTATTAATTACCCATCATACGTAGTATAGGGTCTTGCAATCGTTTTGAAAATCGTCTTGCAATCGTTTTGAAAATCGAAATTTTTTTTTTGACGGATTTACACGTTTCCGACACTGGAGATTTCGAAAAACATATTTTTAGAAAAAAAAATTTGCCGTCCGTCCGTCTGTCTCTCTGTCTGTCTGTCTGTCAGTCTAATTGTCTGTAAACGCTCTATCTGCCGAACGAATTGAGATAGAAACTTAAAATTTTGTATGTATTTAGTATGTAAGAATGGGACGAAGCCTATTTAATATCAGTAACCTCGATTATCCGGAACTATTTATTTCGGACTCTCGAAAAATTCGTTCTGATGAAAGGTACATAAAAATTTTCGAAATTTTTTATTTTAAGGAGTGATTGTAAAAGGCAATAAAATAACACAAATTTTGCATAAAGAACGAAGTTGATCGAGTTATTAGTAGCCGAGATATCTGTAATCCTGTTTTCCACATTCTTTGATTTTTCATGACCCTGTATTTCATTCAAATTTCAATTCAAAGATATATTTTAATTGGAAATGAGACGCTTAATCTGACGCAATAAATTGTTAGTTAATAAAATTATTATTTTTGGACTTATAAGGATGCTTCTTTTTCGCAATTCAATACTACTTGAGTTAGTTAGGCGTGTTGTATAATTTATCGAAAGAGATTCATCAGCAACTCATTAATACAGCATTACTATGCACAACAAAAATATAAATACACGTTTAAATTTTGTTTTGGGATTGCAACCCATTTTATAAATAGTTTTCAAATGCATTATTTTCATATATTATATATGCATATATATGATGGGTAAGTATTACGGTGGCCCCCAACGACTAGTTTTTTTTTTTTTTTTTTTTTTTTTTTTTTTTTGCTAGGTTAAATCAGTGTTGAATGCAGGTATTTTTCTGCGACTCTGGAGGAAAGCATCATGTTTTACAGCTCTGTAAGAGAGGGGGAATCGCACTTTGTGCATTAAAAAGCATAAAATCTCATAACTTCTGGGGGGGTTATCCCCTGCGGGCCACCCCATTAATTCGACACTAGGTTAAATAGTTTTATTTTTGTTTAAAAGTCCAGTTATTTGAAGTATAAGTTTATTATGTTTTATTTTTCACGCTCGTCTCTTCTAATCCCCCCCCCCCCTTCCGCGTCAGTTTTAACTTACAGGACCATTCGAAATATGCATACAGTTTTAAAAATGTCCAATTCTCGGTCTATTTTATTTTAGATCCACATTTTAAATCCTTGACAAAAGATAAATAAGGGATCGCCCTTCCGCCCTTTTTGGGGTTTATCTGGGCATATTTTTTTTGTTTCTTCAAAAGAAACAACAACAAAAACAAAATGTTGAGGGGGGGGGCTTGCACCCTCCCCCAATATACACCTTAAAATTTCGCTCATTTAACTCTCTACCATTTTTAACTTAAAAGTTTAAGCTACATGGCACCCCCAGAGCTGTGGACCTTCCCCCACCCTGTCAATCACTCACATAATTTTGCTTATTTCTTCATTTCATTTCAATTTTTAAAAGACTATAACTTTGCTTCTATAGGGGTTACTGTGGGGAGAAAATTTCTAGTATAGCTAACCATTTCTCGCCGTTCATTTTGCTATTCTAGTTTCCCGGTTTTCCCTATAGGACCTTTTTTTGGGGGGGGGGGCAGAGGGGGTTTTCTCATTTCTTGATACAATATGTCTATAGAAAGCTTATGCTTCTTACATTACAAATCTAACATAAGAAATTTTCTCCCATCATTTTAGGTCACGTTGCGGACCCATAATGGGTTAAAATTTTAATTTTTCAAACTTCTTCGAAAACAAACAAACAAACAAAAAAAAAACATTGATACATATCCGCGAAACTGGGGTTCGAACCCACAATCTTTTGATTGCACACGTAATCCCTAAGCTTATTGGCCACCGTGTGCTCAGCAGCGCTATTATTTCTTTAGATTGTCATCTTTAAATTCGTAATATCTTTTGAATGGAATGTGCGATTTGAATAATTCAAAAAGTAATCTACAGATATTGTAACACGCATTAATACAAAATGATTTATTTGGATAAGGATTAAAGTATCGATAGTATGGTCTAATTTTGGTTGGTGTATTTATCGCATTTTAAAATGTAAGAAAGTAGTTATAGTGAGTTACCTACAATAGCTGGACATATAGTATCACTCGTTTTTTTTTTTTTTTTTTTTTTTTTTTTCTTATAGATATTGATATGTTCTTTAATATTATAGAACCCTTTTTTTTATTCATTTAAAAGTATTTCCTGACGATTCAAAATTATATATCCTAACGATTCAAAAAATACACACGTAATTGTTCAAGGCTTCACTTCTGTCGGCACTCTCTAAGTGTCACTATTTTTTTTTATTATTATTATTTTTTTTTTCATGTTCGCCCGTCCTAACCCCCCCCCCCCCTTCCTCACCAATCTTAATTTACAGGATCGTTCAAATTATGACTGCGATTTTTAAAAAAGTCTAATCCTCGTTCTATTTTGTTATAAATCCATATTTTGAAACCTCAACAAAAGATACATTTGGGCCGGGGTCGCCTTTCTGTCCGTTTGGAATTTACCCTGCCCCCCTGGGTGGGGGGCATACTTTTTGTTTCTTTCACACCATCTCATGTAATATATCGTTATAAAGCTTTTATCTCCTCGTTTTTTTTTTCTGATACTACCCCTCTCTTCACCTAGTTACATGCTCTTGGCACTTTTTACAGTTTCAAAGAGCGAAACTTCTCGTTCTATTTCATTGTAAATCCTCATTTTGAAACTTCGGCAAAAGATACATTTGGGCTATGGTCGCCCTTCCGTCAAGAGTGGGGTTTACCTGCCCTCCTGGGTATGGGGCATATTTTTTGTTCTAAACTATCTCGTGTAACATTTGGTTGGCATTAGAAATAAAAAATGTTTTTGTTTTTGTCTATACTCCTTGTTCCCCATCCCTGTTACACGATCTTGGCACTCTTTATCCTCGGTTTAATGCCAAGTTACTCAGTGTTATTATTGAGTTATGTCTCTCAAATTTGTCAAAGTTTTTGTGTAAGTAACAACCATAAGTGACAATCATTTTAAAATTTAAAATTATTATTATCCGACTCTAAAAATTGCAATAGCTTAATTCTATGCCTCCCTAAATGGGGATGGGGGGGTGGGGGTGGGAGGCGGTAATTACGGTGCTGCTGATTATCAAAGTTTTGGAATTAGTAATTTGGATCTTCTTTGTATGAATCTGAATATCGAAATATCGATTCTAGTATCGATTCTAGAACTGAGAAATCGATTCTTATTATGATCGATGTTGTTTTATACGAAGTCGATTTTAATCGATTCTCAAAATTTCCAGAATCGCCCATGTTATCAACTAAATCTTAAGAAGATGACTAAAGAGTATCGCCGTGATAGTATAGTGGTTAGTACATTGCGTTGTGGCCGCAATAACCCAGGTTCGAATCCTGGTCACGGCAGTTTCGTTTTAGTTTAAACGATTTTTAGAAATTTAAATGAAATTGAAAGAAAACACAAATAATCAATCATACTCAATTAGATCAAGAGGGTACTGGGCTTTTAAACTTTAACTTTCCTACCCTGAATGCAGGGCCTGACTAAATCAGGGGCATGCGGGGCAATTGCCTCGGGCCCCCCGGCTTGAGGGGGCCCCCCAAGGACAGATATTTTTTGTAAAAACAGTGTCAAGTGATAAAAAATGGCCAAAAATCTTTTTTTTTTTTTTAAGTTTTAAGAGGATTTCTTTTCCTACTTTCTCTATTTCCATACCCCATGTCCCCTTAAGGCCTCACATTTATTCTTATATTCCTGTACCCTCCAAAACAATTGAATTCTATAGTTTCTTAAAGTTATCTTTCTTCTGCTATTATGTATATAGATATGAATAGTACTTGGTACGAAATTTGTCTACACATTCAACAGGTATGAATTTTAGTTTTAGTCACTTCAATATAATTTACAATAAATTTTAAGACAGAAGGGGGGCCCCCTAATAATGTTTGCCCCTGGGCCCCCCACTGTCTAAGTCGGGCCCTGCCTGAATGGGTCTAATCGACCCAGACCTATAATGCGTTTCATTCAATTCCAACCAGAATTTTTTTCATAAAGTAAATTTTAAAAATAACACAAAGATTTAAGTTAAATAAGTATGTTAAATGGATCTAAATAAAAATTCTGGTGTGAAATATTTTAATCAAGTTTGAGTACAATTTCAACAGGGTAGGAAGGTTAAAAAAAAAAAAAAAAAAAAAGAAGCAGTTTTTAGATTTTGTTTTATTCTGAATATTTTAAAATTTCTCAACAATACGGGGGGAAAAAATCGAAAACCTGCATTATTTCTTGAGTTATCATTTGGTGTTAAATGCAATTGGAGGTCCGTAGATATTGATATTTTAAAAGGAGTTTTCTCAGATTAGTAAATTTGGAGTTTGTGCGCACTGTTGCTGTCAAACTATATGAGCTACAGCTTTAAAAAATTAACCAAATTTGCGTTTCTAGTATAGTCTTCATGCTAAAACCAAAAAAAGTAGTCACATGTTTTGGTTATTTATTTATTTACACGTGGAAAAAATTTAAAATTCTTTTGGAACTTTCGATTTTTAAAAAAAAAAAATTTATTAAAATTAAATTTTAAATAGTTTTTTTTTATGTATTTTGGTTTTAATTTAAAAGTAGGTGTGTTATGATGATTTTATTTTATTCAAAAATTGTTTTCTATATGCATAATTTAGAGTTTTTTCATGCAGGCAGCACATTGATTCTAATTCATGCATTATTGAAATGAATTTTCAATTTTCAAATTTAAATATTAATTTTGGATACACAACATTTATTACTTTCTTCTACCTTCAATAGAAGAAAGTATTGTAATCGAAATTTTTTTCGACTTCCGGTTTTCGACGTATTTACATGTTTTAGGGGTCAGAAATTCCAAAAAACACGTTTTTACAAAATGTCTGCCTGCCCGTGTATCTGTGTGTCCACATGTCGCCATCAAAAAGTGTATGAAGATATGCATAGAATTGAATTAAAGTTTTTCTGAATGCTTTTGGCTGTGGCAAGCAAGTCAACCTTCAATTTTGAAATATTCCGCCGGAAAGCGGCGCTGCAATTGCAATTTTTATGTCATTTTCAATGTTGTACAGACTAAAAGTGTATGAAGTTATGCATCGAATTGAACCAAATTTTTTGTGTAAGAGTTTGGCTATGGCTAGTTGGTCCTCCCTGAATTTGAAAAAAATCCGCCTGAATGGGGCACTGCAATAGCGATTTGAAAAAAAAATCCGCCGGAAGGAGGCGCTGTAATCGTGATGTCTGTTCCATTTTTATTATTTTACCATTAAAAAGTGTTCGAAACTATGCATGGAACTGAACTACTCAACCGAGATTTTATGCCCCTTGATTTTATGTAAAAGTTTGAAGAAGATCTGAGCATAATTATGGAAGTTATTGGGTCTAGAAAAAATTGACATACACCGATAGATAGATAAACTTTTTTACTGATGGTAGTTTTGGGGTCTAGGAGTCATGATCGGTGTAGATCTGCAAAAAAATTTCAGACATTCCAACATAGGAGAGAATGCAATAGGTAGTATTTCATACGAAATCTACCTAAAAAACATTAACTGCATATTCTTAGTGTTTCGGTGCTTTGAAAAAGTCGATAATTTTCATCGCTTCAAGAAATTCGAAGGTCTTGTGCCGCCTTAAATAAAATTATGAAAATCATAAAAAATATTTATCATTTCTTTACACTTTTATTTAGCCTGGTTTTCAACACTTTCCAATAAAATTGAAAAGTGTTTATAAATTCAGTTTTTCTGGCAGTCTGGCCGCGCTCTAACTCTCGTAAATATACTCGGATTGCCTAAAATGTTTGGATGTTAATGACTTAATTTAACACGAATCTTATTTCAAATGAAGTTTCTAACATGTTTAGTTAATTTACAGAGAGAGACAAAATTATTACGTTATATTACGGCCAATGGGAAAAATCATTTTAAATGAGTTTGAAAGTTGTTACACATTTTCAAACATAAGAAATTTAATATACATTGACAAAGTGCACTAAAATATGCATTCTCGAGATTCTGTGATTCAAAGAATAGTTTGCAAAGCCACACAAAATAATTCCATTGCATAATGCTATGGGGCATACATATTTGGCTATGAACAGTGGACAGTAACACTTTATTTCCCTAAATAATGAAATTCTGTTAAAGATTTCAGTAAGTGTTGGAAAGTGTTTCATAATCTACTAGCTGCACCCGTCGAAACTCGACGAAAAAGAATATATATTAGGTATGATATATATCAATCTTATATAGACAGTAAAATACTGAGCGAAATAAACAATTGACACCTCTTAAAATAGGGATAACATAGCTTTTCATGATGAAGATACATAAACTTCAGAAAATAAAAAAAAATAAGGAAAACAACTCATAAATTATTATGTTGGACTTAACTTCAGCTATAAATCCTTTTTTAATGCGGTTTCTAAACCTTAAATATTATTTGAATGCCAAATTATTTAGGAAGTTAATATAATATCTTAGAAGACGAACGGGTCAATCCATTTCAAGTGGTCCAGCACTGGTCGCTCGACTATTTTTAAAAAATCTGAAATTTTTTGTACAGCAACCCTAACATGATGGAAGTTCAAAATGACCGTTATTTTAATTCTACTATTTTTTGTTTGTGCATGGCGGCCATCTTTGTTTCATCGTGTGCAGCGATTTTCTCAGATACTAGGATACACAAAATTGTAAATATCTCGTCTTCTGTTTTCCCAATTGAAATGGGGTTTGCAGCATTTTGTTCAGAATAAAATAGGCTAAATATACAGTGATAGAAAAATTTTGACAAATAAATTTTTACGGGTGAAATTTTAGCACAAAATGTACGATTTTTTCCAAAATCTATCCGTTTGCAAGAGGAAAATTTTCATGCAAGAGAAACTGTCAACCTTACACAAATTTTTCTACAAATAGGTTAAAAGTACGTGTACTCATACACCAAGTCCTAGGTCTGGGAGTTAATTTCTCTTTGCAAAAAAAATTCCGAAATGCGTCAAAAATTTCAAAAATCGCACTTTTTAGGCTTTGATATCTCTGGTGGGGCACGAGATAAAAATCTGAAATTTTGACCTATGATAGTATTGTGTACTAGCGTTATGTACAAAAAATTTCAAGAAGGAGATTTGACTACAAGCTGAGATATGACATGGAAAATATGTGAAAACAATACTGCCAAACTATTGTAAACCTACTATGTAATTGTTCAACAAGACTGTCAACCTTGCACAATTTTTTCTACAAATAGGTCAGAAGTGCGTGTACTCATACACCAAGTCCCAGATCTGGGAAATGATTTCTCTTTGCGAAAAAAATTCCGAAATTCGTCGAAAATTTCAAAAATCGCACATTTAGGCTTTGATATCTCTGGTGAAGCACGAGATAAATATCTGAAATTCTAGCCTTTGATAGTATTGTGTAGTAGTGTTATGTACAAAAAATTTCAAGAAGGAGATTTGACTACAAGCTGAGATATGACATGGACAATATGTGAAAACAATACTGCCAAACTATTGTAACCTACTATGTAATCGCTCATACCTGCAAAATTTTAAATTAGTTATTTATGGTACAAAGTTAAATGTTAATTAGAAATATCTTCTTGAAATGCTTCTGTGTGATGTATGCTAAGCCAATACACTATTTGTCCAGATGAACAAATCTACTAGAAATGCTATGGCAACAATTTTACTCCGAACACATTTCAGGAAAAGTAAATTACAGACAATGGATTGCAACTGATCGAGTTGACATGGTTCAATTATTAAACCTAAAGAATTTCATTCAAGTTAACAAGGGATGACAAGATTTGGGGGGCTTCAAATAAAATTTTTAGAAAGAACAGCCTAATGGGCTGACAACAGTAACTGGTCGAACTCATAACATCTCTCGTAAATATTGTTAAGCTCTTTGTTGAGCATACATAGTATTTTGTAAATTAAATGTTTATTATTTAACTGTTTTCAACAAACGATATTTTCTGTGTAAATATTGTGATAAAAGAGACTAATCTCATTTCTCCTAATGTATTCGTAATAGCATTTCTTAACATTTTTTTCAATCACCGTTTCTCAGCTTGTAGTCAAATCTCCTTCTTGAAATTTTTTATCCATATCACTACTACACAATACTATCAAAGGCCAGAATTTCAGATTTTCATCTCGTGCTCCACCAGAGATATCAAAGCCTGAAAAGTGCGATTTTTGAAATTTTCGACGAATTTTGGAATTTTTTTCGGAAAGAGAAATCATCTCCCAGATATGGGACTTGGTGTATGAGTACACACACTTCTGACCTATTTGTAGAAAAAATTGTGCAAGGTTGACAGTCTTGTTGAACAATTACATAGTAGGTTTACAATAGTTTGACAGTATTGTTTTCACATATTTTCCATGTCATATCTCAGCTTGTAGTCAAATCTCCTTCTTGAAATTTTTTGTACATAACGCTACTACACAATACTATCACAGGCCAAAATTTCAGATTTTTATCTCGTGCCCCACCAGAGATATCAAAGCCTAAACAGGGCGATTTTTGAAATTTTTGACGAATTTCGGAATTTTTTTCGCAAAGAGAAATTAACTCCCAGATCTGGTACTTGGTGTATGAGTACACGTACTTTTGACCTATTTGTAGAAAAAAATGTGTAAGGTTGACAGTTTCCGTTGTATGAAAATTTTCCTCTTGCAAACGGATAGATTTTGGAAAAAATCGTACATTTTGTGCTAAAATTTCACCTGTAAAAATTTATTTTTCAAAATTGTTCTATCACTGTATATTTAGCCTATTTTATTCTGAACAAAATGCTGCAAACCCCATTTCAATTGGGAAAATAGAAGACGAGATATTTACAATTTTGTGTACCCTAGTATCTGAGAAAATCGCTGCACACGATGAAACAAAGATGGCCGCCATGCACAAACAAAAAATAGTAAAATTAAAAGAACGGTCATTTTGAACTTCCGTCATGTTAGGGTTGTTGTACAAAAAATTTCAGATTTTTTAAAAATGGTCGAGCGACCAAAAAAATATTTTCTGGACCACTTGAAATGGATTGACCCGAACTCAAAAACATCTGCAGAGTTTATTTTTTCTCTGTTTCAATATCGCTTGATAACTGTACAATAATTATAATATCAATGAAACATTTTAATTATAATAGAAACAGGGACTTACTAAACTGCCTAACCAACCCACTACACATTTACAGCACTTGCAATAAATTTAATTTATTCATTGGTTTGTATCCTCCATGAACTTGTAAAAATTAATTTTATTGTTATGGCAACGGAAAAAAAACCGATATCTCTGTTATTAAAAAGAATAAAATTTTTGTATTTGTTGCTGAAATGCAGATTTTTTTAAAAACAATAACTCAATACAATGAAATGATTTTAATTATTTCTTGATATTATGCAAGATAGAAATATAGTAATACCGGCATATCACAGGTTTTATTATTTTTTTTCTCTTATGATATCATTTACACGTTCAGAAATACTCATATTTTCTTAAATAAAAGCGTGATTATGCAGTTATTTAAGAATTCTTTAGTTTCATAAAATATTCATTATAATTAAATAGAAATGGCGCAGTTTATAGAAACATTTTCCTTTGTGCACACCACGGACCTTTAAATTAATAGAAGTTCACTTTATTTTGATGCAGGAATTAAAGTCAGTGAATATGACATCATCACTGACACAGCTATAACAATATATATTATATTCATGGAATAAATTTATCTGGTTTCTGTATGACGACATTTTCTCCATCGACAAAATTTTACTTTAGATATTATATTTTATTAAAGTTTATCTTCAATTATTTTACTTACATAATACTTAATAATCTTACTCGGTAAATAATCTATGTATTGCAGGGAATAACTATGTGCAATCATTTTATTATGATTAAATTTAACGAAAACCTTTATTATTTTTTTTGTTTGTTTGTTTGTTTGAAATGCGATTATACATTCACCGATGAGATCCAACTCCTGATTGGTGGAAAATAATGAAACAAAATAAATTTTAAGAAAAGCTTAACCTGTTGCCACTGTTTTGAAGAAATATCATGAAAAAGCTTTTAAAATTAAAAATAAAATATAAAAATTGAAATAAATTAAAAATTAGCCAGAATGGGCACATCTACACATAAACAATTTTCATTTAAAAAAATAATTATCAAAATCGGGCCAGTAGAAAGCTCACGGCTGATGACCAAAAAAACAGCCAGGTGTTTTAAATATATAGATGCTTAACGCATGATTTTTCTTACTTGTTGTACTTCAAGTCGGAACTTTGTAACCAATTTTTAATTCAATTCTTAATATGCTAGAATTAAAAAATATATCTATGTAAACTATGTTTCCGATGACAGTAGCAGTATACAGCATTTTAATATTTTTGCAACGTAATTATTATTAATTACGTTAATTAATTATTATTAATTTTAAGGCATTTTCCAATCAGGCTGCCACAGAGGTTAAATCGCAAGTTATTCTCTGTAACGGCTAATGTGGGAATTGTATTAGAATTTAAAAACAAACAAACAATGAATTTAATTGAGCTAATACATTTATGAGCTGATAAATTTTCACCAACTATATGTCAAAGCAACAATGAAACAATCAAACAGTTTAGAAGCTAAAAAGTAAACAAGAAACTATGTACGAGAGATTTCACAACTGAACCGGGGTTTGAGAAAAATGATTAACGTTTTTATCCCCTAAAAATATCTGGAAACGTAATGCCATTAAACGCAAATAATTAATCTAACAAACAGAATTTGAAGTTAAAATTTATTTATGCAGTCATACAGCCATAGAAAAAATTATAAGGACGCGTTGAAAAAAAAAGAGTAATATGTGTTAAGGGGGATCAGGGGTTGAAAACTTTTCAAAAAATCGATTTTTTTATGATCTAGTTTGATTATTCAATTAATTCTTAACTCAATGCAAAAAACCGCATAAAAATATTAGCATTTTTAACGGAGTTATAAGCATTTATGTATCAATACTTACATAGCCGCATCCATATAATTTCAACTTTAAGTCGTGTTTTCTCAAAACTTGATTTTTGACGACTAACACTAAGATTTAAAAAAAAACTATTTGATGGAATGGCTTAATTTTTTTTTTTTTTTTTTTTTGCATGCATATAACATCATAATCTAGATTATGAATTAAGGATGTAACTATCACTTTATAAAAACAGTATTAAAAAATCTCTCAAAGTTGAAAATTTAAAAAAAACCCTAAAAAATACAACTTTTTTTTTTCCATTAAAAATACTGAAAATATTAAACTATCTAAAATACATTAATTCATAATCTAGATAATAATGTTGTATGCATGCAAAAAAAAAAAAAAAAAAAAAAAAGCCATTCTATCAAATAGTTTTTTTAAAATCTTGGTGTTAGTCATCAAAAATCAAGTTTTGAGAAAACGCGACTTAAAGTTGAAATTATATGGATGCGGCTATGAAAGTGTTGATACATAAATGCTTATAACTCCGTTAAAAATGCAAATGTTTTTTGCATTAAGTTAAGAATTAAATGAATAATCAAATTAAATCATAAAAAAAAAATCGATTTTTTGAAAAGTTTTCAACCCCTGAGCCCCCTTAAAGTCAGTAATCATCAACACAATGAGCCATTTTTTACTACTCGTAATTAGCAAACATTAGGAACCCATTAATATGAAACTAAATTACAATAAAATTTGTGTAATGAACAGAAATATATGACGTGAAACATGAAAAAAATTATAAAGACATAATGAAATATTGCTAGAAATAAATTAATATTCTACAAAATCACCTTTTTTCCAATAATACTTATTAATCATTGACTCAGAAAATCCAATTAAAAATTTTTTAATGTTTTTCAATGCTGATTAGATAAATGATGTCAAATTGTCTTTACATATAATGTGCCATTCTTACATACACCTCTAGCAAAATGCCACACAGATTCTCTATGGGGTTTAAATCAGTTCTCTTTGGTTTTGATGTTTAAATCAAAGCCAATCCAAAAGTTGGACAGAATTGGCCGCAAATCATGGACATAATGCACGAGACCATTTAAAATTACATTGTCTTTTTTAAACAAATAACCACTACCTGTAATATGAGGCAAAATTTTTTAGTTAACATATCCACATATGGTTTTGAATTCATGCGACCTCGAATAGACAAGATTGGTGTTGTTCCATCGGCTGCAAAACTTGCCAATGCAATCACAGAACATCCTCCGAATTGGCGTTTCGAAAAAAGAGGTTTATCTTTTTGCAAGTGTTACGAATAATGGAGAATACCCTCTCGGGCATCCAAAATAAACTCTTCTCTTTCGAAAATACTACTTTCTAGCAAAATTCAAAAAAACTTGTTTCTAAGCGAATTCCAATCTAGGCCATTTAAGTAGTTTTGTATGTGTTGGACGGTTATCGTAGTTTGATCTATCTAAATTTGGCATTATTTTGCAGAACATTGCGTACTGTTCGGCTAGTGCATGGTAGATTCATTTCTGTCTTAATTTGAATAGTTTTTTTTTTTTTTTTTTTTTTTTTTTTGGGGAAGCATGACGCTCAATTCCACTTTTTGGCGCATGGTCAAAGAAACTGGTCTACCTGTATATTTCCTTTTGTCATAATCTTTTGGATTCTTCAACAAATTATGCATTACTGTTTTAGATTTGTTTATATTTTTTGAAATTTCAATTCTCATTCCGCATTTTTCGTAAGCAAATACTTTTCCCTTTTTCAAATTCAGATTCTTGTGTGCTTTTTGACATGATGAAGAGAAATTAAACAATCTTATTGAGCAACTGTTTTAGGACATTTGAATCAATCCTATGATATTACCAAATAGGCAAAATTTTATTTTCAGTTGGGAAAAAAAGCGTCTTTTTATAATTTTTCCGAGTAGCAATCTATTATTATTTTTTTTCAAAATCTCATCTTTAATATTGGTTGGAAATGCTCCGTTTCAAGCATCTTTATCACACAAATATTTGCATATTTTTTTCTTGCCATCTAAATTTGACGACTTTTCGCTTGTCCTTATAATTTTTTCCATGACTGTATGTTTGGCTTACCTGCGCTTCTGCCTCCGCATTCATTTAAAATCTCGTTGGCACGTTTTTTGGCGTCCCAAGGAAAATTGTTGTCATTGAGCAATAATGGATAGGACAGAAGAGTTAACACCTGCCTGATGAAAGTAATCGGTTTTTGTCCCATGGCTTGAGTGTCATTTACATCGGCTCGTATCACCTTTTCGAAAGGTTTTTCTATGCCCTGTAATAAATACAGAAGAGTTTATATCATGAAAAAATTTAAATAGGTACAAGAAAAAAGAATCTAGTTTTCTTTGGATTTTAATAAAGAACCAAAATATCCTCCTCCCATCCCCATGAATGGTGCATTTCTTTGACTTCTAGTCTATAAAAATGGCATGTTTAAGAAAAACAAACCGTAGTAATGTACACTGAAAAACTTCTTGTATGCCGAAATTAATTTACAATATGTGTATGTGACAAATATTTACACTAAAATTTTAATGTTTGACTCCATTTTTTTCTTTTATAATATTAACTGAAATCAATATAATGCAAGAATCTTATGATATTTTAAGTTTACCATTAGGGAAGGGAATTTGTGATCTCCCTGGCCAAAACTTGAAGGATTTATTTCTCTGCGAATATAATACATGCTATACACATAAAAATCAACACAGTTTATTACAATAAGCCACTTAGTCATAATCTACAGTTTGAACGCTTTTGGTGCTAGGCCCGATACGTACGTGCTTCCCTTAGGAAATTTTGAAAGGGTCCAAAATTGAGAAAACAGGGAACCGTAAATTTTATATTGAATCAGTTCCATTCCAAATTTTAATTTCTTTTCAAATTATTAACTCATATCTCTCTATCATTTTTAAGTGTTTCATAAAAGTACCTTTCATAAGTTAATTTTTTATATAATAGATCAGTTTAAATCACATGATCAAAATTCCTCAGTCTCTCCAATCAACTAAAGTTTCCATTTATTAACAATCATTTTATTGTCCCCGGTTTAATCGGGGCCTGTTTGCTACGATAATTTTGACTGGATTATCCAAAATATTTTCGTTCTTTTTCAATCTGTTGACAGTTCCCTATGGGGTTTTGGGAAAAAATCTTATCAGAAATGTATGACCTGTACTATTACGTTTACACAAATAGAATTTCAGGATAATTCCTCATGTATTTTTCTACGTGTTTAACATTGCGTTTAAAATTACAAGTGGCCAGTCATCTTTGCGATTTAGTGTACGCGGACACCCTGTATAATTGCCGATGACTATGCGATCCTGAAAACAACAGTGAACGCAAAAAACAAACATTTAAAACATCGTAAAGAATGGAAGATTTTGAAAATAATAAAAATTATTAT
This sequence comes from Maratus speculifer, assembly GCA_964019185.1. NCBI lineage: Eukaryota > Metazoa > Arthropoda > Arachnida > Araneae > Salticidae > Maratus > Maratus speculifer. The sequence continues at coordinate 422,842,737 of OZ025289.1, read as the reverse complement.
TCGCTTTAAATGTAAAAGTAGTGTTATTTTGTATATTTTTAATTTTCTTTATTATATACAATTCTATAATATCCGTACAATTTAAGGTAAATTTTATTAGTCCAATATTGCAGTATATGTTGGATCACACCAGCTAGACCCCCATTCGAAGATGCGCTGTCCCTGTTTGCCCCTAGAAATATCCACTCACAACGAAAATTTGCTTCAATAAGGAGAGAGATAAGGGGCTGTGCAAATACAATGTTATAAATTTTTTGGTAATTTTGGACCCCTCCCACCCCTTTTCCTATATCACACGTTATCATCCCTCTACTCCCCTCCCCCCCCCCCCGACGATAATGATATCGTTATGAAAGTGTAAAAATGTTTTTATTTCTAGAATTTATTTCTTTTGTTCAAAATGCTATACAAAAGTAATTACATTTATTTTTCAAATACTTTAATAATTCAAATGAAGAAAAGTCAATATAATATCACTTTGCATATGAAAAAACTTTATATCAAATAATTTAAAAAAAAATAGTGTTTAAAAATATTTTATAATAGCTTTTTGCTACATAATGTGTTCAACAGTAATAAAGTTCTGTTGTACTTGCCGCGAAGGAGGAGGGGTTTTGAGCAAATAAAAATTCTTATCAACAAAACAGATGGACAACATTCCTTCTTTTTCGCTTTTATTTATTAATAAACTCAAGCTTCATTTCAAATATACTGTACATATAGTTTCTCGAACTGTGATTATATATGCATGTATACATATGAACAATAGGAATGTCAAATGTTGGGGTATTTCATATTTTAGAATTAAATAATTTTACAATAATTTAGTGATTTTTATAAGAACTTTGTATTTACAAAAAATAGATAAAAGCCCAAAAAAAGATAACGTGCTATTTTGTACCAAAGACCATGTTACAAATAACAAGAGAAAATTTTGATTGGAATAAAAAATGATATCGATATCAAAAGACAAACCCCTCTCCCTCTAGAGATATTTTACGATATCATATCCCAGACCCCCCCCCCTCCCCCTAAAATGATAACTTTATATTTACACAGTCTCTAATATCCTTCTAGAAGAGATAACTTCTCTAAATCTAGACCATCCTCGTTCAAGGCCACTGGCATCGAGAATTAGCAAGAATTGAAAATGGATTTTTAAAAAATAACTTGCTCCTCACTGTTTAAATAGAATTATCAGGAAGCATGTAAAGACCTTCCTCCCGAACTGTGATTTCTTTTCCGCGATTCCGAATGTGCTATTTAAAAAGTGTTTATGAGTCGAGAATGCTATGCTTGTCTGTTTGCGTCTCGTGTTTAGCTTGAATAAAAATGTTCCAGTCAAGGTGAAAGTGGAGTTTTTAAAGCTTTTAGCAAATTTTACAAGCAAAAATTTAAAAATAAATAAATAAATAAAAAATGATGTCGAAATATGTGCAGCTGAATATAAAGTGTCAAAAAATGTGGCATAACATCAAAATCTAATGCACATTTTCCAGTTTTCATTCTTTCTTTCTTTTTTTTCTTTTTTTCTTTTCTTTTCTTTTTTTTTTTTTTTTTTTTTTTTTTTTTTTCAACATTGAGCTTACCGTGTTTTTGAGTTGAGTGCTCTTAACTGTTTATTTTCTAATGGAATTTAATTTAAGGGTGTATTCGAAAAAACACTTTTCCACCTTCAACAGCTCGAAATTTTCCGATACAATTTCAGACACATTTTAAAAAGTAGAAACATGAAATTTGCTGAGGGGATTTTTGAAGAGACGTAAAAAGTGCCGTGTGATGTCATTTTACGCTCAATTCATTAGAATTTGATTTATAAACAATTATCTTCTCAGTATGACCCCCTTTTTTCCGTTCACAAATCTCCCGCTTCGGAAAAATCGGTTCAAAATGCCGTTTTTGATTGCTTTTTTTGCAACATTTTCTGCATTTATCAAAAAAATCGACCATCATGGCACCTTGAGTACTAGACAATTTGCCAGTTTGATGCATCTAAGAGCAAAAATGAATTTAAAAATAAATCGGAAAATAAGCAGTTTGAATCGAAATACAGTGTAAAAAGGTCGGAATTATTCTTTTAAATGAGCTGATTCTTGTAAAAAGCTTACTATTTTAACAACTTATAAAAACAAGTTATGAACTAAATATCCCCCCCCCCCCAAAAAAAAAATAAAATAAAAAAAAAATAAAAAAATAAGCCAAGTCTCGTGACTCTTTGACCATGAAATGTTCTGAGATCATGAGTAGAGCCAAGTTTAGCTTTCTTATTAACTCTGATATTTTAATTGACAAATTACTTCTAGTTTCTACATTTTTAGTTAATGATTACTTTTTGACTTAACAATTACGTAGCATAAGAAAGTTATTACGTCAACACTTTACTATGTTTTGCTTTGGGATGGGATTATTTGATTAAAGCTGAATATGAATACCATAGAATTCTAAAGGAAGGATGCACCGGTTGAGGGTCTCTGTAAAAGAGGGGTCTCGCTCATATGCATATTACTTAGGAAGAAAATCACCCAAAACTCAAGTTCGACCAAAGAGTTTTCGCATCATAAGAAAGTTTGCGGCTTACAGTGTTATGTAAAATTATGTCCATGCTTTAAATGCATACAGGGTGTCCAGCAAATAATACCCTGATTTCAAAATTAAATTTCTTAAAATCAAAGATCAATAGAATTATGCCGTAAACGGTTTGTTTATCAGGTAAGCTGTAAAAATCTTATACAAGAGTTTCGAACGGTAAATATTTTGAAAAGATTGTGTTCTGTTTGCAAAGAATGCTTCGATTTGACATTTTTCTTGCTTTAGATTGCTGCCAGAGAATGTGTTTTTCGGCTTAAAATGCCATACTTCATAGTTTTTTTAAATTAAATTTTTGAAATTTCGAAATTCTAAAAATTTACTTCGAAAAATCTTTAAAATATTGCACTGTAAGCTGAAAAATTATTTCTCTGCAGGCAATCTAAAACAAGAAAAATGTCAAAACAAAGCATTCTATGCAATCAGAATTTGAAATTTCTGTATAAGATTTTTACAGCTTACCTGATAAACAAACCGTTTACTGCATAATTCTATTGATCTTTGTTTTTGAGAAATTTAATTTTGAAATCAGGGTGTTACTTGCTGGACACCCTGTATACGTTCAAAGCTCTTATAAATACTTCTTTATGCAATACTTTATAAATAAACGTTAATGTTAAAATGTAAACAGCAGCCGTTACATTTTCGTGCTGTCTAATTGCCAACAAGATTTGGAGATGGCCCTCACCGCGAGTAAAGAACCAATGAGAGAGCGGGAAAAAAATAAGGAGTTCCTAATAGCTTGATGGAGTTATTCTTATGTAATACTGCAAATGTGTGGGATCATAAATGATGAGGATGTATCGAATAACATTTTTAATGTAAATAAAAAGCATTAAAAAAAAAGAAATATCAAATGTCTCAAGCTGAAGGAATAAAATAAATTAGTAGGTTTAAAGGAAAATGTTGCTTTTAACAGATTATGGTTTTTAAGATAAGAAATAAAAGAATGCGTTGATTAAAAGTATGGAATTAAAATATAATAGATATGTAAAGATATTATTAAAAGACAGGAGAAAAAGGTAGATATTATAAGAATTTGGAATAAATTAATTAAGGTAAAAAGGCGAAAAAATTATTATTATATATGTATATATATATATATATATATATATTAACTATTGAGGACGACATAAAATTCTGAAAAAGCAGAATTCCTATACTTTCTAGTTTTAATATTATTGTTGTTGTCGTTGTTTTTAGGGAAAGAGAAATTTTTAAACCCAAAAGTTTTAAAAAAATCAGCTTTCTTGGTATTTTGGGGTTTTATTAAAACAAACCGTGTTTGTTTGTTGTTTAAAACCTACTCTTCAGATAGATCTTTCGGATGTTATATCCGGTAGAATACTCTGCATGCGTTTTATTTTTTCTGTGAGTTTTAGAGCGGGAAGAAAAGAAATCCTCGTCGAACGGGAGACCCTTCAGTCACATGTGCGAAGGCCTCCCATTCACAAATTCACGTGACGTCAACAGAACGCAAAAAGTACGTAAATGTTTGAGGAAAAGGAAAACGAAAAACGTACATTTTCAGCATGATAAGTGTGACATTTCTTGGCACCTCTACCTGCTTTCCAAAACGAACTGCCTGGTCGTACTTCAGACAGAATGTAAAGACATTAGTAATGCTCATATTAAATCAGTCTAAATATAGGAAGGTGATATATTCACGGTGCTTCATTAAATACGCAACGGGAAGATTTTCGAATACTGTTTACATGTTATCTAAATCTCATCTGGAAATAGCACATGAATAAGAGATATTTAAAATGTGGACCAAACATGTTTCCCTGAGTGCAAAACAAACATAAGATGATGAAGCATATTTGAAAATACAGTAGGACCAGGTTAAGGTGCTAACGGTTTAGACGCGATCCACCTTAATAAGCGAATTTTTATTGGTCACTTGAGCATCGCCATTAGACTAATGCAACAATATCAGATTTAATACGCAAACGGTTACTAAGCGATCCCACTTAACACGTAAAATGGTTTCGATCAATTGAATGAAAACACGGATTTTACGGACTAAAACTCGGGAAGATTTAAGAAACGCCATTGTGATTGTATATATTTTTTATGGTTTCTGTATTCTATTTACTTTTTTGGCAAGCTAATAATATTAACCCTTTGCAACCGAGAGATGACTTTCACTCAACACTAGTGTTGTTGGGTGTCCCTCGCCAAATGCTTCGGACACCATTAATATCTTACAGTTTATTTCGCCATTTTTTATCACAGATGGTTCAGCCATTAGATAAGGCGAATAAAATTAATTTAAAATACTGGTGTCCAGAGCATTTAGAGCACCCATTTACTAGTGGTCAGTGAGAATCACCTCTCGAGGGCAGATGATTCAAATTTGATTATAAGGATACTCAGTCAGTCAGCACGTACTAAATATGATTTTAATATTAAGTCGTCAAGGAGGAAATTTTTTGTTACTGATATTACCAAATTTAACAGCTTATCATTTGACATTGGCTTAATACTTTATCGCTTTGATTTTTTTTTTTTTTTTTTTTTTTGAAAAATTACAGATTTAGCTTGTTTAACCTCTTGGGGACGAAAAAGGCTTAAAAATCTGCGTTTATCACCACCAGTAAAATTTTACTGTAAAATTTGCCTTATTTAATCGGAACAATTCCTCGATTTAATACAGCCCAAATTTCTGTTTTTAAAAACCGGTGACAAAGCATTAAAAATTTTTCAAAAGACTCCCGTCACGAAGGAGTTAAAGTAATCATCATTAGGGCTATTTTCTTAATTAATTTTCTTGAAAATGGAACAGTCGTAAATTCGAATTATTCTCAAGTATGAGTTCTTGTGCGGAACTGCAGCATCGCGGACCGCGCGAAATATTAATAGGCCAATTAATTTGGCTCTAATGTTATTACGCTTCAGACAGTATCACCTGGCTCGCCAAATTTCGTACAGGTAATTTCGACCTCACAAATGAGCGACGCGGTCACCCAGAAACAAGAGACTATAATAGAAAGGTCACTGTTGAGTCTGACTCATTCCGATTGCCTTTGGATTATCGTTGAACTTTGAATAAAATAATTCCTTAAATTTGAATAAAACAATTCCTTATACTTGTGAGTTATCAATTAATCAATTCTACATGGTTTACACTCCTCTATTAATCATCTAAAGTGGAAGATAGTGCTGTTAAAATTGAACAACCAGGTAGTAGTTGTGTTTTCAAAATGGCCATTGAGTATACCATAGCTTGAAAAGTTTTTGCGCATTTCCTGAAAAACGAAGTCTGTTTGAAATATGACACCTTTGTGTTGTAAAAACACGCTTTGTTATGCAGCAGCTGCCAGATTTTCTATATAGCAAACTTTATCTACTCAATCAACCGATAGATGGCAGCACGCCACACCTTGACGTAAGACACTTACCTGTGTGGTACCAGAGACTTACCTGACATTCACTCACCTGCCGACTCTGGCACTGATCGTACGACCGAGCTCGATGTGCTGTAAATCATGACCAACCCTTCATGTTAATTTAATTTAATTTTATGTAAATATTTTGTTCAAATACAATATTATGAAAAGTTATCCGTAGCAGTTTATTGTATTATCGAGTACATTCAATTATCTCACTGATTAAATGAGATTGAAATCAGATTAATGGAGAGGTCAGTGGTGACCCTGTGAAAGAATAGAACGCATGCTAACATCGCCGGCGCCGTAACTAGAAGACTTGCGTTCATGATCGTCCTGCTTTCATCCAACTTTACTAGTGCTATGATTATGGACTTTATCCTGAATTTTACGCCAGCTGTGGTACAAAGGAGAGCCCACGTGTTCGCGATGTGCCGATTCTGAAGTTAAGTGGCTATTTTTCATTTCCGTTCATTGTTTCTGTCAGGAGTGCTTTGTTTATTTTTACATATTCACGATGCCGCCAAACGATCCTTTGCAACAGGTTGAGAAAGTCTCTGTTAAATTTCCCCCTTTTTGGGATAAAGAGGCTGACCTGTGGTTTATAAATATTGAAGCACAATTTATTCTAAATAACATAACTCAAGATACTACGAAGTATTACGCAGTAGTATCGGCTCTTAATTCGGAAGTGCTTTCCTATGTGAGCGATAGCGTGAAAAATCCCCCGAATTCGGATTTGTACTTAAGCCTTAAAAAACGCTTAATCGCTGAGTTCGCGGATTCTGAGCAAAAGCGGGTGAAAGATTTGCTAATGCATACGGTTTTGGGGGATGAAAAGCCATCGCACCTCTTACGTAAAATGCGACAGCTCGCGCAAGAAAAAGTTAATGAGGAATTTCTTAAAACACTATGGATACGACGTTTGTCGAAAGAAACGCAAGCCATTTTATCTGTTTCGGAAGGTAATTTAGATAAACTCGCGCAGATGGCTGATAAAATCATCGAAGTAGCAATTCCACAAGTCGCGGAGACGCAGCGGCGTTACGATCAAAACAAAGAAAACGCGTCGGTTTCCGAATTACAGGCGCAAATCGCGGAGTTAACCGAGCAAGTGAAACATTTATCGCGCTTTAGCCAGCGGCGTTAGCATAGATCGCGGGACCGTTCTACGCATAGAAGACATCGATCGCAGACTCCTAAGCGTATGAAAGAAGGTTTGTGTTGGTATCACGCTACGTTCGCCGATAGGGCACGGCAATGCCGACCCCCATGTAATTTTAATAAATAGGAAAACTAGAGGGGAAATCACACGTGGCGCAATGTGATTTCAGTGTTAACACATCAAGTCGCCTTTTTATTCACGATCCTACTTCGCGCCGGCATTATTTAATTGATAGCGGCAGCGATGTTTGTGTTTTGCCGTATACGGCTAAGATGTCTTTTGTTGCACCTTCTAATTTAACACTGTATTCAGCCAGCAATTCCCCAATCAAAACATATGGTACTAAAATAGTAACACTTAGTCTAAATTTACGACGCGAATTAAAATGGCCATTTATAATCGCTAACGTTAGTAAACCAATTATCGGCGCCGATTTTTTAAAACATTATGGATTATTAATTGATTTGAAAAACTCTTGTTTATATGATCCACTCACTAAGTTCACTTCCAAAGGCACTACAATTAACAGTCACAGCAAAAGCATTACTCTTGTCTCTAGTAGAGATAAATTCTATAACATTTTAAACAAATACAAGGATATAATTCGCCCATATCCTGCTTCACCCAACCCAAAGCATAATACTGTGCATAGGATAACAAATGGGCAACCAGTCTTCAGTCGCCCAAGGCGTTTAAATCCTCAGCAGTTAGCCGTCGCAAAGCAGGAATTTCAGACCATGATGGAACAGGGTATTTGTAGGCCTAGTAAATCGAATTGGTCAAACCCCTTACATATGGTTCCTAAAGCTAATGGTGAATTTCGCCCCACTGGCGACTATCGCGCCTTAAATAGAATAACTCAGATGGATAGATATCCTTTACCACATTTACATGATTTTGCTCAAAATTTGCACGGAAAAAAATATTTTTCAAAAATCGACCTTACTAGAGCATATCATCAAATTCCAGTGCATCCTGATGACGTGCCCAAGATGGCAATAACTACACCTTTCGGGCTCTTTGAATTTTTATTCATGCCATTCGGCTTAAAATGCGCAGCCCAAACATTTCAACGTTTTATGAATGAAGTACTATATGGTTTTGATTTTGCTTTCGACTACATTGATGACATATTAATTGGCAGCTCATCTGAGGAAGAGCACGCTAAGCACTTAGATATGGTTTTTAGTCTCCTCTCTGAGTATGGCATTCGAATCAATGTGGATAAATGCGTTTTAGGTGTTCAGAAACTGTCTTTTTTGGACTATCTTATTAATGAGCAGGGTATAAGACCAATGCCCGAGAGAGTAACACCCATCTTGAATTTTGATAAGCCAAAAACTGTAGGGGATCTAAGGCGATATTTGGGGTTACTTAATTATTATCGGCGTAATATCCCACAGGCTGCTCATGTTCAGTCATTTTTAAGTACTTACTTAAAAGGTTCTAAAAGGGCTGATAAGAGCGAGATAGAGTGGAATGATGAGAGCAGTAAAGCTTTTGAGGATTCAAAACGTCAGCTTGCTAACGCAGCTTTGCTTTTTCATCCTTCGCCCGATGCTCAAATTGCTTTATTTGTAGATGCTAGTGATTTCGCTATTGGTGCAGCGTTGCACCAGTGTGTTGAGTCGACTCTTCAACCATTAGGGTTTTTTTCACGCAAATTGACTGAGACTGGACTGAAAAGAAGTATTCCGCATATGATAGAGAATTACTAGCCGCTTATTCTGCTATTAAACATTTTCGCTTCATGCTGGAAGGTCGTAATTTTACTTTATATACAGACCACAAACCACTTACTTATGCCTTTTCCCAAAAAAGTGACAAATGTTCCCCACGACAATTGCGACAGCTAGATTTCATTAGCCAGTTCACCACTGATATTAGACACGTTAAGGGGGTTGACAACATACCAGCCGACACGCTTTCGCGAATTGAATCTATAACTTGTCCCACGCCAATTAACTACGAGCAGATCGCTGATGATCAGAGTAGGGACAGTGATTTAAGCACATGTTTAGCAGATAATTCATCATCGCTTAAGCTCAGAAAATTCATCATGCCCAATAGCTCTGTGGAACTTTATTGTGACACATCTACTGGAAAAATCAGGCCTTTTATCCCGCTAACTCAGCGAAAAAATGTTTTTGACGCTTTACATAACATTTCCCACCCTGGTCGTAAATCGACTATTAAACTTATCACTGACCGTTTTGTTTGGCCTAATATTAGAGCTGATTGCGATAAGTGGGCCAAGACGTGCATTCCATGTCAGCGAGTTAAAATTTTGACACACACCAAAGCTCCAATAAATAATATCCCAGTTGAAAATCAGCGCTTCTCTCACATCCATTTGGATTTAATCGGCCCTCTTCCCACCTCTCAAAATTTTACTTATTGTCTTACAATTATTGACAGGTTTACGCGTTGGGTGGAGGCAGAGCCCCTTAAGAATATTGAAGCTGAGACGGTAGCAAGTGCGTTTTACAAAGTTTGGATTGCACGTTTTGGCACACCCAAAATTATAACAACTGACCAGGGTCGTCAATTCGAATCTCTTTTGTTTCGCTCTTTAGCGAACTTGTTAGGTTCAAAGCACATCCACACATGTTCCTTTCATCCTCAGGCTAATGGCCTAATCGAAAATTGGCATCGTACGTTAAAGTCTGCCCTGAAAGCATACCTGACAGAGCGGTGGACGGAGATACTCCCAACAGTTTTGTTGGGCTTAAGAGCCACATTTCGACCAGATCTGAAATGCACTCCCTCCGAACTGGTGTATGGTCAAACAATCCGTTTACCGGGAGAATTTTTTGCATCAACTGACAACGATCTCCAGACATCAGACTTCCTTAAATCGATTAAACAAGCCATGGCTCAGCTACGTCCTACTCCAACAAGAGTGCAAAAGCGGACTAGTTTCTTCCTCCCAAAGGACTTCACAACATGCACATATGTTTTTATGCGTTATGATGCTGTGCGTGCTCCGCTGAGACCACCATATGATGGACCATTTTTGGTCCTTGACCGAACTGATAAATTCTTCAAAATTCAGAAAGACGGGAAAGATGTCATCGTATCAGTAGACCGGTTAAAGCCTGCATTTACCCTAGCAGAGCCCAACGACATTCCGAGCACAGAGACAGACACTCATCAAGTCATCGACATTCCAGTAGCAGAATCTCCACTCCCTACTCCGGTTTCCAGATCTGGACGTTCCATTCGTCGACCTGTACGTTTCTCTTAGCAATTGCTAGGAGGGGGGTACTGCAGCAGCTGCCAGATTTTCTATATAGCAAACTTTATCTACTCAATCAACCGATAGATGGCAGCACGCCACACCTTGACGTAAGACACTTACCTGTGTGGTACCAGAGACTTACCTGACATTCACTCACCTGCCGACTCTGGCACTGATCGTACGACCGAGCTCGATGTGCTGTAAATCATGACCAACCCTTCATGTTAATTTAATTTAATTTTATGTAAATATTTTGTTCAAATACAATATTATGAAAAGTTATCCGTAGCAGTTTATTGTATTATCGAGTACATTCAATTATCTCACTGATTAAATGAGATTGAAATCAGATTAATGGAGAGGTCAGCTAACGGCCCCTCCAGTTACCTTATTTTTGGTTATAATTTATTAATAGACAAATAAATAATGCATGAATATTTATTTTTAATTATTATTCCAATCGGTGCTATAGAAATAAAGAATGAATTAAAATTTAATATACAATTACATTTTAGCCGAAATCTGATTAAAAGACACACTTTTCGAAATAAAAAATATAAAAGAGAACTCTAAAGGTTATTTAGACAATTAAATGTGTAACTAATTTCAGTTCCTGAAACAGTGAACAATTGCATTCTTTTTCTGTGTAACAAAGCGCTTTACATTGCGTTCTGCATTGTGTCTTTACTGTGTTTTTGTGTCTCTATATCACGCAAGGGTGATATTTCTCCTCATGCTTACTTCTATATTTAAGGTTTCTGACGATGTTCTTTATCTGCCCTCCAAATTTGTACATGAAGTTCTAAAACATCCTGTGTATAAATCAACAATTGAACGGAAAATTGTTTTGAGATCTATTATGAATATTATGATCAGCAAAAATATATCAGTTTTCCGTAACTGTCTATACCTCCGGACAGTTCCTAAGGGTAGATTCTTACTTTTTAAAATGAAAGCTACCAAAAAAAAAAAAAAAAAACTATACCCGATACAAGGCTGCTTAAGAAACGTTAAATACTTCTGTGTACCTTACAAATCTATTAAAAATTCGCAAGTTCTGTTAGGAAGATCTTAATAAAATCCTAAGGAGATCACCACTAAAACCAACTTATTTAAAGTATATATAAGTGGAAAGAATCCATTCGACTTTCAGAACATTGGTATATGGGTGATTCTACGATAAGAGGTTCGAAAACATAGAGAATTCGGCCAAAAAGAAAAGTTTGAGTTTGACCAAAAACCTTTAAATTATGATTTTTGTCCCGTTTATTTACCTTTTCATATAAGGGCAAGTCACTTTATACATATTTTATAACTTTTTCTTTTCAGTGACTCGCTCCCCTGGCAGTTATCTTGCCAGGGGAAATACGGCAGGGGAGAGACATTTTCATGTAAATTCAATTTTTTTAACTGACTGAATTAGTTTTTGGGTTAATTGTGTATTTCACTTTAATTATTACCGTGTTGTTTAATTAGGGCAGTAAATGCAATTGAATTGAATGAATATTATAAGTTTTAGGACTTACCTGGGGAGATACACGATCACTGTGCGAAACCACTACGCAGCAAGGTTGCGTCGCAATAACTAAAAACGGTGACGCTTAAATGGGTTGCGCGTTTAGTATTGCTAACTTCAAGCCGATAGATGTCCTTAAGCACTACTTCCAATATAGCCATCCTTGAATTCATATTTGTTTCAGCGGAACGAAATTTGGCAGGGGAGAGACACAAAAAAAGCGGCACAAAAGTTAATTTTAAAAATTATTTAAAATTTACAAAATTATTTTATTTTTTATTTTATAATACGTAAGTATGATTACTTAAGTTCCAATTAAACATACTTTAGTTAAGCATCTGGCGGAAAAAATATGTGTATTGTTTGAAAGTTAAATTGAAACCGGCAAGGGGACATGCCAGGGGAGGGGACTTTTTTAGACTTTGTAAGAAATTTCAGAAAAATGTCTTTTAATTAGGCATTCAATCGTGATGTTATTTAATAAAGTATATTAAGATGATGCGATTCATTGCAAAAAATAGCAACATATAGAATAAAAAATCTGTTTTAAACGGATTACCGTACAAATTACCTCTTATCGTAGAATCACCCATATAATACTGCGTTTAGAAAAGAAAAATGCCCACTCTCATTCTAAAACAATAAAATATACTTTTTAGCAAAAGGACGGGAGATTTTCAAATGAAAAGATGATAAGAAAATTTGATCGAACTTGAAGTAAACTTCTCCTTCCAGCAGAAATCCAGTAGTTACCTTGTAAAGTCATTAAAGATAACAAGTTGGAAATTGCACGTGAAGCGTAGCAAATCAGGTGCGTTCGTACGATAACGAAGTTTTAAAAATATTACTTTCATATATCAATCTGATAAAATTGTAAATAGTGAATTACAATTAAAACGCTCATCAAACAATGTCCCTATCCCATTATGTAATGGAATACTTTTGTGTGGCCTTGTAAATCAATAACAAATGTTCTTTGCACCACAAATTATGTATGATGTATATTATAATATGTACTTTATAGTTGCATATAAATTTTATTAAGTTCGCATGAGTGTAACACGATTAAAATGCATTTGAAACATTTTTTCCCATTGACCGTAATGTAACGGAATACTTTTGATTGTCCCTGTAATTGATCTGTGCATCCGATTTTCATAAAATTTGAAATAACTCGACAAAATTATGTAATAATTATGTGTTTTAAATTTCAAACGTATAGAATATATTTGAAACTTTTTCCCCATTGACCATAATGTAATTGAATACTTTTGATTGCCCCTGTAATTGATCTATGCACACGATTATCAAAATATTTGAAATAACTCGACAGAATTATGTAATAATTGCCTATTTTAAATTTCAAACGATTAAAATGCATTTGAAACTTTTTCCCCCATTGACCGTAATGTAATGGAATACTTTTGATTGCCCCTGTAATTGATCTATGCATCCGAGTTTCATAAAATTTGAAATGACTCGACAAAATTATGTAATAATTATGTATTTTAAATTTCAAACGATTCAGTTGGGTAGCTTTTGCGTTGTTATATGCGGACGGACAGACGGACGGACTGAACGACCACTATAGGTGCTACGTATTATATAATTACGAACGCACCTAAAAAAAAAAAAAAACGCGACATGACCACAAGGAAAGACGCCGATCTGAACCTTAAAGGTGCATTTATATGTTTTATTCGACGAAAAGTAATGCATTTTTCAGCTGGTTTTTCTTTTTTCTAGCATTCTGTGATTCGGAACAAAAGAAACGAGAGCCTCAGCAAAGGAAAGAAGCGGATAGACATCCTACGAAAATCATAAAACATGAGAGTGCTTTATCACAACAAACATTTCGACAAAAAGAATAGTAGTGTGTTTGTATTTTTAGAATGTCCAAAGAGAAAAAAAGAAGATGAATTATGCGTTAAGCATAAATTATGAACATATTCCAACACTGAGAATATCGTAGCGAAACTTTGCTATCTAGTGATTAGAAAATATGATATTTAAGTAAACAAGTTGAAAATTGCACATGAAGCGTAGCAAATGAGGTTACGATAACGAAGTTTTAAGAATATTCAGTTCTTACTGTTGTAGTAAGACAGTTCTTCGGATGTAGTATAGTGGTCGAAATCTTTTTGTGTTCATGCAAATATACAGGAAGAAACTTTTATTACACCTCAGCAACGTATATCATATTCATAAAATGTGAAATAGTTTAATATAATTAACACACGCCCCATAAACAATGTTTGGCCGTATAGCATTATGTAGTGGAATATTTTTGTGTGGCCCTGTAATTTAATAATAAATATCCTTTGCATCACAGATTATACATTAGAATGCATATTTTATTATATATATATATACTTCATAGGTTCATGTCAAATCTATTATATTCGAAAGAGTTTATCAGTACATCATTAAAATGTACTTAAAACTATTTAATCCTATTAATCGTAATTGAGTAATTTTGATTGTCCCTCTAATTAAACTATACATCCGATTTTCTTAAAATTTTAAATGACTAGACAAAATTACGCTAAAATATCGTGTTTAAAATATCTTAAAAATTTAAAATATCGCAAAATATCCTGTTTTAAATATCGTGCGATTTAATTGGGCAGTTTTTGCTTTGTTATATGCGGCCAGATAGATGGACGGACGGACTGACAGACTGAACGACGAATATAGGTGCTAGCTATTTATATAATTACGGACTCATTTAAAAATTATTCAGATCTTAGTGTAATAGTACCCAGTATTTCGGATACAGTATAGTAGCCAAAATCTTTTGAGTGTTTCTGTAAATACTATCTGCTTTCTTTTATACAGGAAATAACTTGTAATATTCTTCAGCAACATACAGTGGCGGTCAAAAGTTTCCGGCCAGCAAAAATGTTTCAGTTAATGTGTACGTACACCCATATGAAGAAGAATCTCAAAGGGTTACTTATACATACATTTTATTGACATAATAGTTAGGAACTTACTTATGAAATAACATATAAATATCAATAAATTTAATTGAAATAAAATATGCCTTTTAAAAAATATATATCAACAGACTTCAAAAAAGCGCTAAAAACAATTAAATAATTCTTTAAAATTCTCTAATGACAAAACGTTATCCAAAAATCAGGCATCGGATATCAGGTACCGGCATAAAAACAGTTAAATTTAATATGTATAATTTAATATCCACCAAACATGGATTTTAGAGCGAATATTTTTTACAACGAATTTGCATATTTATGATTTAATTTATGAATATATATACATAAAAAGTAATGAATGACTCTTTGAAGTTGGTGCCAGACAATCACAATCGATAATGATCATCATCATTATTTAATTATGGTACTATGCACAATATATTCACAATTCTTATTATATTTAAGATAGTTTGTGTAGTTTAGATAGCGTAGATAGTGTCAAATGGTGGAGTGATTATGCAGCTACAACTGCAGATTTATAACAGTGTAAATCCTCACATTGATCAATGTCCTTTCGTTATCAGCGCAAATTCTATCTAGACACCGGTCGTTGTCTAGTCAAGATTTCGCACTTTGAAGAAAAAAGATCTCGTATCGGTGTAAGAGTAATTGCCTGAATTTTTATTTATTTATCGTACACACACATCTGACATGTGTGCTCGACATGAAAGCCTGCGATTACCTGAAAAATGAACGTCTCTAATTGGACAACTCTTTCAAAAATGTTTTGAATTTTTAATGTTTTTATTTTTAAAAAGTTCTAATCACAAAAATTTGATGAAATTAAAATGGGGCCACGTGAGCATCTTACAGTTTCAAACAAAAAAATAATTATCAAAATCGGCTCATATTTACAGAAGTTATGGGTGAATAAGAAATACCTACAGGTCGAATTCATAACTTCTTTGAAGTCAGTTAAAAATTAAGTACTAAAGGAAAATGCATGTTCTCAAACGTTTTCAACCACTTTCGCAAGTTTGGTAAAAATTGGTATTGTAATAGAAAATTAGAGTGATCAACAACATTTACAATTAGTATTTTATCGTATTACCTTTAATAATAAGTACTGCGGTGCAGCAACGTGACATTCATACAATCAACGGTTAAAGATCGCCTATGGTACGTTTTTTCCCACATTTATTGCAATTTTTCGGAAATTTCGGCTGAGTTGAAATATTCACAGTACCGCAAACGTTTGCCAACTTCTTTCAAAGTATTTTCTATTGGATTGTTGGAGGGTTGTTGAGGGTTTCTATTGGATTGTCGGATGTTGGACGTTTGGGCTGGCCATGTCGAAAACGAAAATTTTTTGTGCGAAAATCATTGCTTAACGATGCTTGCATATATTCTTTATGCCGTTATCATGTTAAAACAAATAGTTGCGTCTAAGGTTTTCCTCTAATAAGGCAGCAAATAATCTTTCAATATATCCTTAAACATTGTATCATTCATCTTGTCGTGGATTTCCAATAACGAACCGAAACTTTTTGAAGAAAATACTACCCATAGTATAACGTGTCCTCCACCATGCTTCATTGTAGGAATAACATAAGTCGAATCCTATATTTTGTTGCTAGATCATCGAACGTAGTGTCTGCCATCACTCTCAAAACAGTTTCAAATTCGATTGATGGAAAAATAGTACTTTTTTCTAGTTTTCACTTGACTAGACTTTGTGTTTTTTGGAAAACACCGGACGGGTACGTTAATTTTTTTTTTTTTTTTTTTTAACTCATGAAAAATCTTTTGAACACCAACTCTTCCATAAATTTCTGTATCACGTCAGCATCTTGACACGGTAGACCGACTTATTTCAGCAATATTTTCATTCCGTAAATCGCCGTACATTGTAACGGATTTTTTTGAGGGTCATTAATTGTTTTTCTCCTGATAAGTTTTTTTACAAGGATAATCAGTTTCCGGGGTCTCCTGGACCTCAGACAGTTTTGAAGGCCATGACCATCTTCATATAATTTTTAAATATCATTTACAGTCGAACTAACCATTCGATAACTTTGCCGCAATATCTTGAGAAGGTTGGCGCTTTAGCGACAAAACTAATCACTCATTTACGAACAATAGATGTTGAAATTTTCAATTTTGAAGTTAAATTACGCTATTCTCATGATCCATTTACAAATATGACCAAAAAACACTTTACCGATAGAAAAAAACTGAGGAATGATGAGTGGCCGGAAACTTTTGGCACATGGAAACTTCGAATTCTACCCTTTTGCATGAAACGTCTTCCGTATCCAACCAAAAAAATCACGTGGTCAGAGGACATTCACATATTCCTAACTTTTGAAGCAATTGTAGTTAGTATTCTTTGCTGAAACCTTCTGGTAAATAAATCAAAGAAACTAACCAGGCCGGAAACTTTTGACCGCCACTGCATATCAATCTCATAAAATTTTATATAGTTAACTACATTTAAAATGCCCACTAAACAATATTCTCCCTATACCATTATGTAATAGAATATTTTGAGTGGCCCTTTAAATCAATAACAAATGTTCTTTGCACCACCGATTATGCAAAATGTATATTATAATATGTACTACACAGATGCATATCAATTTTATTATGTTCGAATGAGTGTAACACCATTAAAATGCATTTGAAACATTTTCCCCCATTGACCGTAATGTAACGGAATACTTTTGATTGTGCCTGTAATTGATTTATTCATCAGCTTTTCATAAAATTTGAAATGACTCGTCAAAATTATGTAATAACTATACATTTTAAAGTTCAAACGAATCGGTTGGGTAGTTTTTGCGTTGTTATATGCGGACAGACGGAAGGACTGATCGACAACTTTTGGTGCTACGCGTATTTATATAATTACGAAGACGAACGCACATAAAAACGCAAAACACATTTGAAAACTTTATTTCAGCAGTCATCATCTATAATCGGAAGAATAACTGAATTCTTTTATACAATCTTATATAGGATTTATAGATTTGTATAAATACGACATATGCTAAAGTTTAATTCAGTGAAGAGATGCATAACACAGTTAAAAATTACCCTTCAGTAATTTTTGTCAATAAACAAAATTTTCTCTCTTTTTTTTTTTGATCATTTTATATGACTATTAGATTTTATACACTCTAAGTCTAAATTATACGCAAAAAAAAAAGGTTACATTTAAAAACTATCACAACAGAAAACGCACTTTCAACAACTTTTGCTTATAAACAGTAATGTGACCGTAATCTTTTGTGTGTCACTCTAAGTGAACGATAAATGCTATGGACATTCTATTCCCCAGAAAGCATCCTTTAATGCACTTTAGTTTCGCACATCAATTTCAATATGTTTGGAATAGTTTAATATCATTAAAACACATTGCAAATGAATTTTTTCTTATAGGCTGCCAAATAACGTAATTCTTTCCAGTCTTCTTGTAACGGAATTATAAATATTGCACACTTTTTTTTTTTTTTTCAATGGGAAATATGCCTTAATATCATATATCAATTACACGACAAGCTGAGTTTCGCGAGTTAGAACACATGTAGACAAAACGAGGTCTTAAATACTTTTTAACTATGTTGGAAAATGTTAAAAATGGATTAAGTATGAAATTGTGATTTTAGGAGAAAGAGTCCAACCTGTTGATCCGCGACATCGCTCTTGAATGGAATGTTTGAAAGACATCGTGCTGTTATCTAATTGGGATTTTTCCAAGATCACTACTGCGCCTTGGGTGCGTAATGGCGGAAGAATTGCAGCCCGCTAATTTTAGAGAAGGTTGAGATAACGTTACCCTTCTGCTAGATGTCGCCAGAAAAATTCTTTCTTTTACCCTGGCACGACTGTCCAAGACCTCTAAACGGTTTTCTCACCTCGCGATGATGCGAGTTCGCAAGTACTGAGGATTAGAGACAAAACCGCTTTTTTAGTACCATTTAGGTACTAAAAAAGGGCCATTTTCAAATTTCGCTTACATATGCTGTCCAAGAGTAAAAAGAAGAAAATTCAAACATAAATTAATATTTAAAGTTGGATTTCAGCTATGCATTAGCTAAAGAAGATCATATTGAACATTTCTAACATGAAAAATTAAAAAAAAAAAAAATCAATAAATTTTTTTGAGAAATAAATCTTTAAAATTTTTATTCTAAGCAAAAATGTCTGTTCCATTCCAAGTTTTATGTTTTTAACTGCGTTTTTTTAAATTTGAGCTAACTTTTTTAAATAAAAAGGTTTAATTATTTTAAATATAAACTGTTAGTGTTTGTTCTATACTAATGAAAAAAAAAATTCAAAAGATATTTTCTTTAAGAAATTAATAGAAATCTTTTGTCCCTCACTTTTTGGCAAGTCCGTTACCTTTTGATTATTTTAATCAAAATAGGTTTCGAATGCTGCCTAAAGTTAGCAGCAAATATTCGGCGATATAGTTAAACTATTCACGCAACTACTACCTGCCATTTTTTACTCTTCAATTGTGAAGCAATGTAATAGTGGCAAGAATAAGCTTTTATCAAAGTTGGTATTTTTTTTCACTGTCAAGTCTATTACCGTAAATTTTAATATTTAAATAATGATTTTTGCACTTTTATAACTAAATATTGTTTACTAAATAGTTTCAGAAGGTATGTGTATTATTATCTAAGCTAGAATTTATACAAGCTAGTTCATTTCTAAAAGTTTTATTTGAAATGTCAAGTCCGTTACTTGTCAAGTCTGTTATATGATGTCTATTATTATTATATGTCAGTCTATTTGTAAGAGATGAAATGTAAGCTACCAAGTAAGTTTACTAAATAGTTTTAGAAGGTGTGTAAATTATTATCTAAGTTAGAAAATATACAAGCTAGTTCATTTTAAAAGTTTTTTTTTATTTTACTTTTATTTGAAATGTCAAGTCCATTACTATGAAATTTAATTAATAGTGAAAATGGCCCGTATACATCAATCAATCGGGATATATAAGTTTTAGCGCAATTTGTCCTGATGAAGTGGCTGCCTCAATTATAAGAATGAATGACATTTTCCAATTTTTTTATTGCCTTTTTGTTCCAATAAAACAACTACACCAAATAATTGGAATCTGCCGCATGTTAAATACGGCGTATAATGACATTCGATTTTTTCTTTGTTATCTATTATGTAAACAGACATAGTCAGAGACAATGATACTGAAATTTTCAATGTTGAATACCGATATCTAATTTTTCAAAATTGTAGGTGTGAAAGAATTGTAAACACTGTTTAAGGTCATTGTGCCTAAATAAGAAGCGATTCCTCATAGTTTTGGCGCATAAAAAGTTAATACGGGATATATCAGACTAAATTAAAGATCAAAATTATTGACAATTTTGATCATTATTTTAATATAAGATAGTTGTGCCTAAATATGAACTAAAGATTAATTCTAAATGCGATAATGTTCTTTTATTTAAAATCTTAATACAAGAATCTTAAATAAATGTTGTATAATGAGGCATCCGATCTTGAGGAACAAAATCTGAAACATTTTTCTACATTTAAAACGTTTCCTTAAATAAAAATTCTCATTTAAATACACATAGTTCATTTTACCGCGCCCCTATCTTTCGTAAATGCTACAAAAAATCCCGAAAGTGACTCACGGTTTTTTCAATTTTACTTTGAAGATCAAATAAGGTATGATGCAGCAAATTCTTTTTTGGGCCTGTAAATGAATAACAAATGTTCTTTGTGTGACACATTCTACAAAATGTATAGTTTAATGCCCTTCATAAATGCATATCAGTTTCATTATTTTTCGATGGATGCATTAAAAATCACTTGAAACTATTTTATCCCATTGACCGCAATGTAATGGAATACTTCTGACTGTCCCTGCATTTGAAGTATATCTGATTTTATTGAAGTATATCTGATTTTATTGAAATTTGACATGACTCAACAAAATTCTACAACAAATATATATTTAAGATTTCAAACGATTTGGTTGGGTAATTTTGTGCTGTTATATGCTGACAGACAGACGGATGTATCTGACGACGACTATAGGCGATACGTATTTATATAATTACGAATGAATTTAAAAAACAATTACATTTAAAAGCGCATGCTGAAATATAAAATGCTTTTCCCACAATTATTACTCAAAGACAGTTTAGTAACTGATTTATTTAGTGTGTTCTTGTAAATGGATTAAAAGTGCTATACGAATGCTTTGTTATAACGCAATCGTAGTCAAATTCAATGATTTACATCTGTTTCGAAACATTTGCAATAGTGTAATGTCATTAAAATACTCTGCAAGCGATTTTCCCCATAGACCATAATGTAATGAAATTCTTTTGGGTGCCTGTAAATGAACTATTAATCCCACATGCATCATATAGAAAATCAAACATGCCTTGGGGATCCTAAATAAAGTTTACTAATTGCATGAAAATCCGATATATTTGCAGGAGTTAGAGCGTGGACAGACGGACAGATAAACAGAATGCATAAACACTTTTTAACTTTATTGGTAAGTGTTAAAAAGGACCAGTTTAAATGTGGTGCTTTTGCACTACCTCAGATGCTGATTAAAATCTTGATTTGTCTAACAGCTGCAGTAAGAATTTAAAAAGTGAGCAAAAAATCATAATTCTGGGCTTATGCCAGGAATTCTACGCTATGATAAGAAAATTTTGAATAAGAATATTTAGATTTCTGAATTCTTCTGTTAATTACGATTGCGCAATGTTTTTCTACAGTCAACGCAACGAGAAGAATTTTCCTGGAATTTCATTTGTCATAAGTTGTGCTTTAGCTTATTTTAAAACACAATAAAATTAGAAATGAAAAAAAAAAAAAAAAATCCCAAGAAATCATTAAATACCGTCATTCAACTGTATTAAAATGTTTTATGAGCATTTTATATATATATATATTTTTTTTTTTTTTTTTTTTTTTTTTGTTAACTCATTGTTTTTCATAAACAATCCACGATTTTAAAGCTTCAAAAAATTATAAACAAACTTGAAAGCATAACAGTAATTTTTTTTCATACGATGCATGATTCATTTATTATGCATAAAGCATTTGAAAATGATTCGTCAAATAAATATTGAAATATAATTATATTTATAACATGCCACATTTGAAAACCGAACAGTCAAGAATGCCAACTGATGGCAGTTTTTCAAAATTTTGATATTTTTTTTTCTTGGAAACTATTTCACCAATGAGTAAAAAAAAAAAAAAAAAAATACTGGTGATCATATCTTTGGAAAAAAAAGTCTCAGATTTATTTCGATTTCGTTTGAACAGAATCTAAGATTTAGGGTTTTTAAGTATCATATTGTTTGAATTTCATTTTCATTTTTTTAATGTTCACATAATTTAAATTATTTGATACAAAAATTTAATGCTAAATTTAGAAATAAATAAATCAAATATCTTAATATCTGTCCCTTCTTGGGCTTAAATCGTGTAGGAAATAAATTTTGTTTTTTAATTTGTTCAGCAAATTATGTTTTTGTTTAATAATATAACAGATATAACTAAACAATTATCCATATATATACAGGGTGATTCAGCTCGTCGGTGACAAACTTTAAGGATCGATAGAGCACACCTAGACGAACATTTTTGAATAGAGAATGTAGGGTCCCTGACGCGATTGTAAGGCGCTAGGCGCTTTCGAAAATTTGGGTGCCGAAATTCGAAACGTCATAAAAACTAGGGAAATGGTTAGATTTTCTTGCTTGTTGCGTCGAAATGATTCTGTTTGTTTAGACTTTCTTCAGTACCAATTTGATAAGCGTATCTCTTAAAACATGGATAGGGGGCGCTGCAGACTTTGGAGAGCTAGACAACAACTTTAAGCCCGTTATTTTGATAATTTAACACATGCTCGCCAAAGTTTATACTCTAACTTAAAGTTTGAACCCAAAAGTAGAGCCCTGCAAAAAGCGTAAGAGCCGGAATAAAATGTCAAAGTACAGGGTGGTCGAAACTCGAAGGCTCCTAAGAGATAAACAAACAGATTTCTTGACTTATGGC
The DNA here is from genome assembly GCA_964019185.1 of Maratus speculifer. NCBI lineage: Eukaryota > Metazoa > Arthropoda > Arachnida > Araneae > Salticidae > Maratus > Maratus speculifer. The sequence continues at coordinate 422,819,834 of OZ025289.1, read as the reverse complement.
ATGCATTTTCATGATTCTGTTTGCTGGGGCTCTCTGAAACTCAGTTGAACGGTACAAAAAGAAACATCGATAGGCGGCGCTTTGGGCAAAAAACATAATTCGTTGACATTTCGGACGCTAACTGGAAACGGGGCGCTACGATCAGTTAGTAATAATGAAAACACATTTTCTACCTCTGCTCAACACTTCTGAATAAATTTAGACCAAAAACATCAATGATACTGGAAATTTATTTACAAAAAATAACACTACAGAAGATGCTCGAAATTTCGACCTTGGGCCATGATGCAGGCTTCGCACCTCCGTCGCATTGAGGAGTGTGTGTTTCCAACAATGCCAGGAGTATCTCTGATCTGCCCTGCAGCTGCCACAATGCGCGCCACAAGTTCTTCAGCGCTGCTGACAGGTGTATGGTATACCTCGGCCTTCAGGTAACCCCAAAGGAAGAAATCCAAGCAGGTGAGGTCTGGTGATCGGGCAGGCCAGTGAACTGGACCCCCACGCCCGATCCACCGCTGGCCATACCTTGCGTTTAGATGGAGACGCACGTCGTTCGTGTAATGGGCCGGAGCTCCATCGTGCTGGAACCACATCTGGCGACGCGAACCTTCGGGTACGTGCGCCTCCTCCAGAAGCTGCGGCAGCACTTGATCCAGGAAAATCAGGTAATTTCCACCTGTCAGCCGTTCAGGTAACAAATAAGGGCCAATGAGGCAATCCCCCAGAATGCCGGCCCACACATTTACTGAGAAACGCTCCTGGGCTGCTCGGCTTCTGGTTTCATGTGGATTTTCATCACACCACACATGACTGTTGTGGGCGTTCCACATTCCCTCCCGGCTGAAGGTGGACTCGTCCGTAAACAAAATGCTGTTTACAAAACGGGGATCCCTGGATCTCATCGCCAAGTACCATCTTGAGAATTCCACTCGAGGGCCAAAATCCTGCTCTCTGAGCAACTGCACCCGCTGGATGTGGTAGGGGTGCAGATTCCGGGAACGTAAGATGCGCCACGCAGTTGCTTGCGAAATGCCAACATGTCTGGCGATATCTCTCGTGCTAAGACCTGGGTTGTCCTCAACCAGGTTAAGCACAGCCTCTTCGTTGTCGGGGGTGCTCACTGATCGCTCCCGTTCAGGCCTGCCTCCGTCGAAAGATCCCTTTGTGGACAACCTCTGGTGTACTCGAGCGAAGAAGGCATGGCAGGGGATTTGCCTGTTGGGGTAACGCTCGGCGTACAACCGCTGAGCGGCTCGTCCATTACAACCAGCAGCGCCATACGCCAAATGCATGTCAGCCAATTCAGAGTTTGTGTACCGTTCCATCCTACTACCGATCTGCAGACAAGTAACCCGAAGCTTAAGTAGGTACCGCACGTTCAAAAGACGTGTTTGCGCATACAACTACGTCATCTCGCGTTGTCGTCTACGCATTACGTATCTTTTGCATATCGATATGGTACGATATCTTTTGCATAAATCAGCAAAAAGCACCTTATGTAAATTTTATTGCGCGCATTGTGCATGATTGAAACCAGCTATGTTTGTTAAAAAAAACAAACAAACTGCAGTTTTAATAGCTTCTTATGATAAGTAAATTACTCTCTTGTTTTGTTTCTAACTGATCGTAGCGCCCCGTTTCCAGTTAGCGTCCGAAATGTCAACGAATTATGTTTTTTGCCCAAAGCGCCCCCTATCGATGTTTCTTTTTGTACCGTTCAACTGAGTTTCAGAGAGCCCCAGCAAACAGAATCATGAAAATGCATGCCATAAGTCAAGAAATCTGTTTGTTTATCTCTTAGGAGCCTTCGAGTTTCGACCACCCTGTACTTTGACATTTTATTCCGGCTCTTACGCTTTTTGCAGGGCTCTACTTTTGGATTCAAACTTTAAGTTAGAGTATAAACTTTGGCGAGCATGTGTTAAATTATCAAAATAACGGGCTTAAAGTTGTTGTCTAGCTCTCCAAAGTCTGCAGCGCCCCCTATCCATGTTTTAAGAGATACGCTTATCAAATTGGTACTGAAGAAACTCTAAACAAACAGAATCATTTCGACGCAACAAGCAAGAAAATCTAACCATTTCCCTAGTTTTTATGACGTTTCAAATTTCGGCACCCAAATTTTCGAAAGCGCCTAGCGCCTTACCATCGCGTCAGGGACCCTACATTCCCTATTCAAAAATGTTCGTCTAGGTGTGCTCTATCGATCCTTAAAGTTTGTCACCGACGAGCTGAATCACCCTGTATATATATATATATATATATACAGTCGAGTCTCTCTATAACGAAACTCCACACATCGAATTTCTCTATATAACGAATTTTTTGTAGGAACGGTCCCATTTTCGCATGATTACATTAAAAACAGTCTCTCTATAGCGAAATATCTATCTCCATATAACGATTTTTTTTCATAAATTGGTCTTAATTTATTCAGTTTTAAAAAAGCTTCGAAATCATATGGAATCAATTTTCCATCACTTACTTCTGATTTATCGTTCAGTGCTGAATTTTTTTTTTAAATATTAATTCTCTCCTTGTTCTTTAAAGCCAACGAATTCATCACACCTCCCACACACCTTTCAACATCCTTCTCAAAACAGGGTCAATTAGATTGTTACACATATTAGACAAGAATCAATGAGAGGCACATAAGAGAGGCCTTCAAATGGAGGAAAATGTTAACTACAATTTTTCATTCCTTGCTAAAATTTGAGCATATTTTTAAGAGCGTAACAATTTTAAAATCAAAACAACAAAAATTAAATTTTTTCGTCTGAAATTAATGCAAGTCTTCCTTATTTTATTTTCATTAAACTTTCAAATAAATGTCTGTTCTCTTTTTTGAAACTGCTTAAATAATTAAGAAATAAAATGTTAGGTTAATATTTACTTTTAAACATTTCAAATTCTTAATTAAAAACTTCAAAAATAATATTTGTTAAAAATTTACACATTAAATACGATTTTTAACATCATTTTCCATACATCGAATTTCTCTATATAACGAATTTTTTACTGGCACGATGAATTTCGTTATATAGAGACTCGACTGTGTAATGAAAAACAGATTATACAATTTATAGATCACTTGGGAACTTTGTTTATCCGATTTTGAGCCTAGAGTGAAAACAGTATTAAATCGGTTCAGTAACTTCAAAGTCTACTTCCTACAAACAAACAAATTATTATTATTATTTTAAGGTGTTAGTATACCTTCTTTCAACATAAAAATTAAAATACCATTAAGTAATAAATCTGAAAACATTAGTTTAATATACTTAAACATCATTTTTGCATTGTGCTAAATATAAGGTACTTTCTTAATCCGATTGATAAACATGTTTCTTTATTACAATAATTTTCATTAATTATAACAATTACTGGTACTTGCGCTTTATTTATTTGCGCAGAATTATTATATCTAACACTGGATTAACAGATAATTTAATGTATTTTTTTCTTTTCAATAAAAAAAGGCTGACAGTTCAAGAGAAATCATAATGAAAATGTAAATGTAAAACGTTTTCCTCCATTTCACGCATTTGAAATTCATATTTATTTTTTAAATGTCTCTTAGAAACATCACATCCTAATAGCAAACCGTTATGTTAAATTTAAAATCTGTACTCCCTGTACGGGGACTTCTATTTCCTATTTTCAGGGAATTACCATTTCCAGATATTATTAATCATGATTATAAAGTGTTTTGCAATTATTTTATTTTCTTAAATACTGGAAATGTTAACAAAGGTTTTTCGAAGCATTTATATCTTTAAAGTAATTACAGTATTAAATTTCACATTTTCAGTCACAACAGATTCAAAGAAATCGGAATTTTGAAATTTTTTTTACTTTTGCACTCCTGTGAGGGCGATTTGTATAAAAGATAAAAATATAGCCTATTTTTAAGAAGAAAACTGTCACCTTTAAAAAGATTTTTTGTTAATTCAGTGTTTCCAAAGTAAAATAGTGATTTTAGACCTTTTTCGCTGACTTACTCTTTTTCCATTTCGACAGTTTAGATATTGTGTTGATCGAGTGGGTGACAGCAGAACGGCATTTTTCATTCAAATCACCTAGAAGGCCTTTTATAAAGTAAATACATAAGGGAAAAACTGATTTACCAAATTTGCTTTAAAGAAATCAACATACCATATGCATTTTAGCTTTTAAGTGATTAGGACATAATCCTTTTTTGTTAATTTATCAAACACAACTAGAATTTCCCCCAATGTGGGTGGTAAAAGCAGTACTCTTTTTTTAAACATTAATGGCTTTTTTTTTTTTTTTTTTTTTTTTTCAAAAAAACATTGAAATTTTTGAAGTTTTAAAAGGTCCTTTCTTTCCCCTTTTCTCTCTTTCTTTTAGAATTCTATGAATCTCTTTCTTTTCTCAAATAAAAGAGCTCTCTTTAAGAATATCATTATACAGAAATTAGAACTGCACCTTCTTTGAAAAGATGAAAAAGTTTTCACACTTTAACGAGATTCGAATGATGTCAATTTCCTGTTGTAGAGATTCAATAAAGGGTATACGAAGTGCCATTGTCCACAAACTTAACGTGTCTGAAATTACGGCGTCTCATGCCTTTTGACTGGACATAATCCGTGTTTGTTCATTAATGGCCGAAACATCAATGAGACTTAGAGTTAGCACCTGGAAATTTTTGGTTCCTGTTAGTCTGTTCTACAAAAACTGTCGTTAAAAGCATCAGATTGGATTGATAGTTGGCACAAGGGTGATTTGAAAAGTTCTTGAAATGAATCCCAAATGACAGCATCAGTTGGAATAAAACATAAGCTACAGATAGAACCAAATGTCTTGTGCACAGAGGTCATATTACATATTGTTCTGTTAAGTAGTAATCAATTTGGCATTGCTTTCAATAAAACTAGTTTCAAGAGTATTGGAAAACGAATAAAATTGAAATGCGTGCTATGCTATTATAAAGCAGTTTGGGAGGGAAGGGGAGAGTAGAAGGAATCAGAAATTCATTAAGACATGTAGGATACTTTAGGATCCGTCATTTACGACTGTGCACGTGCATAAGTGGGTGACAGAATTTAAACATGATTGTGAGAGTCTAGAAAATGACCCTCACAGTGAACGACCGAAAATGCTATAAAGTCTGTCTCAAAAAATTAAGCACAAGCATAAAATGTCAATTTTTAAAGAATCATAAAAAAGTTAGGATGAATATTTTTTTTTTATTTGCAGATTTTGCAACATTATTTAAATAAATGATATCAAAAATAGAAAAAAATAAACTACATAATGTAAAAAAATATATATATTTTTATATAAAAAAACTGTCTCAAAAGTTTATGCACAATGTCAAAAACAACCAGATTTATAATTTTTACAGAACTTTTACTAGCAAATTATTCTTCCGTGATTTCGGATTAGTTCAAATAAACGTGCGTCCATAGAAATTATTAGTTTTTGTAGGGTTTCTGATGGCAAAGAACACCACGTTTTTTCAGTGGCCTCTTGGAGTTCTTCAATAGAGTCATATTGCTTTTCATTGCCGTAAACCTGGCGGGTTAAAATACTTCAGACGTTCTCAATCGGGTTTAAGTCTGGACTTAAAGCTGGCTAGTCAAGAAGTTTATGATTTTTCCGAAAAAGCCACATTTTTGTAGAATGTGATACGTGGATTGAGGCATTGTCTCTTGTTGAAAAGTTCATTCAAGACCCCCCCTCCCCCCCCCCCAAAAAATGCCACCGAATGGAAACAAATGATGGTTTAGTCTCTTGAGATGTTTTTAATCTTGTCTTCCTTTTAGAACGGTCAGAGAAATCTGGCCATTGAATCAAAATGCCCCAGAAACCATAACAGATTTATCGCCTTGCTGCCTCCTGAAAAATACCCTTAATTTCTTGCGTAAGTCATGCCAATACGCGTTCCAACCATCAGGGCCATCTAAATTTCACTTTTTCTTATTCCTGAATAAAACATTAAGCCACTTGTCCCCTTAGGACATGTGTTTTTTTTGCTCAGTTCATTCTTGTCAGTTTGTGATATAATTTGAGGGACGATTTGCGAGCCATTTTCTTTAGTATGACGTAATCACACTCTTTAATACGTCTATTTACAGTGTCTTTGGACACCTGCACGCTGAGATTATTTTTAATTTGCTCTATGGACATATTTTGTCTAGTTACCAATCTCCGTATTCTCCTATCAATCTGAACAGTCGTCATACGTGGTCGTCCACATCTTAGTTTCGACTTAAAATTGTCATTTCAAGAGAATACTTGATATATACATCGCTTTCATCGATTTAAAGATTTTGCAATTTCATAAAAAATTTTATTTTACGATTTCAATTTAAAAAATTTCAAAATCTCACATTTTGTGAATTTTGTACCGTTTTACATTTTTAAAACAAGAGGAAATAACTTCTGAACCTTTTATACTTGTATAAAAGTGCAATATGATGTCATACACCGTCATTACACAATACCAATCCCAAGTTTCTAAAAAAAATTGCATAAAGTGCTTAATCTTTTGAGACAGCGTTTCTTCAAGAAAAAAGAAAAATTAAATTAAAAGAAATATATTTTTTATTTTAACTACCCAAAATGGCTTATTTTATTTTATTTTGATTAAATGTCGAGTACTTATTGTAAATTAGCATAAAATATTTTCTTCTTCAATTATTTTAAACCAGATTTGCAGAGTGCTTGAACTTTTGAGACAGACTATAGTATCTGAAATCGTCGGAAAAGTCCTCGATATGTTTATGCAGTCTTCGATTAAAGGTCTCCAAAATTGCTAAGCATATAGGCATCTCAGATGAAAAACATTTCACATTCTCACTGTAGAATAAGGCATAAAAAAGTTTTCGGCAAAACGATTGCCACCCATATTGATAATGATCAAAAGCGTCACAGAATGACAATTTGTTAAGAGGGTCAGACCGGGAGGTGGCAGCACAGACAATCAGGTGGAAGCTGAAATTTCAGAACTACAAGGAACTCGATTAGCTTAGTAAAATGCAATTGGTTTGACAAGTCACATCTTAATGGAAAACACTTGTAAACACGATTTTAGTGGTTGATTCGTAGGTTCATCTTCGTGTTTTCTAGTATCCAAAGACATGAAGGCATGAGAACTGAGAGCAGGAAAACACAATGGTAAACCTACTAGTCAACCACTAAAATTGGGATTTTAGATATTTTCCGTCAAGATATGACTTGGCAGACCAGTTGCATTTTAATATGCGAATCAAGTTTTAATTAATTCTAAAATTCCGGCCTCCAACTCGATGAGGTGTTTGTCTGCTCTAGCGCCTCCTGGTCTAAGTTTAGGTCGTTTTAACGCAAATAAAACTGATAAGAAAAAATACGTTTCGCCATGTTTTGGAAAAAATAGTACATTTAAAAAAAACAAATAAATATATTTTGCAAAATACTGCCAGATAAAATGTTAAAATAAAATAAATTATTATGTTATGATAAAATTATAATCTTGACCTTGAATCTTTCTTTGATGAAAGAATAGAAAAAGTTTAGTGCCAATAACTGAGGAATTAACTGATTGTCGTTGTTGTTGTTTTATGATCATTAACCATCCATCTAAAATTAAAATACCAAACGCCTACCAGTAGTTTACCTTCAAAACATATTTATCAAAAACGCAGTTAAATGCTGAAATCTCAGACTATTGACAGAAACGATAAGGAGCCAACTAAAAAAGACAATCACATCTAACTTGATGCGCCCTGCCAGCTGGAACAGATCCAAAAATTGCTCCATTCGGTTGAGATTCGTTCACTAAAATGAACACCTGCATCAATCCTTTTTTCTTTTATCATCCTTTCATATAAAGTGTTTGTTTGCTAATTTGGCAGGCGAAGAACGTTAAGCAAGGATATTTCAACAATGGTTTCCTTGTCGCTGAGTAGGAAAGAAAGAATGTCAAGTGTCACTGGGCAGGTTCTGGATGAGACTGATTGTCGCCTTAGTTATCTGGGCCTCTCATCTGTTTAGTCAGATGACACAGTTATCTCCAACCTGGAATTCCCTCTACAAAATGACTTTTTCGTTTCTGAATCCATGTCTGACCTTAACAGCAGCATCTTGACAGAAAGAAGTTTTACAATAACAGTTTTATAAATTTGAAAATGCTTGCAAAGTTCTAAACATGAGCTAGTGCTGTTTTTATACACACCAGCCCATTTTTACATGGAAGTATTTTATCAAAAAAAGGTATACATGTCATCAATAACAAACTCATCCAATGAAATAAACAAATCGAAATACTTATACTCCTCTTGGTTGTCACGTGATAAAGATACGGTTTTAACCAAGTTTTCGTCAAACATTTTAACCAAGTGTTTAACTGTCGTGTGATTAATGCTGAGAAGCTGCAGAATTCTGTGGTGTCTGTGACCTCAGTAACAAGGTCGGCCAGACAGATCAATTAGCTTAAGGGAAGTACGGTAGTTATACCGCTTTCCTAGTACCATCTAGCAGCTGTACAACAAGAGGCCTTGCCAAATCACGGATTTTATTTGCACACATAACGCATGTACATGGATGTGTTTCAATGGCTCAATAACAAATTGATGCGCTCTGGCCGAAATCTACAAGAGATACTTTTAGGGGTCGAACAACATTCAAAAGTCAAAGTAGATAATATCGGCAACTGAAAAAATAAAACAGAACTAGATAAATGCAGTAAAATACAAAGTACCAGGCGATCTAGAATGAGCAAGAAAATCAGTATTATGCAAATCACAATAATACCACACACGTTCTGGATAAAACACGAGCCATCCAGCAATAGACATGCTAGTCATTGCTGAGATCCCGATGGCAAATTACAGATACACGCAATATGACGAAATAATACTTATTTACGGTGGATGTCAAAGGAATGCCAGAGCGGCTGCAAGGGTTCATTCCGTACGTTTCCGTAGGGATCGACATCCAAAGCATGAAACTGTAATTGATGCATTGAACCGTCTTAGAGAGACCAGCTCTATTGCACCACGATCTAGATCAAGTAGACGGGCAATGTGTAATGTTCGAATGATTTCGGAAAAGGTACTGGCATTCGCTTTTTTAAGTCCACAGCTGAGCACAGCGGAAATAAACGAGGCATACACGCGTTAGCTTGTCTCGCATTTGTTACATGCGCATGGTTCGCATTTACACCATTCGACACTGGTACAAGCATTAATGTTGGGCGACCTCGCACGAAGATTTGATTATTGTAATTTTATGCTCAACAGCTTAGAGAAATAACCGTCGTTACTTGGTGACATTCTGTGCTCAGATGAGCCCACGTTTACACGGGCTGGCATTGTGACCAATAATGCAAAATGGGCATTACTGGCTTATGGAAAGCCCCCGCATCCTCCGCACAATGCACCAGTTACGTTGGTCGATGAACATGTGATACAGTATATTGAGAACCCAGATTGTTGAGCTCATCTTCTACGATGGGATTTTAACGAGCGATCGTTACCTGCATCTGCTACAAAACACAGTACGTGACTGATATGAAGATCGGCCCCTCTGCAATGCATCCCGGGTGTGGTTTCAATATAATGGGCTCCTACGCATAAGGCATCAAATGTCAATGCGTATCTAACTACCGAATTCGGTCAACAGATCACTGGATATGATGGTGCGGTAAAGTGGCCACTATTCAAAAGCACCACGCAAAAGATAAGATTTCTCCGTGTATCATTATGGAGCAGAATTGTTTTGAGTGAATCTGTAAATAAATTATAAGTGCTACACATACCATATTCTATATTAAGAATCTATATTCCATAGTAATAATCTATATTCTGTAGTAAGAATATTTACATATTCTGCAGTAAGACTTTTAGAAGTAGTACAGTAAGACTTGTAGTAATGGACAAACTTTCATTATCTATAGTAAGAATCTTTTTGTATACAATGCACTTCAGTGATGTATATCGAATTCAATATATTTGAAAGAGGTCGTAACATCATTAAAATATACTGCAAACGATTTTTCCTTATAGACCATAATGTAATAGAATTTCTTTGAGTGGTCCTGTAAATGAACTATAAATGATACTCAGTTCATTTTTGAAACCGAAAATGCATGATAAATCTTAATAGAATATATCATTGACATGGCAGTGCGAGTATGTTCATACTAGTTAGAGCACGGGCAGCAAGCCAGAAAAAACGAATTGATAAACGCTTTTTAACTTATAACAAAATGTTTATAAAAAAAAAAAAGAAAGAAAAATACATCGTTTATATATTTGCAATTAAAAATTATTTCATACAAATTCTCATATTTCATCATATATTTAACATGTTTATATTATAATAGCAGTATATTTTTCTACAACATTTGGTCAAGTTTCCTAAAAGTGGCGTCAAATTTATTTAAAAACTCTGTATGCTATTAAAACACTCGCATTTATATTTATATTTAAAAAGCTTATGCTTTTCTGAATATGTCTATTTTTACACAAGTGAATACACAAGTCCTATAGGACTCACATAATCATGTACTCAGATTAGAGATTTATAAATAAATCGTACACATGTATTTCTAGGTAGATTTCGTATGAAATACTACCTATATTGCGGTCGCTCCTAAGTTGGAATTTCTGAAAAAATGTTGCAGATCTACGCCGATCATGACCCCTAGATCTCAAAACTACCATCAGTAAAAAAGTTTATATCTATCAATCTCTATCACTTTTTTATGGACACGATAACTTCTCCAATTCTGCTCAAATCTCTTTCAAACTGATACATAAAATCAAGGGGCATAAAATCTCGGTCAAGTTCGTTATTGGGAAAAATCGGACCAAGGGGGTGAAAATAGGGAGGGGTTTTGTGAAAATTGATAAAACTCCATAACTCCTTAAATAAAATAGATATCTAATCAGTTTAAAGTTTGTTCTACTTCTAAGAAATAGGCCAAAAGTTTATACATGACAGGTATGTTATGAAATTAAAAATGGGCTCAAGAAGCGTAAAAAACAGGGTTTTTGGGAGAAGGAAATTCCCAACTTCGTCAATTCTCAAGATATTAAATCCAACTAATTTTTTTGTAAATGTTCTAAAAATTATCTAAAACTTTTGTATTTACAAGTTTTTGCTAGGATAAACTTTTACCGATGAAAAAAATTTAAAACGAAAAGAAACAAGAGGGAGGGGGGGGGGGAAAGAACAAAATCCTCAACTTCGTCAATTCTTAAACTATCAAATACGATTAAATTTATTTTACATCTACTCAATAACATCTACAACTTTTATACTGACAAGTTTTTTATAGGACCAATTCTTATAGCAAAAATAAATTTAATAAAAGTAGGAGTTGAAGAAAAAAAAAAAAAAAACGCAAATCCAAACTGCTTATATCATGGCTCATTTGTAAATTCATTTTTGATTTTAAACACATCCAAGTGGTAGGTTCCCTTATTTAGGAACTATATAATGTGACGTATTGGCCAGTTTCTCGATAAAGGCAGAATATATTTTTAAAAAGCTGCCAAAGAAGGCATTTTGAACTGAATTTCTCTAAGCGATCGTGATTGAAGATTTGAGGATATATTTAAATAAAAAATTGCTTATTTTATGACTCATCTTTAAAACCATTTTTGCTCTCAAATGCATCCAATTGACAGGTTCTCTTATTTAGAAACTGTATAATGTGCCGTATTGTTCAGCTTTTCGATAAAGGACGAATATATTTTAAAAAATGCTGTCAAAGTAGCTGTTTTGAACAAAATTTTTCGAAGCGATCGTGATTGAAGATTGGAGGATGTATTCAAATAACAAATTGCTTATTTTATGATTCATTTTTAAACTCAGTTTTGCTCTCAAACGCATCCAACTGACAGGTTCTCTTATATAGGAACTGTATAATATACCGTATTTGTCAGTTTTTTAAAGACTTAATTTATTTCAAAATATGCTGTCAAAATGGGCATTTGAGCCGGATTTCGCTTAAAATGATTCTGATAAAATTAGTTACAGAAAAATGAAATTAATTGTTTTTCAAAACGGCCAAACAAAGTTGTTAAACTGGGTTTATGTCTAATCATATTTTATTTTTTGTTGTTGAAATGATCTACCTCCGCCTATAGGCCAAGCCGACAGGGATTTTTTTCATTATATTTGTCTGTCCCCTAATAATCCACATGATTATAACTTCACTGAAAAACTAGTCGATTTGGCAATCCCAAAATATTTTTCTATCTCATACGTGTTAATATTTCTAAATTCGTTATCACAGTGCTAAAATTAAATGACAGTTTTACCACAGTGCCAAAGTTAAATGACAATCTATGCCGATCGCGAGGATTCTAAAAGGTGTGAAATTCCATGCTTTAATTCTTCAAATAGGACTTACGGAAATCGTGAAAAAAATGCAGCATAACAGCTCCGGCTGTTGAGTTATTTGCGCCAAAACATAATCAGTAATGATATTTATCCAGGTATATTTGAATCCGAAATTTCATGAAAATTCGTGCATTAGTTCTGGAGATAGAGTTATTGCGGGAATTTGGAAAAGTCCAGCATAGAATCGCCACCTGTTGCACTCTTGACGCCAAAACGTAAATAGAATCAATTTATAACAAGGTTTAACTGAATCACAAGGTTGATGAAAATCCTTGCCTTAATTCCTGAGATAAAGCTATTGCGGAAATCGGGAAAATTTCAGCAAAGCAAGTCACCTGTTGGGCGATTTGAAACAAAATGTAAACAGCATCAATTAATTTCAAGGACTGATCGAATCTGAAGTTTTATGAAAATCCGTGCATTAGTTCTTGAGATAGAGCTGTTGCGGAAATCGCAAAAACTGCAGCATAGCAGGCCAATTGTTGATCGACTGGTACCAAAAACTAATCAGCACCAATTTATGATAGGAACTAAATGGATCCAAAATTTATTAAATTCCGTGCTTTAGTTCTTGAGACAGAGCGTCCACAAAATTTGTGTCGCAGACAGACGGACAAACGGACAGTTTGTAAAAACATGTTTTTTGTAATTTCTGACTCTTAAAACGTGTAAATACGTCGAAAAGCGGAAGTTGAAAATTTTCACGTTTCTAATACTTCTTGTAAAGATAGGAAAAAGTAATATGAGGTTAAATATGTTCGTTAGCTACCTAAAGTTCAAGAAAAAGTCGTCATATATTTCCGTAGAATTTCGACAAAACTTCCAAAATCGAAAATGTCCAAATAATTTTGAACAGATATTCATAATATTCATTATATATCAGAAATATAACATAGCAGCGGCTTCTATTGAGTAATCAAAACCAAAATTTAATCAACATAGTTCTTCAAAATGAGCATTTAACATATGAAAATGAGATACAACTATCACAAAAATCGCGAAAATTACGATATAGCAAATTCATCTATTGAATGGTATTCACGAAAACCGATATCATCTAATTAAATGTAATAAAATTCAATGAATTAATTCTGGAGTTAAAGCGGCTACAAAAGGTATTTGCGTAACACACGCACACACATCCTCTAAAAATAATGAAATTGTTTTCATGTAAAAATTGTGAATCGAACACAAAAAAGTAGAAAATTTTCACGAATCAAATACCTAAACTAATACCACTACCTTACTTTACCAAGGAAATAAAAAGTGAAGTTTTTCAGAAAAGACAAAACTACTTTAAAGTGTGAAACCATTTTAAAATGCAGTAAATTATTTAAAAGAAATCAGAAATTAATTTAAAACTTTAATGTTCATACTCAAAAGCTAATTTATTTCTTTCCGGAACCGATCAAGTATAAGACAAACAGATGCTAGAATCTGATATTTATTCGCCCTCCCCCCCCCCTTTTTTTTCTTTTTTCTTTCAGTTATAAAAATTAAATTTCATTTCAAGTCATAGAATATCATGTGAAAAACTGGTGGAATCAGAGAAATAGAGCTCGATCTAAAAAATGTTACAGTAAAAATTGCCCATTTTGCCCATGCTTTTACCAAGCTTTGCATACAAGCCATCTTGCAACGATTAACCAAAAATTTTATATAGAGAAGTTGGAAAATGCCGTATTTGAAAAATGATAATCAGTGCCCGATTTACGGCAGGATATTCGGGGCACACGCTCAGGGCAGGGCCGTAGCTAAGGGGGCGCTATGAGCGGCTTAGCTCCCCCTCCCCCCCATAAAAAATTCTGTTCAAAAATCTAATTTAGTTTTAAAACCCTTTCACAGTTTTACAGAGTTACTAAATTTTATATAAAATAAGTGTTTCAACACTCCCTCATCCTATTTATACATTGAAGCTAACATGATGTTTAATTTTGTACGAGTTATACACTCAAAATTTTCATCATCTTATACTTTTCTTAGCATAAAATGAAGTTATTACAACAGTTTAATGAGAAAAATAGTGTGAATATGCACTAGTTTATCTTTCTGCGTTAGAGAGAGAGAAAAAAAATTATGAGCCCCCCCCCCCTACATTCTCTTGAGTCCCCCCACTATCGTTTACTTCTAGCTACGGCCCTGGCTCAGGGCCTCTGATTATCAGGGGCCCCCAAATGTTGCTGAACTTTTTCAGTTATTGTCTAAAATCTGATGTACAATAGTGGAAAGAAGTAAACATTTCCTACTAACTTTTTAACAAATTATCGTCGAAGAAAGTTATTGATACTGAACGATTAGAAATAAAGTCTACTTTTAAACGATGTATATAAAATTTGCTTTAGGGGCCATCTAAAAATCAAAACGAAACGATTTTTTTTCCATTGATAAATCCCAATTTTAACAAGATATTTCAAATCTTCGGTTCAAACTATGCCTAGAAATTAAATTTCAAGTAATTTCATTTTAATAGTAAGTTTTTGAATTATAAATATTCAAAATTTATAAATTCTGATATTAAATTAAATTTCATATTTTTGTTAATATCTCGTGAAATAATTATCCTAATGTGCCAATTTTTTATGCAGCGATAATACTAAAATGCCACCGACCCAGTGGCGTGAATGGTAGCGGAGGCTGCTCCCACACCGCTGGTCCCTGGTTCGAGTCCAGCTAGCGGCATGGGTGTCTGTGTTGTCCCTGTGAAAATGTATGTACTGGATCTTCTGTAATAAAGTGTTCTATATGGTATCTTGTGATCATTGGAGGTTATGCCGGCGAATAGCTGTAGCGCCTACCTCAAAGCAAATAAATACAATAAATACTAAAATGCCCAAACATAAATATTTGGAATTTTTATAATTTTATGATATGAATTATGAAATTAATATTTAAAAAAAATATGACTTGCAACCTATATTTTTAAAAATAAATTAAAATTTATTAAGTCCTGCTTTATGGAAATCCACAATTTCAATTTTTTTCAAGTAGTTTTCAAATTATGCTAAAAAAATAGCAAAATAATGATTTAAGGGGCCATCTGCAATAGAAGTGACTAGACGTGTTGAAACTTCCTATGCTTTAATGTAATCTAGCTAATAGCTGTAATCCTGTAATCAAATTAATTCAATGATTGCTTGAGTGGCGCCTAAGATGCCTTGATCAAAAAGGGAACTCTCTCGGTCAACAATCGAGTAAAATAGTTTCTCGGAAACTTGTCCTACGAATTACATAAGAATTTGTTTTTAGGCGAAATGAAGGTTGCAAAGTTCCTTTATGATGTAAGAATTGTGTGGTATTATTGAAAAAAAAAGAATAAGGGTTCATTTTAATATGTAGATGGGGGCTAAGCAAATTGCACATTCACCATTTATTAGTATAATTTATTTCCAATTGTCCATTACCAGTAACTTTCTTTTACAATAATTTGTTGAAAAGTTAATAGAAGGTATTTACTCCCCCCCTCCCCCCCCCCCCACACACAGCTGTAGTTTTAATATCCAATGAAATTTTACATTTTATCCTACATTCTATTATGTTCATATTGTATTTTTAAAACATTGCATATTTTGTCTGAAACACCCATTTATTACTTTATTATAATGAAAACTTTTTTTTAATCTTTTTTTTTCTTTTTTCTTTTTTTAATAAATTGTATCTTAATTTTTCTTTAATCCTTTTCTTGTTATCATCACATTATTTGAGCATTGGTGAGCATAGCTTGCAGGCCGTAGAGCCCCTAATATTTTAAACAAATCGGAAATTGCACCTCAAAAGTAACAAATGAGGTACATCCGTAGTTTTAAAAATATTCATATCTTGATCGATAAATATACAGTACTTCGAATACCGTATAAGTATTCGAAATCTTTTGTGTGTCCCTGTAAATGCTATTTGCTTTCTGTTATACAGGAAGTAACCTTTAGTAAACATCAGCAACGTATATCAGTTTCATAAAATATGAAATAATTTATTAATTATAACGCGCCCCAAACAATGTTTCCTCCTATGCCATTATGTAATAGAATACTTTTGTATGACCCTGTAAATTAATTTAAAAAATTATTTCACCCCAGATTGCACAGATTGTATATTTTAGCATATACTTCATAGATGTATATCAATTTTATTATGTTCGAAAGAGTGTAAAATTATTAAAATTGAAATTCCACATTTTTAGGTAGATTTCGTATGAAATACTACCTATTGCGATCGCTTCCATGTTGGAATTTCTGAAATTTTTTTCCAGGTCTACACCGATCACGACCCCTAGATCCCAAAACTACCATTAGTAAAAAAGTTTATCTATCTATCTATCTATCTATCTATCTATCGGTGTATATCACTTTCTTCTGGACACGATAACTTTCATAATTATGCTCAGATCTTCTTCAAACTTTTACATAAAATCAAGGGACATAAAATCTCGGTTAAGTTCGTTAATGGGCAAAATCGGACCAAGGGGGTGGAAGTTAGTAGGGTTTTTTTTTAAAACAGAAAAAACGCGATAACTTCTAAATTAAAATAGATGTCGAATCAGTTTAAAATTTATATTACTTCTAAAAAATGGGCCAAAAGTTTATGCATGACAGATTTTTGATAAAAATAAAAATGGGATCAAGGGGCGAAAAAAACAGGGTTAAAAATGCATAGCTTATTTAAGAACCACGTTTAAATAATTTACGCTCATATTCAGTAACGTTGGTGAGCTCTTTTGGGTAGTCCTGTATATCAACAATAACATTTATACACACCATATAATGTGCACATATTTAGCGAAATATAAACGCGCATATCATAATTAAAATGCATTTCATCCCTCGATCAGCCATCATTGGACACATATATATATGGTACTTCGGAAAGAATATACAGTAGAACCCCGCTAATTCGGACCCCGATAATCCGGATCTCCGGATAATTCGGATCGGTTTGGTCATTTTTTTTCAAGTTTGAGAAGCGATTGGCTAATTTCCATAACATTAACTTGTTTCATCGTCATATTCTAAATAAAAAAAACTTTTTCTGACATGTTTTCGGAATAATTAAGCATAGTAAACATTATTACTGTCTGCAAATATTCAATAAGTTTAACATAAAGGTGATTTTCTGTTAGTATGTTATATTTTATTTCTTTTTTTCTAATTCTCCAGATAATCCGGATTGGGTCCGGTCCCAATTAATCCGAATTATCGGGGTTTTACTATACTATTTGAAATCTTTTGTGTAGCTCTGTAAATGCTATGTACTTCATATTATGCAAGACAGTAGCGTATAATTTATATTAAGCTTCAGTGACATATATCAATTTTATTATACATGAAACAGCTTAATATATTTAAAATATGTCGCACACAATTCCCCCTTTTACCATTATATAATGGAATTCATTTGTGTGGCCCTATAAATGAATAATAGCTACATTTTCACCTTATATTTTATAGAATGCATATTTTAATATGTTTGACAGGGTATAACATCTTTAAAATTTCTTTGAAACGATTTTTCCCCATAGGCCGTAATGTAATGGGAAACTTTTGATTCGCCCTATAGATAAACTAATCATGGTATAAACTTCATTTTCGATAGGACTTGTGCTATGGTGAACGTCAATAACGTCCTAAAATTTCATAACAATCCGAGTATATTAACGATTTTTCCCCATAGCCCGTAATGTAATGGAAAACTTTTGATTCTCTCTGTAGATAAACTAATCATGGTAGATACTTCATTTTCAATAGGATTCGTGCTAGGGTAAACCTCAATGACGTATAAAAATTTCATAGCAATCCGAGTATATTTACGGTAGTTAGAGCGCAGAGAGACGGCCATACGGACAGACGGCCAGACAAACCGAATGCATAAGCACTTTTCAACTTTGTTGGAAAGTGCTAAAAATGAGTCATAAAATAGCCAGTTTGTTATTTGAATACAACCTCAATTCTTAAATCATGATAGCTTTGGGAAATTTTGTGCGAAGTGCTCACTTTGACAGCCTTAAAAAAAATATTTTTAGCCTTTATCAAAAAATTGACGAATTCTCACCTTATATAGTTCCTAAATAATAAAAAACTGTCAACTGAATGCGTTTGAGATCAAAATTGAATTTAAAAATGAGTCATAAAATAACCAATTTGTTATTTGAATACATCCTCAATTCTTTAATCATGATAACTTTGGGACATTTTGTGCGAAGTTTTGTGCGAAGAAAAAGACTGCCAAAAACGGTATTTTGAACAGAATTTCCCAAAGTGATGGTGATTGAAAAATTGAGGAAGTATAACAAATTGCATTTTTTCTGACTCATTTTTAAATCCATTTTTGTTCACAAACGCATCCAATTTACAGGTCCTCTTATATAAGAACTATATAATGTGACGGATTGGCCAGTTTTTTGATAAAGGCAGAATATATTTCGAAAAAGGCTGCCAAAATGGACACTTCGTACAAAATTTCAAAAAGCCATCATGATTAAAGAATTGAGGGTGTATTCAAATAACAAATTGGTTATTTTATGACTCATTTTTAAATTCAATTTTGCTCTCTAACGCATTCATTTGACAGTTTTTTATTATTTAGGAACTATATAATGGGAAAATTCGTCGATTTTTTGATAAAGGCTATATATTTTTTTAAGCTGTCAAAGTAGTTATTTCGCACAAAATTTCCCAAAGCGATCATGATTTAAGAATTGAAGATTTATTAAAATAACAAATTGGTTATTTTATGACTGATTTTTAAATTCGATTTTGCTTTCAAACGCATTCCATTGACAGTTATTTGTTATTTAGGAACTGTGTAATATGCCGTATTGGTCAGTTTTTTGATAAAGGTTAAATATATATATTTTTACGGCTGTCAAAGTGAGCGCTTCGCACAAAATTTCCCCAAGCGATCATGATTTAAGAATTGAGGATGTATTCAAATAACAAATTGATTATGTTATGACTCATTTTTAAATTCGATTTTGCTCTCAAAAGCATTCAATTGACAGTTTTTTTGTTATTTAGGAACTATATAATTTGCGTATTGGTCGATTTTTTAATCATAAAGTCAGAATATGTTTCAAAATATGTTGTCAAAATGGGCATTTGATCCGAATTTCGCTTAAGTTGATTTTGATAAAAACGAGTTCTTACATAAAAATAAATTAAAAATATTTCAAAAGCGGCCAAAGAAAATTGTTAAACTGGATTTATCTCTAATCATATTTTATTTTTTGTTGTTGAAATGAGCATTCTTCGAAACCTACCCCCGCCTATAGGCCAAGCCGACAGGGATTTTTTTTTTTCATTGAAAATTAATAAAATATGAAATTCAATCATTAAAAATCTCATCTCTTACCTTTTTCAGTTCCCTCTCGATTTCCAAACATCGTTTCACAACTAGATTCACGGAAGTATCCTTCATATTTCGGAGGGAAGGATTAACAGTTGCAGGAGTTAGGACCTTCTTCGCCATGGTACTTACTACCTGCCCGATCTTTCTGGCTCAGCAGAAACGGCTCTCTGTTTCATGAATGAAAAATTTACGCCCACGTCGTGAGGGTGCCAGAAGAAAAACCGCCAGGAATGCCCGCCAAGACAAAGATTTTTTTTTCTTATTTAAATTAAGATAATGTCACTAGAGTCAAAAATTAAAATGCAAGATATTAGTAACATGAATAGCAACATTTAGTATGATCAGATGATCGAATATTACTCAGAAAATTACCAACCGACAACAATATTGAGATTTAGAAATACTCCGATTGTTTACAATACTTTTCTTATTTAAATTAAGATAATGGCAATAAAGCCAAAGAAAAAAAAAAAAAAAGGGCAAGATATTAGTAATATGCATAGTAACATCCATTATGACCAAATCGATCGAATGTTACTCAGAAAATTACCAACTGACAACAATATTGAGATTTAGAAATACTCCGATTGCTTACAATACTTTTCTTCAAAAATTTAAAATCTTCCAATACTAATAAAGATATGCACGACTCAAACCAATTTTTTCTTCAACAATAGCGTACGATACGTTATGCCACTCCTAAATATATAAGTAGGTAACTTTTTATTAATATTCTATTACATTCTAGTTGAATATTTATCAAAACATAGAAGAATACCTAAATAGAAGTTTCTCAACAGCATTAAATGAATGACGTTACCTATCAAGTCTTCTAGCGTAGTATCGCTCATTTTTCCCCTTCAAATTGCTCTTCTCAAAGTTCGCTCTTGTCAAATTGGTCTAAGGAAATGCTGAGAAATATTCAAAGTTTGGAAGTGCAAAATTAGTTTACAACATCGTTGCAGGTGACAAAACTTTATATTCGTATGAGCCGGAAGTTAAATCCACTGTTTGGGTGTTTCCAGATGAACCAAATCATACGAAAGTTGTTCGTTCAAGAAGCACTTCCAAGAAAATGATTGTTCGTTTCTTCATTCTTACAGGACATATTGCAACCATTTCTTTAGAGGATTGAAAAGTGTGTGAAACAATTGCAGCATGTGAAACAATATTATTTGAAGAATAAAAATATCGAATTAATGTCTCATTGCCCATATTCTCCTAACGTGTCGCCTAACGACTTATTCTTGCTCCTTATGCCAAACAAAAAATGCGTGGACAGCAATTTCCCTCAGGGCCTGATTAAAATCTGAAGCTATGGGAAGCACAAAATCAATTCGGGATTAATCAATTTTTTCTTTAGTTTCCTAAATTCACAACAACAAACAGTGAATTCCGGAAACTCAACAGTGCTACACATGTTTTTCAAATTACTTCAAATATATTATTTTATTTTCCCGATTTTGATTGGTTGGTCAATAAGACAGTTTGATACATTGACGATTTTGGTTGATCAACCAAAACAAACTGAGGAACTGTAGTCATGCGACTGGAACCATCTATTATATGACAAATTAATTGGTTATGAAAGGTATTTTTATGACACTTAAAAAAATATGTATATAAATGAGCTAATAATTTGGAATGGAATTAATTCAAAATCAAATTTGGGCCCCCCTGTTTTCTCAATTTCGCGTCCCTTGAAAATTTTCTAAGAGAAACACGTGCTTCTCGTTCCTATTCGGTAATCAGGGCCTGATTTTCATCACCTCAAGCAACTATTGATGGCTTCCAAAATTACGTTTCTGAGATATCAATTTCAGAGTGAAAAATTTGTTTCAAGAATTGGTTTGAACGGATGGAAAAGTGTATAAATCTTAGAGGCAAATATTTTGAAAAGCAATTAAACAATTTATTCCCCAAAAATTCTTTTTTTCCTACTTTTTGTAGAAACTTAAAAGACAACCCTAGTGGCATGCATAAATATAGTGAAATTTACAAGCGCATATCATAGTTAAAAATGCATTTCCTTCCATCATCACTATTATACAGTACTTCGAATAGAATTTACTATCTGGAATTTTTTGCTTGGATTGTAAATGCTACACTTCGTATTATGCCTGAAATAACTTATATTAAGCCAAGGGCTGTAGCTAAGGGGGTGCTACAGGCGACTCAGCCCCCCTAAAATATTTTGAGCCTCCCCTAGAAAAGGTTCTAAGGTCACTAAATGAATTTATGTTCCGAAAATCCAAATGAAATTCTGTTCAAAAATCTAATTTAGTTTAGAAACCTTTTCACAGTTTTCCACTAACAATGTTTAATATTGCACTAGTTATATATTCGAATTTTTCATCATCGTATTCTTTTCTTACCATAAAAGGAAATTATTACAACAGTTTAATAAGAAACATATTAACTACATAGTGCGAACATGCACTAATTTATCTCTCTGCGTTACAGAGAGAGAGAAAAATATATATATGAGCCCCCTCCCTCCCCTATTATTCACTTCTAGCTACGGCTCTGAGTAAGAATCACCGACGTATAACAATTTCATTATGTTTGAAAAAATTTAACAGAATCAAACAATTTCCCCTTATAGCATTATGTAATGGAATTCTTTTGAATGGCTCTGTAAATGAATACTAGTAACTATTCTTTGCAGCGCATATTCTGCAGACTATACAACATCTTTAAAATTCATTTGGAATAGTTTTTTCCCATTAGCCGTAATGTAATGGAAAACGTTTGACTGTCCCTGTAGGATAAACTAAATATACTACATTCTTCATTAGAAATAGCGTTCATACTATGTTAAACATAAATAACATCCAAAAATTTCAGGGCAATCCGTGAATATTTATGAGAGTTAGAGCGCGGAAAGACGGCCAGTCAAACCGAAGTCACAAACATTTTTCAACTTTATTGAAAAGTGTTAAAAATGTGCAACGGGGCAGGCATGGATGAAAATTTAAACAACATAGACATCTATAATTAAATAAATGGGGCATCGCCAAGACGATAAGATGGAGGTTTTGCCTATCTTAATCTGGCAGAAGTCATAAAATAACTTCTTATATGTTTGTTCTTTTTTACAAAGAGACATAGAAAAAAAAAGTCTAACAAGCGAAGAAAAAAATTGCATAAGTACTTTTTGGCAATCTTGTTACTGTTTCATACACACAAGTAATTTTAAATATCTACACAATTAATTTAATATGCAGAGTGTTCTTACCGCTGATCAACAGATAATCCTTAAATCGCTAATTTTAAAGGTATAATTCCAATAGCAAAAATGTTTTAAAAGTTGTTCTGCATCATATTAAATTCATTTACGACAAAATAGTTTTTGTTTGTTTGTTTTTGTTTTTTCAAAAAGTTACGAAATTTAAAGTTTTACACTAATAAATTTAAGGATAATAAAAAACTCCTTTTTTATTGTTTTTAACAAATAAAACAGTAAAAATCCATATTTGTAATAAAAACTTTATTAATTTTTCAGTGATTTCTTATGTTTTTTTAAACGTTTCTAATCTCTTTAACCCCATTGCGTATACGCAGTGTTCTCGCTGCCGCTCGCCATTGCTCCAAATTGCGATAAAATCGTCCATTTGGCAAAAAAATTTTGGTAAAAGAACAATCAGACTCGCCAAATAGCGAGGGCTCAATTTCTGCTCCCTTTTTTATGTGTGTGTGTGTACTTATACAGCGGAGACTCTTATCCATGTTGCACAACGATTGGGTGTCGCTTTCAATCGCATCGCGCCATTTACATTGTTTTGTTTATAGATATACTGATTCAACACTAATTCTGTTTAGCAACAGTCAAAGATAGAAATGATAATGCGACATATATTTATCTATTGTGAGTTAATCACTATCTGTGTACTGGCATCGTACCGGTAAAAACACAAACAAAATTATTCGCATCAAGCGCCAAACAGAAATTTTATTTGCTGTAATGCGGCGCTAAAATTAGCCATCTACCATATTATTTATTATTTGTATGGAAAGTAATCATTAGACTGCCATTTTTTTTCTATCGAGTCGAAATCTTATAGCAATTTTTAGTGTGTGTTTTAACAACGGTAAATCAAAAATAGCTATTTTTAATTTTTATTTAGACTGCTAAAAGAATGTCCGAAACATTTCTACATTTTGGACTATAAGAGACGTTAAGAATGTATTTATTTGTAATAGTTTCTGTAGCAGATAGTCAAATTTTTAATTTATAAGAAATTTTAAAGAATTAGGTTATTTTAGTACATTTGGAAAACAGGGATGCAATAAAAGGTTAAAGATATGTTTTTCAGTGTTTCACACCAAATCTTTTTTGCTATTTGGCGATTGTTTTTTATTTCTTATTCGCTAAATCGCTAATGTTGCTCAAAAGCCAGCGAGAATTCTGTGTATACGTAATGTATAATCTGTTTAACATTTTGAATTTTTCTACCAGTATTTTCAATTAATACTTCTTGGGTTATTTAATCACATAAATTCTGCGATCACATTAATCAAAGATTTCTATTTTGAAATACTGGTGTTAAAAGATTAAAAATTATGCTCGAAAGGCTCGTATCGTAAGGAATTAACAACTGGTTTGAAATATATGATGCAGTTATAGCATATTATGAATCGTAGTCTCTATATTCAGTGTTTGGAACTAACAGTGACTGGTTGACTTTGTATTTGAAAATGATAATCATAGCAAACGCGGTAGCGTTTGGTATAATATGTTTAAAAAAATGGAAAATGCAAACGTCTTTTTGAAATTTCTAGTGAACCACAATTGACGTACGTCAGTGATTTTTTTTTTTTTTTTTCAAAAGATAGAACTTGACGAGACGAAGAAAATGATAGCATTAAAAAAATTATCGAAGTTTACTGTAGTTTATTATTTCACTTTTAACGAAAAAATTAAGACATAAAATTCAACAAACGATAGCTAACGATCTTATGGATGGATTAACTTCATTCTTGGTTTATTTTAATCCTTTTGGTAAAACCTAAAAACGATTTTTTTTTCATCTTTGTATGTTTGACGATCGCTGAGAAAATCGAATTTGTGTCTTAAGGGAGATTTGGCGCCGGTTGGTTTTGATCTGAGGACCTCATGATCAGGAAGCGAGTGCGTTAACCGTTGAGCAAAAGGGCAAGCTAGTTACTCGCAGGTAGTAACTCGCTTTATATTGATCGAGATCGTTACAGAGTATGCCCCCAGTGAGAAAGACGTATTACTGACGTCTGACGAGCGACATGCACTCGTGATTGAATGCTGTCGTACGCATAGTGTGATCCGAGGACAGGCTTTTGCGTTGAGAGATTTTGTTTGGTGCTACCATCTGTTGATAATGAGGTGAGTTGATTGTTGTGCGCTGGAAGTTGATGATGAGAGAGAGAGTTGCGTGCGTGTCCAGGGTCACCAATGAGGGAGATTTGGCGCCGGTTGGTTTTGATATGAGGACCTCGTGATCAGGAAGCGAGTGCGTTAACCGTTGAGCAAAAGGCCAAGCCAGTTACTCCCAGGTAGTAACTCGCTTTATACTGTTCGAGATCGTTACAGTCTTAAAGCTCCAGTTGAACATTGTTTCTTATTGTTGCTGTTGTAATTTCTTTTATTCATTGCCACCAAGTTTAAATAAGTATAAATTTTTTATGCATGTAACATAATTCATTCAAATTAAATAAATCACACGAAAAACATAATTATTGCGAAACATTTAGTTTCAGTTCTTTGAATAAAGTTGTGAGCGTATTGTAATTATTTTCGTTCGACTCCTTGGTTTATTTCTCAGACATCATGCATTTTATATGACAATGCAATAACTTTCTCAATTATTCTAATACAACAATAATATTTTGGCAGCAAATAATTTGCTTTTCAAGATATAAAAAAAATCTTCAGTTTTTATCAAAAAATTTGAATGACAAGCATCAAAAAATGCTCTAGTGGGCAACAAAAAAGAGTAATATATTTTTAAGTATGAAAAAGTGTTTGACAAGTACTTCTAATTGAGCATGAGACAGGACAAGGGGTCCATTCTTGGCCACAGCTCACTGTCAATGCCAAATTTGAAAAAAAAAAAAAAAAAAAAAAAAAAAAATCATATTTGCGCTTTTTCCACATACAAGAAATTTGCGTAAAAATTTCCGTCATTCTTTTTAGCAAAATTGTCAATCCTGCTTTACAGCTTTACATGTGAACTGAGCTGTTGACTCTGCACTGCAAACTGCACTATTGACTCTGCATTGCAACCGTATTACAAATCTGTGCAGTTCTATGCTGCGGGCATGCTTGGCGGCAGTGCATGAGTATGATTCGCTACAGGAACTAG
Source organism: Maratus speculifer (assembly GCA_964019185.1). Lineage (NCBI taxonomy): Eukaryota > Metazoa > Arthropoda > Arachnida > Araneae > Salticidae > Maratus > Maratus speculifer. The sequence goes on along the minus strand of OZ025289.1, from coordinate 422,793,801 downwards.
GGTTTCTGGTACTATTTCGAATTACATTCATAATGTTTAATTACGCTGCGTTTTACGCTACGTCTTTGCGCTACACATTTTTATCGTAATTGCGATTGATTTCTTTTACACGGAAAAAGCGCAAATATGATTTTTTCAAATTGGGCATTGACAGTGAGCTGCAGCCAAGAAGGGACCCCTTGTCCTGTCTCACGCTCAATCAGAAGTACTTGTCAAACACTTTTTCATACTTAAAAACATATTACTTTTTTTTGTTGCTCACTAGAGCATTTTTAACACGCTTTTATTAGCTTCACCTGTATGTTTGTGAGTTTGTAACTCTCCTTATTTTATGTATGTTCACCGATTACTCCGAAACCATGCAACCGATTAACTTGGTTTTGGTGTTAAATGAAAGGCGATGCTCTCGAATTGGTACCACTTCAGTTTTATCGAAATTGGTTCAGTACTTTTTTAGTAATTAGGCAAAAACTAATAAAATTAGTTACTTTTCGCTGATTAAAAGTGTTGAATACGTTCACTGAATGGAGTGTAGACAGCATGGCCGAGCGGTCTAAGGCGCTGGCTTGAAGCTCTGTTTTTCGAAAGAGATTGTGGGTTCGAACCCCACTCCTGACATTATTTACATCTATGTAAAATTTAAAAAAAAATTTCCGTATTAAAATTTTTATTTTTAACCGGCTTCAGAAAAGGAAGAGGAAGTTATCAATTCGACGCGTATGTATTTTATTTTCTATGTATGTTCACCAATTACTCTGAAACTATCCAACCGATTAATTTGGTTTTTGTATTAAATATAAATATAGTTTAAAAAACTAAAAACCACGCTTTTAAAGTAATCAAACTAAAAAGTGAAAAATAAATATAGTTTAAAAAAACTAAAAAACACGTTTTTTAAGTATATCAAACTAAAAAGTGAAAAATAATTCGTACTATAAGCTGAAAACGAAAATAGATGAAAAATACTATCTATATATATAAAAGAAAGTCTGAATTTCGTATTAATCACAGCACAAAAAAATCTGCCGAACCTAAAATCTTGAAAATTGGGGTAAAAATACTTCTGATAACATCGAGTGCCGCTAAGAAGGGATTTTCGAAAATTCCACCCCTAAGGGGGTTAAAAAAAGCAACGAACTTTTAAAAAAATCCATAAAAATCGGCTTTTGTAGTTATTTTTAACTGATAGCATATTTTAGTGTGTTTTGTCATGCTGAATCGAATGGTACCAAGCAAATTCTTTTAAGTTCAGTAGTTCGCGAGATACTTCACATTTTCCTGATTTGGCGGTGTCTTCGGCTCAAAAACCTGAAATTTTCAATCCTTATCTATATATATAAAAGAAAGTCTGAATTTCGTATTAATCACAGCACAAAAAAATCTGCCGAACCTAAAATCTTGAAAATTGGGGTAAAAATACTTCTGATAACATCGAGTGCCGCTAAGAAGGGATTTTCGAAAATTCCACCCCTAAGGGGGTTAAAAAAAAGCAACGAACTTTTAAAAAAATCCTTAAAAATCGGCTTTTGTAGTTATTTTTCAACTGATAACATATTTTAGTGTATTTTGTCATGCTGAATCGAATGGTACCAAGCAAATTCTTTAAAGTTCAGTACTTCGCGAGAAACTTCACATTTTCCTGATTTGGCGGTGTCTTCGGCGCAAAAACCTGAAATTTTCAATCCTTATCTATATATATAAAAGAAAGTCTGAATTTCGTATTAACCACAGCACAAAAAAATCTGCTGAACCTAAAATCTTGAAAATTGGGGTAAAAATACTTCTGATAACATCGAGTGCCGCTAAGAAGGGATTTTCGAAAATTCCATCCCTAAGGGGGTTAAAAAAAGGGTGTGAACTTTTAAAAAAATCCTTAAAAATTGGCTTTTGTAGTTATTTTTCAACTGATAACATATTTTAGTGTATTTTGTCATGCTGAATCGAATGGTACCAAGCAAATTCTTTTAAGTTCAGTAGTTCGCGAGATACTTCACATTTTCCTGATTTGGCGGTGTCTTCGGCGCAAAAACATGAAATTTTCAATCCTTATCTATATATATAAAAGAAAGTCTGAATTTCGTATTAATCACAGCACAAAAAAATCTGCCGAACCTAAAATCTTGAAAATTGGGGTAAAAATACTTCTGATAACATCGAGTGCCGCTAAGAAGGGATCTTCGAAAATTCCACCCCTAAGGGGGTTAAAAAAAGCAACGAACTTTTAAAAAAATCCATAAAAATCGGCTTTTGTAGTTATTTTTAACTGATAGCATATTTTAGTGTGTTTTGTCATGCTGAATCGAATGGTACCAAGCAAATTCTTTTAAGTTCAGTAGTTCGCGAGATACTTCACATTTTCCTGATTTGGCGGTGTCTTCGGCTCAAAAACCTGAAATTTTCAATCCTTATCTATATATATAAAAGAAAGTCTGAATTTCGTATTAATCACAGCACAAAAAAATCTGCCGAACCTAAAATCTTGAAAATTGGGGTAAAAATACTTCTGATAACATCGAGTGCCGCTAAGAAGGGATTTTCGAAAATTCCACCCCTAAGGGGGTTAAAAAAAGGGTGTGAACTTTTAAAAAAATCCTTAAAAATTGGCTTTTGTAGTTATTTTTCAACTGATAACATATTTTAGTGTATTTTGTCATGCTGAATCGAATGGTACCAAGCAAATTCTTTTAAGTTCAGTAGTTCGCGAGATACTTCACATTTTCCTGATTTGGCGGTGTCTTCGGCGCAAAAACATGAAATTTTCAATCCTTATCTATATATATAAAAGAAAGTCTGAATTTCGTATTAATCACAGCACAAAAAAATCTGCCGAACCTAAAATCTTGAAAATTGGGGTAAAAATACTTCTGATAACATCGAGTGCCGCTAAGAAGGGATTTTCGAAAATTCCACCCCTAAGGGGGTTAAAAAAAGCATCGAACTTTTAAAAAAATCCTTAAAAATCGGCTTTTGTAGTTATTTTTCAATTGATAACATATTTTAGTGTATTTTGTCATTCTGAGTCGAATGATACCAAGCAAATTCTTTTAAGTTCAGTAGTTCGCGAGATACTTCACATTTTCCTGATTTGGCGGTGTCTTCGGCGCAAAAACATGAAATTTTCAATCCTTATCTATATATATAAAAGAAAGTCTGAATTTCGTATTAACCACAGCACAAAAAAATCTGCCAAACCTAAAATCTTGAAAATTGGGGTAAAAATACTTCTGATAACATCGAGTGCCGCTAAGAAGGGATTTTCGAAAATTCCATCCCTAAGGGGGTTAAAAAAAGGGTGTGAACTTTTAAAAAAATCCTTAAAAATTGGCTTTTGTAGTTATTTTTCAACTGATAACATATATTAGTGTATTTTGTCATGCTGAATCGAATGGTACCAAGCAAATTCTTTTAAGTTCAGTAGTTCGCGAGATACTTCACATTTTCCTGATTTGGCGGTGTCTTCGGCGCAAAAACATGAAATTTTCAATCCTTATCTATATATATAAAAGAAAATCTGAATTTCGTATTAATCACAGCACAAAAAAATCTGCCGAACCTAAAATCTTGAAAATTGGGATAAAAATACTTCTGATAACATCGAGTGCCGCTAAGAAGGGATTTTCGAAAATTCCACCCCTAAGGGGGTTAAAAAAAGGAACGAACTTTTAAAAAAATCCTTAAAAATCGGCTTTTGTAGTTATTTTTCAATTGATAACATATTTTAGTGTATTTTGTCATTCTGAATCGAATGGTACCAAGCAAATTCTTTTAAGTTCAGTAGTTCGCGAGATACTTCACATTTTCCTGATTTGGCGGTGTCTTCGGCGCAAAAACATGAAATTTTCAATCCTTATCTATATATATAAAAGAAAGTCTGGATTTCGTATTAACCACAGCACAAAAAAATCTGCCGAACCTAAAATCTTGAAAATTGGGGTAAAAATACTTCTGATAGCATCGAGTGCCGCTAAGAAGGGATTTTCGAAAATTCCACCCCTAAGGGGGTTAAAAAAAGCAACGAACTTTTAAAAAAATCCTTAAAAATTGGCTTTTGTAGTTATTTTTCAACTGATAACATATATTAGTGTATTTTGTCATGCTGAATCGAATGGTACCAAGCAAATTCTTTTAAGTTCAGTAGTTCGCGAGATACTTCACATTTTCCTGATTTGGCGGTGTCTTCGGCGCAAAAACATGAAATTTTCAATCCTTATCTATATATATAAAAGAAAGTTTGAATTTCGTATTAACCACAGCACAAAAAAATCTGCCGAACCTAAAATCTTGAAAATTGGGGTAAAAATACTTCTGATAACATCGAGTGCCGCTAAGAAGGGATTTTCGAAAATTCCATCCCTAAGGGGGTTAAAAAAAAGGAACGAACTTTTAAAGAAATCCTTAAAAATCGGCTTTTGTAGTTATTTTTCAACTGATAACATATTTTAGTGTATTTTGTCATGCTGAATCGAATGGTACCAAGCAAATTCTTTTAAGTTCAGTAGTTCGCGAGATACTTCACATTTTCCTGATTTGGCGGTGTCTTCGGCGCAAAAACCTGAAAATTTCAATCCTTATCTATATATATAAAAGAAAGTCTGAATTTCGTATTAATCACAGGACAAAAAATCTATTGAACCTATAATTTTGAAAGATAGTTTTATAATCAGGTCACAAGATTATGTAAGCTATATTTAATTATCTCAATATCTTTAATTATCTCAATAAAACGCAAAGTGAAATTTCATTGCGCCGCTTATAACTTAAGTTCTACAAGATAGATTTTAATGGATTTTACATTGTTAGTTGGATAATTTTTCAGAAATTTTGTAACAAATGAAATATAGCATTCTACGTTGTTTAATTGAATACTTAGGAAATGTTTTTTATCAGATGAACCCATTTACAAAAGTTTGGTTTTATTTTAAAAATTCCGCTGAATGAATTTTTATTTGATTAAAATTGTTAACATGTTGAGCGCTATGTCATTCATTGGTGACTAACATTGAACTTTCCGTTTAGATGACTGATTTTTCACCGATGACAGACAGTCTAAAGTACGATATAAAACTAAAAAGTACTATGATATAAAAATTTCGTTTGATTCAAAGTTTCTTAAAAAAAAAGTGACCAGCGTAGCGGGCAAAGGCTGCTAGTATTACTATAAAATCATTGTTATTATAGAAATCAATTAATAAGCAATAAATAAAATTATCGTGGGAAAAAAGCGTGGAGTGCTTTTTAAGAACTGATAGATGGAGCATGGTAGATGGAGCACCGCACGCTTTTTTTCCACGATAATTTTATTTATTGCTTATTAATTGATTTCTATAATAACAATGATTTTATAGTAATATATAGTATTTTTCATCTAGTTTCGTTTTCAACTTATAGTACGAATTATTTTTCACTTTTTAGTTTGATATACTTAAAAAGTGTGTTTTTTAAACTATATTTATTTGATACTTGTATTTGTAAATGCATAATCACGTCACAAATAGTGGCGCCAACTTATAGATGCCCGTGGGGCTCGAGCCCACCCAATAATTATGAATCATAGCGTATCCAATTTTCATTGTTCTAGTTATTTATTTCATTACTATTTTATCATGCATTTTCTCCTTAGAATAAACTTTATTTTGCCAATGGCCAAGTGTTTTAATTCTGCGACTGATAACGATAAATCCCAAATGATTGAAATGTTTTGCTCCATGTTTAACTTTCGGCTAATTCATTTTGTAGTGATATTCATGATATCATGACAATATAATAATTATCAGCGTCTTCATAAGAAAAAAAAATGCGGGGGAATATAATTTAATAAAATTGCAACTTTATTAAAACACAATAGTTTGACTTAAAATTTTCATCTTTCATCATCTGTCAACTCTTCAAAGAAAAATAAGCTGGTCACATCATTTTACGAAAGTATTTTTGAGCGAACCCAATATTTTTCAAAAGTTGGCGCCACTGGTCACAAATATATAAATCACCTTAACTTTTCCTCATACTTTTGAATAAATACATCTTAATAAATAAGTGTCATCAAAAATTAAATATGTAAAGGTCGTGCATGTTAAACCAACCTATAAACCTATTTTCTGAAATATGAGTTTATCTCTGAGTGCCAAAAATTGTTGTGCCTAGAATTGTCAGGTCCAGTGTCAAAAATAGGGGATCAGTGGCTTTTTATTCGGGGTATAAAAATACAGCAAACCGTATGCAAACGGAATATGTCTATAACGGAAAATCATGTTTTAAAGCTAACAAAAAAGAAAAAAATGCGTCAAGCATAGATTATGAAAAATTTTCCAACACATTCAGAATAATATATCAAAACTTTCTCACTTGTAAGGTAAAATAGTATGTCTGATTCAAACACATGGAAACGCATAAGAAATATGTAAACCCATTTTCAGCTGCTTCCTATCTACAGTCGAAATATTATCCAAACTCTCTGAGAAGCCCTGTATATGATATATAAATTTATATTTGTTAACTTTTTATATATGTATTCAATAATTTAGTTCAGTTAGGAACAAATACCTCAGTTGAAAATTCCCCTTCAGCCATTTCCATTAATAAGAAAAAAGGTATGTAAGTTCTTTTGTGCAGCTCTGCATACCACATATAGAATTTATATACAAAAAGTGACATGCAAAAAATTAGTCCAATTTAAAAGCGCATAGCCAAAATTGAAAAAACATAACATTTACAGCAATTAATGTTCAAAGACAATACTGTAACTGATTTCTTTTGCGTATCCCTGTAAATGAATGGCAAATGCCCTATTAGGCCAGGCAAATTACAAGAAATACACTTTTAACTCGAACAAAATTGAAATAGAACATTCTGTTAACTGATTTTTAATCTGTAACCACTACTGAGAAATATAACCAAAATTATACAAAATCCGAGCACGGTAACATTCTTAAACAAGCATGAAAAATCATGCGTTAAGCATAGATTATGAAGCACTTTCCAACACTTAATGAAATCTTTAACAAAACTTTGTTATTTAGGGAAATAATAGTGTATAGCCAAATATACCCAAATATGTATTCCAGTACATTAGAACTGCCCTGTATTTCATATGTCAGTTCATATAATGGGAAAATTTAGCTTAGCAAGAAAATACCCAGTAGCTTGAGATTTCTTTTTCAGCAATTCATACTATTAGATGGAAACATACTTGAATACTTTTGTTCAGCCCTGTAGTTTACATTGTACCTTTATTACACGTCAGCATTAGGCTAAAATTTATTGTAAACTAAAACACTTTTAAAACAACTGAAATCCCATTCTCATAAATCATCATTCATACGCGTCCATGTACCGAATTCTTTGCGTGGCCCTGTATATCCTTTTATCGATATTCTGCACACATTTCTCAGTAAATTGAATGAAGCTCAGCGTAAAAATGCATAGCTTATTTAAGAACCACGTTTAAACAATTTACGCTCATATTCAGTAACGTTGGTGAGCTCTTTATGGGTAGCCCTGTATATCAACTGTAACATTTATACACACCATATAATGTGCATATATTTAGCGAAATATAAACGCGCATATCATAATTAAAATGCATTTCATCCCTCCATCAGTCATCATCGGACACATATACGGTACTTCGGAAAAAATATACTGTTTGAAATCTTTTGTGTGGCCCTGTAAATGCTATGTACTTCATATTATGCAAGACAGTAGCGTATAATTTATATTAAGCTTCAGAGACATATATCAATTTTATTATACATGAAAAAGCTTAATATATTTAAAATATGTAATGGGAAACTTTTGATTCGCCCTGTAGATAAACTAATCATGGTAGAAACTTCATTTTCGATAGGACATGTGCTAGGGTAAACGTCAATAACGTCCTAAAATTTCATGGCAATCCGAGTATATTAACGATTTTTCCCCATAGGCCGTAATGTAATGGGAAACTTTTGATTCGCCCTGTAGATAAACTAATCATGGTAGAAACTTCATTTTCGATAGGACTTGTGCTAGGGTAAACGTCAATAACGTCCTAAAAGTTCATGGCAATCGGAACATATTAACGATTTTTCCCCATAGGCCGTAATGTAATGGGAAACTTTTGATTCTCTCTGTAGATAAACTAATCATTGTAGATACTTCATTTTCAATAGGGTTCGTGCTAGGGTAAACTTCAATAACGTCCTAAAATTTCATGGCAATCCGAGTATATTAACGATTTTCCCCCATAGGCCGTAATGTAATGGGAAACTTTTGATTCGCCCTGTAGATAAACTAATCATGGTAGATACTTCATTTTCAATAGGGTTCGTGCTAGGGTAAACATCAATAACGTATAAAAATTTCATAGCAATCCGAGTATATTTACGGGAGTTAGAGCGCGGACAGACGGACAGACAAACCGAATGCATAAGCACTTTTCAACTTTGTTGGAAAGTGCTAAAAATGGAATTCAAAATGGTGGACTGAATCATGTGTCGTTTTATGTGGTGGTGTTATTAATTTCTGCTTTTTTGGGGATTTATGGTATTATAACAATTAATTTGAGTTTTGAGTTACATTTTGTTTCAGACGGAATTTCCTGTAAAAATAGACTTTATTGAATTTTGTGTGATTTGTGAAAAAGGAACAGACAATGCACAAGGAGTCGATAAAATTTCGCAAAGACACGGTATAAATGAAACCAGATGAAACAGCAAAAACGATGTAGTTGCAATGCTGAATTAAATGTCCATATTTTGTGTCGGAAGGCACTTACAGATAAAAAGAGCATTGGAATTACAAAGCGGAAAGCTATCTGTGAAGATATACAAGGGAAATGCATTCACTTAATTGAGAATCCAGTTACCAGCTACTCATTGTTTAATATCTGAAAAATCTATAGACTTTTCTTCTAAATGTAAATCTAAATTAGAATATGGAAAGTAAGAACTGCAGAATATTCTGAAGCCATAAATAAATGATGCGAAAGCCGTTGTGATGAATTGTTTTTTTTTAAGGTAAGAGGCGGTTGGATTATTATTCAGACGATCCAATTGCTGTAGAATGTGCCTATCATAAATCTTGCAGTGCAAATTTAAGAAGTGGAAGAAATTGTTCTTGTGAAAATTGCTCTTTCAACAAATCTTCAAGAAAAAGGTAACCAAATAATGTAGAGAATACCAAGCATTCCTTCATACCTGTGAATACCTTTAAGACAATGATGAAGAGCAATACCAAGCATTCCCTCATATCTGTGAATATTTTGAAAACAATGATGAAGAGCATTTGGTTATTGGGAATCCCGTTTCTAAATTGAAGGAATGTTTTTTAGAAAGGCAGAGCAATGCGTACGAATAAAGACACAAGAAGAAAAACAAAGTTACCAACTTACAAAGGAGAGCACTTTGAATTACATACCTAGTAGCTTGAAATTATTATCAAAATTATTCGTTGGAAAGGATATATCCATGAAAATAGGTGCTGTTGATCAGACTGTTATGATCTATACCAGAGCATTACTATGTCCGGTGCAATTTGGTCTTTCCGTTCAGTTTCAGCATAACTACGGATCAAGATAGCTTATTGACATTCTTCATAATTTTGGGTTTTGTTCATTCTATTCAGAAGTAACAAGATTCGAAAAAAAAAAAAAAAAAAAAAAAAAAAAAAGAAAGAAAAAAAAAATTGCTTCAGTATCAGACTTTTTTGTTTCTTTGAGTGTTGTTGAAATCATTACATTACTTTTAGCAGCAGATAATATCGATTACAATACCTGCACTCTGAGCTAAAATAATAACTTTTCATGATATGGGTATGATCATAGATGCCAACATCTCTTGATTATTCTGGAGCCTGATCTAAGATTTGCATGGTTAAACCGGGAAACATGTAAGAAAATGTGTTTTCTTTCTATACTAGCAGGCGCCGCTCGCTACGCTGGTCCTCTCTTCCAGGTGAACTTTTGATTTTCTACAATAAGTTTTATCATGGAACGACAGAACCATATGCTATTTACAGAGACTATTTCTTGAAAGTTCATCTAACTAATAATATAAGACTCATCAAAATCTATTAGTAGTTTTTATAAAGACTAATCTTTCATAATCGTTTTCAGGTGATTATAGAAATTTACTCTAATATAACTGGCTAAATTATAACTGACCATTGTAGAGGAATAAGAAATATACTAAAATAAACTCTGACAAATTATCTAACTTATAATGTTAGTTTCATCAAAATGCAGCTAGTACTTTTTAAAATGAAACATATTCCATAATTAGGTTCTCCTGATTTTAAAACTTTCTCCCATAATTCGGAACATAAGTAACATAAAACGATGTAAAACATGTAAATTTATCACCCCCCCCCCCCCTCTCCCCGAAAAAAAAATCTGGCAGTGCAAATTCCATGAAAATGTTTTCAGCAGGACTCATGCTATCAACTGTCAGAACTAAATATGAATTTGCATTTTATATGTAAAGTAGATAGATGTAACTTCATAATAATATTGATCGTCAAAATTTATAAAACTGTATGCTATTTTTCGTTATTTCTGCTGAATAAATAGATGAACATAGTAACGGTAAAAACCATTTTTTAACTGAAAATTGAAAAAGCTAATAAATTTTCTACATGTAATTTGCTTTTTTGATTGTCAATCAACTCAAAAAAAAAAATAAAAAAAAAATAAAAATAAAAAATAAAAAAAAATAAAGACCCTTTAAACATTTTGCAGATTTTTTCATTCATGTTTAATTCATAAAATAATTGTGAAAAATATTGGTGTGAAGATTTGTATTGAATAATTTTAAATAAATTTTTATCGTATGCAATTTTAAAGATTACATAAAACGAAGTAATTTTAAAGAGTTTTCAATGCACGAATATTGGTTACAACATGTTACGATCATAGTTACAACAACTGTATTTAATATTGTACCGAAGCAATCTCGCTAAATGGAACTTATTGGATTTATATTTCGATCATAGAATTTTTCTCATTTTAATTTTTAAAATATTTAAATGAAAGGTATTTTACCGTCTCATTGCTAATTTCAAATTATATATCGGTTGTTTTGTTTTACAATATATTATCCGTGCCGCTTCTATAAATGAAAATATATATACTGCAATCTAAAAGTTCGACATGGTTGTGTTACATACTCCATTGTCGCCAAGCATAAAAGTTGGCGCCAAGTGAAATATTTAAAACAAATTAACGTTGTTGGTTTGAATAAGTCGGAGCAATTTAACCCTTCTTTTTAAAGGTTCATTTTATGCCAAACATCGCCAATAAACTTACGCCAGTCGTCGGTTTAATCATTATTTAATTTTACCTTTTTAATTAATACACATCTAACAAACTACACTTCACTACTACCACTTTTCCATTTTTGCTGATTTTATTATCACTTGTTACAGCTTAGACGGAAATATGCCTGTTATTGAGATAGTATTTTTGTTTGACTTATCGGAATATTATCGTAATAGTCAATATTAGCAATCTTTCTAACATTATAAACGTATTTCGTAGTTGTAATTTTTGTCTACGAATATATTTTTTCATTTTTCTTAATAGAGATTGCTACAAAAATGTCAACGAAATGTGATATTTTTATGTTAGTTAAGGTATGTGATAAATTTCCAAACATTGTTTCCATGTTCGTCATTCTTATTGCATTCAATTAAGCTTTTATTGTAAAAGAAATTTTACTGGAATATTATTGGTGACGTTTGCAAGTTTGTAATTAAAATTAGGCATAAACCTTTCCTTTATTTCACTTTATGCATACGTGTAAAATATTCACATTACATACATTTAAAGTACACACCCACCTAGATGCACATTAGCGCGATTTCAACAAAATGACAATTTTATGCCCACTGGTAACCTGCCTAATGTTGTTTAGTTACTAATAAACTGTCTCTTTACTTTCATTTTCTATTTTAAAATGACTAGTAGATCGAACCCGGGTTTCCCGGGTTACATAGTAACGGTAAAAACCATTTTTTAACTGAAAAAGCTAATAAATTTTCTACATGTAATTTGCTTTTTTGATTGTCAATCAACTCAAAAAAAAAAAGACCCTTTAAACATTTTGCAGATTTTTTCATTCATGTTTAATTCATAAAATAATTGTGAAAAATACTGGTGTGAAGATTTGTATTGAATAATTTTAAATAAATTTTTATCGTATGCAATTTTAAAGATTAACATTAATGTCAATCATGTGTTATATCAGCCTTTGAATGAAAATATTACATGACGGAAAACACGGTTAGGTCGCTTTAAGAGTTAAACAAAAAATATTAATTATGGAATCAAATAAAGCTTTAAAATCTATTAAAAGTCATATTTCCGTATTAGTCGCACGTCAAAAGTTATCAACCGAAGATTTTGTTACTTATGGCACCATTTTTGTTTCTCATCACTTCAGTGCTCCGAATACGTAATTCGGCCACATGCCTATCAAATTTGTATTTATTTATATTATTTTGTTTAATTATTTATCATGGAAGTTTTAATTTTACTGTAGTTTATAACTCGGAAACAAATCCCAAACTTTTTACATTGTTTTAAGAGCAAATGGATTAATCTTTCGCAATCGAGTTTCTCTCGGTGGAGATTAATTTAAAAATAATTCACACCTGATCCTTTTTAGCTCACAGGCTATCATAGCCTGAGAGCTTATGTGCCCGCCCGTTCTGTATGTATGTATGTTCGTTCGTTCGTGCGTGCGTAACGCGATAACTCATGGTAAAAATATCCGATCCACTTTAAATTTTGTATATAGGTATATCCTGACAAGGCGCTTCCCTGATTAGTTTTTGAAGTTCATTCGATATGTATAAGAGGGTTAACGGGGGGGGGCTCATGCCCTTCCCCTTAATTGATGTAATTGGGTTTTTCATGCAGAATTAACAGTTTTTGTTCAAAATTTAGATATTGGATCATTCTGATGAGGCGATTCCGTGACTGTTATTATGTGTTCATTGAATAAATATAAACAGGAGGAACGGGGGTTCTAATGCCCCTCCCCTTATTTTATATAAATGGGTTTTTCAAGCAGAATTGTCAGATTTCGCTCAAATCTCTGAATACTTTTGGAAGTTTAATGGTTAAGTATAAAAGAGGAGGATAACTCCTTTTAAATTATATAAATGTTAAATGGGATTTTATTAAGAATTATCCGATTTGCTCTGAATTTTGGATATAGATTTTTTATATGATAAAGCATGTCCTTGATAGTTTAGGAGGTTCAATGATTAAGTATAAAAAAGAGGAAAGGGGAGAGCTATTTCCCCTTCTTAATTTTCCTTTTTGAACGAAATTAACCCTTGAAAATATAAGGCTGTAATGTACAATTAGTATGCGTAGCCTGTGAGCTCAATGCCATCAGCTTAACTGGGCAATATTTTTTTTAATTTAAATCACAGCTAATCCGTAAACTGAAATACTGTTTTTAAACAGATTACATTTCAAAGCATTTTTTCCCTATTTGGCAGTCTAAAAAACTTAAATTGTTTGATTACATGTTAAATTTGTGTTTTATAATAATTGTATCGGTGTTTTTCACTTTTATTTTATTTATTTATTCATGAAGCTTAAATGAATCATTATGGAAAAGCATTCGGAAAAGTATTTATTGTCTGAGCGAAGCGAAGTCTTTATACTCAGAGATACGTAACGATATTAAAATTTAAAAAAATTCTTTCGTCAAGCAAATCTCAAAAAGTACTTGTCGGATTTTGATTCTGTTTGTACCAATAGGTACCTATGAAGGTAATCTGGTGAATGCACCTACTTTTAAAAATTAATTCCAAAGAGTTTAAAAGTTATATTTAAAAAACTGATAAAAAAGCACAATTTATGTGCATACGTCACAGAAATTTGGTGAGCGTGATTTTCACCGGCTGGACATTTTCGTAGATAACCGAATCAGTACATGGAGTAAATAGTAATCATTTTCGCACTCAGAAATATTGAATGCAATAAAACATTTTAAAATTTAATCATGCAGGAAAATAAAACTGTTATTTTTTTATATTAAAAAATGTCATAAAAATTTTGAGATTTTGTGATAATCTCTTAACAGAACTTTTTGATCGCTAAAAGAATGTTTTACATATTTCGCGTGTGAAAATTAGAAACAATTACGTTTTTAAATAAAAACTTTCTTTTATGAAATCATTTTCCCTTTATATTTATTTTCATTGCATGTTTTCTTTTAACTTATATTTTGTTTGTGTATGGAAGTCAATTCTGGTCACTAATTTTTCGGCACGGATACCACAAGCGCATCAGATTTGGCGCAATTTTTTTCAAAGCCCATTTGGCGAAAACTCCCTTTTCAAATAACGCTTACATACACATTTTAAATTATTTTCTATTTTCAAAAAGAACTTACAGTAAATAAAATAATAACAATAATTAATAATTATAAAAAGAAATATTTTATATAATTAGAAGAAGGAAGTGAAAGTAAATAAACATTTTATGAGTAAATAAACAAATAATAAATAAATAAAGCCGGGTTACCATCTCAGGTAAAATAATGCCATTTTGACGCCAATTATGTACCCTGGTGCATATTTGACATTTTTTTCCCATTTTTCATCCGTTTCCTGTTGGCATACAACTTTGAAATATGGCGTATGTATGCATACCTGGGAGCAATACTGGAATTAGACATTGATTTGTTTTAAATTTGATCCAAAAAGGGGCAACGGGGCTATTTTTTAAAGTTTTATACAATTTATACTGCATAAAGGAGCCACTTACCTATTTCTATATACCAGAAGAAGTAAGTGGTATGTAAAAACAATCATAGTATACATAAATAAAATACTTGAGATAATATACTAGCGATATAAGCACCGGGTTTGGCGAGATTTTTTATGCCAATTAGGCGAAAACATCGTTTTGATTACCAGATGCATATAGCATGCTATAACAACACGTTATTTATTTATTTCAAAATGAAAACTAGTCGTTGGGGGCCACCGTAATACTTACCCATCATGGATATGTATATGAAAATAAAACATGTGAAACTATTTATACAATGCATTGCAATTCATAAACAAAATTTAAATATTGTTAATATACATAGTAATGCTATATTAAAGAACTGCTGATGTACCAATTTCGACAAATTATATAAAACGCCAAACTACTCAAGTAGTACCGAACTGCGTAAACGAAACATCCTTATAACTCCAAAAATAATAATTCTATTAACTAACAATTAACTGCGTCAAATTAAGCGTCTCATTTCAAATTAAAATATACTTCTGAATTGAAATTTGAATGAAATACAGGGTCATGAAAAATCGAAGAATGTGGAAAACAAGATTACAAATATCTCGGCAACTAATAATCCGATTGACTTCGTTCTATATGCAAAATGTGTGTTATTTTATTGCCTTTTACGTCCATTCCTTAAAACAAAAAAATTCGAAAATTTTTATATACCTTTCATCAGAACGAATTTTTCGAGAGTCCGAAAAAAATAGTTCCGGATAATCGAGGTTGCTGATATTAAATAGGGTTCGTCCCATTCTTACATACTAACTACATACAAAATTTCAAGTCTCTATCTCAATTTGTTCGGGAGATAAAGCGTTTACAGACAGACAGACAGAGAGACGGACGGCAAAATTTTTTTTCTAAAAATATGTTTTTCGTAATCTCCACTATCTAAAACGTGTAAATCCGTCAAAAAAAATTTTCGATTTTCAAAACGATTGCAAGACTTACCCTATACTACGTATGATGGGTAAGTAAAAAGGAATAAATGAAACATTTCCTGTTATTAAAAAAGATATAACAATCAATAAATGATAATATTTTTAGAACAAACAATTTATTATAACATTTATATGATAGCCAGCATGTTAGGCGCCATTTTGGTACCAATTAGGTACCTCGGTGTATATAGGGGATATATGTGCCATATTTATTTGTAAAACTGAGCATGAAAGTTTACCAGGTGTGTTTTCATAGGCGCTTATATCTTTTTGCAACATAGTGCACCTTTCGAAGCCAAAACTGCACAAAAGAAAAAATAATCAATATTTGCAGCATTTTTTTTTTTTTCTTTTTTTAAATGTAATGCACATTTTGTAATCAGTAGGCTCGATGATCAGACCCCGTTTTTTTGCTTTAAAAGATGATATTTCATACGACGTCTTTTTGGGATTCGTCGTTTTTCCATATTTGATAGTATGTGTCTACTCGTTTTGTACCCTTTTTCGTAACTTTCTTCTTTATTAACAGCGACATCTGGATTTCCTATTAAAATAAAAATTCTTCTAAATACAAAGAATTTTGTTAAATAAATAAATAGATGTATCAATATTACAATTAGTACCTTGTATGCAAAATGGAACAATTAGCAATACTTTTTGTACCCGAAAAATGGTCGTTGCTTTTTTTAAGGTTAAAAAGTAGATTACGAAATATTCCTATATAGAGATGCCAAACCCTCGCTTATTGCATAGCAGAATTTTCTTATAGGAAAAGTTATTTTTTTAATCCGCAGAATGTTCCAATTTAATAAAACATTTTCTGTATTAATTTACCGGTACCCAAAATGCCGGAGACTTGGCAGCTCTGCCTATAACATTTTAATTAATCACGGTACTTTTTTTAATCGGATTCAAATTTAGTGAAGACAACGTTTTTGTGGCCGAAAGCAGCTTTTTTCCACATGTGTAACTACGATACAATTCCTTGATGTTGACTTATGAATGTTTTGACTTATTCTATTATTGCTTCCTCTCATTTATTTATTTGAATTTTAAATAAGATGACTCAAAATCGTGTTTTTTAAATATACGAAAAAAAAAAAATGCATTTCGAGAGAGGGCGAAAAGGACAATATTTGGCGATTTATTACCTGCGTTTGGCTAAGTGTCTTACTACCTTGTATTTAATACTCTTCACAACACTTCGCTGTTATATGGACTTAGATGCTTTTATAAAAAGTTTGACGTAATTCGGGCTTAAGAAAGTGAGTTTTTTACTGAATAATACAAATAAATGAAAAATGAATACTAAGAAATACTAATGAAAGGAAAATGAAGCATTATATTGATCTATGTATATTTAAAAATTCATCTGCTAGCACTAATTAGATAATTTATGTCTGTATATAATAGGAGATAAATAGCTTTTGATTCTGTATTTCTATGCTATAAAGCATTAACGTTTGTGTGTTTTTCGTTAGCATTGGGAGTATCTAGGGCAAAAAATGTTGGTAACCATCTTTGCTGCAAAATATACTATATTTTGCGTAGGAACAATAATCACCATCAATGCACGAGCAAAAAAAGTTCTAAAATTGAGAATTCTTTGATGTTGATATGACTAAAAATTTAAAATCTTTTTTTGTGGTGGCAACTTTTAAGATATAATATTCTCGTTATGAACGATTTCTAAAACATTCGACAATTTAATTTCACATATTAAACACTTTTTTTCTAGAAAAAGTTTTAAACCCAATTTATTGAGAATATTGCAATTTCTAGGATACTGTTGGGGTCAGAAACTATAACTTTGGCATCATAGTAACTTATAAGATGTAAGTGCTCGTTTAGGACAAATTTTTAAAAAAAAATATTCCTTAACTCTTATCGACAACCTCATTGCATCCGTGGAAAACAGATATTCAACATTATAAACTATTCAGACGGATTTCACATCATATAAAATACACTCCATTTCTCTTCAAACATAATAGTTTGTTATTTATAGTTTCTCAAATCGGTGCGAAGCTTCTGTTTATGCTCATGACATCATTTCAAAGAGCTATATTTCCAATATAGGAAAATTAGGTGTTTTATTTTCTGTATTACTTTTAACATTTTGCATATTTCCAATTTTATATCCATGCATGGTTTGCTTTTCTTTTATAAAAATAGTATATGCAACAAGTTTTGTAGTTCTATGATTCATATGCTTATTTTCATCATTATATTTTATCACAATGAATGACCAATTAAAAGTAACATCTCATTTCTTTACTTATTAAATGTGTATTCTCAGCAATATCGCTCAGACTAATCCCTCTGAGGGAAGTCCTAGTAAATTTATGTATAAATTGTGTATTATTATTTCCCAATGGAGGTACGTGATAGAGATTAAAAAGATATGTTTGGAAAACATAAAGCCGTAATAAGTGAGTCAAATGAGATAGTTTTAAATTAAATTGCATTTGAAAGTAGATTTCTTTTCTTTTACGGCGGAATAAAAATGGAAAATCTGCGATCTTTAGAAAATTAAAAAATTACAATAACGAAAATTGCAATAAGTCATTTCATCGTGAAGTGTTGCCACTCGCAAAATGACTTCAATCACGGACGCATTTTTCGGTTATAATATAGGTATGTTGCGCATCTGAAAAAATCTTAAGCGCATAGCAAAATGCAAAAGTAAAGAGATGCCAGAACGCGTATTCTTTCAAAGAAAGTTTGTTCCAAGGTTAACTACACGATAAATTTGAATTTCGTTTTATAAATCAAAATACGAAAACATTGCCAGACGTCATTTCCATGTACAAAGAAGATGCCGCATTTTCAGTGCTACACGCGTACTTTGATTTTTATATATCCAGCAAAACGAAAATTTCCATTGCATTTTAAACTTTGGATATTAAAGAATTGTGAAATCTCATTTCGTCATTTATTTATTTATTATCGGTGCAGAACTGGGAAATCTGAAGTATATCTGAATTTTTTATTGGTTGAATTCCGCAACTTTTTTAATTTTATTCGTTTTTGACTGGTCCATGTTTAATATCTAAAAATGGAATACTTTTGTTGCCACAATGACAAAAAAAAAAAAAAACAATAATTTGAAAACATATTGTGAGAAATTTCAAATAAATTTCATTTAAAAGTGTATTTTTTACTCTACACAGCGGAGTAAAAACGGTGTGTGACATGTTTAGAAGTTTAAAAATTTGCAATTCCGAAAATTGTAAAATTGAAATTTTATTGCCGAAAAGTCAGTGAAAGCTTACTTTGGAGACACGAAATTTTTTGGTTTCCGTCTGTCAGTCAGTCAGTCAGTCTGTCTGTTCCGCGATAACTAATGTAAAAAACATCCGATTGGGTATGTTAGTGAGGCACTGGGATTAAGCTGTATAGTTTTTTGTTAGATTTAATTCATTCGTTCCGAAAATATAGAATATTTTATTTTGCGCAATAATGCTTTTCAATTTTTTTTTCTTGAGAGAAAATGACGCATTTCATTAATGGAATTCAATGATAAATGGATACTGAAATTTACCAGTTAAATTATTCGAATTGTCTTGAAATTTCGTCTATGCATTTGTCAGATTTTTAAAGTTATTACTGCAAATTTTGGAGATTTTTTATAAATGTGTTCCAATAATATAAACTAATTTGGTTTAGAGATTTACTTATTTAAAATCTATTTATTTCATTTTCTTTATTTTCTCTTAATGGTTGCTAAGCAACCATTCATCCTAATCCTTATTATATTTTAATGCTATAAATTTGAAAGCGTGGACGAAATTTTAATGAAGTCAACGTCAAAGCTCATGAATTAATTAATGTCTTTTTATCATTGCGGATAAATATAACATAGCCCAGAAAAGAATATAGACTATATTTTATTAATTTTATTCAAATATTTTCCTTAATAATTCAAAATTTCCTTCTTTTTCATACAGAATCAAGAGCAATTTTTTAAATAAAAGTTAACCAATTGCCTTTATCGTTGCCAAAAAAAAAAAAAAAAAAAAAAAAAATCTGGAATAATTTTTCAACGGCAATAAGTTTCAAATGAGCAATTTCCATTCGAAAAACCAAACTAAGAAAAAATAAATATGACGTCAGAATTAAAATAAAAATAAAAATAGTACTTTGTGAAATATTAAACACGGAAATTTGTTTCGTTAATAAGAGTTTTTCTGACAAAAATGGGGGCATAATTAGAAGTAAAAGAAATAAAAAATAATTATATTTTTAACAAATATTTCAATTGGTAAAATTTGACGTCATAATTGAACAAAAACAGGTATTTTACAGTAGTCGTTAAAAATACAAGAAACATGGATATCAAATAACTCATGAAAAATAACGCCATTGCCGAAACTTCAGAGAAGGCTTACTTTGAAGACACGAAATTTATTGTTTTTCATCTGTTAGTCTGTTCTTCTGTATGTTTGTCTGTCCCGCTATAACTGCTACAAAATGCAATCAAAACATTTTTTTCTGAAACAAAATTGTAAAACTCTAGATTACTGAGTTTACACTTACAAAAGTTCCTGATACATCAGATTTAGATGTTTGTGGTTGGCAGGTATGTAGAAGTATGAAGATAATGAAAAATATTTGTCCAAACTGTTACTTATCCTTATAAATCAAAATGTATAAGGAAATGCAAGATATACAATAACTATTAGCACAATTATTAGAAAGTGGCAAATTTAAATCAAGTGATGCTACGGGGGATTCAGGGGGGCGGAGCCCCCCTGAAGAAATCTACTATGTTATAATAATAAAACAAAAATAATAGATCCTGAAATTTTCAGAATATCCTAACATAACTAAATTTTTAATTTACCGCTTTTGAAAGCTGAAAATTTCTAATTCTTATTTTATTCTTATAAATAATTAAGTACTATGAAAATTTTAAATTAAAGTTTCCAAGAAGTTGAATATTACCCATAGTGTGTTTAAAAAAATATATATATGTGCAAAGCTGACGTTGAGGCTCCTAATCTGCAGATTTACTTGTTTAATATTTGTTTATGATGAGTCCAAAAATATTAATGTTTAATCCATGTCGTATGTAATATGAGACGCTCAGAAGTCAGTCTGATTAACTCCATTAAATAAAATTGCACCTAGTTAAAGTTGTATAGCTATAAACTACTGTTTTTTATCATTGGTATAGGAATATTAATGTTTAATCCATGTTTAATGCATGGCACACATAATATATGACTCGTTATGATCATCATAAAAAGGATATTTATTTTTATTATTAATTTAAAAGTAGAATCTATTTATTTATTACTAGCTCTTCTGCCCGGCGTTGCCCGGTTCATCAAAAAATAGCAAGAATTGCGAAAAAACTTTAAAAATCATAATAAAAACCTCGAAAATTTAAAAAAATGCTGCACGAATTTCGTCTAAACTTCTTTGAAAAGAGATGGGCTAGAAAATTGCTGAATTAATTTTACTAATGTGGAAAAATCTTACAAATCGCAAAAAACATTAAAAATCTCATAAAAATATAAAACAAAATTCAAAAATTGTGTTTCAAAATTCGAATAAACTTTGAAGAAAAGAGATCAGAATTTAATAAATTCTGTCAAAAATTGAACGCCTAAAAAATCAAAGCGGGTCGCGAAGAAACGTAAACATCGCTTTAAAAATGGCAAAATTTTCAAAAATCACGGAACTCAAAATTTACTCTACTTGGATAAATGTTTTGAATCTAATTAATTTGATAATATAAAAAGCATTGAAATACGAAAAAAAACTGCTAAAAAATCGCAATAAAAATATTTAATCGCACAGGAGAAAATTTATCATATTAGCGAAGAAATTAAAAACCGAATTCCTTTTCCGTATCTGAAAAAAAATCGCGGTGAACTCAAAAAAAAAAAAAAAAAAAAAAAAAAAAAGCATACTGCATTAAAAATTGCTGTAGATCAAAATAAGAGAGCAAAACAATTACCGTAAAGGATAAAAGTTTGAAACCAAACTCTTATTAGTCTAGAAATTTAAAATCGAATTCCTTTGAAAAATGTAAAAAAAATGACTGAGAAAACCCAAAAATTACATTGAAAATTGCAATGAAAGTCGAAAACATTAAAAAATCCCTAAGGTAAAAATTCACTTTTATAATATAAAATATTGTAATCAAAAAATTAACCATATTAACCAAAAAGTTTGAAATCGAAATCGATTTCCGGATGTAAAAAAATCGCCACGTAACTTGAAGAATGGCTAAAAATTACATTGAAAATTGCATTAAAAATAGCTAAATATTTGGAAGTCAATGCTTAAAAAAATAATATTAAGGCAGGGCGGGGGGGGGGGGGGGGGGGGGTTGTGATCGAAATCATTCATAAATTACAAAATGTAGACATGGAACGCCAAAATCATATTAAGAAATAAAACATTGCATTCGAAACATAACTACATTAAACAAAATGTTTGATATCAAAATTGATTTCTGAATGGCAGAAAATCGCCAAGGAACTTAAAAAAATGGCTAAAAATCGTATCGAAAACTATATTAAAAATCGCTGAATATTTAAAAGCATGGCTGTAAAAATTGAATATTCAGTCGAAAATATTGTAATCGGAAATCGTTCATGAATAAGGAAAAGTCAACCCGGAACACCCAAAATCCCCCAAACTAACTAAAAATTACATTGAATATCGCATTAGAAATTGGCAAAATTCATAAAAGCGTGGAGAACAAATTGTACTATTTATGCTAAAAGTTAGAAACCGAAATTCTTTTACCGATGTCAACAACTGTCACAGAACTTGAAAAATCACTATAAAACAGGTTAAAAATCAGTAAAATTCAAAAATCCGGACAAAATTTGCCATAGTAAGATAAACATTTATATTAAATTCCTGCGGACATAATTTACCATAATGGGACAAAACATTGAAATCTGAACTCTTTCATTAGTTAAAAAATATCGACACAAAACTTGCTAAACATTTTATGAAAATACACAAACAATCTGAATCATTGATGTCAAAATTTACTACATTAAGCTACAAATTATTTTAAAAATTCTTTTCCAATTGTGAAAAAATCGCCGTGGACTCGAAAATATCTAAAAATTGTATTCAAAAATTCATTACAAATCATTTCAAATTTAAAAATAGCGGGGGACAACATTTACATTAATAGAGTAAAATAGTGTAATCTGAATTATTTCTTAAATACGAATGAAAAAATCGGCGCAAAGCGTGAGAAATAATGAAAACATTGCTAAAAATTGCATTAAAAATCACTAAATTTCAAAATTCGTAAATGAAGTGTAAATGTTTGAAATTAATTTCCTTTTCGAAATTTCAAAAAATAGCCGTGAGATTCAAAAAACCAATACAAAACCACTGAAAAATTCATTAAAAATCGCTAAATGTAAATACATCCCGTGAATAAAAAAATATTCTAGTCGTATAAACGTAGCAACCATTCTTTTTAACATGAATTACAAAAAAATCGACGCAAAACACAAAATATATAAAAAATCACATTGAAAATCGACAAAATTAAAAACTAGTCGTTGGAGGCCACCGTAATACTTACCCATCATGGATATGCTTAGCACAATATATGAAAACATAACGCATGTAAACAATTTATAAAATGCATTACAATTCCAAAACAAAATATAAACGTATATTTAAGTATTTTTAACACATAATCATGTTCTATTAATGAATTTCTGATGACCCAATTTCGATAAATTGTATGAAACGCCAAACTATTCAAGTAGCACTGAATTGCGTAATAGAAACATCCTTATAATTCCAAAAATAATAATCATATTCACTAACGGTTTCTTACATCGAATTAAGTATCTCATTTCCAATTAAAAGATATCTTTGAATTGAAATTTGAAAGAAATACACGGTCATGAAAAATCAAAGAATGTGGAAAATAGGATTAGAAATATCTCAACAACTAATTATCCGATTGACTTCGATTTTATGCAAAATTTGTGTTATTTTATTGTCTTTTACGTCCACTTCTTAAAATAAAAGAATTCGAAAATTTTTATGTACTTTTCATCAGAACGAATTTTTCGAGAGTCCGAAAAAAATAGTTCCGGATAATCGAGGTTACTGATATTAAATAGGCTTTGTCCCATTCTTACATACTAAGCACATACAAAATTTTAAATCTCTATCTCAATTTGTTCGGGAGATAGAGCGGTTACAGACGGACGGACGGCAATTTCTTTTTTTTTTTTTTTTCTAAAAATATGTTTTTCGGAATCTCCAGTGTCCGAAACGTGTAAATCCGTCAAAAAAAAATTTCGATTTTCAAAACGATTGCAAGACTTACCCTATACTACGTATGATGGGTAGGTAAAAGGTAAATGATGAAATTTACTATATTAGGCTAAAAGTTTGAAACCAAAATAATTTTTTAATTGTTAAAACACCACTGTGGTGGGGATCGAAAAAAATAGTACTAAATCGCATTAAAAAGTTCATTAAAAACGCATTGAAAAATGCACTAAATATCGCTATGTATTTTTTAAATCGCAGTAATCAGAATTTTATCAAACGGATTAAACATTCTAATCGGAAATCTGAAATATTTGATTATCCGGTTGACCAAGAAACTATCCGAGTCAAACCATAAGATTAAACTACAATAATAGCGGATCGTAAAATCCATATTCACTTGACATTAAACATGTTACATATGTTTGTTACGTCATCAAGTGGTTTTTACTTCTTATTTTTATATGCATTTGTATTAATGTTTTTCTAAATTATCTCTTTTTTCATTATTTAACATAAAAGTTACATCTATTTGCATAATTTGGCTTGTTTCACGATTGATATAATTTGGCGAAATTGATCGACAGGATAATCACGTAGTACAAGGAAATCCTTTATAGATAATAACAAGTTGGAAATTGCACGTGAAGCGTAGCAAATTAGGTGCGTTCGTACGATAACGAAGTTTTAAAAATATTACTTTCATATATCAATCTCATAAAATTGTAAATAGTGAATTACAATTAAAACGCTCATCAAATAATGTTCTCCCTATACCATTACGTAATGGAATACTTTTGTGTGGCCTTGTAAATCAATAACAAATGTTCTTTGCACCACAAATTATATAAGATGTATATTATAATATGTACTTTATAGTTACATATAAATTTTATTAAGTTCGCATGAGTGTAACACGATTAAAATGCATTTGAAACATTTTTACCCATTGACCGTAATGTAACGGAATACTTTTGATTATCCCTGTAATTGATCTATGCATCCGATTTTCATAAAATTTGAAATAACTCGGCAAAATTATGTAATAATTATGTATTTTAAATTTCAAACGTATAGAATGTATTTGAAACCTTTTCCCCATTGACCATCATGTAATTGAATACTTTTGATTGCCCCTGTAAGTGATCTATGCACACGATTATCAAAAAATTTGAAATAACTCGACAGAATTATCTAATAATTGTGTATTTTAAATTTCAAACGATTAAAATGCATTTGAAACATTTTTCCCCATTGAACGTAATGTAATGGAATACTTTTGATTGCCCCTGTAATTGATCTATGAATCCGACTTTCATAAAATTTGAAATGACTCGACAAAATTATGTATTTTAAGTTTCAAACGATTCGGTTGGGTAGTTTTTGCGTTGTTATATGCGGACAGACAGACGGACGGACAGATGGACGGACTGAACGACCACTATAGGTGCTACGTATTATATAATTACGAACGCACCTAAAAAATCGACACGGAGCACAACAATTCTTGAAAAATCGCGTTAAAAATCTCTAAAATTATATTAGATTAAAAATTTGAAATCAATTTTTACTTCCGAATATCAAAATATCATCATAAACTCGAAAAATTTCTAAAAATTGCATTGAAAAGTGCATTAAAAATCACTAATATTAAAAAATCACAGGGGTCAAAATTTACTCTAACAGGGTAAAACGTTGTAATTGGAAATATCTCATGAATAACAAAAATCCGACATCAAACACAAAAAATCTCGAAAAATCGCATTAAAATTAGCTGAAATTCATAAATCTTAACAGCTAAAATTTAATACATCAGCCTGAAAGTTTTAAGCAAAATTCCTTTTACTAATGTTGAATAATAGCTGCAAAATTTACATTAAATAATTCACTAAAAATCCAAACATCGTTGCACGAAATCCAAATAAATTATATTGAAAAGAGAACAAAATTCACTAATTTAGGTCGAAAGAATGAAACCGCTTTCCTTTTCGCTAATATGGAAAAATCGCCTCGAAACCCACTAAAATTCGCATATGAATTAAATTTTAAAAAAAACTGAAAATCGGCCTTCAAGGTGTAAAATTTCATACATAACTTCGTGCAGCGGTCTCTCCAGAGCATCGCCAGTAATTTAAAAATTTTAACATGCGTTATAAATTACCTTAAAGTGTAAAACACATCTCCTTATTACATTTCCTAATTTTGTTTGCGCCCCTCGTTTCACGTACCCTGAAATGTGTCACACCATTCTTTGTTTACACTTTTTATCATGTATTATAAACCATTTTAAAATTTAAAATAAATCACATTGTTATATTTACAAATTTTAACAAAATCGCGTTCTGTTAGTTCCATTTTTCACCACCAGCTAACGCACTCTATTCTTCAAAAACTTTATCAAAACGATACTCTGTTAAACAACCTATCAAGTGATATATTACTCGAGTGGGTAGTGGTCTTAAGCAAGAATTTAAGATATTTTTTGAAATTGCTATTCGAAAATAGTGGTAACTAAATTTTTGACATTTTAGGTAAATTTCGCAAAAAAATACTACTTATTGCATTCTCAACAGCTCAAGATTTTGATAGAACAACTATGAAAAAAATAGATGCTAAACGGAAAAAATCTTGAAAAAGCGTTAAAAATCACATTGAAAATCGCATTAAAAATCGTTAAAATCTAAAATTCGTAACAAACACAAAAATTTAGGGCTAAAAGTTTGAAACGGTTTTCTTTTTATCAATCTCAGAAAAAAAAAAAAAAAAAAAAAAAAAAAAAAAAATGAGAAAGAACACTAAAAATCGCATTAAAAATTCAAAAATCGCTGTACAAATTCCGAATAAACTTTGCTGAAAAGAGAAAAAAAAATTGCTTTATTGGGGTAAAAGAATGAAACCGTATTTCTTTCACTAATGGGATAAAACTGCAAAAAGAACGCTAAAAATCGCCTAAAAAAATTATAAAAAAAAAAAAAAACTAATCAAAAAATTTAAAATCGGGCTTCGAGGTGCAAAACTACATGTATAAAAGTACCTTCCCTCCACATTTTGTAACTCTACGTACAGCAGACTTTTCAGAACAGCGCTGACATACACACAAACTTGTCTCTTTATTAATATAGATTTTTTTAAAAAAACCTTCTATTAGTTCCATTTTCCACCACCAGGTAGAGCACTCTATTCTTCAAAAACTCTATCAAAACCATACTCTGTTAAATAACCTATCAGGTGTTATATAACTCGAGGGGGTAGCGGTCTTAAGGAAGAATTTAAGATAGTTTATGAAATTGCTATTCGAAAATAGTGGTACCTAAATTTTTGACATTTTAGGTAGATTTCACAAAAAAATACTACTTATTGCATTCTCAACAGCTCAAGTTTTTGATAGATCAACTATGAAAAAAATAGATGCTAAACGCAAAAATCTTTAAAAAAAGTTAAAAGTCGCATTGAAAATCGATAAAATCTAAAAATAGTAACAAACACAAAATTTAGGTCATTAGGCTAAAAGTTTAAAACGATTTTCTTTTTATCAATCTCAAAAAATAGCCGCAAAATGAGAAAAAACACTAAAAATTGCATTAAAAATTCGTTAAAAATTCAAAAATTGCTGTACAAATTCCGAATAAACTTTGTTGAAAAGAGAAAAAAAAATTGCTATTTTGGGTTAAAAGAATGAAACCGTATTCCTTTCACTAATGGGATAAAACCGCAAAAATAACGCTAAAAATCGCCTAAAAAAATTATTAAAAAAATCTAAACAAAAAATCGAAAATCGGGCTTCGAGGTTCAAAACTACATGTAAAAAAGTACCTTCCCTCCAAATTTTGTAACTCTACGTCCAGCAGTCTCTTCAGAACAGCGCTCACAGATAAACATCCTTCTCTCTTTATTATTATAGAAGATTACTTAGTCTTTAAAATTTTAGTCTTTGAAAATCTAATTTTTCAAATAGTAATTTGTTGAATTACAATTTTGCTATTTTTTTTTTAAGTTGTAATGAAAAAATTGGAACAAAAATATACGGTAATATGCTATTATCTGTGGAGGAAAGAGGTAGATGAATGTACGCTGGGTAGTGTATCGTAGAAACAGTCTGCAATATGATGCGCGTTCGCACTCAAATTTAAATGCATTCATTCGACCCAAACAAAACAATCACATGGAAGAGGCATAAATTCTTCTACATCAGCCGAGCATTTTTTCTCGAAATGAAAATGATCTGCTAATATTTAGGCATTCTAAAGTTGCATTTAATTTTTTTTAACTACAAAAACTGCAGTATTAAAAGTTTTTTTTTTTTTTTTTTGGGGGGGGGGGGGACGAAAGCATGCGTGTATTTGGGTTTAATGTAGCGGATTTCAGAATTCACTCCCAGCCACTATAATTCCTCTCTATTCTTTTTTTTTTTTTTACTTTATGACTATTTTTCTTTTATTTCACACAGAAATGGAGTACTCAAGTTGCCATCTCCAGAAAAATTGTATTAAAAACTACAAAAAAATTATTATCTTAAAAACAAATTGAGATACAGTTTTCAAACAAATTGGTTCCAATCAAGAAATCTGAATTTTAAAAAAGTAGCCCACTGGCAACATTGCTTTGGAGATACAGTAGAACTCATACTCAATATCTCTTAATTATTCCGAAGTCTGATTTAAGAAAAACATGTTTTCAACCGGAAATTTTATTTAACCAAAAATTTCAAAATTAAATCGGAAATATGCCTTCTACTTATCTATCTATCTATATTATAAAGGCCAAACGTCTCTGTGCGTAATGCATACGTCATTTTGCGAATGGCAACACTTTCCCATGCAATTTCAGTTTTGCATTTTTCGTTACTGCAAATTTTGTACTTCTAAACATCGCATATTTCCGATTTTTACACCGTCGTATAGAGAAAAAAATGTACTTTTAAATGCAATTTGTTTGAAAGCTGTATCTCAATTTGTTTTTGAGATATTAATTTTTTTTAAGTTTTTAGTACCAATTTTGTAATTATGGCAACAGAATCATTCCATTTTCTATTAATATTGAAAAAAAAAAAAAAAAAAAAAAGAGAGAGAGAAAAAGAAATGCGTATACTTTGCAAAATACATCCGTCTGTTATATGAGGACCCCAGAAGCCAAGGGGTATCAGTGACAAAATTGAAAAAAATAAACTAAATACACGGACGACCTAAAAATATGCTTTTTTCATTTCAGGTAAAGAAATAAAAGTGATTTTCTTATTATTTGCTGAGTTATAGAGGCAAACCACTTTTTTCGAAAAACAAACAATACTGATTAATTATACATTTAAAGAAAATTGTATTTTATTTTTTAACAGTTATTGAAATAAGAGTTCAAAGACCAGAATGCAACAAGCAGAAATTTCCTATTTCAATCCACTCAATTGTTATTGATGTTCCAATTTAACATCAATTATCTTTAAACTCAATTTACTCCAAATCGAAATTTTGTCCTTGTACCCCTTGGCTTCTGGGGTCCTCATATAACTTCAAGTTTTGAGTTAAAGTGAATTTAAAATGATCAAAATAAAATACCATTTTTTTTTTTTTTTTTTTTTTAACATGGTGAATACGGATATGAGATGTACGTGTTTAAATTCTGGGAAGATGAAAATGATGACAGGTTTTAATTTCGCGTGAAATTCTATAATCGTGTCAATTTGGAATATTTTTTTTTCATTCACATTTATAACAAATATAACAGTCGCAATTGATAAATTCATCATAATAGGTGATCTTTATTATATTTTATTGAATTTATATGCGATTAAAGTTTAATTTTAAAAATTTGGACAATTGAATTTTAAAGTATTTTGTTAATTTTAGCTTAAAATAAAATTTTTTTAGAGTTTGACTGATCAATATAAGAGGTATTTTTTATAATATTTGATTGAGAGGTAGACTAATCAATATAAGATGCACTTTTTACTGCAAGTAATTTTGTTGATTTATTATAAATCAATGAAGCAGCTTCTTTTTAAACATTTTCTTTCGTCGAATTTCAACGGGTTTTACCTCGTATATATAAAATACAAACGGAAATTTCCGGTTTTCAACTTATTTCTTCGGTTCTACTGAAGGGATTTTGAGGGAACTTGTATTATTAGAGAGGTATTATTTCAAGGAAGGTTTTCGTATATAGCACATCATTCTACGTAGATTAATTATAAAGTTATGACGGAAAGTTCTTTTATTTTGTACGAAAGGGTTACCATTAGGCATTTGTTTTTCATTTGGTGACAATGTATTAGCTATCTTTATTAAGAAATTGAAACATTTATGTTAATTGAAATTTAAAAAATAGATACAAACATCCCAAGAAACAAAAAAAAAAAAAAAAAAAAAAAAATTGTAATTTAAGAAATTACCCCAACCATTTGAAAAATGTTTCACTCGATACATTCATCTATCATTTTAAGCTAAATACCAGTTGTTTTATTGTGTATTATCCGTGCCACTGCTATAAATGACTTTATACATGCTGCAATTTGAAGGTACGGTTCGTTTAAGTTATATCACTCTATTGTCGCCAAGCATAAAAGTTGGCGACGAAAGAAACATTTCAAACTATTTAACATTGTTGGTGCAAAAGTAATCATTATTAAAATACAGCTTTGGCATATACTGTTATACTTGTAAGACTTTGGCATATATTGTTTGATTTTACAGAGCAGAATTTTGGTGATGGAGGTTTTAAACCAAAATCGATCGCAGCACATGCATCTGTGAATGGGTCCATCAGACATCGAATCAAAAAAGTTTTTTCCCAGTTTTTCCCAAGCCGATTGCTTTTTAGTTTTCTTTTTAGGTGGTGGAAAATCAAGAGTAATAGCTATAACATTTTCCGGCTTGTTAGAATCACTATTGGCACTCAAATTTTCCTGGTTAGAACCGACCGATAGTAAAACGCCATGGCTAGTGGATTGGTCGCCCTGGCGACATGATGTTTTACAATTAATCGGTTCGGCATTAAATTGCTTCCTTTTTCGTGATCGCCTTTCAACACGTAATTGGTTTTCAGCGGCTCAATAATCTTTTGATTTTATCATTTTCTGCATTGAAAGACGTTTTTGCGCCAAACCAAATACAGTATTACTCAGTTATCCCGTCGACCAATTTCGCCAAATGATACGAATCGCCAAACTAATAAGCAACTTATACATGTTGACTGTGTTTAATATCATTGAATGCGATATTCACGTTCATTCATTTCTTTGGCTTCGGCTTTTTCCGTATCTGTTAATTTCCGTCTACCCATTTTTAAATTTGTTAGTTTTCTCCTTTATTACAATGATTTTAACCATTTTAATTTACTATTCAAATAAAAATTCTTCTAAAAGTAAAGAATTTAATTTAAATTCAAATAAAAATTCTTCTAAAAATAAAGAATTTAATTTAAATTCAAAAGTGGTAACATCATTCAAAAGTGGTAACATCATTCAAAAGTGGTAACATCATCGGGTCCATTCTCCCGAAAACAACAACCATTTTTCAAATGGTTAAAAAAACTATCATTTATTTTATTTCAAATACAAATAAGAAAAAAAATCAATTCGAAGAGATATAAGATAAAAATATGTCATTTAAATATGGGATCAATCTTTGTATGGAATAAAAGAAATATTCGTTGTCAAAGTTGATCCATAAATCAGTAACTGGCGTTTTATCACTTTTCTTGCCTATAAATTAGTCTCCGAAATAACGAAACATTTACCTGAAATTAAAATTAAATAATATATAAATGACACCATTTTTGTAGCAGAATTTTTGGTACTATTTTGTTATCCCGTCGACCAATTTCGCCAAATTTTACGATTCGCCAAATTGTTCGCTAAATTATACAAATAAACATAATTTTTATATTAAATAATGAAAAAACAAATAAATTATTAATGAAAATACAAACAAAAAGTCGCAAAAATATTTTGATGACTTAAAAAATATGTAACGTGATATTAATCAGGGTAATGTGACATTTATGATCATCCATTATTGGCATTTTATCTTATAATTTGGCGATTGTGTTTTGGTCGACGGAATAACCAAGTCGTACCGAATTTTTAAAATATGTCACAACTAATTACAAACACTACCGGATGTATTTTAAAAGATTATTTACATCATTGTATAGGTTTGCAGAAAACTTTGCTTTCTGTCAAAGAAGATGATTGAAAGAAATGACAACCATTAGTACCTTAACAACTCTGAACTATATGCTCCAAAATTTGAAATGTACATTACAGTACATATACTACTACAATGCCATAGATAAAATTACTATGCATTTCTTATATCATCATCATATTTCATACAAAGGGAAGTGATAATCTGATAAAAATATTGTAATGATATTTTCATTATTTTTAAAATTGTGAATAAAAATTTGGATTCAGGTTGCATTGGGACACTGTATATTTTTGGCTGATTCATTTGTTTTCAGACCCTGTTTTTTAATACAATTGTTTGTTTTGATGCATATTATAACTTTGAAGTCTGATTGGTACTTACGTATTAACGCCACCGCAGCAGAAGTTGTGCTTATAAAGAGCAATCTTGTTGTTCGCACACGTACGAAGTTATCTTTTGGATTCCTTGTTCCCTTGTTGTTTGATGATTTTTGAAGCCATTTTTTAGTACTTTTTTTAGTGCTTTGGAGCTTTTTTTGCTCATTTTTGACGATATTTTTTTGTGCATGTGCAAACAACAAGATTGCTCTTTAATGGCGCATTAGTGCAACTTCTACTGTGGTGGCGTTAATACGTAAGTACCGTCTGATTTGTAATTCAGACCATTTAATAGTTCAGACACTCTGTATACAAAATACTAGGACTGATAATGTGGAACCTTATTTAAAGTGTTGCTGTTAAATAAAAAACAACACTTTTGTAACCCTTAATCCCCCTTCCCCAAAAAAGAGAGAACAAACCTGAAAAGCACAGATAAAATATTTTATTGAACAACAATGCTTTCATCAATTATAACAAAACAAAAAATTAATAGCTCTTGTGCTCAGTTACATATCATTAACTAGGATGTAAAGTCCAAATGCAATTTCTTTCTAATAATGCATGAATGATTAAAACCTATAAATGTAACCTATGACAAAAATGAGAATACTGATTATTTACAAGCAAAATAGATCTAAATTATTACAGATTAAATATAATTAAACACTATCATTTTTTTCTTATAAATATAATTTTGAATATATTTGCCAATTCTTATATTTTAATTTTATTTTCAATGGGGTTTTTAAAATTTCAATGGGAGGAAAAATAAATTAATTTATTCATTCCACATTATTTTCAATTCATTTTAGGAAATACATGACATTAAGAATATGCAGATAAAGATTAACATATAAAAAATTTAAATCTATTTAGGGGTAGGAGAGATGGGGCTGCATAAAAACAGATTAATCAAATAAAAGTTTTGAAATATTGATATACAATACAGAACTATTTATCCGGAATGGTTGGGGTCAGATGTATTCCGGATAACTGATTTTTCCAGTTAACTGGTTAGGCATTGAAGAAGCATCTATTTGATAAGTTTTATGAAATATATGTGGTTGTGGTATTACTTCTAATTTTAAATTAATTATTAGATTATTTGAACTAAAAATCAGATCCAAGTAAGATTAAATATTAAGAGTTTGATAGAAGGTAATTTATGCGATTTCCTTGAGAACAAAAATTCTTCTGTTTTCTCTTCATAAAAAAGAAAACATCTATAATATGCTTCTTTTTCAAATACTAGATGTTGTTATAAAACTATACATTGTTTCAAGCAATGTATATATCAAACTGGCTGTGTATGACACTTTTTTCTACAAAGATTCTAACAACAGTCTATTAGAAATATCATTCTGGATAACTGGTTTTCCGGTTAACTGGTTTCTGGATAAATGGTTCCACACTGTATATCCAAATAAATCAAAATTAACTTTTAATTTTGATAATTTTGACTTTTTAAATCAAAATTAACTTTTATTTTACCTACGATTCATAATAACTCACAATTTTAAACTGTTTTGAAAAATAATGAGATTATTGAATTTTTGAGTTAAAGCCCATCACCTGTTTAAATAACTCTCTCTGGTAAAAAGTTTCGAAATTCCAATATTAATACAACTTAGTGTTATAATAAGAGTTTGATGATAGCAATGACCAATAAAAACAAATAAGATTGCATTATAATAAAAATAAATATTGAAACAGAATTTTAGACTGTTGAATTTGAACAAATAATAATAATAATAATAAAAATAATAACAACAATACATCTGAATAAATGTGATAGAATGATGAAAAGCATACAGTGTGTTCACTCTCAATATTGTCCAATGGTTTATTTCTAAATTGTTAATCATAGACAGATTGTTCCAATTACAAAAATTCATCAAATGAGGTAAAGTAATATTTTAAAAGCAATTTGGGTAAAATAAATAAATAAATAATAAAAATATCTTAAAAAATTATGAAATTTAATTTTTTTTAATATGGTTCACTGTTTCTATAAGTTGTATTTAGTAAAAGTATTCTTTTAAACTCAGACAAAAAAGTCACATTCTTTTATGATTAAAACTGAATGAGTTAAAACTGTTTAAAGTTAAAGCATCTTTATTGCTGAAAATAAAGATAGACTTTATATCCGCATATTTACCAATTATATCAGGTATTATCGTAAGTTCAAAATGGGAGAGTTTTCTACGTCCAACTACTAAAAAATTCAAAATTCTTTTTCAAAAAATAGTATATAAATATATATACACATATAAACACATACTCTATGTATATTTCAACATGTTTATTTATATTATATCAGTTATTAATATAGTATTCTGTACAATTTATAATATACAATAAATCCAATTTCCAATTCCTTTTTTAAAAAGTAAGTATATTGCATCGAGTCTTTTAAAATGTTTAAAAATGATAATGATAGTCCGAAGTTCAAGTTAAAAACATAGATTTGTCCACAAAAATTGGTCCAGAGAGTCCCAGTATTTAAATATTTAAATACTGGGACTCTCTGGACCAATTTTTGGGGACAAATCTATGTTTTTAACTTGAACTTTGAACTATCATTATCATCATTTTTAAACATTTTAAAAGACTCGATGCAATATACTTATTTTTTTTAAAAGGAATTGGAAATTGGATTTATTGTGTATAATAAATTGTACAGAATACTATATTAATAACTGATATAATATAAATAAACATGTTGAAATATACATAGAGTATGTGTTTATATGTGTATATATATTTATATACTATTTTTTGAAAAAGAATTTTGAATTTTTTAGTAGTTGGACGTAGAAAACTCCCCCATTTTGAACTTACGATAATACCTGATATAATTGGTAAATATGCAGATATAAAGTTGTTAATACAGGTATTAAAGAAATTTTATAGATAAAAAAACTTTGGTTTTTTTTTTCTTAATCCATTTTGAATAAAGATAGATTCAATTCATTAGAAGTTTAATGTGAAATAGGAATTGTCTACAATTTGGTAGAAATAATCAACATATATATGCAAAAAATAACTGTTGAGAGTAAAAGAAATAACAATTTTAAATCTATTTTTATTCTGCCATAATAAAGCAAAATATATGCAACTTATGCTAAAAATATAAATGGAAAAAAAAAATATATATATATATATAAATTTTGTTTAAAAAAAAAAAAAAAAAAAAAAAATCCATGAAAAGAAACAGCTTCATTTTCTGACAAAATAAAATAAGTTACAATACAATTGTTTTAACCAATCAAAGCTTTATTTATAAAAATTAACATTATCGTAATAAAGAATGCAACTGCTTTCTGCTAACCTGCAGATACACACAAAATAAATTCTACATATACTTTAAGTACAATCTTTCAAAGCATAGTCCAACTGATTTGTGCTTAGATGCAGAAAATTGGCATAGAGTATGAAATTCAGTCAATTTTAGAGGTAGATGAATGGGACATTTTTTGTTTTATCTGTTTATATGATATGAAATTTTTACTAATTATTACTTATAAGATTAATGGGAAGGGGGAGAGGAGGATATAAAAATGTTTGCGACTTTTTAAGAAATTTTCTATTGATTCAAATGACTTTTAAAATAATTAGCCTAAACAAACAAACATTATATAAATAAAACTTGTCAAAGAAATTTTGTTTTAAACTTTAATTCAATAATCAAACTTGCTAAGTAATTTAGTATGAAAATGAAGACATATTTAAATGACATTTTATATTAATATCATTAATGTCATTCTTAATAAATTCTTATCTAAATAATCAGTACTCTCAAAACATGACTACATTTTAACACATAAAATGTAATTAAAATTTAAAACATTTTCAACAATTCTAAAAAGTTATTGCTACTTTATAAAATATATATACTTTAAAAGCAAATGCTCAAAATTAAAGAAAAATTTAAACACCAAAAACAATGAATTTAAATTTTTAATTTGTGCCAACTAAATAAACAATGAAAACAATTATATAATAATCTATAACCTGAATCAGTGCATTTTTTCTGGAGGAATGCAGAAGTACATATGTCACCAGATATTTTAAAATTTAACAAGACATAAATATATTTGAATTCCCATTAAACTAACTTTAAATGTAGTGTGAAATTTTTTGTAATTTGTTATATTTGTTAGCTTGTTGACAACAATGATTTTGATATTCAATTCACTAGAAACAAAATTTGTTTTGTAAAGAATGGAAAGTTTCTGAACATGGATCAAGCTGATTAGATTGTACAACCTGTAAATATTTGGATGCAAAGAGTGTTCTCATTGTTGATTGACAAAAAGGTAAAATGTTTCATTTTTCAAGACAGTGAAGGAAACTTGTCAAATTACAAAGAGAAAAAAAAAAATTCTTTGGCTATACTCTCAAACATATTATTGAACGATTAAAAGTTTTTATATGTAATTCATTTGTATCTAGCAGCCTCTTCCAAGTCAAGTTTCAATTTTTTTCACAACCCATTTTTTACATCTTTTTCTTTAACTCACTATTATTTTACCTCGAATATCCAGTTAACTTTTTTTTTTATAGCACTATTTAGGGATAAAAATGCTTTATCCTTAAATTTGCAAAGCATTTAGAAACTTTTATATTTAGTCTTAATTTCTATAGTTGATAAATGAATTTTGATCAATAACTACTTTAAAAGAAATAAAAAAGGGGAATAAACTTTGAAAAGCAAAAGGAGGTTGTTAAGAAGTTTAAAGAATATTTTAGAAACACTCACAGTGTTTCTCAGTAAATCTATTGCTAATGTTATTTTTATTTGGATATAATCTTTCTTTGTGATTAGCTGAATTCCTAAAGTTAATGGAGAATGGTCACCCTTGTCATCCTAGGTACAAACAAACACAAATGAGTCTACAGCTTCAATGTGCTGAAACCATTCAAAGTCAAATTGTTGAAATAATGACATTATTGAGACAAACTAAGAGTATCCCTAAATATTAATTTAGAAAAAATGCACTGACCTTAATTGTAAAGTACAGTTTGTGTAAGAAAAAAAAAATGCATATCATTTTATTCACAGATCAAAATCACATCAAATGTGTCATTAAACTCAAAATATTGTTTGTTTTCAAAATATGAATGTAATTTTTAAAATAGAGGATGTCCACATATTACGAATTATTCTTCAAAGATTAAAACCCACTTTTAATATTTCATTCAAGTTTTTAATTCAGAACATTGCAGAAAGTACATGGTTTTAAATATTCTTGTTAAATCTTCCTGCAATCATACGTCTTTAAAATTTGAGGATGCTAATACTATAAAACTTATTAAATTTGAGCTAATTATAAATATAAATTCCTTATACAAATTTATGATCTAATTCAGAAAATTTATTTTTGCAAGATTTTATTTTATATTAATTATATGTATACTAGCTGACCCGCCCGGTGTTGCCCGGGTCCGTGATAATAATATCAAACGAACCTGAAATTTGTGATTTTATCTCTAATTCTAAATATGTGGCCACTGACTGTGAGAAAAATCGATTTAATAAATAAATAACTGAATTTAGAGTAACAAATATTTAAAATGACTTCAATGGGAAACGGAGAAGGAAATATGTGTTCAACAATTGCGCAATTTTCATGCTAAAATGCTGATTTTATTCATAAATATCACCGTTCAGTCACGTAACTTTTTGTGTTTTTTTTCCACCTCGAAATCCTAAGTGTAACATTTTGATTTTCAAACAAATTATATCTCTCCTAGATCCGACTATACCTTAATTAAAATCGATAATCAATAATTAGGTAAAAGGTTAATATATAGTAATGTAGTTTCAGAACCATAGAACAAAATTAAGTATATTTCAATCAAAAAAAAGTAATATTCAACCTTTGGATAAAATCCTAACCCTAACCTAATTGTACTGTAATCTCAATCTATCTGTAACCTAACTGCAACTTAACCTGAGCCAAACTTAAATATATCATAAAAGTAACCTAACCATCACCTTATCATAACATAAATTTTCTGACCATAACCTAACCGCAACTTACCTTAAGAGACTACTTCACTCAAATGAAAAGACCCATTCGCTAATGTTAATCCTATGGAAAAAATTTATAAAGATATCTCGGTTGCATTTCAATATTTTTAAATGATTCTTTTTGCACTGGATAGCTGAGACCGATCTGTATGCAGGCCGTTTTTAATTTTTTCGATTTGGGTTGCAGATATTTTTGGTGAGGGTGCTTTCGCTTTCAAAACCGGTTTCAAAAATGAAAGCGTACTCCCAAAAAATATCAGTAAAGAAAATAAAATAAATAAAAAACGGCCTGCATACAGATCGGTCTCAGCTACCCAGTGCAAAAGGAATCATTTAAAAATATTAAAATGCAACCGAGATATCTTTGTAAATTTCTTCCATAGGATTAGCATTAGCGAACGGGTCTTTTCGTTTGAGTGAAGTAGCCTCTTAACCTAACTGTAACTTAATCATAACCTAACTTTAACGTAACTGGAATTTAAATATAACGTAAGACTAACCGAAATATAATTGCAACCTATCTATAACCCAAATGTAACCTAGCTGTTATCTAACCGTAGCCAAATTCTAAATTAATTAAAATTAACACTAATTATAAACTAAGAATTCTAACCGCGTACGTGTTACAAAGTACTTTAGTTCCACTTTTTACCACTACGGGGCGCAGTATGTTTTGTACGAAAATCTGATATGGATCACCGCCACCTGCGGTCGGATATAATAAGCGTGCAATGCACGATTTGCAGAGTGCTACAGTTTCACTTTCCATCACCAGAATAGGCATTTTTTCGTAAACAAACCTAAATCCGATCGATAATCCGATTTTCATTCTATTTCTTTTCTTCAGATATATTGCCCAACGGGATGTGGATACAAATAGAAATTCATGAAATTTGTTGAAATTTCTATTCAGAAATAATGATAACAACCAAGCAATTAAGAGTCCAATATTAATCAATAAGAATGTCCTACACTGCTGCTGCGTGTAGGACAAAAAATATGTTAGCTCTACTTTTCACCTCCAGGAGCTCACTAATTCCTTAATAAACTTATATCCGAAGGAAACTCCAGTATTAAGCTTATTCGTACATATATTAGTCGAGAGGGCGGGAAAATCCAATAAGAACTTAAGAAATTTAGTGAAAAAATTGTTCGGAAATAACCACTACTTATAAATTAAGGATGAAATATGTTCTGTGCAAATATCCTACACAGATTCCCACTACCTGCAGCACTGTATGGCAGGTGTGCGTGAAACTCGGAACAATTTTTAGTATTTAAAAGCGAAAAAAAAAAAAAAAAAAAAAAAGAACAATGAAAAAATGTGTTTAAAAATAAAAAGTCATGCATCAAGTACAGATTATGAAACACTATCCAACACATTCAGAATAATGTAAAAAACTGCACCGTTTAAAAAATTAAGATATTGCGTCTCATTTCACCATGTGAAAATATATTAAGCATTTCAAAACCAACTTTCAGCTGTTTCCATCTGCATTCGGAAAATGATCCGAAAATTTTAACAGCCCTGTATATGATACATCGACAGGTACATATTAACAACATGCATTCCAAAATTTAATTCATTTAAGAGATACACATATTTCAATTGAAAATTCCTCTTCAGCAATATCCTCTAATGAGGAGAATGGTAGGCAAATACTTTTGTTCTGCCCTGTATATGATGTATAGAATTTATATGTAAAGTGTAATGTGGGAAAGAAGTAATTACATTTAAAAGCGTATACCGAATTTTAAAACGTCTCTCCAGCAATTATTAAACAAAGACAGTTTTGCAACCATTTCTTTTGTGTGTCCCTGTAAATTTTTTTAAATGCTGTAAATGCTCTGTTTTAACGTTACCGTAGTTAAATTAATTGATTTATATTAGTTTGAATACATTAAAAATAGCTGAATGTCATTAAAGTACGCTCCAAACGATTTTTACCCATATATCATAATGTAATCGAACTCTTTTGAATGTCCCTGTAAATAAATCATTAGTCATACATACTTCATATGGAATACCAAACATGCTTTGGTGACCTTAAATAAGCCTTATCAATTGCATGAAAATCCGACTATAAATATAGTAGGATTTAATGCAATTGATAAGGCTTATTTAGGGTCATCAAACAGGGGAGTTAGAGCGTGGACAGACGGACCGACAAACCAAATGCATAAGCACATTTCAATTTTCTTGGAAAGTGCTAAAAAGACAGATGTTTCTTAAACTACGATAATTTACTATAATCACTATGTAAAAATACTCCATAACTTCTTCCAAGTCGCCAATACTCCTTTATCTTTAGAAACACCCGAAAACAATTTATTTTCCATTTACAGTTTATTTAATATATAAAGCATTTTAAAACCGAATTTCAGCTGTTCCCATTTACATTCGGAAAATTATCCAATTTTTTTAGGAACCCTGTATATGATATAGAGATTTGTAATGCAATATGCATTTCAAAATTTCATTCATTTAAGTCATAGGTTCCCAACGGGGGCGGTACCGCCCCCCAGTGGGCGCTGGAGCCTTCCAGGGGGGCGGTAGCGAGTCAAGAGAAAAATAGGGGGCGTTAAGGCAGTCAAGGGGGGCGGTCATGGCATACCCACCTATTTAGAAACTAATAAAGTGAAAATAGCTGATCTCCTTTGTACTCTCGGATTTGGCACCCGAATTGGTACCCAGTTGAAAAACCAAGTTTAATTTCCAATGTTTGGCAACTCCAGCTCGGGCAGTAACCTTCGGTACTTTGCAGGATTACGTTCCGGCGCAGTAGATTCATGTCGAACTGTGTACCAATTATCCGAAACAAAATGGATTTGCGTCATCCTCTATTATAAGAGGTCCCCAATCCGTGACAAAAAGATAACTGCACCTTTAACTGGAAATCTATACAAACGAAACTAGATCTGCGGGGTAGGGGGTAGGATAGGAATTGAATTTATATTAATTATGTTTAAAAACACACGGAATACGAAGAAGGGATAAAATCGAGAAGAACAGAAATTTATTTTATCAGGCGAAAAACATTGTTGCTCAATTCTTTCAAGAATGTCAAAATATCCCAGTGGAACACGAAAAATCGCTATGACGCTGATTGAATATTATTATGAATTCAAAAATTGTGGAGTACAAAATTCGCGATAAGGGGCTAGCTAAAAGTTTTAAACAGAATTTTTTTTATTAACGTGTATTTCCAGAAAAGTATGACGACGTATGCCTGAGAAGTTATTTTTAAATGAATCCGTGATTTGAATCATTTCAAGAAATAAGTTTATTCTTAGTAAAAGTGTTAAAAATCGTTGTATCTATAAATTTATTCAAAAGTAAATTTATTTAAACTTAAATACGGAAAAATTTTATGTTTCAAAATATTTTAATCGAAGAAGAAATGCCGGCAGTACAGTATTAAACATTTGAAATGTGGATCAAGGCACTCTCCTACAAACCGATCGTTACCTATGGGCTTAATTTGCCAAAAATTTTTTTCAAATGAAGCCATGAAGCCTTCTAGGCTACAAGAGCATTTGAATAAATGCGTGCTGATACTAGAAAAGACAAAGATATGTGATATTTTTACTTTCTTCTATCTTTACAAAAGAAAGTATTTTGGATTCGAAATTTTTTTTCAAGTTCTGGCCTTTGACGGAATTACATGTTTTAGGGGTCAGAGAATTTAAAAAACATGTTTTACAAAATGTCTGTTTGTGATTCTGTGAGTCTATGACTCTGTTTGCATGTGATATAAATTTTGTGGGCCCTCTATCTCAACAACTAACGCACGGAATTTAGCAAAAAATTGTATTCAGGTGGTCCCTGATATAAATTGATACCGATTTGTTTTTCGTGCAAATAACTCAACAAGTGGCGCTGCTATGCTGTTTTTTCCCAATTTCTGCGACAGCTTTATCTTAAAAATTGCGACACAGATTTTCAACAAACTTCAGATTTTGTCAATCCTCGACATGAATGTATACTGTTTACATTTTGTTGAAAATTGCAAAAAAGGTGGCACTGCTAGGCTGCCTTTTTCACGATTTCCGCAAAAGCTCTATCTCAAGAACTAATGCACGGATTTTCACCAAACTTCAGATTTGATTATTCCTTGAGATGGATAGATGCTGTTTACATTTTGTTAAAAATCTCGCAAAGGATGCCGCGGCTATGCTGTCTTTTTCACGATTTCTGCAACAGCTCTATATCAAGAAATAGTTATCTCTGCTATGCTGAAAAATTTCCGTTTTTCGTAAAAGCTGTATCTGAAGAGCTAATGCACGAATGTTATCAAACTTCAAATTCATTTTTATCTTGATAAATATTATTGCTGATTATGTTCTGGCGTAAGTCGCACAACAGCGCATTTATTCTACATTTTTCTCGATATTCACAATAATCCTATTTAAAGAACTAATGCACGGAATTTCATACCATTAGAATTCTCACGATGAGCATAGATTGTTATTTAATTTTGTTACTGTGATAGCGGATTTTGACGTATTAACATGTATGAAATGAAAGCTTTGATCTTTCCACATCTGACTTGTTCAAAGACCCTTTTTAGATAATTTCGCAAATACAGATACAGCAGTATCATCATATTTGGAAAAGGAACTCACAGCAAACGAGAACTAAAAGTAAAATTCTGAAATGGATACCAAGAGTTCCAACTTCAAAAACCAATACAGCTCTCTAACCTGGATTGTGAATGAGAGTACATACAATTTTAATTGCTTTTCCTTCATCAGATTTAGCTCAGAGTGGGTTCTATGCAGTAGCTAATCTACTGTCTAAAAAAAAGGCACAGACATCTTTGAATCTAACAATTTGTGACAGATGTTAAAGAAATTAGAATCCGACATGAACAAATTAATAAAACTCCATCAGCCTCAACCATTTCGTTGTTAAAAAAAAAAAAAAAAAAAAAAAAATATGGTTTTTGTTAATATTTCAATTTTTAATAAACCGTTTTTTACTACATTTGATGGTTGTTTTAATTAACATTAACTTTGTGATTCTTAATAGATAGCTAGACAGATAAAATATAGATAATATGCTACAATATTTTAATATTTTGTATAATTAATTATTATGGAAGAGGGGGGCGTTGGCATTTTTTTTCTCTTGTAAAGGGGGCGGGGGTTCAAAAAAGGTTGGGAACCTATGATTTAAGTGGTACATATATTTCTGAAAATTAGCCTTCAGCAATTTCCTCTAATAAAGAAAAAATGGTATGCGACTATTTTTGTGCAGCTCTGTATATCAAATATAGATTTTATATACAAAGAGTATTATGCAAAAAACTAATTAAATTTAAAAGTATATACCAAATTTTAAAACGTACTCTCCAGCAATTATTCCGCAAATACAGTACTGTAGCTGATTTATTTTGTGTGTCCCTGTAAATGAATATAAATGGCTATGATTTGTGTGTTTAATTTAATCGTAATGAAAGCAGGTGATTTATAGCCATTTCAATACATTTGAAATAGCGTGATCTCATTAAAATACTCGTCAAACAATTTTTCCGCACATACCGTAATGTAATCAATTTCTTTTGAGTGTCTCTGTAAATGAACCAATATTCGTACATATTTCATATGCAATACCAAACATGCTTTAGTGATCCTAAATAAGTTTTATCAATTGAGTATATTTACGGGATTTACAGTATGGACAGACGGACAGACAAACCGAATGCGAAGTACTTTTCAACTTTGTGATAAAAAACACGTCTGAGATACATATATATCATTAATAATATCGAAAATGAGACTTTAAATTATATTTAAAATGTTTTCAATATCTTATTTAATTTCAATTTGACATTTAATTATTTCTAATTTTTCAATTTTTTTTATTTTAAAAGCGAACATTTATTTTAATAAATAATAATAGAACAAAGACAATTTTTAAAATTTGCTTCTTCTTCTTCTTAAAA
This sequence comes from Maratus speculifer, assembly GCA_964019185.1. Taxonomy (NCBI): domain Eukaryota; kingdom Metazoa; phylum Arthropoda; class Arachnida; order Araneae; family Salticidae; genus Maratus; species Maratus speculifer. The sequence continues at coordinate 422,749,292 of OZ025289.1, read as the reverse complement.
TATGCTTTAGTTGTAAGTCATTTCTTTCAATTCGTCTTGTAATACAAAATCCCTTCCATGTCCTTGTGTTTGGAACATTAAAATTTGAGCAATAAATGGTTTCATATTGCAAACTTTTTTTTCCGACTTACTTCACCTCCACCTACTTTATTCCTCCATGGTCATCGTCTGGAAACATCAAATACTCCAATGTCATTGTTACACCGGCTTATCTGATTACTTCTGAAAAATCTTTATCCAACCAATCAACCCAAAGCAAGCGAAGTGATTAAAAAAGTGGAAAAAAGGTGTTTTTTTATGAGAGTGAGTTCCGTGTTTTAATTAATTACTCAGTTAATAATTGGAATTTCGAAATTCTGAAGCTCAGGTGCATCAGGAGAGATTTGAGGCTACTCTCAAAAAAATTTTGAGCCTCGTACATGCTGTAGATATTGCTAGCCATCGCAGACACACACACGCACACACACACACACAGACAGAGCGTTTTGTTCTTTTATTAATATAGATATTTTTCAAAATTTCTGGATTAAACCCTAATATATTTCCCTATATAACGAACTCATTGAAGACTTGATAAAAATTATATGTTTTTTTTTTTTTTTTACTTTTCCTGGATTACCTTGATACAAAGAACTCAAATAATAATAATAAAAAAAAGTTTGTGCAACTTTTAATATGTAAACAATATCTACAGCGTTCGAAATCCTTGGTGGTCCGCTGGTCCGAGACCACCGATAATTCAATCGGACCACTAATTTGAAAAATTTAGTGGTCCGCAGGACCAGTGCCTTTTTTCAGGCCCTGAAAGAACCGCAACCGATCGCACATAAGATTTTTTTTAATTAATCAGCGATGCCGAGGACGCGCTATAACGCGTAAATTACGCAAAAAATCGGCGATAAGGACGCAAAAAAATAGCTCTTACGCGTCCCACAAGACGCGTAATTTCGTTAAAGGATCGCGAAAAAACGGCAAATTTCGTTAAAAAATCGCGAAATAACGACTAATTTCCGGCAAATTTGTCAAACAATTCTCGAAAAAATGGCTAATTTCATTCCAAGAGCCAAAAAAAATGCAGATTTCTTCAAAAGATCGCGGAAAAACGGCAATTTTCGCCCAAAATAGCGATAAAATGGCAAATTTTGTCCAAAAAAATCATGAAAAACGGCAGATTTTTTCAAAAAATTGCGAAAAAAAGACAGATTTCTTCAAAAAAATCGTAAAAAAACGAAAAATTTTGTCCGAAAATCGCGATTAAACGGCAAAATTTGTCAAAAAATTGCAAAAAGCGACAAATTTTGTTAAAAATCGCTAAATAACGGCTGATTCCCGGCAAATATCGTCCAAAAATTCGCGAAAAAAGGGATAATTTCATCCTAAAACCCGAAAAAACGACATATTTCTTCAAAAGATCGCAAAAAACGGCAAATTTCATCCGAAAATTGCGATAAAACGGCAATTTTTGTCAAAAAATATCGCGAAAAACGGTATATTTCGTCAATAAATTCCGAAAAAACAAAAGATTTCGTCAAAATAACGCGAAAAACAGAAATTTCGACAAAAAAGCACGAAAAAATAAATAAGTGAAGCCGGGAGAGATTTTTTCTGTTTTAAAAGATAATTTTCCTGCTTCAAAATTGTTGTTGCTGCTCCAGAAACTGATTTTCCTGCTTCCCAATCGTTTTTTTTTTTTTTTTTTTTTTCTCCAAATCTTTCTGAGTGAATGCGACTCCTGAAAGCACCATTTCATTAAGCATCATTAGAGTATGTACCATTTACTCAACAAAAATATCCCTTTTTTCAGCAAAAATGTCTTTTTCAGTAAACCTGTCTTGTCCCATTTTAAAATGGGGCAGACAATAGTGATACTTGTTATCTTCTACACTCAAATAAGCATTATTTTATAATTAAATTTGTATCTTGAACATTTATTCTTTAAAAAGTACAGAAAATTTCTTTTAAATTAATATTGGTTTTAATTATTTATTATTATTAAAACAATTATTGCATTTTATTTTTCTTGTGGAAATGAACAAGTTCAATGTTTGCGTCGAAAAATATGACTTATTATTAGTGGGGAGCCGCTTCTGTAAAAAATGGGATCCAGAATTTTTCAAGTCCAGCTGACACTAGCTACAATTTCCACCACTCTGGCTAAAATCTGGAGAAAAATCGAAAAAAATGTGCATTAAACCTTAGTCAGTTGAAATAAGTAATGGCAAATAAAATATCTAATTAATAATTTGATAGTTTTTCTTTACGTACTGTTTATTTAATTTTTAGCAAATTATAATTTTACATTTTATTATGCTGAAAATTTTGGATAAATGCAAAGTAAGATTGGTTTATTTTCCAGGAGGGGGGGGGGGGGGGAGAGGCCACCCTAAGTGTTAAAATTATTTAATAGAATTTTATGTAGCGGACCAGTGATGAAGTCTGCGGACCAGTAAATTCTCATGCTTACTGGTCCTTGGGACCAGTGACTTTTTTTTTAGGAATTCTAACGCTGATCTACTTCAAAATTGCATTAATATCCTTAAAGAAGACATTATTTTAAGTCTAAAGACATTTTTGTTGTGATTTTATCATAAGTAAACTGCAAATAAAAGCTTTTTTTTTTTTTCCCACACCAACTGTATATACAATTATTTATATTAATCTATCATCAGCAAAATATGAAGTACCTTTAAATCTACAAAAATAAATCATTGCCAAACATTAACTTCACGATATACAAATATACAAGATAAGATGTTCGTTGGAATCAAGTATTGTAAGCTTTTCAACTATGTTAGCACAAATTAACAGTATTGCTTTAAGTACAAAATTTGAAAAACAAAAAGATCAATAATAAAAAATAAAATAGAAGAAAGCAGAATAAGCCAAGCAGTTAGTCAAGCGTGAAAAATACTTTGATTTAGAAAAATAAAACTATTGCCAGATATTTATTCCTAAATACACAATGCATTAGAATATTTAACATTCGTTGGAAACATGCAAACTTTTTCAACAGACTAACAAACAAAAATATTACTTTTAGCACAGAGTTATAAGAGAAAATGGGAAAAGTAAAATATAAAACATTAACATTATACTGATAAGCATACATTAAAAGCAACATTCCACCTAACAATATAACAAATCAATTTTTTCTTTCAACAGTGGTTTTAATATTTTTCTCCTCATAAAATGTACTAAAAAAGTGATTAAAAAATAAATAAACAAATTGCTATTTAATGCAAATATGTAGATATTTATATCATTTAACAACAAAATTAAAAATATCTAAAATTTCAGTATTATACCTGACAGCATAAAAAGCAAAAGCAAATTAGAAAAAGAGTCCTTGCAGCATAAAATAATACTAAACCCATGTTTTAAACTTAAAATGACTTTTTATTGCAGTTAAAGATTTCTTTCTAAAAATGTCTTAAATATTCACAAAAAATAAAATAAATAAATAACAAAAATAGGCATTTATATTATTTTATACATTTAATAACAGTTTATGTCAACATATGTACAAAGTAAAAACTCTCTTTTTTTTTTATGCACATACATAGAAATCTTACAAGAAAAAAGCTAAATGCCATATTTAACAGATAGACTTATTCATCAGGATATATTTAAATATTATAATTATACAATTAATTTTGAATTATTGTTTACATGTTATTATTTCATAAAACTTAAATATCTTTAAACAAAAAAGATTGTTCATACTATAATAAACTTCAAACATAAATATTCAAGCATGACTTTTGAAATATAGTAAACCTAAGATGGATTTCAATTTTGAGTGAGTCAGTTTCAAAGAAATGAGTTTTTTTTTTTTGCAATCCAAAGAGAAAATAAGAATTAACAAACACATTTTATGACATTTTACATAAAAACAAATTTCAGAAAAGCAATTTAGTCAAATAATAAAAATTGCTGATTATATTTATACAAACTGAAATTTCAACTAGTGTGATTTATCAAATTTGAAGAAGTTAAAATAATTCAACTCACTAAGATTTATGCCATAGTAAATTGCTAACTTTATAAATTTAAGCGAGGCAATCTGCAATCTATTTCAAAAATGACATATTTTTTTCCTCAAGCAGAAGAGGAACATTTACTGAAACATGAAGTGAGGGAAAAAAATACATATATATATAAAATTGTAAATAAAGTACACAAGTTGCAGTGATATAAACAAGGAATTTTTTGTATAGATATTTAAATTAAATTGTTCATAATTGTTATCACATTTAATCCTTTATCTATCGACGGTACTGATAAGTACCATTAAAATGACATATTATAAAATTCTTTTAATATGTCGATTAGTTGTAACATTGTTTAGAATGAGTTACAGAAACATTACTTAAATTTTATTCTATAAGCATTATTGGTTACACAAAACAAAAATATTTTTAAAAGGACAATTTCTTTTGCCTTTGTTTCTTTTCAGCTTTTTTAGTATTAAGGGAAGGGGTGGAGATTTTTCAATTCGGAAATATTTCTACATTTATATTGTAAGAAAATCATCTTTGTACATTTTATAATTCTACATAATACTAAGAAAACAATTTAAAATAAAAAATTTGACAAGGGGTTATAAATATCGAACAAAATCCCTGTAAATTCAAATTTAATTAATCCATTAATCCTTCTAAAATATTTCAAAAATTTATTAAATGATTATGTAAATCTTTTAATTTAGTTTAAACAATTTATGTAAAATTCTTTAGAATGTAAAATTTTCATGAATTCATAATTCGGTAGATAAAGGGTTAAAAAATAACAAATTTGAGAATAATGCATCCAATGGTGAATATTAAATAATTCAGCATGATTAGCATTCTGTAAATGATGAGACATGCAACAATAAATTTCAAAATTCTTTAAAGGAGTTTAGGAATTTGAAAAAGATAACACAACTATTATTTTTTTAAAAATGCTGACTAAATAATAGAAATTCTTAGATTCAGAGAAAAGTCAAACAAATCATTATTATTATTAAGTTAATCAAATTCAGAAACATCCTATTAAATTAAAAAAAAAAAAAAAATCAATGCTAGAAAAATTGAAAAGACATAGAAAAAACATAAACTGCAGGAAAACATGAATTCAAGAAAAGTATGAAAAGGGTTAAATTGCATTAATCTATACACATTACACATGATTTTCTTTGAAAGCATGGATTTTATATAAACTAATAGCCATCTGAAAAATTAAAGGATTCAGCTGATGTATTGCTTAAACTATAGAATAGAATCTTAATATTGCAGTTAATAATAATACAAGAATTAATGATAGAATAAATGACATAAAGCACACACACAAAAAAGTTAATGTAACACATAATTCTATGAAAATTTTAATCATTTATATGCATTAAAGTATCCATATAAAAAACTACTATATTCCCTAGAAAGATTACTATATTTCCTATTCCTCTCTATGAACAAATTAACTTTGCACATAGAGAGATTAGAAATACAAAAATAACAATAATAAATATTAGAAGAATATGCAAATTATGTTTAAAGCAACTCTGAAAACAAAGATTTATCAGTAAATTTGGTTTTCTTAAAAATCATATAAATAAAAAAGCTAGTAGCTTTAACATGTTTTTATAAAAAGCAATTATTGTGAGTTATACTTAACAGTGATTTTTAAAGAAAAAACTTTTTTCAAAGTAAATATGAAAGTGCTTTAAATATAACCTAATGTTTCATTTAAATATATTTTACTACTTTAAGATATTTCCAAACTATACTTTTGATACTATAGATGCAAACTTTTAGATTTTTTTAAAACATACTTCAATAAAAAATATTTATATCAGTTAATGACAAATATATATAATGGAGATAAATCAGACCAAAGTACAAACAGAAGATCTGTTTTTAATGATGCAATATAACTCCATATCTGTTATGATTATTAATGAATATATTTTAGAAATAGAAATATGATTGTTTAAGTGCATTAATTAGTTTAAAAAACACGAACTATTTTAACAATATATAATATACAGTGCCTCTATAAATTCTAATGTCTTTTTTAAACCGGTGGTAGATATGCTAAATAAAATGCAGTTAGTTCTGATTCATTAACAGTGATAATAAAAATTACCCAATGACACAGGCACAGAGGTGCAGAAAGTATAAGGATGGAGGCAGGAATCACAGATAGTACTGGGAGATTGTCAGATATCTCTTCATTTTAACCTATCCTATTTTATCAATTGTTATAATGAAGTATTTTATCACAAATACTGTTATTATCGTCAACATTACTTTCTATAATTACTTTAAATACTGATATTCTTTTAATTAGAACTCTGGTAACAAGCAGATGAGTATGCAAGTCATAAAAATTCAAAAACAAGATGTGTTTGAAAAGCAATGAAACTAGATCTGAAACAAAAGATGTTCATTAGTCCATAGTTTCTTAGGAAGCTACACACTGTCATAAACAGCTTAACTGTTTCAGCACATCACTATGATACCAAATAAACTTACAAACTGTAAGACTAAAACTATTTATGGTTTGTAATATATATATATAAATATACATCACAAATTTAAAAAAAAAAAATAAAAAAAAAATTAAAAAAAAAAAAAAACACAAACATATAAAAAATGTATTAAAAAAAAAAAAAAAAAAAGGAAAATATCTTTACTTAATTTAATAACTATCATTTTACAAAAACTGTTAAATAAACATTGACATCACTTTAGCTATCAATTTTATTTTTAAATGATTTTGCAAAAATAATGTTAAAATGTTTGAAAATAAGAACATTGAGGGTATCAAAACAGCAAAAGTGCAAATTATTAGAGTATTGTCTGCCTGAACTAAAGACACATGTATTATCCCTACACATCATTGCCTATGATTATAGCATTGTAAATTTATGGATATTACTACTAGTTAAATTACTTTTTAAACAGACCTAGCATATTATATGCTGTATGAGAAAATACCATGACTTAATAGCATATTTGATTTATAGTACAAGTAAAAGTAAAATTAATACTACTAGTGTGATGACTTGTCTGAAGCTTTCATACTCAGAGTTGAATTCCGATATTTTTCTCCAGGAGGGATGCCTGTCTCATTTTCCTTCTGTGGGAAAGAAGGGGGAAGGAGATATAATAGGGTTCCAATGAGTCAAAATTGCACTTCTAGATCATTAATATGAATCACAAATCTTCTAGGAAGACATTTTGATGCCCTTGTAAAAAGACAGGTTAATGTCCACCACTGAAATTTATCCCTGTTTGTACTGCAATTTTTGAGAATATTTGCTGATACTTTTTTTGCTAATTTTTATTCAACTGCAATTGTTTCATCAAAAAAGTGAGCATACTATGTAAAAATATTGTTTAAACCCTTCTTGTTTTTCCTTTTGAATGTTCATAGAAAAAAGGATGCTACTTCAAAAATAATATAAAAACTTGTTCTTTAATTTTTGCTAAATTATTTTAAAGGGATACAATGTATGCCAAAGGAGAAAAGAAAAACAAAACAATATATGACCCCCCCCCCCTCCTTCTTTCTCCTCCAATGATCTGCGTTGATCATTATATTAGGCATGTCCTAAATTTCCTATTTAGGATTCTTTCAAGCTACAAATTATTTTGATTAAGTTTCTTGCAATACATGTTTTAAGAAAGTAGAAAATACAGTTCCATTTTTAATCAACAGAGTCTTACATTTGCGGTAGAAAAGCAAAATATGTACATTTATTCATCAATAAAAATATAATTTTTTCCCCTTATTGCATAAAAACAGATTAACCTATACGGTATATGACTTACATACTCATCATTCTCTAATTTTAAATTACAGAATCTTTTCAGATACATTTTACAGTTAAAAACTTCAACTACTCTCAACAACTTTTTAGAATTTTAATTTTCACTGTGACACTCAAAGAAAATAGAAAAACAAGCAATAATAAAAGGATTTCAATTTCAGAAAAGTAAAAAAAAAAAATTTCTTTTTCTAAAATTGTTTTTTATTATATTTATTTATTTAACAGTACTATTATAATTTTCAAGGTAGTAGAAGAGTTAAAAAGATAAAAGAAATTTTAATTTCTGTAAAATACTTCAGGTTACACAAAAACTTTTCAGAATAATTGTAAACTTTTTACAAATAATTAAAAATTAAATCACTTTGAAATACAATAATGATTTAAAATAAAGTAAAACAACAATAATATATATATGCCCAAATAATTTAATTATTAATGAAAATTAGATCACTTTCAACATATGAAGTACTGTCATTATTCAAGGCATTAAATACAGTCTTTTGTCAAATAACTTAAAGAGGACCGATGACTAAAATAATAATTTAAAGGGAGTGTTTTGCAATAATAGTTATTTTCTATATTCTTTAACCGTTATAACAAAGTAAATATTATAATAATTTACAGAAATATGTTATTATTCAAGCTAAGAGTACGTATGTACAAGATTTTCTGTAAAAATTTACATTGAAAACATCTTGTTATAACAGAAATGAAGGTGATATAATATGAGATTTAAAATAATATTAAATAAATTTTCCTTCAAAGAATAAATATTTACCCTAATGTCTATTGATAACCAGAAAAATTTAAATAAAGTTCAGCCACACAGAACAATTGTGTAATTTGCAAAGCATCATATAAGCATACAAGTAAGACAACCAATACCCAGTACTTAAATAAAATAAACAGAAATATAGAAAGCACTATGAAAAAATTTGGCACACTATAGTGAAACAGAACAAAAATGTAACAAAGGAAAAATTTAACTCATCTAATAAATTACCTAAAACAGGCACATTTGGATTTTTAATTTTTTAGGTATAAAAACAACCAATGCTAAAATATTTGAGCAATAAATGCTTCTACTCAGTAAAATGGTTATACAGTAAAATATCACACAGCAGAAAAGTGACAGGTAATAGAGGTTATGAAAAATAATGACAAGAAAATTTGAGCATTTTTTCAAACTAGAAAAATGTTGCAAATTTTTAAAATACCTGTACATTGCAGTATCTAGATAAAAAAGTTTGGTAACAATAGATGTGCGATTGTTTTTTTTTTTTTTTCCTTTTCTTCTTTTAAATGCAAAGAATTTAATCACTTTTCAGAAGCAGGATTGTAGAATTAATTATTCAAATTTCAAGAACAAATTTTTCATTTACAGATATGCACATGTGCATGCACATTTTAAATAAGTATAATAATGGAATTTAACATTTTATAATACTATGACTGTTTCAATTCAGAACTTTAATAATAATAAGGAATAAACATAAAATAAACATGAAATTTATGAAAGTATAAAAAAAATTCTTTTAAGTTTTAAGACAAGAGAATGTATATAGAAATACAGAAAATAAATAAGAAAAAATTGGTCTTTCAAGTAATTATATTTTAAATTGTGTTTTACGTATACTAAAAGGAAAAAAAAAAAAAAAAACACTTGAAAAATGCTAACTAAACAGAATGTTCATAATTCTAATTAATTAATGAAATTTTCTAATTAAAGTTATGTGAAATCAAAATCTAAAACACAGTTTATAAAAAAAAGTAAAATACACTGGTTTGAGCGTTTGAAAAGTAGAAAAGAAAGAAAAAAAATTGGCTTAGTAGAAATCTTAATATCTAAAAACACATAAATTAAATGAGAACATGAGTCTCTTTATTCAAAAACGAAAATAAATAAATAAACAAGTTGAATGTAGAGTCTGCCATTGCAGAATTCGGTTTCGCCTCCGATTGGAAAAAAAAAAAAATCTATAGAGGTCTTTCAGAAGGACGACCCCGTTTAGAATGCAATGAACTAACTTCATTTTTCTTGTGTTTATCAATATGATAGCAAACAGAATGGCATGAAATACCCAATTGATTAGCAATTTCTCTCTGAGACATTGGAATTGTGGAATAATAAAGAGATACAATTTGATGTGCTACTTCTTCATTGACTAGAATCATCAAAAACGGATTTTTTCTTTAGTTTAAATGCTTTTTTATAGACTCTGAGGGGAAAAAAAAAAAAATGCATTTTAACAATAAAATGAGTGGAATCCCGTCGAATTCGATGAATGAAATATTTAAAATGAATTTGGATTAAAAAAAAGCAAAAGCAATTACATCATTGAATCAATATATAATAAATATATTTCCAAACCTAATGTCAAGTTTGCCAGTTACAATTTTGCATGCAAATATTCGCACATCTTTAGTTAAAATTGTAATCTGAGTGCTGGCGAAATCCAGAAATTTTATTTTATATGCACTCACAGAAAAATAGTTTTATTTAAAAAAAAAAACTAATTTCATTTTTACTATGACATTATTTTCACTAACTGAAGTCATCTGAAAGTAAAATCTCAATCTCAGTGCCCATAATGAAAAGAAATATTGAAATGTAATATCGTTATGAGTAAAAATGCGATGTTTTAAATAGTGACATCATTTTCTCTTCAAATGTTTTTTAAAAGTTACTATTATTAGTAATATGAAAAAGGCATCCATAATAATATTGTAATTCCCATTTATCTGGTTGCTGAATGAAATCATTTTCCTCATTTGAAATTTTTCTTATTTTGCTTTAGACATTAATTTTTATCATAAATTATTTTCTGTCATTTTATTTACATTATTAATATTATTTCTCAGTAAATTATTTCTTTTACCTCAATTAGTGCATAATTATACGCAATCATTTTATTGTGGCTAAATTTTACGAAAACAATTAACTTTTTTCATTTAAATGTGAGGACATGTTCACTGATGAAATAAAGCTTCTGGCTGGTGGAAAGTGATAATAATAAATAAATTTTTATTATCGAGAGAAAAGCTAAACTGAGTTGCCACCATTTTGAAGAAATATTGTAAAAAGCATTTAAAATTAAAAATAAAATAATGGAAATAAATTAAAAAATAGCTAAAATGGGCACAGCTACAAATAAATAGCTTTCACTTAAAAAATGATTATGAAAATCGGTTGAGTAGAAAATTCAGGGCCGATGACTAAAAAAACAGCCAGGTCTTTTAAATATATAGATTATATGAATGTCTCATTTTAATGGCCAGATTATGAAAAAGTGGGCCACAATTTTTGACACAACAGTTTTTAGCTTGTCTGAAAGAAATAGCATTGGAGGCTAATAAATAAATAAATAAACAAATCAAGTTTTCTCTATCAATCTATTTTATTGGTAAAAATGTACCAAAAAACACTACAATCTGCAAAAAAAGTATTTTTATTCTGTATTTTTGGATCCATAAAATATTGGTTTACTTTCAAAACTTGCTTTATCAACTAGTGAGTTCGAAACAAAACTAATTTTATCCCTGAACATGCATAGACAACCACACTGACAGCTTATCAACTACTATCAGAGTAATTTTCCTTCATTTCTCTGCAATCTATAGCTATTTATGTTTAAAGATTTTATCAGTTTTTTTTCTACAAACCATTTAAACAAGATTTTTTATGTGTCTTACATATAATGAACAGTGAATCAACACCTGCATTTTGTGAGGGAGAGTGGAAGAATAGAAAAAGAATTATGAACTTGTAGGCAAGAATATAAAATGAAAATTAAAAGGTAAGTTCAAAATGGAGCTATGTTTTATGCCTTTCATATTATTACAAGGTGTTAAAGTTTTAATGTTTATTCTCAGACTAAATCTAAAGCATTTACAATTCTTCCAAAGTGCATTCAACAGAAATATAACTTGAAATGTTCAACTCTGTCAATGCAGGATGTCCGACGTTTCCACCAAGCTGTTTATTCAAGGAAAGACAAAATTTTACAAGATAACTTAATTTTGAAGTTTACATCCCAAACACCTCCTGAAAAAAACCATCCAGGTGTGTTTTATTTCTATGAACCACCCTGAAAAGTAAAATTTATGCTTTGCATTTTTCTAATTTTTATTGTTTATTTATTTATTTTTCATAGGTGCAGTTTAGAGTGCTCGAAAAGGCATTACTATAAGGTACTATATAAAGTCTGTACATTTTCCTTCAGAAAAGAAGGGGGTGGGAGATAGAAGATCCCCAAGACTTACAGAAGTGAAAGCCACAGTATGATGTCACATTCAAAAACTAAAGTGTGTCAAATCACATTATGGACGAGATAAAGCAAAATGCAATATTTTCTAAGTGACTGGAGTATGACAAGTTTATGGAAGAAGTACAACAAGGAAGCAGAAGGTCCTTTATTTCTGGTGAAATACCATCTTTTCAAAGATGTTTTCAATCACAATTTTAACCTAAATTTTAAATCTCCCACAACCAATGCTTGCCCAGAATGCATAAGATTAAAGCTACTAATTAAAACTCAAGTCGGGAGGGAAAAGGAATAGACTATGGTCAAATATAGGATTCACATAATAAAAGCAAAACATTACTACAAAATTTTAAGCGAAGCGAAGAAAAGAATATACAAATTTTCATTTGGCTGTCAGAAAAACTTTTTATCACCAAAGTTCCCGATCAGGTTGTTTACTGCTCCAGACAAATGTATCAATATAACTTTACCATAAATGAGGCAATATCAAGAAATACTCAAAAGAGGGAAACAGTAAATATCTTTACTTTGGAGAGCACAAACATAACAAGGGATCAAATGAGATATTCTCCACAATATTTTTTATTTTAAATCCTTAAATCTGGAATAATTCAAAAAAAATTTAGATCTTGGACAAAATAAAAATATCCCAAAGATAAATATGCCAACAAAGTGACTCATGGAATTAGCCACCTCAAATATTCAACAGATTCACTTAATTTTTCTTATTGAGGGCCATTTTTATTTGCTACCAAACAGGGTTTTTGACAGTATTGAATTAAATATAAATAAGTTGAATGTAGATTCTGCCATTGCAGAATACAATTTCGCCTCCAATTAAAAAAAAAAAAAAAAAAAAATCGATAGAGGTCTTTCTAGAAGGGCGACCCTATTTAGAATGCAATGAGCTAACTTCATTTTTCTTGTGTTTATCAATATAATAGCAAACAGAACAGCGTGAAATACCCAACTGATTAGCAATTTCTCTCTGAGACATTGGAATTGTGGAATGATAAAGAGATATAAATTGACATGCTACTTCTTCAATGACTAGGTTCATCAAAAATGGATTTTTTCTTTTATTTAAATGCTTTTTTATAGACTCTGAGAAAAAGGAAATGCATTTTAGCAACAAAATTGTATGAATGTCTCGTTTTAATGGCCAGATTAAGAAACTAGTCACTGGGGGTCACCATAATACTTACCCATGATGGATATACACTATATGATATGTAAAAATAAAATATGTGAAAAGTATTTATAAAATGCATTGCGATTCCAAAACAAAATTTAAATGTATATTTAAATATTTTTAATATATATAGTAATGTTCCATTAATGAATTGCTCATGAGCCCATTTCGACAAATTATGTAAAATACCAAACTACACAAGTAATACCGGATTGAGTAAAAGAAACATCCTTATAATTCCAAAAACAATAATCATATTAACTAACAGTTTACTGCGTCAGATTAAGCATATCATTTCCAATTAAAACATATCTTTGAATTGAAATTTGTAGAAAATACACGGTCATGAAAAATCGAAGAATGTGGAAAACAGGATTACAAATATCTCGGCAACTACTAATCTGACCGACTTCGTTCTTGATCCAAAATTTGTGTCCTTTCCTTAAAAAAAAAAAAAAAAAAAAAAAAAAAAAAAAAAAAAAATCGAAAATTTTTATATACATTTCATTAGAACGAATTTTTTGAGAGTCCGAAAAAAATAGTTTCCGATAATCGAGGTTACTGATATTAAATAGGCTTCGTCCTATTCTTACTTACTAAGTACATACAAAATTTTAAGTATCTATCTCCATTTGTTCTTGAGATAGAGCATTTACAGACAGACGGACGGCAAATTTTTTTTCTAAAAATATGTTTTTCGGAATCTCTAGTATCTGAAACATGTAAATCCATCAAAACTTTTTTTTCTGATTTTCAAAACGATTGCAAGATTTACCCTATACTACATATGATAGGTAAGTAAATGTGGGCCACAATTTTTGACACGACACTTTTTAGCTTGTCTGAAAGAAATAGCATTGGAAGCTAAAAAGAGGAAGAGTACAATCTATTCACTATATGGAATTTTTTTTTCCAGTTTGGCAGAGTATGGAATGTAAACCAGGAAGTTCTCATTTATGATTACAAATCAGTGGTGGCTTTTAACCTAAAACATCCCGGTCAGCAGAATCTCAAGTTTGCTGCTGCAAAGCATGTTAGTCTCTTGAAAGAGAGAGGAGCTGTTCATATTAAAGGTGTGCCCCACTATAAAACAGGTATGAACTTTTTCAAACAAATGACAAAGAGAGGAAAAAATTTAAGATTCACGAATCTTGAACAGCTACCATGTTTTGTCCCAGTGAAGCAAGAGAAACTTAAAGATGTTGGCAAATGGATAAAGAAACATTTTAGGGAAAACTGGTCAGAAATGGAGGACTTTATTTTCTATAAAATTACTATGTATAAAAAACCAGAACAGAAGGAACTATTCAAGAAGGACAATGACGATATCCCAAGAACTTGATTTGTTTATTGTATAATTTGTTTTTATTTTTTGTAAGAAAATTATATTACATAGAGATTTATAATGTTATATAAATTATATTATAATACATGATTGCTTTATATTACATTCTATTTTTAAGATATCTAAGTTATCTTAATCATAAAATATTTATTATAGATTTTATTTTATTGCTTATAAGTTAGTTTTTTCATAATAAAAAGTAATAATGATTTTTAATCATACTTTCTGTTACTGTAAAGATTATTTTAAATACAAAATATTATCATCATTGGCAAAAAACAAACTATTGGTTTCTTTCAGCTAGAAATTGGTATCAAAACTCTTTTTATCTGAAACTTTTTCCAATTAATTAATTAAAATAGATTTTCTACATTAATAGAATAGTACCATAAAGCAACTAGTTATAACTATTTAAAAAATTGGAGATTTTTGATGCACATGGTCAGAGTTGGAGATTTCTTGCAATTTCCTAAAATTTAATTTTTTGGATATGGCGAGTTTTGGAACTTACATCCTCAAATATTGCAATTAACACTTAGCTTTTAACACTGAAAATTGACACATACTACAAATCAAATTTAATGATAACATATAATAATTTTTTTTTTTTTTTATTGTTAGGAACATACAATTCCATGCAAAATGTCATGAAAATAGACACAGATTAAGAATTTCTAAGCAAACACAGTATTAGATCAGCTTCCAAGAGCGAAAAAAGAGGCTAGTTTGTGAACAGAGATATCTTTTAGAAAATATAATTGGATGATGGAAATATTTAAACAGAATGAAGTTATTTAATTAAACAGTAGATAATCACAGAAGACTATCTTGCACTTGACTGACTGGTGTCATCTGTTGGAATTTAAAGTTTTTCATTGCAGATACATACAGAATGTAATTGAAAAAAGTTGCATTGCTTACTAATAGAGCTTTGATAAAATGTTAAAGGATACTGGTTATTTTAAATAGATAACACCTAAAATTCTTGGATATCACATAATTCAAACTTTTATCCCTAATCATCTGCTTGATAATACAAGGGTAGCATTTTAGATTTAATAAACTTCAATCTCATTAAAACTTAAGAGAATTATCAAGAATAAATTAACACTTTCTTAATAGTATTCAAATGACATTATGGATTGGAAATTGATTGTTGACGATTTATGGGACAATATGTACCATTAGTTTTAAGAATCAAAAATCAGTGAAAAAAGAAAACTACAAGGATGCATGTTCAAATACGGTAAAAATATTTGAACAATAAAATAAAAGTTTAAATATTTTTAAAATTAGAGTTCTTGGACAAAATAATGCAAGCTTTATTACAATAAATGTTTTTGTAAAAAAAATCATGTTTATTTATAATATTTGTCAATTTTTTGCTCTTTATTCTAACTTAAAAATAAATACATAAGTTTATTTCACAGAAAATCAATCAAAATATAAAAAAAATTTTAGTCATAAAAATATTATTGAGCTTATGAGTTTTGTTTGAAAGAATTATTCTTTTGTTGAATTTGGAGGTTTTTCAAACTTATTTGATAAAGAAAAATAATTATTAAAAATTTTATTAAAAAAAAAAAAAACTTTTTGTTGTTTTTAGGAAAATAAGCTTAAGAATGACTAGAATTATACATTTATTTAATAAATTACACGCTGATAATAAAAAAAAAAAAAAAAAAAAAAAAAAAAAAAAAGAAAAAAAAAAAAAAGAGGCTCAGATAAAATGAGTTTTTAAAATATTCATTTTGATCAAATCATAAAGTAAAATAAGGTTTCAATTTAGAAATATTAAAATAAAACACAAAAATAGTTTAATATAAAAGATGAAATAAATGTAAACATGGCACATGTGCGTAAATGTATAAATCATATATCTAGCAATACATTAATTTTATACAAATACTTCAAAGACATTAATAATAAAATAGGATGTAAGATCTTTACTGCATTTGCTAAAAACTAAAGTATTTACAATAAATAAATAAATAAACTAACACATAAACTACAAAAATATTTATAAATGAGAGAAATTAAATTATCTTTGTTGTATATATATATGTCTGCTTCTGTTTTTTCTTTTTCCATTCACATGCTCATAGTTCCGTACAATTCTTCCTCTTGGTTCAGATACTCCATTGCAAAATGGGTCGTTGTTGATGAAAAACACTGGACTACAATAGAATAAATATCATATAGATTACCATTTATCGAACATATTAATAAAAAAAGAATAGCAATAAAACATTTTAAAAATAGCAATATATTATTTTTCAATGCTTTATTTAAGAATTCCTGAAAGAAACTGATGACTTGTAGAGGAAAATAATCTTGAAGAATTTCAGCAATCTACATTAATGAAGGAAAATTTTTGTCTGTCTCTGTGTTCATCTATTGGTGATGGCTCGAGAAATCTACCATATAGAGAGGTCTGAATAATTATATGAGGATAGACAAAAACAGGTCTGGATGCACTTGAGACTCAGATTCAAATTTTGATAATTAGTCAAAATATTAGTTAAAAAATATAATGAATGTCACCAAAAGGATACACTATTGTAGTTGTTTGGTCCAAATACAGAAAAAAAAAAAAAAAAAAAAAAATCAATGAAATGATGCAGCATTTAGTGAAATTCTATTTTATGTGGTATTATTTTTAAATGAAAACTTTTTCATTCATAAAAACTAAATCTACAATGAACCAATCTACAATGAATCTACATAAAAACTAAATCTACATGAAAGTGACATCTTTTTTCTAGATATTTTTAGCCATAGCAAGCCATGAAGTTTTGTTTTAATACAGAAAAAAGGAACTTACAAAACTGGTTCCTAGGTTTCATTTCCTGTTTAATATAAGCTGCTGAAAATGATACTAAGGCATCTAATGTAGGACTTTACCAAGTATTCATTATATATTCAGTATTCAGCCATGTTGGATACTCAGTCAAACTAAATATTTAAATCTTTTTTTTTTTTTTATGATTTTTAAACATTACATAACTTTTATTTTTAACTGTCAATAAATAAAGGTATTCCAGAATAACAAAGAAATAGAATAATAAATTTAAAAAAGAAAACGAGATTGCTTCTAAATTATATTATAACAATAAAAATATTTCAGAAAAAAAAAAGTTTTTGAATCCACTAGTGGTTACATATGAATATTTATCTACTTATTGCTTTTAACTTATAAAATTCACAATATTAAGTTGCAATGTAATTTTTTAAATTCACAAGAAATAAGTGTCTAGTAAAATTATAAGATAATTGTATGAAAACAAAGACAATTATCAACAATTACAATAGAATCATTATACTGATTAAATCTAATGAATATTGTACTACTAATCCAATATTTTAATGAAAATGTCTAATATCTACAAATCAAATAATTTAATGAGAATTTTATTCTATGCTAAAAATATTTATCATTATTTAACTGCTCAAAAATAACCTTAACTTTTTACACATAACATTACTCAACTAAAAAGTGTAATAGATTTTTTAATTACATAGGTATAAGAAAATAACTAAAAGCTATTTGACAGTTTAACCTGTATATCCCATAAAGAAAAGAAACAATTAATATAGAATCATTAGGAAATCATCAAAGGAATCATTCTATCATTGAAATTAAATCAATGAATTGAATTAGTATCAATAAGATAAAATATAAGAAACTATTTTGTAAAAAAATACATAAAAAAATTAAAACTAACTTACTGAGAAATGGTATATACTAAATAATAGCATAAGCAGAATCCACCAACTAACAATGCTCCAATAACAATACACACTAAAATGGGAACAGGTTGAACCTATGATAAATGTGAAATATTTTAAAAGTAGAATATGTGGTAATTTTACTTAAGAGAAAATATGAAGAAAAATATAAAGAGGCAAAAATTAAAAATATACACAAATTACAATTTTAAAATTTCAAAAATAACGTTTTTAACAAAGAAAAAGCTCAAATTGTTACAAATTTTTTATAAACAATTATCATACCTGAGAAAGTTTAATTAATTTGTTATTTTTTCTTGAAAAGAAATATAAAAAATTTGCCTTCATAGTCATATAAAAATTATACTTTGAATAACGCATATAGTATTTTAAATTATTACTATACAGAATGCTTCAAGAAGAGGTTTAATTTTTTATCTGTTGAAGATAATTAAGCAATTTAAATTACAAAAATGTTTAAAAATCATATAAAACAAGATTCTCTAAATGAAAAATAATTCTTCAATTAGTTTTCAAAAAGTTACAATTAAGATTATTTAGTTTCAGTTAAAAAAAAAAAAAAAAAAAAAAAAAAAAAAAAAACATTTAAAAATCAATAATAGCATTCTTTAGATTAAAAATATGGTAACAAGTTAAAAAAAAAAAAAAAAAAAAAAAAGCACCTCCAAAAACATTTAAACAGAAAAACATTATATAAGCTAAAGTTCAAGCACAGAGACAAATGCAATTTTAAATTCTAGAAATATAATTTAGAAAAGTAACTTGCAAAGCATTTGAGAGTATTTCCTCACATCTCAAATATAACTAAGCATTTCTAATAATACTTTGGCAAATATATTTAGGAGTGATTTAGTCTTATTTTATGAAAAAATACCTGAAATTTTAGCAAGGAAACTTTTCATATGGAGAGAACATATTATTTACTGCAGAAAGGTCCAATCCTCCAAATCCCCTCAAAATTTATGTTTTTTATACATAAATTTTAATTATGTTTAGCAATCACATGATATATTTTAGTCTTATTTTATGAATTTAACTATTAAAAAAAACCAGAATTCCAGCATTGGAAATGAAATAAATGTCTGAATTCAGGTACACTATCTGAAAATTCGAGTATTTTGAAGTTCTTTGCCACTGATATTGTTGCAAGCAGCAGTCAGAAAAACTATTTTTTATTGTCGTAAACAACAACTACTTTATTGAAAATGTAATTAACTATAACTAATTGTTTTAAAAAGTATCAACGACAAAGTGCTTTTTAAAAGTAGTTGCTACTTCACTACTTTCAGATTTTTCAAATTGATTCAATTTGCACTCAAAACTCATGAATGATTAAGTAATGCAATAACCTCCTCAGTCCAGATGTCGCCTGGAGGAGATACTAAACTAGTAAATCTGCAGATCAAGAGCCTCAACGTCAGCTTTTCACATCTTTTTTTTTAAACACACTTAGCGTAATATTAAACTTCCTGGAAACTGTAATTTAAAATTTTCAAATTACGTAATTATTTATAAGAATAAAATAATAATAAGAAATTTGAAGCCATCAAAAGCCGTTAAATTAAAGATTTAGTTATGTTAGGATAGTCTGAAAAATTCATGATCTATTATTTTTGTATTCTTATTATACCACAGTAGATTTCTTCAGGGGGCTAAGCCCCCCTAAACCCCCCATAGTCTCATTAAATTTAAATTTCTAACTTTCTATCAATCTGCTAATGGTTATCATATATCTGGTATTTCTTTCTACATTTTGATTTATAAGGATAAGTGACAGTTTTAATAAGCATTTTTCATTACCCTCATACTTCTAGATACCTGCCCACCAAAAACACCTAAATCTGATGTATCAGGAACTTTTGAAAGTGTAAACTCAGTAATCTAGGGTTTTACAATTTTGTTTACGAAAAAAAAGAAGTTTTGATTGCATTTTGTGGCAGTTATCGAGGACTGACAGATAGACAAAAGAACAGACTGAGAGATGGAAAACAATAAATTTTGCGTCGCCAAAATAAGCCTTCACTGAAGTTTTGGCAATGACGTCATTATTCATGAGTTATTGTTGTCCATGTTCCTTGTATATTTTTAACGACAACTATAAAATACCTGTTTTATTTCAATTATGACGTCAAATTTTACCAATTGAAATATTTGTTAAAAATATTATTTTTTATTTCTTTTATGCCCCCATTTTTGTCAGAAAGATTCTTATTAACGAAACAAATTTCCGTGTTTAATATTTAACAAAGCACTATTTTTATTTTAACTCTGACGCCATATTTATTTTTTCTTAGTTTAATTTTTCGAATGGAAATTGCTCAATTAAAACTTATTGCCGTTGAAAAATTATTCCAGTTTTTTTTTTTTTTTTTTTTTTTTTTTTTGACAACGATAAAGGAAATTTGTTAAATTTTATCTAAAAAATCACTCTTGATTCTGTATGAAAAAGAAGGAAATTTTGAATTATTAAAGAAAATATTTGAATAAAATTAATAAAACATAGCCTATATTCTTTTCTGGGCTATGTTATATTTATTGGCAAAGATACAAAGACATTAATTAATTTATCAGTTTTGACGTAGACTTCATATAAATTTTTGTACACGCTTCCAAATTTATAGCACTAAGATATAATAAGGATTAGGATGAATGGTTGCTTAGCAACCATTAAAAGAAAATAAAGAAAATGAAATAAAAACATTTTAAATAAGTAAATCTCTAAAACAAATTAGTTTATATTATTGGAACATATTTATAAAAAATCTCCAAAATTTACAGTAATAACTTTAAAAATCCGACAAATGCATAGACAAAATTTCTAAACAAAACGAATAATTTAACTGGTAAATTTCACTGTCCATTTATCATTGAATTCCATTAATGATGTTATGTCATGTTATATTTAACTTGTTAGTCTATTAAATTTTGTTTAACATGACATACCTGTGTTTTTATCATCCCCAAGTCAAAACAATGTTTTGAAAAGTACGCACGGCGCCATTGATTTAAACATCGTTCTGAAGTAAATAGAGTGATCCTGTAAAGCTAGTTTTACTGTGATTTTGGATCACTGTGAATCACCGTTCACGGCCTTGCCGCGGTCAATGTTTGACGTCATAGTTAATGAGCCAATGGCGCTTGGCGTACGTAGTTCTTTTGGTATTTTCAGAGGTTTTTCTCCTCAGATAGTGGCAACATGGACTTTGTGGAAAATATGTAAATATTTCAGAGCAGATTTGTATAAAATGAAGAGATGCAGCTTTGTTCTTCGCCCATGTTTTTCGTTATGATTGTATGAAGCACGTTTTGTCTTTTTGATAGCAGCTGGTCTGTCTATGCCTTGTCATGACGGCATGTAGTTAGTTGAAATATGATGCTGCTTCAGTTTTAAGACTTTAATTATTTATGTTTTTAATCTTTTATTTTTCGGCATAGTCTGCTGAAGTTTTGCTGTATAATCATGTTTCTTCATTAAAGTTTGTTGTTATTGAAACTAACGCCTTTTCAATAAGTCTTCCACGATTACATTTCCACTACATTCAGATTCCACTGTGCAATTTGATTGAATCTACATCAGTGGGTTATGGGCCCAGGCTCGTAACCCCGAAGATTGTTTTTTTTTGGAAATGTGGAAGTGAAGATAATGGCGGTTCCTAAGAACTTTTCTGCTTATAGATTGAATAGAAATTTTTTTTGCCGAAGTTGGTGTTTCTGCATGGAACTTTTGTTTGCCGAAGTTGCTGTTCAGAAAGTTAGTGTTGCTGCAGAGAACTGTGTTTGCCGAAATTGCTGTTTGAAAATTTCGTTTTTCCGAAATTTGTGTTGCCGTCAATAAAAGAAGGGGGCTGATGGAAATTAATCAGAATATCACCCTGCTGACCGGCGCCAATTGGGAAGTTTGGAAACATGAGGTAAAGGTTCTCCTGCTCCACTACAATGCTTGGGAATTTATTGAGAAGTCTGAGGAAGTTACGACCGGCACACCGGTAAACAATGACGGTAAAGAAGTTCCTGCTGCTACAGAAGTTGCTGCTACTGCGACTGACTTGACATGGAGAGTAAAACAAGATATAAATCTAAGGAAAAATCGCGCTTATACCATTATCTACTGATCGGTTCTGAGGCCAGAACCGTTCTAAAATTAAATAAAAATTAAGCAGAGGTTGAAAAAAAATAAAAAATGGTGACCTGAAAAAAAATATTGGCAATATGTGTGATTGCGTTATAAAATCAGTAAAGAAGCATTTGATTAAAATATAACCTAATGTTTATTTTTCAAAAAAAAACATATTCAAATTAAAATATATGTATATATGAAATAATAAACAAAGAGAAAATTATATTTGATAAAATCAATCAAAAACAATAATTTCTGAAATTATATTATCCATAGAATTAGAGTAATACTTTAACATGATAAAAGCACTTAATTAATTTAAACGGCATGACGTAAGGTAAAGTTTAAAAGACCAGTACAGGTTTGCAAAAACGAACAACTCACCATGGCATCACAGGAAAAAGCAATTCTCAAAACGGACGATGACGAACAAGTAAAGTCCAGGAATAGTTCAAAGAAAATAAAAAACCTTGGATGTTAACACAGTTCATGGCAGTAACATATTCATCATCACATTCCCGCTATTAACTAACAGAAGTTTGTTTAAAAAAAAACACTATCTTTCACTATCTAAGATAAACTGCAATTGAACCTTCCATAACTAGTATTTATGACAACAAACGGCCTTTACTAGCCCACAACATCGTCAAACCACCAGCCGTCAAAACAAACCGACTGATTTAAATACCCCTCGCGATTCCAGATATCGCCAGACGATAACGCCCCTTTGCGTCTGCAGAAGTTGAGCGAAAGCGTTCCTGCTTTGCGAAAGGGAGATACGGCTACTCGTAAGTTGCGATTTGCGAAGATCGCAAATCGCGATCAAACGGTAGAAAACGACCATGAACGCACACGTAAGATGATCAAATCGAAAGTAAACAAATAAGTAACCAATTTAAACGGTGGAATATGCTATGGAACCAGGAAAACAAAATAAAAGAATTGGAGATAAGACAAAGATCGAATAGTATTGAAATAAAATAAAAACCAGTAAGTCATGCCATATTATTCCCTTACAATATGTATATGTGCTTAGGAATATGAGTGTTAAGGATATGGGTAAGGCTGACAATCGCCCCCCCCCTTAACACTCATACTAAAAACTAAGTAATTACCAAGTATTACCAAATAATATAAATAACATCAAAGTTCATATTGAACAACACAAGATATCAGTATATCTACTATCACACTTTGACAGTTACTAGTGAAGAACAACTCAACATTAACGTGCATAAATGCAACAAATTCACAACATCATGTAACAAGGTTAATTTGAAAAATGAACAATTTTTTAACAATGTTAATAACCACACAATATGAATAACAATTTGATAGCTATACCACAACAAGATTAACAATTTTTTTCATATCACAAGAGTCTCTAGTTACCATAGTAACTTAAAAATTTGTAAGTCTATTTAGGTACACAAACATTTCAAGGAAAAGTTCATGAAAAATTTGTTACCGTGTTACCTCGTCACATACAAGTGACTACGATTACCGTTACATACCATAACATTCTTTAGTATGTCGATTCTTGATCCTTGCCTTGACAATACAAGATTAATATTTACATACATTTGCATAATGACACTAGAGTAGATGATTATTATACAACAGATTCATAAACATTACGAATATGAGGAATAGCAAAAACATGAATTACAATGCAAAAACACTTTGATAATGTATGGGGAATTCATGATATGTAAAATAGACACATTCAATGATAATAACACTAATGATCATGATCATGATAATGACTGTGAATATGATAATGATAGGGACGGTGAGCGCTCACATAAAAACAAACAACAACAACAACATGCATGCTTAAGCTTTTGAAATAATACACATTTGCAAATGTTTTAACAAAGATTTAAAATGTGAAGGACACTTGTTATGCAATTTCTTAAAAGTATCATATTTATATATGTACTCATATTTATATATGCAAAAAAAATACAGCTCAATTTTCAACACCACGAACGGGACCTATGTGACATTTCCATTTATCAAAAATAGGGACTTACAAATTAAAAAAAACGATGCCCGCGACAGGCCTTCCTGTGATCAGAACACTCAAGAAGGCCACTACCCCCTGCAGACCACTCTGGCTATTTACAATGGCACCCCTGCGAGACGCTTCCTGGAGCTGCTCGGGTCCCGGAGGATGAACCATCCTGAGGTCTGATCACATTCCAGCGGGAGTTAAATTGTCCGCGATGTTGGAAATGAGGGTATTGAAAAGCTTATGTATGAAAAATAGAACATATGCATATGAGACAAAACTATGAGATAACAAGAAAAACAAGTGTATAATCACATATTCAAACATTATAAAGAGAAAATACTGAAATATACAAAAATTTCAGATTGAAAAAAAATGGAATGTGTTAAACTTCAAGGTTTAACTTAAAAAAAAACTAAACCAGCATCTTAATGCTTGACCCAAGCCCAGAGGAGGGGGAGTTTTTTTTCCACCTTATACCTCTAACATCTTTATACATTTTACTTTTTTTTACATTTAAATAAAACATATTTAAAACAATATAAATTACTTATAACTAAAGATCACTTCAATGAATCTTTTAAGATCAAACTTCGTTAGGGGTTTTGTAAAGATGTCTGAGAGATTAGCTTTACTAGTTACGTGTTTTACATTAAATATCTCTTGGTTTAAAAGGTCTCTGACAAAAAATAATTTAACGTCAATGTGTTTTGTTCTGTAGTTTTCTATGGGAGACTTAAGGAAATCAATGGAGGCCATATTGTCTACTAACAAGGTTGGCTTAGTTTGTGGACCTGTAAAAATGTGTTTCTCATAACATTCAGTTATGATTCTACTGAACCAAAGAAGCTCTTTAGTTGCTTCTGTTAAAGCCACAAACTCTGATTCCATGGTAGACAAGCAGACAGATTTTTGTTTAAAAGCTCTCCACATGATAGGAGATTTGTCTAACATTAAAAGTTGTCCCCCCATTGACGTCCTGTCATCACGATTGGCGGCGAAATCGGCATCAGTATATGTAATTAGATTTATGTTATGACAATGTAGCTTCAATTTGTAGTGTTTGGAGCTTTGTACATATCCCAGTAATTTTAAAAGACCATTCCAGTGGATTATGCCCGGATTACTCTGGAATTGACTGAAGATATTTACTGCATAGGATATGTCGGGGCGAGTCCTGCTTGTAAGAAAAGATAAGCAACCCAAAACACTTCGGTACGGATATTTTGACATCACCTGGGTTTCAGTATCTGTTTGAGGGCATTGTGCTTTGGAGTTCACTACTCCTTTACTTATCGGAAGTGATGTGATGGGAAAGTTATATTCCTTAAAACGTGTGCAGATATCATCAATATATTGCATTTGATGGATTGACACTACACCTTCCCCCATCCTCCTCAAACTCAACCCCAAGGAGTTTACGTGTTTTCCCCAGGATTTTGATGTCAAAATGTTCAGCTAGTAATTTTAAAATCTCATTTATGTGTTTCTGATGCTTACTTAAAACAACAAAGTCATCAACATATAACAATAAAACAGCGTAATTAGAAAATGTGTAGATGCAATTACACCAATCCAGTTTGTTAAAACCAAGAGAAATTAAAACTTTATGTAATTCATAAAACCACACCCGGCCACTCTGATGGAGGCCATAAAGTGCCCTCTGGAGTTTACAGACCAAATTTTCTTTCCCTTTTATTTCGAATCCAGGAGGCTGTTTCATGTAGATGTTCTCTGAGAGAGGGGCATACAGATAGGCTCCTTTCACATCGCATTGCGTGTGAATCCATCCAAGACATGAGACAAGGGCGGCAAAGAAAAAGCGGATTAAACTAAAATTTACGACTGGTGAAAACGTCTCATCATAGGTTTCACCCCTGACCTGTTTGTAGCCTTGGGCTACTAGTCTTGCTTTGTATCTTGCCACCTGCCCTTTATCGTCTCGTTTGATGGTGAAGACCCATCTGCAGCCTAGAGGTTCAGTATTGGGTGGTAATGATGTTAATTCCCATACATGTCTTTTATTTATTACGTTCATTTTCTCCTGCATTGCCTGTCTCCAGAGTTCCCACTGAGGAGATTTTAAGGCTTGCTTATATGTGTTGGGTATGGAGTCTTCTAGTCATATGTTATTTTTACGTGTTTCTGATAAGGATGTGTGTGGAGGTGTGTAACTAGGACTTGAACTAGCACTGGAAGTAGATTTTACAATACCCTGGTATTTATTTTCCCCTTTGAAACTGAACATGGTTGGATCAAATTTTATACCATTAGACTGACAGTATTCCCGCACTTCTCTGAGTGATCTTAAACGTTGTGTTTCACCCATCTCATAATAATAGATGTCGGTTCTCGACTTATCAGGCCTAGTTACGGCCTTACGGAACCATACAGCATCCCTCAATGTTCTCTGGAATTCCTCGCCCTCCTCGTCACTTTCATCGTCAGATGTGTTACGCATCTATACGTTTCTTAAGTTTAAATAAGCATTAAAAGTTTAAAAGAAACGGGTTTTAAAGTAGAAATAAAATGTATTTACTCAGATAGATGCATGTATGGTTTTTCGTCATCTCCCGAGCACGTTTGTTTACAATATCCGAGAGCTGGCTTTTCCGATCTGCTTTTGCTGAGTAATGTTACTGCGTAACAGCCGAGTAACAGTGATTTTAGCGATCGCGTCACTTGCCGTGAACGGCAGTGGTTTTTGACGTCATACCGCGCGGCCAATAGCATCTCGGATATATGTTGCAGATAAATCTCGATGTATTACTGAAGAAAGTTTGTATGTACAATGGCAACAGATATATGCAAAACAAGTTCATCAGAATCTTGTATAAATAGTTTGTATTGCGATGGCTTGTTGCTCGCTCTTCTCCCAATTTTCTTTTCAAATGTTGCTTAAGCACATAATTATGTAACTTAATTCATCTTTATTTTTAGTTCTTTTAAGTTTACGGCAAAGTGATGTCGTAATGTTGTTTACATCTGTAAATAGTTCATCTCAGTTAATAATAAAAGTTTTGGTCATGTAAAACTGTTGTTGTCAATTAAGCCTTCCACAAAACCACTGCAAATACTCTGCTCGGCCCATTTTAAATGGCCGTCAGGGTTATGGGCCCAGGGCCCTTGTGGAAGTGAAGATTTTTGCGTCGATGTTTTGTTCAACGATGTTTGTTGACAAGTGACGTCGTGCCGATGTTTTTTTCGTTCCTGGAAATTTTCGATGGAGTTTTCAAGTTTTGCTGTTTACCTGTTTTGATGTGATTTTTTCTACTTCACCAGTGATAAATCTGCAAGGACTGTTTTCGTTTTGGACTTTGTGTTCCTTTTGGACTTTTCCAATTTTTTGAAAGTTTCCCCGATTGCTGTGAAGGAGGCCGAGTCTTAGAAATGGAGCTGACGAATATCACCCTTCTGACCTCTTCAAATTGGGAGAGTTGGAAAATAGAAGTGAAAGTCCTTTTGCTCCACTATGGAGCGTGGCAATTTATAGAAGGTCCGGATGCAGAAGCTGGTGAAAGTGTAGAGCCATCAAAGGAAAGCAAAGTTCCGGGAAAGGAGGATGCGGCGACAACAGTTCCTGTGACTGAACCACTAACTTGGAGGGAAAGAAATGACCTGAGTTTGCGCAAAGCCCGTGCATACACAATAATTTATCAGACCCTGAGCCCAGAGTTCAAGCCCCTTATTGCCGGTACTACTAATGGAGCAGTTGCATGGAAGATTCTAAAAGATCATTTTGAACCAACCACCCGAGCTCGAGTTATTCAACTGTTAGACGATTTTTTTAGCCTGAGATATGTGCAAGGTGAAAATCTTGGACTATTTTTGTGTAAAGTGAAACAAGCAACCGAGCGGCTTCACGAAGTTGGTCATGATCTGCAACCACTATATATTGGTTATCAAATGATAAGAAGTCTTCCAGAAGAATTTCAGTCAACAGTGCAAGCAATCTACAGGTGGCCTGATAAAGATTTTGTACCTGATAAGATTGAAGCTGAGCTGCTGCTGGAGGAGAATAGATTGAAGCTAGCCACTAGAGACTTTCAAAATGCTGCTTTTTCTGGAGAAGTGAAATGTAAATCAGGTAAATTTTCAAAGTTTGCTAATTGTAATGTAAATCAAAGTAAATGTTTAAAGTCTGACAATAGTAATGTAAATTTAAGTAATCCAAGTAAATCTTTTAATTCTGATAATGTAAATTCAAGTAAATTTTCTAAAACTAAAAATTTTAAACAGAATAAATCAATAGGTCCTTGTTATTTTTGTAAATCTTATGGTCACTTAATTTCGAATTGTAAACTTAAATCTAAAAATTCTCAATATAAAAGTAAATTTTCAGAATCTAGTAATGTTGAATTAAAGTATAATAATGTAAAATGCACCTTCTCTGAACATGAAGCAAGTTTAATTGAAATTTCTCCAAACATTTTTGAGGCAAATATATCTGATTTTTGTAAAAGTAATAGCTGGGTTTTTGATACCGCAGCGACTGCTCATTTTTGTAATGACAAAAATTTATTTTTAGATTTTGAGCCAGTATCAAATATGCAGATGTCACTTGCTGTAGGAGAAAAAGAAAGCCCTGTTCAGGGAAGGGGTACAGTAAATTTTTTTGTAAAGTGTAAAGATGGCAGCTTCAATCAAATTATCCTTAAAAATGTTTTGTATAATCCTAATTTACGTAGAAATTTGTTGTCTGGCAGCAAGCTTGAAAAATTAGGTGTAAACTTTGTGGGCAGTAAGGGTAGGGTAATTGTTTATGACAAGGAATGGAATTTTTTGTTTTATGCTGTTAGAAAAAATGATTTGTACTTTTTAAAACCTTTTGGCTACAAATGTAAAGGAGAAAGCAACTCGGCTAACATTTCTGCAAATCAAGTTGAAAAATTAAATTTAAATGAACTTTGGCATGAAAGATTTTGTCATGTAAACAATGAATATTTAATTAACACTTCTAAAAATGAAAGTGTTGTAGGTTTGCCTTTATTGTCAAAGTTAGCCGAGGATTGTATCTCCTGTAAACTCGCTAAGTCTAAAAGAACATCATTTAAGGCTATAGGTAAAATTAAATCCAAAACTGCTCTCGAACTTTTACATATGGATCTCTGTGGCCCTTTACAAGTAACGTCGCATGGGGGGAGTCGTTATTTTTTCACCATCATTGATGATTTTTCTCGTTTTGTTACAGTATACCCCATCAAGAATAAGTCTGATGTTTTTCAAACCTTTTTAAAATTTCAAAGTAGGGCCGAAAGGTACCTAAACAAGAAAATAATTTCAATCAGAACGGATGGGGGTTTAGAATTTTGTAACAGAGAATTTGATTCTTTTTTAGAAAAGCAGGGTATTTTTCATGAAAAGACGAATCCGTACAGTCCTGAAATGAATGGGGTTGCGGAGCGTTTTAATTTGACTGCTTTGGATGGTGTTAAGACTCTTCTCAATTCTAGCGGCTTATCTCAAAAATTTTGGGCGGAAGCCTTAATGTGTTTTTCTTACGTATGGAATAGGGTGTGTCATAAACAGTCAAAAATCACCCCTTTTGAGATGTATTCTGGTAAAAAACCCTCGGTTTCTCATTTAAAGAAATTCGGATGTTTAGCGTACGTTGGAGTGCCCAAACAGATTAGAAGGAAGCTTGATATGCGAGCTAAACTGGGGATCATGTGCGGGTATGCTCAATCAACGAAGGGCTATAGAATTTGGTTAATTGATGAAAATAAAATTGTAGAAACCATTAATGTAAGATTTGATGAAACAAAAAGGGGGGTTGATGTAGTTTCAAAATTTAATGAACAAAAATTTAACTTTTCACTTTTTGATCTTCCAGAAGACGGAGATATTTTTTATGAACCTGAGAATACATCTCAATTGGGGAGTGAGACTGTTAAAATAAAAGATCCAGTAGTTTCGGAGCAGGAAATTTTAAAACCTTGTGCATCAATTCCATGGACCCGTAAAGCAGTACCCCGAAAAACCGGAAATCAAACAGACATTTACTATGGCATAGAAGGAACCAATACTAGAATTAGGTCTTTTAATGAATTAATAAAATATTGTAAAGAAAATAAAATAGAATGTGATAAAAATTTATTTGATTTTAGTTCGAAAAATAAAGAATCTGGTAAAGTTTTAAATTTAAATGTAAATGAAGCAAATTTAACTGAAATCAAAATTCCTCAAAGCTACAATCAAGCCATTAAAAGCCCAGAAGCATCAAATTGGAGGGACGCAATGAACCATGAAATCAACATCATGTATGAACGAAAAGTATGGGATCTTGTGACACCACCAAAAGATGCTAAAGTTTTAGGAAACCGCTGGGTATTTACTGTTAAAAGAAACGAGAAAAATGAAATTGTAAGGTATAAGGCGAGATTAGTAGCGAAGGGGTTTAATCAAATAAAGGGGGAAAATTACGAAGAAGTTTTTAGCCCGGTTGTTAGTTTTACAATAATTAGGTTGTTCTTTGCCATATTTTCATGTCTGTTTAAATGGAGAAATGTCCAGGTAGATGTCAACAATGCTTACCTTTATGCTAATCTGGATGAGACTGTATACATGCACCAACCTGAAGGTTTTGTTAAAGATAAAGATAAAATTTGTAAGTTAAATAAAGCCATTTATGGTCTCCACCAGTCTGGTAGACAATGGTTTTTCGAGATGGATGATGTTTTATCCAAACTTGATTTTCAAAAACTAGATTGGTGCAATTGTGTATACATGTTTCAGACCAGATTGGTTCTTTTGCTTTATGTTGACGACATAGTTCTTTTTGGTAAAACTAAAGAGGATTTAGGTTTTGGGATAGAATTGCTGCAAAAACATTTTAACTTAAAAATTTTGGGGTCAACTAAAAAACTATTGGGTATAGAGTTTGAAGAAATAGGAAATCGTCTTTTTATACACCAAACTTCATACATTGAAAAAGTTTGTGAAATGTTTTCAGAATTTAAATTTCCTGTTAGTACCTTACCTATGCCCAAGGGTTTAGTTTTGTCAAAGCAAGATGCACCTTCCACTAGGGAAGATATTGAAATGATGTCAAAGTTTCCTTATAGAAATCTTATAGGCTGCTTATCTTTCATAGCTGGAAGGACTAGACCAGATATCATGTATGCAGTTAATTTGTTATCCCAATTTCAATCAAACCCTGGAATTTCTCATTGGAATAGTTTATTAAAATTGTTAGGTTATCTTAAATATACTAAACATTATAAACTTGAGTTATCCAGAATTAGTGAGTTAAATCTTTCATGCTATTCAGACTCAGATTTTGCTGCAAACAGAGACGATCGAGTTTCCATAGGTGGCTATATTTTGTTTCTAGATGAAACGCCCATTTCGTGGAAGACTTTTAAACAGAAATGTATAAGTCTTTCAACTATGGAGGCCGAATACGTCAGTTTAACTGAAGCTGCTAAAGAATTAATCTGGGTCAAAAATGTTTTACAAAATGAGGTTCTAAATTTAAACTTGAAAGATTGCACACTATTCTGTGATAACCAAGCAGCAATAGCCTTTTCGAATTCTCCTTTTGAAAATCAAAAAACTAAACATATCCATATAAAATATCATTTCCTTAGAAATTTAGTATATGATCAGGTCTTTAAACTTAAATATATTGCTAGTAAGTTTAACTTGGCTGACAGTTTTACAAAACCCCAGATTAGAGAGCAGTTGTTGAAATTTTGTAAAAGGATTTTTGATATTTAAAGTTTTAAGGGGGGGGTTATAATTTTTCTTACAATGTAATCACTCTGGTCAATGCCTTGCCAATAAAGTCTTATATGACCTGACATTGACTAGACTGTTGTTTTTTTGAATATTAAAATGTAATTTAATTTTATTGAACTTTTGAAGTTCTGAATTTTTGAAGTTTTTGAAATTTTTCATATTGTAATTTTTGCATTTTTATAACTTTTTTCCAGAATTTTTGTAATACTCTGGAGATGACGAAAAAGGAGGCCGTTTGTTACGCATCTATACGTTTCTTAAGTTTAAATAAGCATTAAAAGTTTAAAAGAAACGGGTTTTAAAGTAGAAATAAAATGTATTTACTCAGATAGATGCATGTATGGTTTTTCGTCATCTCCCGAGCACGTTTGTTTACAATATCCGAGAGCTGGCTTTTCCGATCTGCTTTTGCTGAGTAATGTTACTGCGTAACAGCCGAGTAACAGTGATTTTAGCGATCGCGTCACTTGCCGTGAACGGCAGTGGTTTTTGACGTCATACCGCGCGGCCAATAGCATCTCGGATATATGTTGCAGATAAATCTCGATGTATTACTGAAGAAAGTTTGTATGTACAATGGCAACAGATATATGCAAAACAAGTTCATCAGAATCTTGTATAAATAGTTTGTATTGCAATGGCTTGTTGCTCGCTCTTCTCCCAATTTTCTTTTCAAATGTTGCTTAAGCACATAATTATGTAACTTAATTCATCTTTATTTTTAGTTCTTTTAAGTTTACGGCAAAGTGATGTCGTAATGTTGTTTACATCTGTAAATAGTTCATCTCAGTTAATAATAAAAGTTTTGGTCATGTAAAACTGTTGTTGTCAATTAAGCCTTCCACAAAACCACTGCAAATACTCTGCTCGGCCCATTTTAAATGGCCGTCAAGATGAGTGAACGGAGGCGGGTTCAACAGCTTTTGAGGTGCCTGGCTTAGGTGTTGGAGATGGTGATCTTTCTAAAGGAAATCTGTCAGGTTGAAGGTCAGTCAAAGGGTCAATTTCTGGTTGTTCTGAACTTAAAATATATGTAGGTCCCAGGTCGCTTCCGTTGTGCTGCTCTGAAGTTGTAAAAGGGTTTGTGCCTATTGAATAACTTGGGCCTTGCTCGCTATGCCTGTGAACATTTCTTGGTACGGATTCATCCCCAAATCTAACATTTATAGTTTCTATTATTTTGTTTGTGTCGGGAATCCATACTCTGTAGCCTTTAGTTGACATTGCGTAACCCACTAAAACCCCCTTTTTGGCCTTAGGATCAAATTTTGAATTTCTTAACTGCCTAGGTACTCCTACGTATGCCACGGTACCAAAAGGGCGTAAATGTCTTATTGAGGGTCTGTTGCCACAGTAATACTCAAAGGGTGTCTTTTTCTGCGTTTTGTGACATACCCTGTTTAGTGTGTACGCAATGTATAGAACTGCTTCCGGCCAGAATTTTAAACTGAGTTTGCTTTCATTAAGAATTGAGCGTGCCCCGTCCATTATAGTTTGATTTAAACGTTCCGAGACCCCATTTTGTTCCGGAGAATACACGTTGGTAAACTCATGGTGTATCCCGTTTTCCTCAAAGTATCTTTTAAATGCTTCATTGTCAAACTCCCGCCCATTGTCGCTACGGGCTTCTTTTACCTTAGTGCCTAAAAATCTTTCAGCTCTTTTTACGTGATTAGTGAACACCTTGAATACTTGTGATTTGTTACATAAGGGGTAGACTGATACTTTACGTGAGAAGTCGTCAGTTATGGTTAAAAAGTACTTCTCACCGTTTCTACCTGTTATTTGTGTCGGTCCCCACAAGTCAGTATGAAGTAATTCAAGGGGTCGTTTTGATCTTATTTGATTTATGGGACGGAAGGAAGTTCGCCTGTGTTTGTTAATTTTACATGTCTCACATTCAAAGTCTTTACTTTTAATAGGTGGTAAGCCCCTTACACCATTACATTTAACAGTATGTTCGATTAAAGTGGAGCTAATGTGTCCGAAACGTCTATGCCATAACTTAAAGTCGTCCTTCTGGACAGTAGAGGCTTGAAAACGCACCTTTTTAGGACTTTGACTATTTTGAGTTTTAGTTTTATTTTTAGGGCTAGGATCTGGGTACAGGCAGTAAATGACATCTTTAAGAAAAGCACGAAATAGGGTACCACTGTCACGATATGCTCTAACCCTGCCCTCACCTCCTCTGAACTTGGCACCAGTTTTATCAAGCCTAGGGCCAGATATCAAATTGTGCCTTAAACTTGGGCAATACATAACATCGCCGAAGCGAACCATTTCCCCATTTATTTTTAAGTCCACTAGACCAGTTCCTTCAATAGGAAAAGTTGCTCCGTCAACGGCAACAGCCAACTCCTCATTTTGCAAAGGTTTAAATTTTACATACAGGTTTTTATCTTTGCAAAAGTGGTGGGAGGCACCTGTGTCAAAGACCCAGGCGTCTCCACCACATTTAATATTACTAAGATTAGACTGAATGAGGTAATTTACCTGGCCTGTTGGCTTACGTTGACGTTGGTTTCTGGTTCTCTTTCGATGCACATCTCTGCTAGGTCTGGAATTACTCGAACTGGGTTGGACTCGAACTGGACTGGACACTGATGAACCTCTGGACACCGAGGAGTTCTGGAACGAGGAGTTTGAGGAGTCTCTGGAAGTGGTATGGAGGCAGGATTCGGGATTGGAAGATTGTTGAGGCAATTTACACTGTCGAAGCACATGGCCGGCTTGGCCACACCTATGGCACCTTCCCTTGAACTTAGGCTTATATACGGACCTCTTGGGTGTGCGAGCTCGAGAAAAATGGGATTGGACCAGGTCACCTCTGTCTTCTTCACGTAATTTGATGCGGGATTCCTCGGCCACCAGCTCGGTCAGGACATCTTTAAATTTGAACTGCTGTTCGGGCCATCGCAAGATTCCCTGGACGAGATTGTCAAACTTTTTAGGGAGCCATCTCAACAACTGGAATGTCAGATAAATTTCCTTTATCGGCTCATTTATGGCAGCCAGCTGATCAGCAAGTCTCTGTAGGCGTGCAGCAAACATATCGACTGGCTCGTCAGGCTGTATTCTGCAGGACAGGATCTCGCCAAACAACTGCATGTGACGTGCACGGTTGTCAGGTTGAAAGTGGGTCTTCAGCTTTGTCCACGCTTCATGAGGGTCATCGATGTTTTCAATTATCCTCCGGAACTCATTTTCGACGTTTAGGTATACTATGGATAGTGCTGACCTGAGCCGTGCCTGATAGTCTTTTGTTGCTACTGCATCACTGGTATTCGGAGCCTCTTCGGTACCATTTACGATGCCCCAAGCATTCTTGTCGAGCAGCAGGTATTTGACATCCGCTGCCCAGGTTGCATAATTGTGAGAGTTCAATTTGTTTATGCTAACCTGTACGTTGGTCATTGCCATGCTCTTAATTAAATTTAAACAGAAAGGAAAAGAAATTTTTTTTTTCAAAAAAAAACGTACTCTAAAACAGTCAAATAGTACGACAAAAAAAAAAATTTACCAAAAAACCTTTCTATTTTATACTAGAATAATTAGATATGATTATAAATTAAAATACAAATGCTATTGCGGCCCCCCCCACTAGAAATCGCTTGGAGGTCTAATGGCCGCATGCTACCACTAATTTAAGATATTGCCAACGAAGGTTATGGCCACCATAACAGGTTAAAAAGCGTAGTCGCTTTGGCCCATAACCCGTGATCGGTTCTGAGGCCAGAACCGTTCTAAAATTAAATAAAAATTAAGCAGAGGTTGAAAAAAATAAAAAATGGTGACCTGAAAAAAAATATTGGCAATATGTGTGATTGCGTTATAAAGTCAGTAAAGAAGCATTTGATTAAAATATAACCTAACGTTTATTTTTCAAAAAAAAACATATTCAAATTAAAATATATGTATATATGAAATAATAAACAAAGAGAAAATTATATTTGGTAAAATCAATCAAAAACAATAATTTCTGAAATTATATTATCCATAGAATTAGAGTAATACTTTAACATGATAAAAGCACTTAATTAATTTAAACGGCATGACGTAAGGTAAAGTTTAAAAGACCAGTACAGGTTTGCAAAAACGAACAACTCACCATGGCATCACAGGAAAAAGCAATTCTCAAAACGGACGATGACGAACAAGTAAAGTCCAGGAATAGTTCAAAGAAAATAAAAAACCTTGGATGTTAACACAGTTCATGGCAGTAACATATTCATCATCACATTCCCGCTATTAACTAACAGAAGTTTGTTTAAAAAAAAACACTATCTTTCACTATCTAAGATAAACTGCAATTGAACCTTCCATAACTAGTATTTATGACAACAAACGGCCTTTACTAGCCCACAACATCGTCAAACCACCAGCCGTCAAAACAAACCGACTGATTTAAATACCCCTCGCGATTCCAGATATCGCCAGACGATAACGTCCCTTTGCGTCTGCAGAAGTTGAGCGAAAGCGTTCCTGCTTTGCGAAAGGGAGATACGGCTACTCGTAAGTTGCGATTTGCGAAGATCGCAAATCGCGATCAAACGGAAGAAAACGACCATGAACGCACACGTAAGATGATCAAATCGAAAGTAAACAAATAAGTAACCAATTTAAACGGTGGAATATGCTATGGAACCAGGAAAACAAAATAAAAGAATTGGAGATAAGACAAAGATCGAATAGTATTGAAATAAAATAAAAACCAGTAAGTCATGCCATATTATTCCCTTACAATATGTATATGTGCTTAGGAATATGAGTGTTAAGGATAAGGGTAAGGCTGACATCTACCAGTCATTAAGCCCTGAATTCAAGCCCCTGGTTTCAAGTACGACAGATGATGCGACAGCTTGGAAAATTTTACACGAACATTTTCAGCCCACTACCCGAGCAAGGATAATCCAGCTCCTTGATGTCTTTTTTAATACCAGATATATACCTGGAGAGGATCTAGGACTTTTTTTGTGCCGAGTTAAGCAGGCAGCAGAACGTCTTCGTGAAGTGGGACATGAGCTACAACCGTTGTATCAAGGCTACCAGCTAATCCGGAGTCTACCAGAAGAGTTCCAGGCAACTGTCCAAGCTATTTACCGCTGGAGTGATGCTGAATTTGTACCTGATAAAATCGAGGCTGAATTGTTACTGGAAGAAAACCGGCTGAAGTTGTCCCAGAGAGACCTTGCCAATGTTGCTTTTGCCAGTGAATCGTCTGTGAAATTTTCTCCAGGTAAATTTAAATCCAAAGGTTTTGAAAAAAGTAAAATTGGCCCTTGTTATTTTTGTAAAAATTATGGCCATTTAATTTCTAATTGTAAATTTAAAATGAGTAAATTTAGTAATGAAGTTAATGATAAAAGTAAATTTGATAATTCCAGAACTAATTTTGACAATTCTAAAAGTAAATTTGATAATTCTAGAAATAATTTTGATAATGCTAAAAGTAATTTTAATAAGTCTAAAAGTTCTAAAACTAATTTTAAAAGTAAAAATAAAAAATTTTCAGGGCCTTTGGAAACAAGTAATGTTGAATGTAAACATCTTTTTAACTGTACCTTTTCTGAACTGGAATGCAGTTTAATTGAAATTTCTCCCGAACTGTGCGAGGCGAACTCATCAGATCTGGGCTTCGGTAATACCCAATGGGTTTTTGACACTGCAGCTACAGCACATTTTTGTAGCAATCGAAATTTATTTTTCACTTTTGAGCCAGTATCTGACTTGCACATGTCTCTCGCAGTTGGGGAGAAAGAATGTCCAGTTGAAGGTAAAGGAACAGTTCAGTTTTTGATACGCTGTAAAAATGGTAAATTTAATCGTATTATTTTAAAAGATGTTTTATACAATCCTAACTTGAGAAGAAATTTATTGTCTGGTGTTAAACTTGAAAGGTTGGGGATAAATTTTGTGGGTAAAAATGGAAAAGTACATGTTTTTGATAAAGAAGGAAACGAGCTCTTTTATGCTTTACGTAAAAATGATTTATATTTTTTGAAGCCATCTAAATATGTAACTAATAGTAATGAAAATAACAATCGGGTCAACTTTTCAGCTAACCAAGTAGATAAGTTTAATGTAAACGAATTATGGCATGACCGATTTTGTCATATTAACAGTGAATATTTGGTAAACACCAGTAAACTGAATTGTGTTAATGGTCTTCCAGAGCTGTCAAGGTTGACCGATGATTGTATTTCATGTAAATTGGCTAAATCAAAAAGAGTTTCCTTTAAACCAATAGGTCAAATTAGTTCTAATGCCCCCCTCCAGTTGCTGCATATGGACCTTTGTGGCCCTTTGCCTGTTTCATCTCATGGTGGAAGTCGGTATTTTTTATCTATTATTGATGACTTTTCTAGAAAAGTAACTGTTTTTGCCCTTAAAAAAAAATCTGACACTTTTGAGACTTTTCTTAGATTTCAAAAACGAGCCGAAAGGTTCTTTGACAAGAAAATAATCTCTGTTAGGACAGATGGGGGGCTAGAATTTTGCAATGAAGAGTTTGATAAATTTCTAGAAAGTCAAGGCATTTCCCATGAAACAACGAACCCGTATTCTCCTGAGATGAACGGGACTGCGGAACGTTTTAATTTAACCGCCCTTGATGGTGTCAAAACTCTTTTAAATTCAAGTGGCTTATCGCAGAAATTTTGGGCTGAAGCCTTGTTATGTTTCACATACGTGTGGAACAGGGTTTGTCACAAGGGATTTAAGAAAACTCCTATGGAATTATATTCTGGTAGAAAGCCTTCAGTTGCTCATCTAAAGAAATTTGGCTGTTTAGCCTATGTAGGTATACCAAAACAGAAAAGGAAAAAGCTCGATAATAGAGCCAAACTTGGAATTATGTGCGGTTATGCACAATTAACTAAGGGGTACCGCATTTGGGTTTTAGATGAGCAACGTATAATTCAAACAATAAATGTAAGATTTGACGAAAGTAAAAGGGGGGTTGACATAATAAATTCAAAACAAAATTTTCGGTCTTTTTCTTGTTTAAATTTCCCAGCAGATGGTGATATCTTTCCTATGATTGATGACCTAATAGAGTCAGAAAGTAGAAGTGATAGCCCATCTAAAACAAAAGTTCAAATCAGACCTGTAGAAACTAGTCAAAATTTAAATGATTCAGATCAAATTCCTTGTAAATCCATTAATTGGGTTAGGTCTGCTGTTGCTAGAAAAAATGAGCCCAGGACTGATATTTACTATGGAATTGAGGGGACTAAAGTTAGATTAAGATCTTTAAATGATACAATTAAATACTGTGCAGATAACAATATAAAATATGATTATGATTTTTTTTGATTTCAGTAAACATAATACTCAAACAGGTAAAGTTTCAAATTTTTCAAATTCTGAAGTAAATTTAATAGAAATAAAAATCCCTAAAAATTACAAAGAGGCTTTAAAAACACCCGAAGCATCAGAGTGGGAAGAAGCAATGAAACAAGAAATGCAGGTCATGTATGACTGCAAAGTGTGGGATCTTGTTGAACCACCTAAAGATGCTCAAATTTTAGGAAATAGATGGGTTTACACAATTAAGAAAAACGAAAAAGATGAAATTGTAAGATTTAAAGTGCGCCTTGTTGCACAGGGATTTAGTCAAATAAAAGGTTTAAGTTATGAAGAGGTATTTAGTCCGTTTGTAAGTTTTTCAATTATAAGACTGTTTTTCACAATTTTTGTATGTCTTTTTAAATGGTTAAATGTACAAGTAGATATCAATAATGCTTATTTATATGCAGATTTAGATAAAGTAATTTATATGCAGCAGCCGGAGGGTTTCATTGGTGATGAAAATAAAGTTTGTAAATTGAATAAATCTCTATATGGCCTCCACCAAAGTGGTAGGCAATGGTTTTTTGAAATAGATGATGTACTTTTAAAATTGAACTTTTGTAAGCTCAACTGGTGTAACTGTGTTTATGTATATGAAAATAAACTTGTACTTTTATTGTATGTAGATGACATAGTAATATTTGGAAAAACAGAAAAGGATTTAGAGCTTGGAATAAACCTGCTAAAGAAATTTTTCAACCTGAAAATTTTAGGAAAAACAAAGAAGCTCTTGGGTATTGAGTTCGAGGAAATAAATGATAAGTTGTATATTCATCAAAGTAATTTACATTGAAAAAGTTTGTAACTTGTATTCAAAATATAATTTTCCTATGAGTAATGTACCAATACCTAAGGGATTAGTTTTGTCAAAGATGGACTCTCCTAGTAATCAAACTGAAATGGATGAAATGTCTAAATTTCCTTACAGAAATTTAATAGGTTGTTTAAATTTCATTGCTGGTCGTACTCGACCTGATATTATGTATGCTGTAAATTTGTTATCTCAATTCCAAGCAAATCCAGGTATGAAACACTGGCAAAGTTTACTGAGATTACTTGGCTACTTACAATATACTAAAAACTTTAAACTAGAATTGTCTAAAGTCAATAATTTAAAACTTTCTTGTTATTCTGACTCGGATTTTGCAGCTAATAGAGATGATCGTGTTTCCATAGGAGGTTTTATTTTGTTTTTAGATAAGTCACCAATTTCCTGGAAAACTTTTAAACAAAAATGTATCAGTCTCTCAACTATGGAAGCCGAGTATGTAACCCTCACTGAAGCTGCAAAAGAATTAATATGGATAAAAAATGTTTTAGAGAATGAAAGTTTGAATTTAAATTTAACAGAAAGTTTATTATTTTGTGATAATCAAGCTGCAATAGCCTTTTCAAATTCCCCTGTAGAAAATCAAAGAACTAAACATATTCATATTAAATATTTGTTTTTAAGAAATTTAGTCTATGATAAAATGTTTAAATTAAAGTACATCTCAAGTAAACTAAATTTAGCCGATCCTTTCACTAAACCTCAGGTCAGAGAGCAGTTAATGAAATTTTGTAGAGAAATTTTTGAAATCTAAATTATTACTTTTTAGTCACTCTCTTCCTTGCCATGTCTTTGACATGACATTGAGGAGACTGACATTTTTTTTGGAAATTTAAATTTTTTTTGTAAGTTAGAATTTTTGGGGGGTAAATAAGATTTATACAATTTTCGGTCACTTTGGTCAGTACTTTGCCGGTGAATCTGAAAGGTTTTTCCCCGACTTGGTAGTGATTAGACAGACTCCTTTTTGAATTATGTATTTTTGAAGTTTAAATATTTGAAATATTTGTATGTCTGTCTTTTTGAAGTTTTGTAAAGCCTTGGGGATGCTAAAAAGGGGGCTGTTTGTTATGTCATGTTATATTTAACTTGTTAGTCTATTAAATTTTGTTTAACATGACATACCTGTGTTTTTATCATCCCCAAGTCAAAACAATGTTTTGAAAAGTACGCACGGCGCCATTGATTTAAACATCGTTCTGAAGTAAATAGAGTGATCCTGTAAAGCTAGTTTTACTGTGATTTTGGATCATTGTGAATCACCGTTCACGGCCTTGCCGCGGTCAATGTTTGACGTCATAGTTAATGAGCCAATGGCGCTTGGCGTACGTAGTTCTTTTGGTATTTTCAGAGGTTTTTCTCCTCAGATAGTGGCAACATGGACTTTGTGGAAAATATGTAAATATTTCAGAGCAGATTTGTATAAAATGAAGAGATGCAGCTTTGTTCTTCGCCCATGTTTTTCGTTATGATTGTATGAAGCACGTTTTGTCTTTTTGATAGCAGCTGGTCTGTCTATGCCTTGTCATGACGGCATGTAGTTAGTTGAAATATGATGCTGCTTCAGTTTTAAGACTTTAATTATTTATGTTTTTAATCTTTTATTTTTCGGCATAGTCTGCTGAAGTTTTGCTGTATAATCATGTTTCTTCATTAAAGTTTGTTGTTATTGAAACTAACGCCTTTTCAATAAGTCTTCCACGATTACATTTCCACTACATTCAGATTCCACTGTGCAATTTGATTGAATCTACATCAAATGAAATGTGTCATTTTCTCTCAAAGAAAAAAAAATTGAAAATCATTGGATTTGCGATACAAAAGCATTATTGCGCAAAATAAAATATTCTATATTTTCGGAACGA
Organism: Maratus speculifer; assembly: GCA_964019185.1. Taxonomy (NCBI): domain Eukaryota; kingdom Metazoa; phylum Arthropoda; class Arachnida; order Araneae; family Salticidae; genus Maratus; species Maratus speculifer. The sequence goes on along the minus strand of OZ025289.1, from coordinate 422,707,009 downwards.
ATGAATCAAATCTAACAAAAACTATACAGCTTAATCCCAGTGCTTCACTAACATACCCACTTAATTTCAAGCCAATCAGATGTTTTTTGCGTCAGTTATCGCGGAACAGACAGACTGACAGACAGACAGAAACCAAAAAATTTCGTGTCTCCAAAGTAAGCCTTCACTGACGTTTCGGCAATAATACCCTTAAAATTCATTTAAATTTTTTTAGAATTGTTAAAATTATTTCTAGACTTTTTAAATAGATGCATGAATTTCATAAGCATTGATATACAGAATGATACATTTTTAGAGATATTGTACAGTAATTTTAAACTTTTTTTTTGTTACATTTCGTAATATTTGTCTCAGGACTGAGGAGGACAATCCTTTATTATATTATGTCTGCCAGACTACAACTGAATAAATGGAATATAACCAAAGACATTAAAAAATTAAGAAAAATAATATACAAGAAAATATTTTCTGTTAGTTTGAATTAAAATTCTGTTAGTTCGAAAAAATTTATAAACTTATTACGAATTTCTTAGTGATATTAAGAGAATACATTCTTATTATAATTTTTAAAAAATTTAATTTAACAGAAAATGACTTTACACTTTTAAAAACAAGCATTTACCTCATAAAACTGTTACTTTTCAATATTTTTTCTATTGTTTGATACTAATGAAACACTAGGCGATATTATTCATTGAAATAGAAATGTGAGAGAATATGATGTCATATTTAAAAGAAAACTGACATTTTTTTTTTTTTTTTTTTTGATAAAACTAAATGTTTTATCGCAAAAGTGTCAAAAAGGCATAAATTTCAGGAATTTTTACTAGCTGGTACTGACATTAAAATGTAAGTAAAGAGTGTGAATGCTCATATGCAAAGTTGTACCTGACAAAGATGATTTCAAGTTCTGAAAAATGTTTAGTAATAATATATTAAGCTTAAAAGTATTTAAAAAATAATTAATACAAATATGAGAGGTACATATGTTAATTTTGAGATGGCCAAAATGCTGCAAAATATAAATTTCATGCCCCCCCCCCCCCCTTTCGACTGCATCAGAGTGAAATGATTTTTGTTGATTTTTTGTACTATAATATGTAGTATAAAGCCTCAAATGATAAATTCATCATTTTTACTTATCATGATTAAATTTAATTAATTAGGCATATAAAAATATTATTATTATTATTATTTTTAATTCGACACAGCTGAAGTTTAAGAAAATAGCATTTTGGCAACTTTAGATTAAATTAATATTTGTTTTAAGAATCCGATTAGCTTATGTTCAATGGATTTTTTTAATTGCAACTAATTATGTAGGGGTCATTAATTTTGTTATATCCGAGTGTTTGGAGATTGCAATTTTATAATATTTTAATCATTTAAATATTAATCTATTTATTATTAATCATTCTCGTTAATTAATATTTAATTTTAATAAAAATCTTTTTCTAATCAACCATAAAAATAATAATTAACCAAATTTACTTCCCACAAAATAACAAAAATTTAATCTTTAATTTATACAATAAAAAAATATATATTTCCTTAATTATTTCCTTTTTATCAATTTTAATAAAATTATCTAATTTCTATAAAAAAATTTGGCATTTTCATGCAAAAAATAAAGTTTTTAACAGTAAAGATATAATTTCTCGCAATTTATCTAGTTCAAATAATGTGCTTGTTCCATTTTCTCCATCTTGAACTGTTGTCAAAAACAACAGATTTTTCATACTTTCAAACATCATCTTGTCTATTTTTGGCAAAGGAATTTACCACTCATACTGTTTTGAGGTGAATAAATCCTTAAAAATGCTCTTGAATCTTCATTATTGCTAGTAAGCTGTGATCACATTCAGCTATTTTATTTCATTGAGCAATCATCATTTTGCACATATAGCTGTTGCAAATTGCAAATTAACCTTTTAAAACTTGGCCTTGTGGCAGCCATTCACTTTAATTAATCAAATCGCTCCTCTCCAATTTTGAATGAGTCATTGGGAAAAAGTCAGTATGGCATCACTCCCTTGGCCTTAGAATTTCATTGAGGAAAGTTGTGCTGGCCGTGTTAGAGTACTGTGCATTGATATTGGTACTATAGCTGGTCTGCAAAATGGCTTTAAACAAGTAAAATTAATTTTTTCAGATTAAATGGAATAGTAATTTATGAAGAGGTTAATTTATGGACCTGCTCCATGATACTGTCTGGAATTTGATCATTGTATAATTGTATCAGTAAAGATCACCATATTTTATGAAGATCTATATTTTTAAACATTTCAACGATCCTTGAAGCCCAGTTCTTGGAGAGGTTCTAGGATCGTCACAGTATGTCAGTGCTGTTATTAGGTGGTATTTAATTACAAGATTACATTTTTTTTAATCATCACAGTACGCCAGTGGTATTATCAGGTGATATTTTTATAATTACAAGATTACTCTTTCTATGATCCTCACAGTATGCTAGTAGTATTATAAGGTAATATTTCAATAATTACAGGATTACTATGTTCATCATATACATAATCATATGATTCTAGGCAATTTATACAAAGGATGATCTTTCTTTGACATATTCAATTGAATAAATTTTTGCGAGTTAGAGCATAGCCAGACAAACAAAACTCAAATACTACTTGAACTGTGTTTCAAAATATTTAAAAAAGCATTATTTCTGAGAACAAAGATGAAGAAGATTGTTTTCAAAAGAATAAAGAAAAAGAGCTAAAGTTTCTTAATCAAAGCTGGTCTCTATAGAACTTTGACAACATTAATAATAATATTGATGTTTAACAGGAGAAATTTTGGTAACTATATGCCAGAACAACCAAGATAACAATGAGAGTTACATGAAGTATTTGTGACTTACCATAAAACAAAATATCTTTGAACAAAATTTTAGCACATGCAGCCAAATAAAAATGTATAGATGTTTGTCAACATTTTACCTTTAGATGAAAAAAAAAAAAAATCCCCAATAGATTGTAGACTAAGTAATCACAACTCACCAATATTTTAAATAAATGTTAATAATAAAATTTCTTGACTTGCAAGCATGAGTTTTTTATTCATATTCAAAAGAAAGTGACTCTCACAAAAATAAGACAGAATATACAAATTTAACTAAATGATACTAGAGTCATTTTAGCACAGAAATGATTAGAGCAATTTATTATAGTAATTATTTAAACTGCATTCAATCCCATCTCAGATTTTATTAATGTTTGTTAAAACAAGATTTTTTTTTTCTCTAAGTTCTTAGATCAATTCAGCTTAATTGTATTCAAAAACAATTAATTTAAAATGAAAAGGTTTTATAAAAGAAAGTAAAGTAAAATTTATTAACATAATTACATAAACATTAAATGTTGTTTCAGAACGAAAAAGACCCTGCGTTGATTTGGGATCGAAGGAGTTTATTTACAGTAGGTCATGACAGAGTACAAGCAAGAGAGAGCAGAACAGAACATAATGGAAAACACATATATTTATAGGTTTTAGTTAGGATTCTAGATTAACCAATAGTGACTCTTAATAAGAGAACCAATAGAGTTCTTTGATAAGATAGCCAATCATGCACATAGTGATGTAATATAAAATCGGTATGATGTCATGGGCGATTAGAATCCAACACCCTCCCTTAATCGCATCTTACATTATATTTTCATATTACATTGGAGTAAAAGTGCTTGGAGTTTAGCTTTAGGCAAAGATTTTGTCATCATATCAGCAATTTGATTATCAGTCGAAATATACTCTATTTTAATTTGATTCTCTCTGATAACATTACGGATAAACTTCAGTTTTATATCAATATGTTTCATTCTCCCATAGTTATTTCCATTAGTTATGCATTTGATGCATGATTGGTTATCTTCATACACAAAAACATTTTTAATACTTACAATTTCACAGGCAATATTTTTCATCCATAAAATGTCTTGAATACCTTTGCACAGAGCAATTATTTCAGCTTCTGTGGTTGAAAGAGCAACAGTCTTTTGTTTATTTACACACCATAATACAGGACAGTTACAAAACATTATTATGTAACCAGACACAGACTTCCTATCAATTGAGTTTGACCCCTAATCTGCATCTACATATATAGACAAATCCGAATCATCTAAATTACCCTTTTTGTAGTTTATTTTTAATTTTACAGTACCTTTCAAGTATCTCAATATTTTCTTTAAGGCATTCCAGGCAACATCAGTAGGACGTTCCTGGAGTTGACTTAAGCAATTGACTGCAAATGAAATGTCTGGTCTGGATACATAAGCTAAATACAATAAAGATCCTATTAGTTCGCGATAAGGCCCATTAAAAGCATTACCTTTTTCAAACATAGCAGGGGTTGATTTAGGTTCAATAGGAACAGAACAAGGATTACAATCAAGCATATTGTACTTTTTCAACAATCTTAAAATGTAATGTTCCTGATCTAAAAACAGTCCTTCTGGAGTAAATTCCATTCGAATACCTAGAAATTCTGACACTTTTTCTGATTTTGACATTTGAAATTCTTTAGATAACATATCAATAATAACATTAATTTCTCTAACATTTGAACCGGAAATTAAAAGATCATCAACGTACAAAGCCATTATAATTTTCTTAGAGTTTTCATCTCTTACAAAAATACAAGGTTCAGAATTAAGTTGTTTAAATCCCAGTTTAATTACAAAATTTTGAAATTTTTCATACCATTGTCGTGGGGCTTGCTTTAGGCCATACAAACTCTTTTTAAGTTTGCATTTCCTACCACTATTATCATCATACCCCTTGGGTTGATCCATATAAATAACTTCATTTAATTCACCATTTAAAAAAGCAGTTTTAACATCCAAAACATAAACATTTAAATTTTCATTCAACATAATAACTAATATGAAACGCAAGGCAGGCATGTTTATAACCGGTGAAAATGTCTGAGTATAGTCTATTCCTTTTTCCTGCATGAACCCGCGAGCTACCAGCCTTGCCTTATACTTACCGTCTCTTTTCCTACGTAACACCCACTTGCAAGAGATGGCTTTTCTGTCTAATGGTAATTCCTCTAAGTCCCAGACATCGTTTTCTTTAATGGATTTCATTTCATCGTCCATGGCTAGTTCCCATTTTTGTTTTTCACTGTACGGCAAAGAGGAAATGTCATCAAAAGTTAAAGTTTCTTCTTGAGCGAGCATTGCTTCATATATTTCTGGCTCTGGATATCTTATGGGTTGTTTCTTTTCTCTAGAAGAGGATCTTATAATATTTTCATTAATTGAATTTTTATCGTTTTCAAGTTTTGTTTGCACTAAAGTTTCAGAGTCTGTTTTACTTTCATCATTTTGATTTTTAGATTCCGGATAATTTTCCTCAATATTTTCAGTTGTATGTTTAAAATTAACTGAATTTTTCTTTTCTTCATTGAATTTAACGTTTTTAGAAACAGTTATCCGATTTGTTGTGGGATCCAGTAGTCGATATCCCATTGAAGTATAGCCTACAAATATCATTTTCTTGCATTTTTCATCTAATTTCTTTCTTAAGTTAGTAGGTACAAGTGCATAGGCGTCACAGCCAAATACTCTGAGATTTTTCAAATCTGGTTTGCTATTATATTTCAAATAATATGGAGTATCATTATCAATAGAATTACTTGGCAATCTATTTTTAAGATAAGCTGCAGTTAGTACTGCTAAACCCCAATAGCTCTTAGGCAAATTGGATTCATATAGCATTGCCCTCCCTTTTTCCAAGAGAGTTCTATTAACGCGCTCAGATATTCCATTCAAATATGAAGTATATGGGGGAGCTGGATCAATTTTTATACCCACTTCATTTGTAAAATTTAAAAGTTCTCCCTCTATAAATTCTTTTGCATTATCACATCTAATTTTCTTAACGGAAGGATTTAATTTACAAAACGATATTAGTTCACGAGCTGCGTCACTTTTCTTTTTAAGTAATCGAACTTCAGTAAATCGCGAAAAATCATCAGTAATAGTTAGAAAATATTTCTCACCTCCAATAGTTTCAGGAAATATGGGTCCACAAGTATCCGTGTGAATCATCAACATTGGTTCTTTTTCTCTGTTTCTCGGACCTTTGCCAGCTGGTGTTGCACTGAGTTTTGCACGAGCACAAATTTCACAAAATGATGAAGGGGTAGGTAATCCCAAATGAATCAGTGGCTGGTTACAGGGGTGTCCAAGTCTTCTGTGCCATAAGTCCTTATCGTACGTTGATGTCAAAGCACTTTCATTAGATGGAGTGAAATAACTTATATACTGTCCATGAATATCCCGATGACCGAAGCGCATTTTCTTATTATCTTTTTCGATAAATACTTCTTCATTCTTGAATATCACAGAAAATTCTGCTTTTTCTATGTTCTTGACAGAAATTAATTGTCCGTTTAGATTCGGTACATATAATACATCTTTTAAAGTTATGCATATATTCTCAGATATTGTACCCTTTATACTTCCAGTACCTTCCACATTTAACACTGCTGCCTTTGAAGCACATTTAATTGTCCCAGTTGCAGGTTTAAGAGAAGTGAACCATTCTTTGATAGAACACATATGTGATGTCGCACCTGAGTCTATGATAAATTTCCAATTATTTGTGTTTCCAGTCATAAAAGATATTTCAAAGGCTGACTGTTTTTCATCCATCTGCGTTTCTGGTTTATTTTTACAAAATTTTTTATAGTGACCTATTTTTGAACAATTGTAACATTTGACCGTTTTCATTCTACAAAATTTTGAGGTGTGGCCTTTCTTTTTGCAAAAATTGCAAAAGAGTTTTTTCTGTGCCGACATAAAGGCAATATTATCATTAAATGATTTAGTAGTATTTCTGGATTCACTCATTAATGCTTCAGCATCAATTAGTCTTTGCATAACAAATTCCAGAGTTAAGTTAGTATCAGGTTGATTTTCTAACGCAACTTTGACGGATTCAAATTCCTTCGGCAAAGACATTAAAATGTAAACAATTGTATCAATGTCACTCACCTGAGCACCAGATATCCTTAAGTCAGTAATTAATTTCAAAACATCGTCAATATGCTGTCTCATTGTAATATCTTTATTCTTTTTCATTGTGGACAGTCTTTTCCGTGTCAGTATTTGATTGATGGCTCCTTTAAGTTCATATGTTGCCTGCAGGGATTTCCAGATTTTACATGCGGTATCTTCCTTTTGAAGAGAAGATAAAATCCTATCCTCTAAAAGCGATAATAATAAAGCGTAAGCCTTTTTCGCTTTAATCACTTCTGGAGCTTTTGCTGGATCTGCTTCCTTTTCCAAAAAGTCATCAAGTTCTTTAGCCGCAAAAATCGCAGTTACTCTTCTGCTCCATATTTGGAAATTATTTCCATCAAACGGAGCGACCGAATAATCCTTGTTTTCAGTCATCGTTTAAAACACCGCAGACGAAAGTAACATAAGTACTCTATGGCAATAAATTTTGCCTGACCCACTTTTCCGTTCAACGCAGAAAAACACTAAGTAAGTAAGAAACCACGCTCTGCTGTTGTTTCAGAACGAAAAAGACCCTGCGTTGATTTGGGATCGAAGGAGTTTATTTACAGTAGGTCATGACAGAGTACAAGCAAGAGAGAGCAGAACAGAACATAATGGAAAACACATATATTTATAGGTTTTAGTTAGGATTCTAGATTAACCAATAGTGACTCTTAATAAGAGAACCAATAGAGTTCTTTGATAAGATAGCCAATCATGCACATAGTGATGTAATATAAAATCGGTATGATGTCATGGGCGATTAGAATCCAACATTAAATATGAAAATACAATACAAAAAATAACATTTTTAATTGTGTTGATAATAGGCAGAATGATGAAATATACACAATGAAAAGTAAAATTAAAGTTTGTGCAATATTTGGCCAGTAATTATCTGTAATTTAAGATATTCTAAATGTACCAAATATTTTTTCTCCCAATCATAGAGGATTCTAATTTAGCATCAAATATTTCACATGTGTTTCATTATTGTAATCTTTTTTAACATGCCCACTAAAAAAAAAAAAAAAAAAAAAAAAAAAAAAAACTATGATCAAATTTAAACTCAATTGGGACTCAGCTGAGCTATCGGCAGTAAACATATTAAAATTGCTGAACACTTTCTGATAACATTAACTAGCCATCAATATTAATAATTTACTTTTTAGAAAAACTACATTTTTCACTAGGATTTTTATATTCTCAGTGAAAATCATGTGATTTTTTTTGCTTTTTTTTGAAATGATGAAATATAACAATGCCTCTAAGAGTATATTTCAAATCAATGTTATGAAAAATGCTTCAGAAACTCAATTAATGATAATAATAATAATAATAAATAAGATAAGTATTTATAAATGAAATTTGAGTCACAGCAAAATAAATTACAGATTACATTAAGACTGACATTTTACATATTAAGTACAAATCAATATCACAGTAGATACAACAAACTCAAGCAAAAACACTCAGAAATGTAACTTAATGACAATAAGCAATAACTTCAGTAATAAATATGCATAAGCATATTTCTTCCATTTAAAGAAAAGTCAAAACAAACCTTACTTAAAAAAAAAAAAAAAAAAAAAAAAAAATCTAAATTTTTATAAATAGGGGGGAACAATTAATTTATAGATGATAAAAATGTTATAAATTAAATGATATATTATCATGTATGTTGTAACATGTATACAAATAAAACAGAAATAATCTCATATATTGTACATGTATACAAATAAAATTGAAATAGAAACTTCTTCATTTAAAAAATATTGTTAATAAATGATTACTCACCACTTGTAATGAACCATCTAAATATTTGCGACAAGTTAAATAAGAACATACAGCCATGTTAACTTCCTCTAAAAAATCCAAATACATCAATTAAAAATAAATGAATAAATTTTGTCAAAGAAAAAACAATACTATGCAGAATGAAATTATTGCAGGGATCAATTCAAAGATTGGATCTGGTTTAGGGAGTCTTTTCACAAAATTATATTTAATAAAAGGAGATTCTTTTTCACAAAATGGGTCCTTTTACAAAATTCCTTTTAATAAAAACAAGCTCATTATATCCATTGAAATATGTAATTTACAAACAAAACAAACTCATAATAAAGGAAGACATAAGAAAAGGATCTTAAAAAGTTCACATTAAATAAAAGTATAGTTTGGATGTGAGGAATCTGATTTAATCTTTCAATAGAATTTTTTTCCCCACAAAAAAGGATAATAAAATTTACATCTAGCACCTCTCTCCCTAAAAAAAAAAGAAAAAGAAAAAGAGAACATATCAACTTGTTTTTTGCAATCATTTTTAGCTGTTCAAAACAAGAACAAAAATACAAATGCTTTTGTTAGCTAACACTTGGTTTTCAATCTTATATTTATAAAGATTATATTAGCTACACTTATTTTTGTTAAACAGCTTACATCAATAAAACGCACAAATTCATAATAACTAATAGTTAAGAACTCTTTGTGAGTAATACAAAATTTATATACCAATCTTTAACTGTTTAGAAATAGATAAAATATTGTTTTACAACAGCTTGTTATACATCTTTTAAAGATATAAAATGTTCATCAAAATTGCACACTGGTTTCAGTAACATTAAACTTAACATTGCCAGTGACAGTAAATTAAAATAAGTTTAATGTTGCCAAACCCAATCAGGAAGATTCAATTCTTTAGTTGAGATACAATTTTTAATAATAATAATAATAAAGAAATATGCTAATTACTTGCTAAATTGTGCTAAAAATTTTGCTAATATTCATTGTTAGCATTTTTTTCCCCTTTTAACATTGAAAATGTCTATATATTTCATTAAAAAATGAAATAATAAATAAAAAATTTAAATTAAATGTATATGTGTAAAAAAATTCTACTAAAAACTGAAAAAAAGTACATTCAAGCCAATAAAGATAGAGTGACACTTAGTTTGCTGACCAAGGTTAAAAAAAACTACTTACAAACATCATGTGTGATAGACTATCACATCACACAATAAATTAGTTCATCTTCACTAAATTTTCTCATGGCTATGTCTGCATAAAACATTTTCAATACTTCTATTTTGAAATAATTAAAAATAAACCTAATCTAAAACAGAAGAAAAAAATCAAACAAAATAATATAGAAAATAAATTAATAAGGAAAAACAATAAAACTGAAAAAAAGGAAGATTTGTGTTTTGCTAAAATTAGAAGAAAAATAAATTTCACATGCTGGGTGGCAAAATGATATTTTGAAACGGAGGGGAAAAAAACTGACAACTGATTATTGATTTATTGTTGCAATAAAGTGGTGACAAAAGAGGGGAAGTAGAAGCTATAAGAGTGGGAGGAAGTATGGATACAATTTTTTGGAAGACACAAACCCACCAAAATGGCAGACTATCACTTCCTAATTTATTTTAAAAACCTGAAACAATTTAAATGCCTTTAAATATTTATTGTCAACAAAATACAAATCTTCAAAATATGTCTATACATCTATATAGCTTAAAAATCAGAAAAATAGTCTATTATAAAAACATACCATTCAAACTAGCTACAATAATACTAAATCAAACAATATGAAAATTTTTACAACTAAATCAAATTTCACAAAGGCTTTTTAGCTCACAGGCTATCAAAGCCTTAGAGCTTATGTGCTCACCCGTTTTGTATGTATGTGCGTGTGTAACGTGATAATTCATGATAAAAATATTGGATTCACTTGAAATTTTGGATATAGGTATATTCCAGTGTTGGGCACGTTCACAAAATAAACGAACTAACTCAAAATCACGTTCAATTTCTGAAAAGTGATTTAAGTTCACGTTCAAACACAAAATTTTTTAAACGAACGCGTTCAAATCACGCTCATTTGTAAAAGTGAACGAAGTTCACTAAAAAGTTCTTTTTTTTTTTTTTTTTTTTTTTTTTTTTATGTTTGGATATTATTGTCCAAATTTACAAAATTTTGTGAACTAATCATTTGATTATTCGATATGTAAGATAGAGGTATGCACGGACGGAAATTTCCAGGCCCTATCCATAGAAAAAAAAATGTCCGGCCCGATATTAAAATAAAAATTTCAGCCCGAGCCCAGCCCGGCGCGTAGAGAAAATTTAGCGGCCCGATATAATAGCTAAAAACAATGCCCGACCCGGCCCGACATAATAGCTAAAACAAGGCCCGAGCTTGGCCCGGCCCGGAAAAAAAAGTTGAAATTTCGCACCGAACCCGCCCCAACCCCGAGTACATTTCTACTGGACATTGATATTTACCCTTACGGAAAAGTTCTGGCCAAAAAAACTTACCTTAGTCTGTTTATAATCTCCATTTATGCAGAAGTGCCGTATGCTGCGATGTTTATGCTTTTAATGAACCTTTGTTAGTTGTATGTAAATGTTTCAGCTATCATTAATATTATTAAGCTATCTTCCATGTTATGGAGACATAAAAATCTAAAAAATGATATATGGTAAAAGTAAAATCTAAGATGAAACCGCATTGGAAAGAAAAAATACGTTTCTTTTTTAGCAGGTGTAAATGTTTAATATATTTTTTCTACCGTATTAGTGTATTCATTTTGCATGGATGAACAGTTTAAAAGAACTTTAAAAGAAATTTTCAGTTTTCAGTTTAAAAGAAAATTCCGTCATAGGCAGTTTATTCCATATGTTTATTCCATATGTCCTCTATTAAAAAAAAGCCTGGAATCTACGATTCTTAAAAAAGAATAAAAATCCAATCTTTAATTGTATAAAAATGGCAACTTAAAAGTATGTGCTTTTTAGCAAAATCAAGCCAAATTTTACTGATTTTTTAACAGACTTGGCCCCGTCAAGAAAAGGATTTTCATACGGGATGATAAATAAGTATAGTACAATATTGGAAGGAATATATTTCCTAGCTATATCTTGAAATAAAATTTTATCCGTCTTTAATTTGTTAAAAAAGGGTAAAATTTATACATTCTAAGTAATTTAACATAATTAAATGCACAGAGTAAGAATAACAAAAGTTCTTTTGTCAGGTATCTCTCTCTCCTACCCTTAATCCCCCGAAAGGATAATTTTATTTATTTATTTATTTATTTTTACATTCAAGCTTTCAAAATGTATGTTATACAGTGAGACGAATTTTAATAAATGAACTAATTTCATTTTGCGATTCTGAAATGTACTAGTCGAAATTTTCTTTTCAATATTCAATATTTCTTAAATGTTAAAACATCTGTAAATGCTCTACTGAATTTATGTGTTTAAAACCAAATTGCCTTGTATGAGGAGATCTAAAAAAATTCCTAGTTTAGTTTATTTCATGTTTATGTTCTCCGTTAAAGAAAAAAAACCATCCTGGACTACGGATGTTAGCAAAGACATTTATTCCAAAATTCTGGTTAATCCTTCCACTGCATTTTGTTTGTAGGATTGCTGATAAAAAATTAAATGTTTGGCATAAGGAAATCCCTTTTCTTTTTACATATGAATCGATAAAATTTGCATATATAACTTCGTAAAGCTATTCTTAACTTCTGCAAAATGTTTTGACACATTTACAAATTCATTTTTAACGAAGAGATATAATTGGAAGGCGAGACTATGGAAGCGCTTTTGAATTGAATTCAACATTCCATTTTCTGATAATAAAATTACCTAACGAGTTATAAACTACTTTCATCATATGATTTTCTTCTTTTCTTTGACTGCTTTTTTCTACTTTCGTCGGAAAATGCGGTTCAAAATGTTAACTCTGATGGCTTGTTCTGAAATATTTATGGCGTTTTGTTAAAATTTTTTTAAAGTGAGTGGGATTTGATAGTTTCTGAATAACAACAACTGCTAATTTTATGTATTTCGGAACAAAAATAAATTACAATTTATACCATAAAGTTTTTTAAGAGCACCCTTGATAATCGAATAGGGATTTTCATTTGCCTATAAAGTTGATGCATATTTATTTATTTCAAATTATTGTTCCATGACAATGGCCCTTCACACAGACTGCTGAGACTTAAAAACAGACTTTAAACAGCTAATAGGACATCGTTTTCTGAAAGATATTTTGCATTTATAGATAAATGAAAAAAAACTAATTTACAGCAGTTTGAATCAGAACTATGAAATTTTTTGAATACAGAAATGAAAATAAATTAAAGATAGATTGAAAATTCATTTATTACTTTAGAAGTAAAATTCTTCTTAAAATCAGTAATCTGTTTATAAAAAAAACTTCCACATCTCACTGAATAAAGAATTGTGAAAACTGTGACAATTTGTGAAAGCCTGCGGCCGCATCAACTCTTACCCTCACATAAATCTGGATCTGTACATCATTTCTTTAAAGCCAGTCTTCTTTTTTTAAATCTAAAAATTTAAACATTTTGTACGACTTAAAATTCAGATACGAATACATAATAATTATTAAGATGCTACTAGATGCAGTATAATATAAATATTTAGATGAACGCATATTTTATACCACTCTTTTTCTATTCTAAAAGTATACATTATCGATTGTAATACATAGAAAGTTTTGCAATAGATTAAAAATATCCCGTTTACAAACACCAAATTTTAAGCCTCATCCCTCCATCCCCCCCCCCCAAAAAAAAAAAATAAATAAATCCATAGTTGCGTTAAAAAAGTGGAAAAAAAATAGTTAATTCATTTAAAATTGTTATAACATGCCTTAAAAATCTACCGCCTCTATTAAGGATGTATTTCGATTCAAACTGCTTATTTTCCGATTTATTTTTAAATTCATTTTTGCTCTCAAATGCATCAAAATGGCACATTCTCTTATTTAGAAATTACTCAAGGTGCCGTGATTATTAATTCGTTGATAAATGCAGAAAATATTGCAAAAAATGCAATCAAAAACGGCACTTTGAACCGATTTTTAAAAAGCGGGAGACTTGGGAATGAAAAAAAGGGTCATACTGAGAAGATAATTGCTTATAAATCAAATTCTAATGAATTGAGCGTAAAAAGACATCATACGGCACCTTATATTTCTCTTCAAAAATTCCCTCAGCAAGTTTCGGTAGGCAGAAAAAAGTGCACCGGAAAAAAGCGTCCCCGGAAAAAAAGCGTCCCCGGAAAAAAGCATTCCTTTTTACAAATCACATATTTAAATAAGTCTGATAATAGTACACATGGTTAATCTTAGAATATAAACACAAGATTGAGACGGTTTTATGAAATTTGAGCATCCTTGCTCTCTCGGGACTGAGATGGGGGAAGGTAGGAGGGGGGGGGGGCTTTCAAAGTTATCTCAAAACCTGTTATTGCCTCAAGGAAAAAAAATGTAGTATACGAAAAATAAGATAATAAACACTAGGTACTTAAATGATTTTTTTAAATTCAGACTCCCTTGTTCTTCTGTGGTGGTGGTTGGGGGGGGGGGGGGAGGAAGGGGGAGAGGGCGATTGTCTACAAACTCTGAATCTATCTCTTACATTATTTTTTTTATTATTTATAATTTGATTATTTATAATTTAAATTATACATAATTAATTTATATATTATATAATTATTATTTTTATTATTATTATCAAATTACATATTAATATTTTATTGCATTTTATATTATATATTTATACTTCTATAATACATATTAATTAATTATTAATATATTAATATAATATATTAATAGTAAATATTTAATAATATTATTAATAAATTAAGAATAATAATAATAATAATTAATAATAATAAATAATTTATAATAAATAAATAATAAATTAATAATACATAATTATAAATTAAATATAAAATTAAATAAAAAAATGTACAAATAAATATTATTAAATATTAAAAATTATACTCATTAACAAAAATTTATTTAAAAATGATAATATTTTATTAACTCATAGTAATATCAACTCATATATATATTTTTCATTCAACCACCCTTGTTCTTCTGTGGGGGCGGGGAGCCTACAAACTCCAAATCTATCACTGCTTTAGACGATAACATTTTTTCGGAATGTTTCCTAGAATTTAGGGAAAAAAGTGACTGGAAAAACAAAAGCGCAAAAAGTGATAAGAAAAAAGTGGCAAGGATTTGATAAATATTGAACTTGTGGATAAATAAATTATAAAAACTAAAGTGGCAACAAATGTCTCATTTATATCATTCTCGTGGGACAGCGGTTCCCAACCTTTAATACGCGTACCCTTGAGGATACGTAGCGAGATTGCTGGAGGTATATGACAATAGTATCAGTAATGGCGGATGATAAAATATCATTTTTTAAATAAATTCTTGTTTATGTGTAGATTTTTTAATATTTAATTTTATATATTTATACACTTATTTTTATTATTTCCTATAAGTTAATAAAGTATTATCATTTTTAAAATTAATTCTTGTTGATGAAACTAGATTTTTAATATTTAATTTTATTTATTAATACATTTATTTTTATTGATTTACTTTGAGTTAATAAAATATTATCACTTTAAAATAAACTTTTGTTAATAAGTATAATTTTTAATATTTAATTACATTTATTTTTAATTTTATATTTAATTTATATTTATGTATTATTAATTTATTACTTATTTATTATAAATTATTTATTCTGTATTATTATTATATTATAATAATATATTTATTACTATACATTATGTTATATATTACATAAATATAAATATATAAATGTAATATAAAATATAATAAAATATTAATATGTAATTTTATAATAAAAATAATCAAATTATAAATAATATTTAAAAAATAAATATAAGAGATATATTCAAAAGTTTGTAGACACTCTCCCCCCCCCCCCCCCACTCCAGACTGAATTTAAAAAAATCATTTAAGTACCTAGTGTTTATTATCTAATTCTTCGTACCTTACAATTTTTTTTTTTCATTAAAGCAATGACTGGTTTTGATATAACTTTTAAAGCCCCCCCCCCCCCCCCTCCCGCCCATCTGAGTCTCGATAGAGCAAAGACTTAAATTTCATAAAACCGTCTCAATCTAGTGTTTATATTCTAAGATTAACCATGCGTACCATGTGTATAATACTATTATCAGACTTATTTAAATATGTGATTTGTAAAAAGGGATGCTTTTTTCCGGTGCGCTTTTTTCTGTGATTCACAAATTTCATATTTCAACTTTTAAAATTGTTTCTGAAATTATATCAGAAAATTTTGAGCTGTTGAAGGTGGAAAAGCGTTTTTTCGAATACATCCTTAAGGAATGAAATGCGGCATGATAATTTTTCTGGGGTTAATGCACCGGGCAAAAAATGTCATCACAATCATTGAAGAAAATTGTAACTGACGATAGAAACTGTAAAAGAAAGCTTAAAAATAGCATAAGAAAAATTCTGTAAATATTTTAATATAAAGTATTTTGTAATATAATTAATAATAATAATAGATTTTAAAAAAATGATAAAACCATGTCCAAAACCTAAAACTGTGATATGTACGTATGCATGATTTCTTTTGATGAAAATTTTTTTCTGTTTATCAGCAGAAATAATGACAATTTGCTGATTGGAAAATTAGATATGTTAATTTTGGACGATGAATAAAATATTTTGACTTAAAAAAATAAATAAAAAATAAAAAATAGAAAAATAAAAGGGGGGGGGGGGGGCGGGGAGAAAGAAAAGGAATGGAAAAAGAAATGAAATCGTTTACATTACTTTGTATGTTTAGAAAATATTTGCAAATAGGTTGCAGATTAAAAATCAATTTTATCAATATTAATGTATCCATTTTAAAGATATGGATAATAAACACAATAGAAATTATCGTTCTCGAGACAAAGAGTTTATTCGTCGTCAAATTTAATAAACTGCAAAACATAATTTTTCACTTTCAAAAAATAAGATTATTTGTGTATATACAAGAGCGAATCCAGCCCTCCATTTAGAGGAGGGTCATAACAATGAGAGAAATGCCACGATAAGAGAGCATTGACTGTCGCATTCTGAAATTCAATTTAAATCTCCAAATTTTAGCAAGATTTCCTAAAAAATTCTTTACATTTAAAGAAATATGGAAAACGCTATTTCAATCGCTTAACAACTGAATAAGTGCACTCGCAAGTATCTTGCATGTAAGATTAAAAATGACTTCATAAATTACCAAAATTTATGTAATTTGGATTTGAGTAAAGCTTTAAAAAAATAATGTTTTGCATCCCAAAGCAAAGGAGAAGTTAGAAAGAACTTAATATACATTTCATTTGAGTATATCTTTAAAATTTTAGATGGTTCCACATCCCAAAGCAAAGGAGAAATTAGAAAGAACTTAATATACACTTCATTTTTTAAATGTTCCTTAAAATTTTTCTTTGTTCAAAGTGGAGAGTGGGAGGGAGCTCATGATTCCCGTAACCCCTCACATTATCGGATTAAAATAAAGAAATTAATGTTTATCTTGTTCGAATTCTATACTTGAGAAAGTGGCTTTCATCTTCCGTTGCAAAATGCTATTTTTCATAACAATGTAATGCATTTCACAAAAATAACTTTGACTTTTCAAAAAATATTAGCTGTCCTGTGTACCCTCCCCCTCCCCCAAAAAACCTTCATCGAATACATCTTTTAAAAGCAATTCAAAATTTATTAAACCATAATATATAATTTTCCATTTGTTTGAAAACTATCTTTACAGATATGTGTGTGATTTTGTTTAAATGCCCATGTGTCAATTTTAAAAGTGAAAAGTATTTTTAATGGAAATAAAAAGAAAGAAAGAAAGAAAACAGTTTGCACATATAAAGAATCTTCACGAATTAAAATCTTACACTAATCATTTGTCATCACGTTATTTATGCATGTATATATAAATATATCTTTATATATAAAAATCTTCTGTGTGTGTGTATGTAATTGAACTCCTCATAAACGACTGGACCGATTTTGATGAAATTTTGTGTGTGTGTTCCAGTAGATTCGAGAATGGTTTAGATTCACATTTCGTCAAAATTGATTCAGTACTTTTTTAGTAATTAGGCAAAAACTAATAGTTAGTGATTTTTTGCTAATTAGTGCTATATATATTAAAGAAAGTCAGGATTTCGTATTAATCATAGCACAAAAAAATCCACCGATCCAAAAATCTTGAAAATTGGGGTAAAAATACTGCTTATAACATCGAGTGCCGCTAAAAATGGATTTTCGAAAATTCCACCCTTAAGATGAGTAGAAAAAAGAACGAACTTTTAAAAAATTCCATACAAATCGGCTTTTGTAGTTATTTTTCAACTGATAACATATTTTAGTGCATTTTTTCATTCTGAATCGAATGGTACTAAGCAAATTCGTTTAAATCCAGTCGTTCGTGAGATAATTCACATTTTCCTAATTTGGCGATGTCTTCGGCGCAAAAACCTGAAACTTTCAATGCTCATCTTTATATATAAAAATCTTCTGTGCGTGTGTATGTAATTGAACTCCTCCTAAACGACTGGACCGATTTTGATAGAATTTTGTGTGTGCGTTCCAGTAGATTCGAGAATGGTTTAGATTCACATTTCATCGAATTTGATTCAGTACTTTTTTTGTAATTAGGCAAAAACTAATAGTTAGTGATTTTTCGCTAATTAAAAGTGTTGAATAAGTTCGATGAATGGAGTGCGGACGGAATGTCAGAGCGATGTAAGGCGCCAGATTTAAGCTCAGCTTCTTGAGGAAAGAGATCGCGTGTTCGAACCCCACTGCTGACAAACGTGTATGCTTTGCAATAATATTTCCTGTATTATAATTTTGATTAACCGACTTCAGACAATCGTTAACTTTTAATTAAAAAGATAAAAATAAACTTTTCTATCAAAAATTGAACCGACTTCAAAAACTAATGAAGAGTAAAAAATAATTTCCTTTCATAATTGTAATAAGAAATTAAATTAAGAGCGTAGTGTTTATTCTGCGTATTACCATATTTACGTACATTTATTTGATTTTCTGTAGTTGGTGCCAAGAAGGACAACGTCTGTCGGTGACAGGACAATGTCTGTTGGGTGCGCTAGTATATATATATATATGTATATATATTATTCTAATAAATATACAAATCGATTTTAGAAAGGGCAAACAATCAAGAAATCATTGTATATATAACGATTTGCGATACTGAAATTTAAAACTAATGTATATATATATTTTTTACCAGAAAAAAAAAAAATCTTTGTAATTTAGGCGAAATTTGCGTGAATAAAGAGATTGTTTCTCGTTAAAGATAGAGCAGTAACTGTCATCATGACAATTACCAAATTGATTGTAAGCGTTTTTAGACCACCCATAGACTTATATAAGAGACCACCTTAGTTGTAAAAAAAAAATTGAAGAGAATGCCAGAACGGTGATTGCAATATGATTAGATAACTAAACACCCAAGGGAAAGCGGTATTTATGGCCGACTCAGCCTGTTAACAAAGCACAGAACAAATCTCTAGCCGATGACGCCTCCACTTGTAAATCGTATGTACATTGACAAGTCACACGAGTTTCTATCCTTCTACTTTCTTGAACTCGGATGGGCGACAACAAAGATGTTATCTATTCCGTTCCGCAAATTCTCCTATTCAAAAAAGAGTCCCTCTAAAATGGGACTTTAATAACCGATAAAAAATACTACTTTATTTTCCCACGCGGATGCTTGCTTGTAACACAGAACAAACGGTTGGACTGAGGAAATTTTCAGGATTCTGTATTTTCACTATATTAAAACTTAAAAAAATCCCTGTCGGCTGGGCCTATAGGCAGAGGTAGATTTTGAAGAGTGGTCAATTCAACAAAAAAAATATATGATTAGAGATAAACCCAGTTTAATAACTTCATTTGGCCGTTTATGAAAAATTTTTAATTTCATTTTTCTTCAAAAACTGGTTTTATCAGAATCATCTTAAGAAAAATTCAGCTCAAATGCCCGTTTTGACAACATATTTTGAAATAGATTCTGAATTTATTAAAAAAATCGACCAAAACAGTACATTATACAGCTCCTAAATAACAAAAAACTGTCAGTTGAATGCATTTGAGAAAAAAATTAAATTTAAAAATGAGTCATAAAATAACCTATTTGTTGTTTGAATACATACTTAATTCTTTATTCATGATTGCTCGGAAAATTTTGTGCGAAATACTCACTTTGACAGCATTTAAAAAAATACATTCTATCTTTATCAAAAAACTGGCCAATGCGTCACAGTATATAGTTCCTAAATAAGAGGATCTGTAAATTGGATGCGTTTGAGAGCGAAAATGGATTTTAAAACGAGTCATAAAAACGCAATTTGCTATGTGAAAACTTCCTTAAATTTTCAAATCACAAAGACTTCGGGAAATTCTGTTCAAAATACCCTTTTTGGTAGCCTTTTTAAAAATATATTCTGTCGTTATCAAAAAACCGATCAATGCATCACATTATATAGTTCCTAAATAAGAGGATCTGTAAATTAGATGCATTTGAGAGCAAAAATGGATTTAAAAACGAGTCAGAAAAAAAATGCAATTTCTTATTTGAACACTTCCTTAAATTTTCAGTCCGGATGACTTTCGGAAATTCTGTTCAAAATACCCTTTTTGGTAGCCTTTTTTGAAATATATTCTGTCTTTATCAGAAAATTGACCAATGCGTCACTTTATACAGTTTCTAAATAAGAGGATCTACCATTTGGATGCGTTTAGAATAAAAAATGAATTTAAAAATGAGTCAGAATGTAAGCAGTTTGGATTTGAGGTTTTTTCTCCAACTCTTATTTTTGTTTAATTTCTTTTTGCTATACGAATTGATCCTATGAAAAACTTGTCAATATAAAAGTTGTAGATATTTTTGAGAAGATGTAAAATAAATTTAATCAGATTTGATATCTTAAAAATTGACGGAGTTATGGATTTTTCTCTTTTTTCAGCGCCCTTTTTCTTTTCGTTTTTAATTTTTTTCATCGGTAAAAGTTGGTCCTATCAAAAACTTGTAAATACAAAAGTTTTAGATAATTTTAAGAACATTTACAAAAAATTTAGTTGGACTTGATATCTTGAAAATTGACGAAGTTATGAATTTTTTTCTCTCAAAATCCCTGTTTTTTTCGCCCCTTGAGCCCACTTCTAAATTTATCAAAAATCTGTCATGAATATACTTTTGGCCCATTTTTAAGAAGTAATATAAACTTTAAACCGATTCGATATCTACTTTAATTAAGAAGTAATGGCGTTTTTTCGGTTTTCACAAAAACGCTCCCTATTCCGACCCCCTTGGTCCGATTTTGCCCATTAACGAACTTAGCCAAGATTTTATCCCCTTTGATTTTATGTACAAGTTTGGTGGAGATCGGTGAAAAATTATAGAAGTTATCGTGTCCATAAAAAAGTGAGATATATAGATAGATAGACAGATAGATAGATATATATATATATAAACTGGTGCGATTGCAATAGGTAGTATTTCTTACGAAATCTACCTAAAAGAGGAAGGGAATGTCTCCTGAAATATTATGTCATTTTTTTCATTCATACAAAATTTTAGTTTGCTGCGACAATTTGATCCCAAATTATCAAAGTTTGAAATTAATGTAATTTCATACAAGAAAGAAAAAAAATGACTGCAATGAAACAAAATTTAAAAATATATACATTTTTGAAACATTTAAGAAATCTAAAATTTTGTATTCAAAATTGCCTCATGCTTTTTACACATTTTTTAGAAGAAAAAAGAAAGAAATCCGACAGCTAAGGTCTGTTCTACAGTTTGTCATTGCCAGTCGGGTTTGGGTTAAGTTTATTTCTACTTTTTTGCGACAGGTCCGGTTGATTATCTTTTTTTTGTGGATGTTGCTTCGGATTGGATTTTAACTCTTGTGATTCGGGTTAGGGTTGACCAGATTTTTAAAAGGAATATCCAAAATAATTTTTCGTATTAAAAAAGCTACATACAATAAAATTTTTATAATGGATACTCCCAAATGTACACATCTAGTCAGCGAACACTGTTGAAAAGTCTTAATACTTATATATTTATATGCTTATATCGCAGAATATGGCATGTTCATCTTGCACTCTGCCCACATGTAGCATCTGTATGCATACATAAGCTATCAAAAGTATCATACATGTGCTTATGTGTGTATAAAAAATATTGGCAATATTTTTTCATATCCCGAGAAAAGAAAAAATGTTCTTATGGTCACATTTTTTGTAATTTATTTTTCATGCAGTAGTTTGAATATATACTCATTCATACTAAAATACATATGTATATTTTCACCTGAAACATAATTGGCTGTTTGTGTTTAGAAGGCCAATTTTTAACACAACAGATATAGACCATAAAGGGGTTCTCCTTGGAGGGGGGGGGGGGGGGGGGTCTTTCTTAGGGTACCAAGCCCATACTTATTTCATGGAAAATCAAAGTTTGAATAAAACCCGAAAAACTCCGAACGATTAGGCCGACGGACGCAATTGCATTGTAACCCAGCATCTCCCGTCTACCAGCCACCAGCCTGAAACATAGTTGTGCTCAAACATTTTGTGAAAACGCAAACAACCCGACTTTCAAAAGATCTAATTATGATTGATAAAAATTATTCTAGGCAATCCAACCCGCAAAACGAATATAATAATTAAAACCTGAAATTAGAAATTTATGTGCAACGTGACCCGATGCAAGATTCTATTCAATGATCTCGATGTCTATACTATTCAGAGGTTATACAATATTTGAATTTTTAAAAATGAATTTTATAAATATCTAAACACCTTTTTTTTCTATAAAAACATAACTTAGTAGTAGAGATATAAATGTAGGTTACTTTTTTTTACAATTGCATCAAAACCTAATTTACTTTCCTTCGGGTCGGGTTGCTGGTTGCACAAAATTATTTTAGTGCTTTTGAGGTTCAGGTCGGGTTGGGATCAAACTTATTCTATTTGTGAGCTTCGGATCGGATTGAGGGTTGATTGTTAAGCATGCTTCGAAAGGAAGACGCAAAGTTTCAATGTCACGTTTTCTAAAAGGTTTTAAACTAACTTTTAAAGACACAGGATGCGCAGTGAAAGATCCATTCAATGCAAAGTAGTTGCGAATACTTTAGTATTTATGTGATATTTCTAATTAAATCAATATGTTTTTCAAAATTTGATATTTATTGCGTTTATACTGATACTGGGCTGCATTGCAGAAATATACTGTTAAAAATTGTTATCTAAGATGTCTAAATCGTCCGTGTTGTTAATGGTTAATAAATTCGGCTAATCATCACTTTTTTTTAAATCTCTATCAACAATGTTTTTATGCTTCTTCTACAATGGGTACTTCCAACGCTGCTCAACACTTTCGCTGAATGTCCTCAAGTCAAAATTTGTGTGCAATAGAAAAATGCGCTTTTCTCAAAAACTGTGTGACATAGGGTTAATCGCTATAGTTTTCCAGCAAATTTTAAGTTAACGTCTACTATCTTTATTTATTTATTTTTTCACAATTTTAGTTTAAGTAGATTCGGTAATAGATGGTGCGGGGGGATGTTTTTGCACTACATTTTTGGCATCGCTCTGAAAATCTAACGCTTAAAAATTTTAAAACAATGCAGGGTTTTTTTAGGTCAGTGCTACGACACCTTTCATCGCACACGATGTACAAAGAATTTTTTTTTCCTGAATAATTTAATTAGTCCCTCTACATTTTTCCTAAATTTATTTTTGAATGTTTAATAATCTGTAAATAGGTAGGTCAATAATCTTTATGAGTTCTCTGAACTTTCCACATCCCATAGTTTACGAGTAAAATGGTTGCGACAGACAAAAAACTAACACAAGAGGGAGATCTTATAATGATTCCGCTTAATTTTTTAAGTACCAAAACTCTAAAAAATACTTATTACAGTTTCTCTTTCATGGTTATGTTTTTCACTTAAAAAAAAGTCATGGGCTGCGTAATTGGCACGTTTATTCCAAAGTTTTGGTCTTTCCATACTTCTTTCTGTATATCCCATTGTAAACTAAATTGACTTTAAAATGAATCCTTAACTGTATCTAAATATCTGAAATATTATTAACAACATTAATGTATTTCCACGGACTGGAGGATTAAAAATATGAAAAATTCTACACAGATGAACCTTTTAAGAAAAATCTGTGAAAAAAATTCATTGTAGACATATTCTTTATTAAGAAATTCGCCGTCTCTTACATATGTGTTATAATTTTTTTTTCACATGGATTATTCTGTCCATTTGGCACCAATCTAGAAATTGTTTCATTTAAGATAGGATTTCGTCATATACAGATTTTTGTAACACCTTTTATAATACTTAATTCCCCTCCCCTAGCATTGTATATGTACTATTCTTTAAAGAGAATTTTAAATGTTGAATTACAGTAATTTAAAACTACAATAAACTCTGGCTAAGGCGGAATCGATCGGGATCGAGAAAATTTTCCGTTGTAGATAATATCCCGTCTTAGACAAATTCTACTCTATGTCTGCGGATTCGT
This sequence comes from Maratus speculifer, assembly GCA_964019185.1. Lineage (NCBI taxonomy): Eukaryota > Metazoa > Arthropoda > Arachnida > Araneae > Salticidae > Maratus > Maratus speculifer. The sequence goes on along the minus strand of OZ025289.1, from coordinate 422,682,517 downwards.
AGGGACTTGAAAATCTTTCAGAGTTAGACATATTTCTGCCTAACACACATTCCACCTTATGCATAGAGTTTACTGTATATATGTATTTTCGGCGAAAATTGCATATAATCCAGGTCCTGTTTGGCGCGACCCGAGCCTGCAGAAGAAGTAAGACTAGGGTACCACCCAGAGAAGTGATATCCAGACTAAACCCTTCCTGACGCACATGTAGATCCAGGGCCGTAGCTGAGGGGGCGCTATAGGCGGCTCAGCCCCCCCCCCCCCTGAAAAAAATTCCACGATCACTAAAGGAATTTCTGTTCTGAAAATTCAAATGAAATTCTGTTCAAAAATCTAATTTAGTTTTGAGATCTTTTCACAATTTCGCAGAGTTACTAAATTGTATTTAAAATAAGTGTTTCAACTCTCCCTCATCTTATTCGTACATATGAAGCTAACATGATGTTTAATTTTACACCACTTATACACTCAAAAATTTCATCATCATGTATTTTTCTTAGCATAAAATGAAGTTATTACAACAGTTTAATAAGAAACATAGTACCTACAATGTGAATATGCACAAATTTATCTTTCTGCCACAGAGAGAGAGAGAAAAAAAAATGACCCCCCCCCAATCGTTCACTTCTATAGTTGGGGAACGTTCACGTTGACAGTACAGTTTATACTGTGAATGTTATACTTCCGCGACAAGAAAAAGTGCGTTGACTATTTTAATAAAATCTTACTCAGTATCTATTTTTTCTTCAAAGTTTTAATGCAAAAACGATTTATTCACCAAATGAAACTGATTTAAGTTTAAATCTTTCAATATTATGATATGTACATATAAAATTTATATAAAAATGTATTTATTCGCTTTGGCGAGATTTTGGCGCTAATAAACATGTGTTGTACAAAAATTGCAAACCTTTTACAGATAACGGCTTCCCGCATTTTCCGAATTTCCGGTCAGTTAAGTGATAATTACTTAAAGATCGCGGTACTTAATCTGCAATACATATTTTTTATTTTTGAAACTTTTTAAAATACAGAAAAAAATTTTGTGGATTTGAATTTATCGGAAAATTTTAATTGAAATGCATACCAAATATGACAATAAAATATTAAAGTAAAATTAAATAAATGAAAAGGTTTTTATTTGTGCTGAGGTTAAGGATCGACTGAAACAGGTTTTAAGGTCGAAACTGACACGGACTTTCGGTGATCTTTCTATTTTCGGCTGAAAACAATGTTAAAAAAAAAAAAAAAAAAAAAAAAAAAAAAATGTAAGCCATAAATGAATGTACATAATTATTTATTAATTATATGTATTTATTAAATATGCATGGTTGTTAATTAATTATACATATTTTTAAATATACATAATTATTTAAATTAAATGTATTTATTAAATATGCATAATTATTTATTAACAGTACATATTTATTAATTAATTATACATAATTATTAATTATACACAATTTTTAATTAATTATATGTGTGACTCAAGTGCACTCGCTGTATCTTAAATCCAACACTTTTTATTTTCATAAAATAGAATATAATTGAACAACGACACAGAAATATTTTCTATTATGCCAATTTATTTTATTATTATTATTTTTTTATATATAAAATATTTATTTAATTAGTGTTAGGCATACACAGGTCAGTTTATCTTTTATAACAATTTTTGTACATGATCGTTTGTTGTGCTAGAGCATATCTCGAAGAGTATTCGAAGCACTTTTGCAGTTTCAAAATAAAAATTTACTATTACTGTTTGTTAAGTTTTCAGCTTTTAATGAGAACATAAAAATAATCACATATGAATTGCTTGCTTTATAATTCGAATTCACATCTTGAATCAATGATGATTGTAAATGGTAAATTGGATCAATTGTAAACAATGAAGTTCATAGCAATAAATAGTCTCATTTGAGCCTCATTTTTGTTCTTAAGTCTTTATTTTCCCTGGATTTCGTTCTACCGAAATCCATTCAACGAATTGCTATTTATGTTTAGAGGCAATAGTATAAATAAAAAACATTACATAATTATGCTATATATAGTATAGAAGTTTTAACGTGAATATGGGATTGAATAACAAAAATAAAATAAAAAAAATAAAAATAAAATAAAATAAATAAATAAATAAAAAGAAAAAATATTGATTATAAAAATAAGTTTAAAAGTTTATTTTACATATTTTTATTGTGTGTACATTCTATAATTTGTTTCCCCTTAGATTTGTTTTCCTTTTACATTCAATATTTAAAAATGTATCTTAAACGGAATTTTAGAAGGGGGGCCCTTCCCTAACGAAAAAGAAATTGCTGTCTTTTCTTTCTTTCTTTTTATTTTTTATTTATTTATTCATATTTTTAATGCCAGTAGAGAACATCAAGTTTGAATATTTCTTTTTCTTTTTCTATGTTAAATTTTAAAATTGCTTTTTTTCTTTTATTGGCATGTTATAAAAAATTTCCTGTGCGGATGTTTTAAATAAATATAAAATAAATAGCTTATCTTATGCCCTCTTTATAGTGAACTTTTTGTAAAAAATAAAATAAAAAAAAAAGTGATCAAGGCTGCAAACCACAATCATAAATCATATCTCATTCGTTCTAAAATCTTTTTTGTTTTAATAGTATGTTTTCTTATCTTAATTTAAAATATGAAAAGACTTCATGTATAATACAAATGTGAATTCGTGTGGTTCTTCAAAACTGCACATTGAACAATATTAGGTATCTGGTACAAATTACACACATATCACTTTAAATCTGATTATTAAAAACACATTTATCAAAGAAAAAATTACGTTCCATTACAAAAAAATATATATATATATAGGTGATATTAAATTGTAACAATATGTTTGTTTTTAACTTTCAAAACATGTTAATTCTAAAGATTACTTTCAAAGATGAAAAATTCTTGGAGTATATGTATGTTATTCTAATTTAAATAATGTGCTTTGATAATAAATTGTCAATAACCGATTATATTAATCTTTCAAAAAACGACGTAAAAAAAAAAAAAAATCTTTGAAATCAGCTTTTTGCAAACACAATTCAAAATTCATATTATGTCGCCAAAAAGAGTGCTACAATGCCAGATATTGCAACCATGTTAAGCCAACGGAGTAAAAAGTCTCTATCAGGCTTGTACATACTGGCTTCTTTCTCGTTCCCTGACTATAGCTACGGCCCTGTGTACTACACAGTGTGTAGGTCTCAAAATGGCATTTGAAAGGGGGAAAAAGAGTACTAAGGTCTGGAAAAATCTTCGTTCAAACTCCTCGATTTTTTGAGTTTCCGCTCAGTTCAAACTCGTTTATAAAATAGTGAGCGAAGTTCAGTTCAAAGTTCACAAATAGTGAGCGAAACTCGTGATTTTTCGTTCATTGAACGAGTTCATACCCAACACTGGTATATTCTGATAAGGCGCTACCTTGATTAGTTTTTGGAGTTCATTCGATATGTATAAAATGGGGAATGGGGGCTGATGCCCCCCCCCCCCTAATTTAGATGAATGGGTTTTTCATGCAGATTTATCAGATTTCGCCCTGTTAAGTATTAAGTGTTCATTGGATAAGTATAAAGAGGGGGAACAGGGGGCTATTGCCCCTTCCCTTAATTTTTATAAATGGGTTTTTCAGACAGAATTATCAGTTTTCGTTCAAAATTTAGATATGGGATAATTCTGATGAGGCACCTCTGTGATTAGTACTAGTTCTTTATCAGATAAGTATACAGAGTGGGAACGGGAAGCTATTGTCCTTCCTTTAATTTATATAAATAGGTTTTTCATGCAGATTTATCAGTTTTCGTTTCAAATTAGATATAGGATCGTTCTGATGAGGCATCTCCGTGATTAATATTGGGTGTTCATTGGATAAGTATAAAGAGGGGGAATGGGGGCTATTGCCCCACCCCTTAGTTTACATAAATGTGTTTTTCGTGCAGAATTATCAGTTTTCGCTCAAAATTTAGATATAGGATCATTCTAACGAAGTACCTTCTTGATTATTATTAGGTGTATATTGGATAGGTATAAACAGGGGGAACAGGGTGCAAATTTCCTTCTCCATAATTTATATAAATGGGTTTTTCACACAGATTTATCAGTTTCATTCAAAATTTACCTATAGGATCATTCTAATGTGGGCACCGCCATGATTAGTATTAGTTGTTTATTGGATAAGTATAAAGAGGGGGAACAGGGGGCTATTTCTCCTCCCCTTAATTTATATAAATGGGTTTTTCATGCAGAATTATCAGTTTTCATTCAAAATGTCGATATTGGATCATTCTGATGAGGCACCTCCAAGATTAGTATTAAGTGTTCATTTACTAAGTACAAAGAGGGAGAACGGGGGGCTAATGCCCCTACCCTTGATTTATATAACTAGGTTTTTCATGCAGAATTTATTAGATTTCATTCAAATTTTAGACATAGAATCATTCTGATGAGGGCACTGCCATGATTAGTCTTGGGAGTTCAGTGGATAAGTATTAAAGGGGGAAACGGGAGCTAATCCCCCATCCTTAGTTTCAATAAATCGGTTTTTCATGCAGATTTATCAGATTTCATTCAAATTTTAGACATAGGATCATTCTGATGAGGGCACCTCCATGATTTGTTTTGCAAGCTCATTGGATAAGTCTAAGAGGGGGGGGGGGGAGGAATGGAAGGCAACACCCCCCCCATTAATTTAGGTTAATGGGTTTTTCACACAGAATTTACCAATTTGCTTCAAATTTTGGATATACTTTCATTCTGATAAAGCGTTTGCCTGACTGGTTTTGGGAATTCATTGGATAAGTATAAATGGGAGATCAGTTGGATTACTCCTCTTAATTTAGGTAAATTTTTTTTCTGGCAGAATTAACCGATTTGCTTCAATTTTTGGAGACAGGTTCATAGTAATATGGTGTGTCCTTAATTAGCTGTGGGGTTCTTTTGTTAAATATAAAGGGATTACTTGTGATTACTCTTTCCCTTAAATTTGATAAATAGATTTTTCAGAAAGCAGATTTATCCGATTTGCTTTCAATTTCGGATGTAGATTCTTTTTCATAAGGCGAATCTCTGAATAGTTTTGGAATTTTAATGATTAAGTATAAAAGAGGGGGATAACTCCTCTTAAATTTTATAAATGGGTTTTTATTAAGAATTTTCTGATTTGCTCTGAATTTTGATATAGATTTTTACTTACCCATCACACATAGTATAGGGTAAGTCTTGCAATTATTTTGAAAATCGAAAAAAAAAAATTTGGCGGATTTACACGTTTCAGATAGTAGAGATTCCGAAAAACATATTTTTAGAAAAAAAAATTTGCCGTTCGTCCGTCTGTCTGTCTGTAAACGCTCTATCTTCCGAACGAATTGAGATAGAGACTTGAAATTTTGTATGTACTTAGTATGTAAGAATGGGACGAAGCCTATTTAATATCAGTAACCTCGATTATCCAGAACAATTTTTTTCGGACTCTCGAAAAATTCGTTCTGATGAAAGGTATATAAAAATTTTCGAAATTTTTTATTTTAAGGAAGGGACGTAGGCAATAAAATAACGCAAATTTTGCATAAAAAACGAAATCGATCGGATTATTAGTTGCCGAGATATTTGAAATCCTGATTTCCACATTTTTCGATTTTTCATGACCCTGTATTTCATTCAAATTTTAATTCAGAAGTATATTTCAATTGAAAATGAGACGCTTAATCCAACGCAGTAAACTGTTAGTTAATATTACAATTATTTTTGGAGTTATAAGAATGTTTCTTTTACCCAGTTTGGTACTACTTGAGTAGTTTGGCGTTTTATATAATTTGTCGAAACTGGTACATCAGCAGTTCTTTATTACAACATTACTATGTATACTAACAATATTTAAATTTTGCTTTGGAATTGCAATGCATTGTATAAATAGTTTTCAAATGTTTTATTTTCATATGCATATCCATGATGGGTAAGTATTACGGTGACCCCCAACGACTATTTTTTATATGATAAAGCATATCCCTGATTAGTTTATGGGGTTCAATGATTATATATAAAAAAGGGAAATGGGGAGAGCTGTTTCCCCCACCTTAATTTGTTTTTCAAACGGAATTAATCCTTGAAAATATAAGGCTATAATATACAATTAATGTGCACAGCCTGTGAGCTCAATGCCATCAGTCTAACTAGGCAATATTCTTTTTATTTAAAAGCTTTAAGCAAATTATGAACCCTTTGAATACATAAATCAATTCATAAAATAATATGTTCCATTATGCAGATAGATACTTGCAAAACTTTTTAAGTTAACAAGAAAATTTGATTTTACAAAAGTTAAGAGGGTTTATTGAGTTAAGGTTATTAAGTTAATAAGTAAAGTTAATAGTAAGGTTTTAAAGAGTTTAAAATTTTTAAGATACTAAAAAAATAATATATATAGATTATATTATACATAAATCGTTTCATATGGCTGAGATTTTAAATGTTTGACACTAATACTGTATTTACATATTGCCATTCAATTATGCATTATGGTGCATCAAACATTAAAAATCTCAATCATTAGAAAAGATATATATATATGTGATTTTGTATTAAATTCAATGGTTCATATATTGTTTTACAATTAATGGTATTATATATATAACTTTTTTCCCTTATCTTAAAAATCACATTACAACCACTCACATACTGTATTGCACTTTTATCTTCAGGTAGAAAAACAACATAAAATGAATGATTCTGGGTTATGTTTATGAAAAAAAAAGTAGAATAAAATTCCTAATACAATTGAAATGAAAAATTAAATCTGCAAGTGTTTGTTTTTAAGTTTTTGTAACTACTTTGGTAACATGGGCCAACAATTATAAAATTTTCTTTAATAATTTAAAAAATACATTGCTTCTGATTAAACTAATAAATATCTGTGAAAAAAAACAGCAGTATATATTAATATATGTATGATGCCAATTTACTATCTGAATTAAACATTTGAAAAAAAGAAGAAAAAAAAACATAGAATAGATAGATATAAAATGCTTCATTTATCATAAAGAAAGGTGTAATATGAGAAATATGCTCTTTTATCTCCCTCACTGTCATAAAAAGGAAAGTGTAGTTGAATAAATTTTAGAAACATGATTAACTTTTAGAAAGTATGTTAAATGTTTTTGCATTTCTCCCCTCCAAAATTAATATTTTTTATTCTAGTGGGAAGAATTTGTAAACAACTCTCTAAATAAATTAGTAATTACTCAAGAAAACTGGAAATAAACTTCCAAATGTTAAGACATATTTAAAATGTTCATCCTTGTGAATTACATTCTTATTCTTCAATTTTCACCTTGCAACAAAATTTTCATTTATTCATTTTAAATAAGAAACTGATTAGAATGTTTGATTTTTTTTTAAAAAAGTAAAATTCTTAAATGCCGAAACGTCAGTGAAGGCTTACTTTGGAGACACGAAATTTTTTGGTTTCTGTCTGTCTGCCTGTCTGTCTGTCAGTCAGTCTGTCAGTCTGTTCCGCGATAACTAACACAAAAAACATCCGATTGACTTGAAATTAAGTGGGTATGTTAGTGAGGCAATGGGATTAAGCTGTATAGTTTTTTGTTAGATTTGATTCATTCGTTCATAAAATATAGAATATTTTATTTTGCGCAATAATGCTTTTCTATGGCAAATCCAATGATTTTCAATTTTTTTTTTTCCTTGAGAGAAAATGACACATTTCATTAATGGAATTCAATGATAAATGGACAGTGAAATTTACCAGTTAAGTTATTCATATTGTTTTGAAGTTTTGTCTATCCATTTGTCAGATTTTTTATATTATTACTGTAAATTTTGGAGATTTTTTATAAATGTGTTCCAATAATATAAACTAATTTGTTTTAGAGATTTACTAATAATAGAGATTTAAAATGTAAACAAACAAAATAGAAAATCTTAAAGTTGAAACTTTCTTCTAACCGATGGTGTAATTGGTTTTAAAATATTTGGATTTTAACCCTTTCAAATACACTGGCAAAAGAAGGTCATTTTGCGACTCTCAGAGAGGCTATTTTTTCCATGCTAAAATTATTTAAACGTTCATATTTCAACTCAATCTTTTAAAAATCTTCTCAATAGACCAAATTTATACCCTCTACAAAAAATTCGAGATGTTCGAACTGATAGAAATATTTTTTACAAAATAAAATGTGTGAAAAATTTGATGAAATCAATAAAAACAGATCATTTTCATTGCGGTTTTGCCTTAGCAAAGCACAATCCAATAGGTACCGGCAAACAAAAAACATATTCTTAAAGCTTAAAAACATTCTTATAATCTATGATGCAATCAGTTTAAAATGTATTTATTTCATTTTCTTTATTTTCTCTTAATGGTTGCTAAGCAACCATTCATCCTAATCCTTATTATATTTTAATGCTATAAATTTGAAAGCAAATAGGAAAATTTAAATGAAGTCAACGTCAAAACTGATGAATTAATGTCTTTGTATATTTGCGGATAAATATAACATAGCCCAAAAAAGAATATAGGCTATGTTTTATTAATTTTATTCAAATATTTTCCTTAATAATTCAAAATTTCCTTCTTTTTCATACAGAATCAAGAGCGATTTTTAGGTACGTTCGTAATTATGTAAATACGTAGCACCTATTGTTGTCGCTCAGTCCGTCCGTCTGTCTGTCTGTCCGTCTGTATATAACAACGCAAAAACTACCCAACCGAATCGTTTGAAATTTAAAATACATAATTATTGCATAATTTTGTCAAGTCATTTCAAATGTTATAAAAATCGGATGCATAGATCAATTACAGGGACAATCAAAATGATTCCGTAACATTACGGTCAATGGGGAAAAAAGTTTCAAATGCATTTTAATCGTTTGAAATTTAAAACATATAATTATTACGTAATTTTGTCAAGTCATTTCAAATGTTAAGAAAGTCAGATGCATAGATCATTTACAGGGACAATCAAAAGTATTCCATTACATTACGGTCAATGGGAAAAAAGTTTCAAATGCATTTTAATGATGTTACACTCATTCGAACATAATAGAATTGGCATGAATCTATGAAATATATACTAAAATATGCATTTTGTACAATCTGTGATGCAAAGAATTTTTATCATTAAATTACAGGGCCACACAAAATGCTACTACATAATGCTATACAGGGAAACATTGTTTGGGGCGTGTTTTAATTATATTCAATTATTTCACATTTTATGAATAAGATATACGTTGCTGAGGTGTAATAAAAATTACTTCTTGCATATTTACAGAAACACAAAGATTTCGACTACTATACTGTATCCGAAGTACGCTCTACTACACTAGCAAGATCTGAATATTTTTAAAGCTTTGTTATCGTACGAACGAACCTCATTTGCTACGTTCCTTCCAACTTGCCAATCATTACCTTCCAACATGTTTAGATAAAATTTAACCAATTTCCTTTATCGTTGCCTCCCCCCCCCCCCCCCCAAAAAAAAAAAAATCTGGAATAATTTTTAAATGGCAATAAGTTTTAATTGAGCAATTTCCATTCGAAAAATTAAACTAAGAAAAAAATAAATATGACGTCAGAATTGAAATAAAAATAAAAATAGTACTTTGTTAAATACTGAACACAGAAATTTGTTTCATTAATAAGAATTTTTCTGACAAAAATGGGGGCATAATTAGAAGTAAAAGAAATAAAAAATAATTATATTTTTAACAAATATTTCAATTGATAAAATTTGACGTCATAATTGAAATAAAACAGGTATTTTATAGTTGTCGTTAAAAATACAAGAAACAGACAGCAATAACTCATGAATAATGACGTCATTGCTGAAACTTCAGCGAAGGCTTATTTTGGCGATGCAAAATTTATTGTTTTCCATCTCTCATTCCTAGATTACTAAGTTTACACTTTCAAAAGTTTCTGATACATCAGATTTAGGTATTTTTGGTGGGCAGGTATCTAGAAGTATGAGGATAATGAAAAATGCTTATTAAAACTGTCCCTTATCCTAATAAATCAAAATGTAGAAAAAAATACAAGATATACGATAACCATTAGCAGATTGATAGAAAGCTAAAAATTTAAATTTAATGAGACTATGGGGGGGGGGGGGGGGTTCAGGGAGGCTCCGCCCCCCTGAAGAAATCTACTGTGGTATAATAAAAAAAACAAAAATACTAGATCATGAATTTTTCAGAATATCCTAACATAACTAAATCTTTAATTTAACGGCTTTTGATGGCTTCAAATTTCTTATTCTTATTTTATTCTTATAAATAATTACATAATTCGAAAATTTTAAATTACAGTTTCCAGGAAGTTAATTATTACGCTAAGTGTGTTTTAAAAAAAGAAGTGAAAAGCTGACGTTGAGGCTCTTGATCTGCAGATTTACTAGTTTTAATAAATGTAGCTGCATTTTCCCTGATATTTGTGGTAGCTGTAGCTCAAAAACTAATGCACAGAACTTAATCAAACTTCACATTCTATTATATTTTTAGATAAATAGATCTTTATTAGGCTTAGGTGAATACTACCCAAATTGTTGGTTTTATGTTCTTTAGATTGGAAATTTCAATTGCAGATATCTAAGACGGTTTGTGCCAAAATTCAATGTTTGTTTGAAAAATGTGATGTTATATTCTCCATTTAAAATGCAATTCAATGAGCATATACTTCTAGAATCCTCATGATGGGTATAAATTGTCATTTAATTTTTGCCTTGGCACATCTGACAACAGAATTTCTAAATGTGCAATCTTTGAAAAACAATGCACTACAAATGACAATAATTTTTAAATAATATATAATAGCAATAGTATAATTTTAGAAGAAAATTAATTTTTGTTTAAGGTACCATTTTAATTACAGAACTATGTATGTATATTTTGACAAAAATCCTTTTAATATCATAATAAGCAAAAAAATGGGAGAGGTTAGATAGTTTTTTCTCCTGCATACCACACAGTTATTTTCTTTTCTACATAGATAAAATTTTCAGATAAAATATGCTGATATCTATACTAATAAAATAACAAATTGCTCTGTCTGTGTGTGTGTGTCTGCGATGGCTAGCAAAATCTACAAGACGTAGGAGGCTCAAATTTTTTATGAGAGTAGCCCAATACCTTTCCTGATGCACCTGAAGCTCAGAATTTTAATATTTTGATTAATTTCAGATATATTAATTATGAAGTGGAACTCACTTTCATCAAAAAGTCATTTTTTTAATGTTCAGGGAAAGAAATTGTTTGCACATGCGCACAAGCTCTTTTACGCACCTAAACGAAAGAAGAAGCATTTTTCGGCGTTTATTTCTGTTTTTGGATCATTTTGTTTAAATCCAAATCAACCAAACTGCTTGACGCAGTTAAACTTAACAGACATATTTCTAAAGATCGTACTTTTAGGTCTCAAATGCTATTATTAATTCGAAATAATGTTGCAGTTAAACCTTTAAAAAGAAATATTCAAAAAGAGTCGTTTTTCCCAAACCATTTTTCTTCCTTTTGTCAATGCTCTTCCATGGCGTATTTTTTAAAATGTAAACAAACAAAATAGAAAATCTTAAAGTTGAAACTTTCTTCTAACCGATGGTGTAATTGGTTTTAAAATATTTGGATTTTAACCCTTTCAAATACACTGGCAAAAAAAGGTCATTTTGCGACTCTCAGAGAGGCTATTTTTTCCATGCTAAAATTATTTAAACGTTCATATTTCAACTCAATCTTTTAAAATCTTCTCAATAGACCAAATTTATACCCTCTACAAAAAATTCAAGATGTTCGAACTGATAGAAATATTTTTTACAAAATAAAATGTGTGAAAAATTTGATGAAATCAATAAAAACTGATCGTTTTCATTGCGGTTTTGCCTTAGCAAAGCACAATCCAATTGGTACCGGCAAACAAAAAACATATTCTTAAAGCTTAAAAACATTCTTATAATCTATGATGCAATCAGTTTTTAAAATATAAGAATTAACCCTTTCAAATACACTGGCAAAAGGAGGTCACTTTGCAACTCACAGATAGAATATTTTTTCTACGCTAAGAGTATTTAAGCATACATATTTCAGCACAATCTTTTAAAAGCATCTCAATAGACCAAATTTACATCCTCTTAAAAAATTTTGAAACGTTCGGACGAGTAAAAATATTTTTTACAAAATAAAAAGTACGAAAAAATTGATGAAATCAATAAAAACCAGATCGTTTCATTGCGGTTTTGCCTTTGCATGGCACATTTATATACGTCCTGACAAACCAAAAAGATTTTCTTAAAGCTAAAACATTTTTATGGTGCAATTTGTTTAAAACAAAATATGAGATTTAACCTGTTCAAATACACCGCAAACACAAATCACATCCCAGCTCATGGAGAATACATTTTTGCTACGCTAAAAGTAACTAAATGTCCATATTTTAGCACAATCTTTTTAGAGCCTTTCAATAAACAGATTTACATTACTTATAATAATTTTAGAACTTTTGCATGGAAAGAATTATTTTTTACAAAATAAAATATGGGAAATTTTTTACGAATCAGTAAAATCCTGAGGGTTCCATCGTGGTTTTGTTCGCTTTTGGTATGCATAGTTTCCAAAAAATCAAATTACATAAAAAATAAAATACCAAACAGCATGTGCTTTATCTTTTCGCGATTTTTCCATTTAAAAATATAAATTTTGACAAAATGGACTTAAAGATATAAAATCATAGGAATTTGAGTTTAATTTAAAAGTCATTTAAAAAACAAATAACACATTTGAAAACTGAATAACATCACAAGCCCGGGCAACGACAGGCAAGTCAGCTAGTACAGATATAAAATAACAGAATATTAAAAAGGAAGAAAAAATGAGATACAGACTTTGTTGTCTACTGATATTTACTTACTTTTTTATTTTCAATTTTAATCCCTCTTATTTTTTGAAAGAAAAGTACATACATGGATGGATTAAAATTATTTCATGAATGCAGCTTGAATTAATGTACATTGATATCATGATTAATTCATTATAAACAAGCAAATTTTTAAGATAATTTTGAAGAAGATGAAATGGTTAAGTAATTATTAATTCTTATTTTAGATACCTGTTATCAACTCTGTACTTATTTTTACAAGAAAGCAGTGCTATAAAACAGTATCAAAAAATTATTTCTAAGACTGATATCAAAAATAATTGATTTCATGCTGTGAAAATTATAGATAAAACATTTTTAGTAGGACAGAAATAAATCAAATTTTTAAAATAATCTATAGTGGATTATGGATTTGACGTATGTTTGGGAGAAAAACCTTTTTCCTCAGTTTCTATCATATATTAAATTTTATGCATTTATAACATGTAACACTATATGAATTAATAACAAATAATAATCAATAAATAAGTTAATACAGATCACTTAAAAAGGAATAAAAATAAAACATTATTAGCTTGAAAATTAGATATGTAAATAATCAAACACAATAGTACCTTCAATATCTTGAAATTCTTTGACAGAGACAGAAGACAAAACATCCAACAAACAATGCCGCATTATAAGCTGATAAATAGAATGTTCAAAATACAATTTTAAAATTTAATAATTGTTCATAAAATAATTTGTAAATATTATTTTATTGCATTATCACAATATATATATAAATATATATATAAATTTGTTGCCTCTTTTTTTTTTTACCAAGTGAAAGTATTTATTGTTCTAAGTACTTTTTAAAAGTGATTTTTTAATAACTTTTATTGAACAAATAACAGCGTTATTAAAAGATTATACTGAAGGAAAGAGAAACTCAACAAAAAGCAATGAAGGGAGAAAAAAAATTATATGAACTGTCTCTCTGTTTTGTGTATTAAAATTTGTCACAGAAAAAGTGAACATAAATAATTGTCTTCAGAGTCTAGAATCTTGAAAATAGTAGCTGACACATTAAAAATAGTAGCATACTCAAAAAAAAAAAAAAACTTAAATGTTATTTATAGAAACAGTTTCACATTGGAAAGAATTTTGAAATACAGTAAAATACTTGATTCCTTCCTGTTCATTTTCATATTAAGAAAAAAAAAAAAAAAAATCATTTATGCGTCACTCAAATTTTGGTGTTATGTCTATCACACAAATACATCTTTCATACTTAAAATTTTCCATTCCCAATATTCAAACTATCTGTTTTCTAGCTTTAGATCACTTTTCAAAACATCAAAGAATCTTAACCCAAGAAAATAAATGTTTTCCAAGTAATAAAAATTATTTCACAATTTGCACCTTTTATGCTTTTTTTGTTTGTTCAATCTTTGAAATATATATATATATATCCATTATTTGTAAATTTTATTATCATCAACTGCTTAAATCTAGTATATCTAATAATAACACATTCCAAAAAATTAATGATAACTTACTTGCCAATAATCGTAAAATTAAAGGATTCTATAAATTATTAGACATTAACCCTACTAACTTTAGATATCCTTATCTAGTCCTTATACCCAAATTTCATAAGCATCCTGTTAAATTCAGAACTGTTACAATTGGTTGCAATACTTATAATAATGCTGCTAACAAACTTCTATTAGTAATTCTTAATCAAATATATAATATCACAAAAAAAAAGTGATAATACACATTGCATAAAAAATAGTTATGAACTGGTCCATATTATGAAAAATCTTAAATGCATAAAAAATATCACTACCTATGATTTTAAAGATTTATTTAATAATATCGATTTATCGGATTTACATAATATCATAAATAACCTTTAAAAAAATATCAACACGAGTTGGATATATCACATAATATCGATTCTGATTATTTTCATACCTTAACTAATTTCATTATCTATAATAATTTTATCATGCATGATAACAATATATATATATTCAAAATGTTGGTATACCACAAGGTGGTAGTACATCTAGTGTATTATCTGACTTATACTTATATTACTATGAATGTCATTATTTAAATAATACAATACATTTATATCGATATATAGATGATGTAATTTTAATTGATACTGATAACACCTGTATATCTCAATTCCCTGTTGATTATCCTTCTAATCTAGAACTTTCAAAAAACCTACTTTTTAATAATACCATCAATTTCTTAGATATTAAAATTATATTAAAAGAGAACAAATTTATAACTGATATTTATGACAAAAGGAAAGAATTTAATTTTAAAGTTAATACTTTTACTAATTTTAAATCATGTCTTCATAATTCTGTATATCATAATATAATACTTAACCATTTATATAGAATAAAATGTCTATGTTCTTCCCATTTAATTAATACTAATATTAAAAAGCTTGTATATGATGCTATAAATAATGGTTATCCTAAAAAATTCATATATTCTTTAATTTATAATTAGATATTACATGATCTTATAATTAATTCTTTGCATAAAAAATGTACACTATATTGCCATTGATTATGGGACACTTGCGATTTTAGACATTTTACTAAATATCTATAAAAATACACAACGAATCATCTCGAAACTCTTAGTGTATAAATATAATAGTATAAGTCATACATCTCCGTGAAGATTTTTTCCCGAAACTCCAAAGGAGGCCGTCAACAAATTAAAAAAGAATGAATATCTTTTGAATAACCCTGTCAAAACTAATGTAGCAAAAGAGCTCAAACTCTAGATTGTAATTGAATGCC
This sequence comes from Maratus speculifer, assembly GCA_964019185.1. Taxonomy (NCBI): domain Eukaryota; kingdom Metazoa; phylum Arthropoda; class Arachnida; order Araneae; family Salticidae; genus Maratus; species Maratus speculifer. The sequence goes on along the minus strand of OZ025289.1, from coordinate 422,666,806 downwards.
TTATTGTAATAAGCCTTGTTCATTTTTATGCAAATAGCATGCATACTCGCAGAGTAATTAAGGTTTTTATAAAAATGATCCCAAATTTTTCCAAGTTTTTTCCTTATAATTTTCAGAGTTCTTAATATAAAATATTATTTTTTTCAGAAAATATGACAAACAACATTGCACACAGTACCCTGTAATCAGAATTAAAAAATAATGAAAATTGTATAAAAAATGAGTTGGTTTACTAAATAATTTTTTACTGCGCATGCATCAACGATATCAAAATTTCATTTGCATATTATGTTAGCTAAATGTATAGAGCAACTTTTGTGAAAGTCACAAAATCATAACGTGAAAATTCTGACAATAATCGTCAATTGAATAAGTCAAAAATCCGTTATTCTCAAAATGAAGCAAAAACAAGAGGGGTTGTATCCATATATTCATTGATTAGTGTCAATATAGAATACACAATATGGGATGTACTACACAGCATTTGGATAAAATCCCTCATTTTTTAGCTTCATTTTGGAAACAACGGATTTTGTCCTTTTTATATAGACGATTACTTTCAGAATTTTCAAGCTATGATTTTGAGACTTTTACAAAAGTTTCTCTATACATTTAGCTAACATAATATGCAAATGAAATTTTGATATCTTTGACGCATGCGCAGTAAAAAATTATATAGTAAACCTACTCATTTTTCATACAATTTTTATTATTTTTTAATTCTGATTACAGGGTACTGTGTGCAATGTTGTTTGTCATATTTTCTGAAAAAAATATTATTTTATATTAAGAACTCTGAAAATTATAATGGAAAAACTGGAAAAATTTGGGATCATTTTTATAATAACCTTAATTACTCTGCGAGTGTGCATGCTATTTGCATAAAAATGAACACAGTGTATTACAATAAGGCATTCAATCATAATCTAGAGTTTGAGCGCTTTTGCTACATTAGTTTTGACAGGGTTATTCAAAAGATATTCATTCTTTTTTAATTTGTTGACGGTCCCCTATGGCGTTTTGGTAAAAAATCTTCACGGAGATGTATGACGTATACTATTATATTTATACACTAAGAGTTTCGAGATGATTCCTCATGTATTTTTCTAGATATTTAGTAAAATGTCTAAAATCGCAAGTGTCCCATAATCAACGGCAATATAGTGTATAAAAAAATTATAAAACATAAAAATAATAATAATAAATTAAAAATGTTAAAAAGTAATAAAAAAATATATATATAGGTTGGTTGGGTGGGTAGATGTTAGAGTACGGAAGAGGGTGGTGTTGTCTGGATAAAAACGCAAAGGTTAATTATTTATTTAAAAAAAAAAAAAAAAAAAAAAAAAAAAAAAAAAAAAAAAATTGAGAGTGGGTAATTTATTTTAACATAATTTTTAAACTGTTTAATTTACACCAATATATGGATATTCGTCTAGTTATATCTATAGTTAAATAGCTATATTTTAAATATCAAATTATTTTTAATGTTATTGATATAATTTTTGGTATTATTATTAATAATATTATTACTATTATTATTTTTTTATTTATTTTTTTATTATTATTATTTTTTTTTTTTTTTCTTATTATCCTATATTAAGATAATGAGTTTTTACCATGTAAAGTCACAATAAATGTTACTGATTAAAGTAACAATAATGTATTTTAAGTTATACGTTAATATGAATGTTATCTCTTAATTCTAATTTTAATCATTTTATTAATTTAATTTTATGTTAATATCGATTATTATTTTTTCCGGTTCAATTATATTTCCATTCAGCTTTATCTTTTTTGTTTGTTATGGATAACTATTATTTTTACTTACTTTCAACTCCTTTTTGTAAAATATCTTTGTTCCTTGTTTAATAATTTGGTTTTTGTGTGATGGTAGTCCCAAATTCGTATTGTTTTGCTTTTTCATGGCAAATACGAAAATGAAACCACACACTCCATTTGTAGTTCCAAAGTATTTGGGACCTGAAGATTCTGCTTTGGTTCTACAAATTTCAATTGTATTCATATTATTCTTTTTTTCCTTCCATGTTCAATGTGCTATAAGTTATTAAATTCAATGGTTAATTTCAAATGGTTAATATTGTTTACTATAATTCAATTTAATTCTTCGTTTTGGTTTATTGTTTTATTGATAAAATCCGTTGGTGAATCTTGTCTACTTTTAATGGTATTATATATATATACACTATATTGCCATTGATTATGGGACACTTGCGATTTTAGACATTTTACTAAATATCTAAAACAATACATGAGGAATCATCTCGAAACTCTTAGTGTATAAATATAATAGTATACGTCATGCATTTCCATGAAGAGTTTTTACCGAAACTCCATAGGGGACCGTCAATAAATTAAAAAAGAATGAATATCTTTTGAATAACCCTGTCAAAACTAATGTAGCAAAAGCGCTCAAACTCTAGATTATGATTGAATGCCTTATTGTAATACACTGTGTTCATTTTTATGCAGATAGCATGCATACTCGCAGAGTAATTAAGGTTTTTATAAAAATGATCCCAAATTTTTCCAAGTTTTTTCCTTATAATTTTCAGAGTTCTTAATATAAAATAATATTTTTTTCAGAAAATATGACAAACAACATTGCACACAGTACCCTGTAATCAGAATTAAAAAATAATGAAAATTGTATACAAAATGAGTTGGTTTACTAAATAAATTTTTACTGCGCATGCGTCAATGATATCAAAATTTCATTTGCATATTATGTTAGCTAAATGTATAGAGCAACTTTTGTGAAAGTCACAAAATCATAACTTGAAAATTCTGAAAATAATCGTCAATTGAATAAGTTGAAAATCCGTTATTCTCAAAATGAAGCAAAAACAAGAGGGGTTGTATCCACATATTCATTGATTAGTGTCAATATAGAATACACAATACGGGATGTTACGACTACTTTTGGATAAAATCCCTCATTTTTTTGCTTCATTTTGGAAACAACGGATTTTGTCCTTTTTCTATAGACGATAACTTTCAGAATTTTCAAGCTATAATTTTGAGACTTTTACAAAAGTTGCTCTATACATTTAGCTAACATAATATGCAAATGAAATTTTGATATCTTTGACGCATGCGCAGTAAAAAATTATTTAGTAAACCTACTCATTTTTCATACAATTTTTATTATTTTTTAATTCTGATTACAGGGTACTGTGTGCAATGTTGTTTGTCATATTTTCTGAAAAAAATATTATTTTATATTAAGAACTCTGAAAATTATAAGGAAAAAACTTGGAAAAATTTGGGACCATTTTTATAAAAACCTTAATTACTCTGCGAGTATGCATGCTATTTGCATAAAAATGAACACAGCGTATTACAATAAGGCATTCAATCATAATCTAGAGTTTGAGCGCTTTTGCTACATTAGTTTTGACAGGGTTATTCAAAAGATATTCATTATTTTTTAATTTGTTGACGGTCCCCTATGGAGTTTCAGTAAAAAATCCTCACGGAAATGTATGACGTATACTATTATATTTATACACTAAGAGTTTCGAGATGATTCCTCATGTATTTTTCTAGATACTTAGTAAAATGTCTAAAATCGCAAGTGTCCCATAATCAATGGCAATATAGTGTATATATATATGTATATATGAGTTACTAAATATAGATTCTCCATGATTAAACAAGACAAATTTTACTTAAAACAACAACAACATAAAACAACTTTGGGCAGAAAACATTAGCAAATAAATACTCTAACCTACTTTGACAATACAGACTTATTGTCAAATTATTGGCAATTCTGTGCTAGCAAACTCTTTTATTGAAACCCAGATAGTAGCACAAGATAATGTAATGGAAGGAAATTAAGTCGCATAAAAAAATGCATTTCATTCTCAATGAAAAATTGGCACATTTTAAAGTATGTTGGTAAAAATAAAGTACTTATCAGGATCATGAGAAATAAAAATAAAAAGCATAAAATATATAAGCACGTTATAAGAGCCATGAGAACCCTAATTAAAATGAAAGAATAATAATGATCTTAAACATTAGAAAATGTTGGTGCTTTCTAAAAAAAACTTCAGATTCAAATAAATTAATAGTGATAAAATGACAAATTATAGATATAATTTGTTAATATAGTCTATAGATATAGACATAATTTTCAAGCTAAATTATAGATTTAATAGTTTTTTAGTATTAAAAATCAATTACAGTGATTAAGATAAAAATAATAAAAAATTAAAAACAATAAACAACAAACTAAATTATTAAAGGATTTTCATAAATTTCAATAAATAAAAATCAAACCACAAAAACAAATAAACAAACAAACAACAACTTATAAATATTCAAATGCAGGGAAGATGAAATTTCAGCAATTAACAGTTGAGATTTAGAAGACAATTATTTATAGTTATTATTTCAAAATAACACAACTGGGAGAAAGGAGGGGTAATTTTAAAAATTGTAAAATTTTAGAAAGGAAAATTAAGATAATTATTTAACTATTGTCAGTGCAAAGTTAACAAACAAGGCATACAACTTAAAAATTTTAAAATGCTTAAGAGATTGACAATACACAAAATAAAACAAAAAATTTCATAAAGAGATTTAAGGATATAGGTGGAATTTAAAAAACAAATGAGAAATCAACAATCAGCATACATTATGAAACACTTTATTGAGAAACACCGAAAAAAACTGGCGATAAATATATATCAATAAATATAAAAACTTTGTTAAATCACCATAAAAGAAAAAATATACAGGACGCGTTTCAAGCTGCAAAATTACCGCTCGTCCTCAGCTGGTCCAAACACGTGTCACAACGGACAGAGTGGAAATAACAGTGAAATAAAGAGGGAGGAGATTACACAGAGTGCGACAGGTGGCGCTGCTTGTCAGAGCCAAGGAGAAAGAGAAAAGTAAAGATAAACTCAAAGAAGGAGGGAGGAGATTACAAAGAGTGCTCCAGGTGGCGCTGGCTAAAAAACCAGGTGGCAGAGAAAAACTAATGAAAGAAAAAGAAAACAATTGAAAAATAAATAAAATAAAATAAAATAAAAATAAATAAATAAATAAAAATAAAATAAAATAAATAAATAAATAAAAATCAAAATAAAATAATGTTAAATAAAAAAAAAAAAAATAATAATAATAATAATTAAATAAAAACTAAAAATAATTATAGTAATAATAATAAACTACAAAAGTAATTTCCATGCAGGAGAAAGGGAGGGGGATGAAGAGAGATCGTTGACAAGAGTATTACAATTTTTATAAATAAAATAAGCTTCGTGAGTATCTAAATGAGAAGGAGAGGCAGGATTAGAAATAATTCTGGCCATGGAAAAATCATTTTTTCAATTTTTCCATGGCCAGAATTATTTCTAATCCTGCCTCTCCTTCTCATTTAGATACTCACGAAGCTTATTTTATTTATAAAAATTGTAATACTCTTGTCAACGATCTCTCTTCATCCCCCTCCCTTTCTCCTGCATGGAAATTACTTTTGTAGTTTATTATTATTACTATAATTATTTTTAGTTTTTATTTAATTATTTTTTTTTTATTTTTTTTTTTTATTTAACTTTATTTTATTTTGATTTTTATTTATTTATTTATTTTATTTTATTTTTATTTATTTATTTATTTTTATTTTATTTTATTTTATTTATTTTTCAATTGTTTTCTTTTTCTTTCATTAGTTTTTCTCTGCCACCTGGTTTTTTAGCCAGCGCCACCTGGAGCACTCTTTGTAATCTCCTCCCTCCTTCTTTGAGTTTATCTTTACTTTTCTCTTTCTCCTTGGCTCTGACAAGCAGCGCCACCTGTCGCACTCTGTGTAATCTCCTCCCTCTTTATTTCACTGTTATTTCCACTCTGTCCGTTGTGACACGTGTTTGGACCAGCTGAGGACGAGCGGTAATTTTGCAGCTCGAAACGCGTCCTGTATATTTTTTCTTTTATGGTGATTTAACAAAGTTTTTATATTTATTGATATTATGAAACACTTTTTAAAACTTCCAGACAGTTATATTAAAATTTCATAGTTTAATAAGGTGAAAGAAGAACAATTTAGTAAATTGTTTGCACGTTGGTCGCTTTCTCCAAATGAACATTTATTTGACAAAATCTGTTGATGAATTTGACCTTATGTTTTAAAACAATATGAATCTTCATCTGGAATGTCCTGCCATACTGCTGAAAATGATACAATCAACCATATTTCCAATGTATCAAACAAAGTTTTGTCAGTTAAGGACCAACTCTTTCAGTTGAACATTTAGAATAAAAGAAGAAAAGAAAAGAAAAATTCTTAAACAAAAAATTTATATTATTATTATTGTTATAATTATTAATATTAATTCAGAAAATACTTAAAATTAACATGAATAAAACAATAGGTAATCTAAGAAATACACTTTTAAAAAAGTGAACTCTTTCTTGGAATTAAACATTTGGCTTTTAACCTAAATAGACTGAATTGATGAGAGATTATTATCATTTTAACAATTAGAAAACATAATGAAAGAAGATTTAACAAAAGTAAATTACAAAATAAATAAATAAATAATCAAATTTTAAGCTTACTTTGCACTTTTTTTGTAGGGCAGACATTTTTCTATCATCACATGGTATTAAATTCTTTTGATGGTTGTAGATAGTAGGCAGAGTATTGCTAGATGTTTTTCCATTTTCAGATTCCATTGCTGCTAAAACAACTTCACAGCGAAACACATCACAAAATTTAGCCAAACAAACAGAGTCTTCATTCTGCAAATATTTAAACATACATAATGTGGGGAAAAAAGGAACATTTAAAGGAATTATTGTTAGGAAATTAATATACTACAACAAAATGACAAGGGAAGAAATTTTTTTCACTTTAAACATTTTTTAAAATTTAGATAATGAATCTATACCACTCATACTCAACATATGGGCTGCATGTGGCCAGAGACACATAGTCATTAATCTATATTTATAAATTTAAGATGTGCATAAAAAGTAAAGACCTTTGATATTGTATTATATTTTTTTATAGAAGGCAAAATCTGCCCTGCTATTTATAATTAATTGAAAATTATATTAAGCTAATTATTTTTTACACATCTTTGTAGTCTTATTTGTGCTACAGAAGTGTATACATTCCTTAATTGTTAACATTAATCAAACATTAGTCCAAATTAATTAATTTTTTGCTCTATTTCTGCAAATGAAAAAAAAAATGCATTAAGTAAAAAATTTATTAAAAAAAAAAAACCTTCCTAATTTATTTTATTTGAAACTTGGAAATTATGTATTACATTATTAGTATGTATGACATTATTAGTTTCATACTTATTAATTATTTAATATTGATTTTTAGAGAATATTTGTCACTTTTTTTTTTTAAACAAAAATTTGTTACATCACTATTTTCAAACATTCTAAGCATCACGTCCAATTTTCTCATGCATTTTTTATAATATTGCCATAGAAATCTACACAGAAGTTTATTGTTTTGAAGTAATGTTATTAAAACTTTCTGGTAACATTTCTCCAACAACAAATGTTCAACCTCTGATAATATTAGCTACTTATGTTAGTTTAATATTTTAATTACTCTTTTGTTTTTACTTTTTTATGCATACCCTGCAAGTCATAAACTTGTATTTGCGGCCTTCAAGAAAGAAAATAAAAATAAATTGTAACTTAACAAATTACGACGACTATTTGGAAAATGATATTTTCAAAGACTAAAAATTTAAAGTTTTATAAATAAATTCTATATTTAAATTAATAATAATAATAAACATAATTTTAGGATGATTATAACGAGTCATATGACATATGCCATGCAGTAAATATTAATATTCCTAGACCAATAATAAAAAAACAGTCGTTTATAGATATACAACTTCAAATGTTTAAAATGTGCATTTTTATTCGAGTTAATCAGACTGACTTCTGAATGCTTCACATTATGTATGACATGGATTAAACATTAATATTCTTGGACTCATTGTAATCAAATTTTAAATGAAATTTCAGTTTTACGATTTTCGGAATTGCAAATTTTTAAACTTCTAAACCATACCATGGTTGCAAGGAGCCCATCCAAGCCAAGACTGAAAACTTTTCTGAGTATTAGAAATTGCTTGATAAAAATGGGGTGATTTCTAAATCTTGTATTAGGGTTTTAAATTATCTCTTATAATAAAAGAAAGAGGTTAAAAGGTTTATAGAGCAAAATTATTGTTATTTTGGCATATAAAGAAAAATTTACTATTAGTCAAAAATCTCTCCAAGACTGAAGGTAATTTTTTATTTTTACACAGTTGCATAGAGAAAAAAATGTACTTTTAAGTGAGATTTGTTTGAAGTCTTTATCATAATTTGTTTTTAAATTATTAATTTTCTTAAGAGTTTTTATTACTTTTTTGTCATTATGGCAGCAGACGCATTTCCTTTTTAGACATTAAACATGGACCAATTAGAGAAGGAATAAAATAAAAAAAATAGAAGTATTCAATTTTTGGACATTAAACATTGAAAACGAATAAAATAAGTTGTGGAATTCAACCAATAAAAAGATTCAGATATGCTTCAGATTTCCTAATTCTCTACCGAGAACAAAAACTATTTTACAAATAGTTAATAAGAAAGTTGAGTATGACTGGTCTATAGGATTGAAGTTTCAATTTATCTTTCTACAGAAGCAGTCAAATAAAATGTGAATTTTAGAAAACAGTAAATTTCACTTTTTGGTATTTTTTGCTCTTTTTTTTATTATGTTTATTTGGATACAAATACTGTGCTTTAAAATGATGTGAACTGTTTCTACTAACTGTATTTTATGCACAAATTGACAAAAAATATAATTTTATGTGCATGAAATGTAGTACAATTAAACCTCTAAATAATATCTAAAACTAATGATATATAATATCTAATAATACCTAATAAATAAAATCTTCATTGATTTTTCCACAAATGTAAAAAGAAGAGACAAAATGTTATTTGAGAAGCAAAAATATAAGTTTCTTAAGGAGTTTTATAAAACTTTAAAAATAATTTTGAAAGGGAATTGAATTGTTATTTATAAGATATAAGCAAAAATATTTTATATGATTCTGAAGCCTTTGTATGGTCAGTGATAGTTTAAAGAAAGAAGCCATGAGGATATATCTTGTCTATCTTATGCTTTATATTTGAATTCCTTTTCCAGAATTATTAAAAAACAAAACTCATGACTTCCTGCTATAGATGTACAACAATATCTTTTAAGAATAAGAATTGTGACTTTTGAAGATTTCCGAGTGATAAAAACAAATTTTCTATTTTAAACAGATTTTCAAGGATATTAAAATTATGAAATAAATGTTGTCATAAGGAAATATTTAGTATTAATACTTTATTCTATGTAAGAAAAGATTGTTAAATGAGAATTAATCTTGAAACAATTTTTAAATATTATTAACAATGTGTCCTTTTGATCTTAAGCTCAGGCTCTGAAGGCACAAATTATTTTGAGTTCAGACTTCAAATTGTCAGGTTTGCTCTCAAAAGGAAAAATAACCTAAATTTATCTTTATGCAGACTACAAAATTTGTCTGCATTAAAAAGTAAAATCGCACAAACAATATAATTTAAATAGTGCTTGCACAGTTGTTTTAAATAGTATTTAATAGTTAATGCATAAATAACACATAAAAAAGTAGCAAACAGCCATTTTGAGTGTGAAATGCTATCAAGATTCATACTCAGTGCAAGACATAGAATGCTGGAAAATGCAAGGTTGGGCAAAGTGATAGAGAAGTGCAGTCTTATATACACGATATAGGAGCGAACATACTGAAAACAACCCATGAGAAAAAAGCAGCACAAACAACTGGGTGGACAAGTAAAGACATCTAATAGAGAAAAAAAATAGACCAGGAAAAAAAAAAAATAAAGTTTTCCAAATGCTTGAAATATAAGGAGCATATGATAAGTCATATACTAAGGAATGAGAATTTTTAACGATGTGGTAAGCAAGATCAAGGTTAGAAGATAGTGTTGACGCTAAGCCTTTTTATCAGGGTGCAGTGCTCGGTGACCCTTTTTGTTTCTTTTATGTGCCTGGTGGTTCTTTTAAACTTTTCTGATGCCTCAACAGCCCCTTTTAACTTTTCCTAAGCACCCCATGGTAATTCAATTGACCCTGGGAAAATATCGCAAATTCTTCATTTGCAAACCATTTATTTTGAATGTCCAAGTACCAATACTCTAAACAAACCATTTCAATATATGTTTGGTGAACAAGGTAAAATATGTCCTTTGTTTAAAATAGTTTTGTCCTTTGTTTAAAATTTTTCTTTTTTAGAATAGTGTTCCCTTTTTGAAAAAAATGCACACTTTTTTTTAGAATAGTGTTCCCTTTTCAAAAAATTTCTGCCTGGTGCCATTTGTCTTTCTAGAGTCAACCTTCAAAGAACATTTTTGGATAATGGTGCTTGAGGAAAAGTTGAACTTATGTTGTGCAGGCCAACAATGTTGAGCAATAGAAAAATGTTTAAGCTCATGATTTTTAACATAACCTCCTTTGAATGAAATGTAAGAGTACATTTGGTCTGACCAGTATAACAAAGACCACATTAGCAAGAAATTTAATAAACACTGTAGTAATCTAAATAATCATTGGGGTGTTTGAGATTCTAAAAAATGATTTTATTAACAGGAGAAAAACAAACATCGAGTTCAGATCAAATTTTTGGCAACTGGTTCAAAATTTTGGCAACTCGCTGACTGATTTTAGGAAAAAGTGGTAAAACAAGCACAGTGTTAGAGTTAAAATTGAAATTCTTTTCAGAATGGACAGATTTTGCCAATTTCTTATGATTGGAATCAATAATATTAGAAGAATAATCAGAATCCATAACAATAACTTTTAGATAGTTAAATTTATCACTGAGTAACTGAGAAGTTGAATAAATAAGACTTAAAAGATTTGCCAAAGACAGTAGTCTGAAAACTATCTTCATTACAAATAACAAGGACATCCAGGAAAGAAAGACAATTGTTGGATTCAATTTCAAAAGCAAATTTAATGCAAGAATCATTGGAATTCATAACAGAGAGTATATGATTAATATCTGAATTCATTTCAATTTGGGCATAAATATCGTCAACATATTGAATATAAAACTGGAATTTTAAGATTTCAAACAATTTAACTTCAAAATAATGAAAGGTTAAAAAATGGTCATAAAAAAATGCTGCTGCCTAATGGATCTTATACAGTTAGAAGAAAAGTTTTTTATTTGAGAAGCTATATGGAAATCATTTTAAACATGATGTAATTTTAGCACTAAATATTTATTATTTATAATAATTTAATCATTAGAAATTTTTCTTTTTTTTTCAATATTTAAAATACAATTATATATTTTAATTAAAACTACAGTATTTAGAAACTCTAAAAGGACACAATTTTACATATCTCATTTAAATAGATCATAATTTTCACAGCTAATTGTTTTTAAGCATATTATAGCTCAGTTATTTTAAAGTTATTTTTTTCCTTTTTTTAATTCACATGCAAATATATTTTGAAACTGAAAAGTAATTGTAATTATTATTATTTGGACTTTCTAAAAACTTGCAACAGTAGGTAAAAAAGGCTATTCCAACTATGGATTAAATATTTTGAATAAAAAATTAGAAACAAAGCTTAAAATATTAAACAAATTTTTAAAACAATTGCACACCAAAATCTAGTCAAGCCTTGTTAAATATTGTTTAATTACATTAAACAATATTTAAGGTTATTTTATTATTGTTTAAGGCATAGTTTTTGATCCTATAAATCTTTTTTAACTAAATTATTTTGAGATATTTTAACAGTAAATAGTGCTTAAAATAATACATTTAAAAATTACTTGCTTCAGTCTGTTCATTATATGTGTCTTTGCGAAATTACCAGTTTTCTTATTTTTATAATGTAATAATTATTTTTATTAAGAACTGAGAAAGTCAAAAGATTCAATCATGACAACAGTGGTGGCAGTATTTATAAATTTTTTAGAATAAATGGAATACTATAAAAGCACTAATGATATGTTCTTAAATTCTTTAGACATTATGTGCACTAGTATTAAAAAATGCTCTGACGAGCACCAAAAAAGGTTAATATGTTTTAAAATAGGAAAAAGTGTTTGACAAGAGCTTCTAATTGAGAATGAGAAAGGACAACGGGTCCCTTCTTGGCTGCAATTCACTGTCGATGAAAAAATTTGAAAAAATCAAATTTGCACTTTTTCCATATAAAAGAAATTTGTGTAAAACTTTCTATCTTTACTTTTTAGATAAACTTTCAACCTTTACTTTTTAGTAAAACTTTCAATCGTGCTTTACATGTTAACTGCATTGTTGACTCTGCACTGCAACTGCACACAAATAAGTTTTCTGTGCTGTTTTACACTGCGACAGTTTATGGTGGGACTGCGTGAATGTGATACGTTGCAGGCAGTGTTGAATGCAGTAGGTGGGCCGGAGGGACATTCTTTCCCGAAGGTATCAAATGCTCCCCCCCCCCCCCCCCCAATAAAATTTGAGATTTTGTGTTTTTAATGGTAAAAAAGTATAATCCCTTTAAAACTTTATTGATAATATAAATATTTTTATTTCTCCTTCCTGATATCTATTGGAATAGCTTATTCCAATTATTGAATAAAATTCTAGAACATTTTCAGGAAAATTATCGGTTAAATTATCTTCCTTGGAGAAAGTCGCTCGAAATACAGCCTTAATAGATTTACGTCAAACCAAGGATGAAAATATACTGAAAATTCATTTCTAGTATTATTTGTAAAATTGACATTGAAATCACCAGCTGTAATTAAATTTTTATATAATACTAGCTTTCCACCCACGTGGAATTCGGTTATATTACGGTATAAAGCACAACTATAAGAAAACTTCTCATTTCCACGGAAAAATGTAAGAAGCGCGATGTAACGCTGGATACGATTAGTTGTTAAACCAAAACTGAATGGTACACTATATTATATGTTTTCCCTTGTGGAGCAAAAACATGCAGATTTTGGGCACTGGAAACCCGGGAACACGCTACATAGAGCTGACCATGCTGACGTTGAGCCTGTTGCGATAAACGGACTTGAGTACGAATATCATTTTCAGAAGCCCTCAAAGAATCTTGGCGAGTGGCTTGCTCCTCAAGTCTTTGCTGGCGCTGAGATGGTAGCTCAGCAGCTCTCGAAGCAGCCTGACGCTCTGCTTGTTTGCGCCTTCTTAATTCAGCATGGAGAGACAATTCTTGAGATCGGGCAATTTTCATTGCCCGAACTTTAGATGAGGTGCTCGACAAATTAGATTTACGTTTGCGAGGCATTGTGAAAATATGAGTAAACTATAAACCTAAACTAAACTAAAATCCCAAACTAAACTGTAAATCTATACGATGAACAAAGCGACGTAATTACCTATCGAAAAAACAGTAACTACTTTAGATATCTACCTAGAAAAAAAGCACTAAACTAACCTAACTATTATACAGCTACTGCACATCGTTACCCCGTTTTAAAAACACCCAGTGCCATCTATCGCATACCTCAAGAACTAAATAACGTAACTAATACTTATACCAATTAGTAATTCGTTGACTTATAGTTATTTCAGGATAAGTAGATGCAAAAAAAACATTTTAGACGATAAAACAAATAGTACGTCATCCCTCGGGAATTCCTCATTTTCGAGGATTCATTATCGTATCATTTAACTTCTAAATTTACTTGTTTATATTCGTTTGCAATATTTTATCTTGTTTTAAACGATACACAGCGCCATCGCCAATCCATCCATCAAGCAAACTATATTTTTGTTTTCCCTCGGGAATATCAATTTTTTCCGGGACAAAAAGTACCCTATTATTTAATCCGGACTTCTAACTTTACGTCTGCAAAATTTCAAAGCAATCGGTTCAGTATTTACGGTGCGAAAGTGGAACAAACACACAAACAAACTCACTTTCTGATTTATAATATTAGTAAGGATACACTGGAACCTCAGTTCACGATAATAATCTATTCTTGTATCTGTCTTTCTGTATGTGATATAAATATTTGGGCGCTCTATCTCAAGAACTAATGCATGGGATTAAAAAAAATATATTCAGGTAACCCTGATATAAATTGATGCTGTTTACATTTTGATTTAAATCGTTCAACAGATGGTTTAACCGTGTTGCATTTTTCATTATTTTCGCAATAGTTCTATCTTGAGAATTAACGCATGGATTTTCATCAAACTTCAAATTCAGTTAATCTTTATATGAATTGGCTTTGTTTACGTTTTGGTTTCAATAACCAAACACATGGTGCTGCTATGCTGAATTGTTCCAATTATCATAATATCTCTATCGCAGGAATTAATTCACAAATTTTCATCTAACTTAAGATTTAGGTACACTTTGATTTATATTATTGCTCATTGCGTGTTTTGGGTGAATCTCCCAACAAGTGTCACATATATGCTGTATTTTTCCTGATATCCGCAACAGTCCTACTTCAAAAACTAAATGATCGGAATTTCATTTCTTTAGAATCTCACGGTGAGCACATGACTGTGATTTGATTTTGGCACTATAATAATGAATTTTGACGCATTAAATGCATGAGATAGAAAATAGTTTTAGGGTTGCCACATCCGACTACTTCTTTATAATCGGAGTAATCGACGGTTCATCTACACCGTATTGTTTAGCTATTTTGATTACACTATCATCGTTCTTAAGTTTTGTCACTACTTCTTTTCACAATTGATCAGTAATTCGCTTTAGTTTCTTACTACTGCTATCACTAAACGCTTTTTCATTCTTAGAAGTCATAATAAAGGCTAAAATTTTTGCAAAACTGATTAAAATTAAAACAATAAGTTAAATTTTTTACTGTACTGAAGGTCACAAAGCATTCTGATACGTGCACTTTACTTCAAACTTGACTTATAACAAGAGTTATGTGAGGGTTACCAACTGAACTATTCGACAGCTTTGGTCGCGAATCGAGTTATCCTACGCCGAAAGAGTAAAATTTTGATCACTGAAGTTGGTCATAAACCGAACTTGTCTAAAACAGAGGTGGCCGTAAAACAAGGTTCCACTGTTTTTTGACCGATAAGTTTGCAAATATGGCATTATTTATATATTCAGTGACGATGATCATTATGCAACTTGGCGATTTAGCCGAATAAATTTGCAATATTAAAGTAACATTTGTTAATAACGGAAAATTGAGAATTTCTATTAGAAAAATGATGATAATTACTATAGTTTTTATGCACGGTTTTAAGTAAACTCTGATTTTTTTCCATAATTTTAAATTTAGTACATTTGGAAATAGAAATGGAGAGGGAAAGTATATCTTTGCAATGCCTTTTCGACAATATCTCAAGCAAAAATACTTTTAAATGCCAATAATTGCTGATCGTAAATGTTACATTCACTTCACACCATCACAAAAGTTTTTTGCATGTGTTTTTTCATTTGATGCTTTCTTGGCACAGATGCCATATATGCAGGACATTGTGCGATATTCTTCTGACGCCAATTTCGCAAAAGTTTAGTGTTCAAACTTCAATTACATACATATATATTAAGGTACTTCTTAGTTAACCCGTCGACCAATTTCGCCAAACTATACAAATAGCCAAACTCATAGCGAAATTATACATATAGACATAATTTTCATTTTAAATAACACAAAAAAATAATTTGTGGAATCTTAATAAAAAATACAAATAATGGTTTTTTGATCCGGGATAACCAACTAGTACCTCTATTAACTATTTTTTATTATTTTCAAAAGAAAATAATAATGAATAAAACCCGGTGATAATTGATTATCCCTTTGACCAAAAAATTATCGCAAAATTATAAAATTAAATGCCAATAACGGATTATCATAAATGTTACATTCAGTTAAAATTAAATAGGTTACCCATGTTTGTTATGCCATAATGTGATTTTGAATTCAACTTTTTATTTGTACTTTTATTGATGTTTTACTAATTTATTTCTTCTTTCGTTATTTAAAATAAAAATTATGCCAATATGAATTACATGGTGAATAAATTGATGATTTGCACAATTTGGCAAAATTGGTCGACGGGATAATCAAGTAATATTGAAAAGTTTAATTAATAATTACAGAATGAAATGATTTATAAAATTTAACAAAATTAAATAAAGGTAAATATATATATATTTTTAATAAACATTAATCCGGTTATCATATCAGACAAAATAACAAAATTTTCATGCCAATTAGGTACCCTAATGCGTATTTGACATCACATCCCAATTTAAAATCAATTGAATACTATTTAAGATATGACAGAATGTGAAGTTTTTGTTTTACTCTATATTTTTTCCTTATGTAAATAAGGACGTGATATGATCATAATTAAAAAATCTTACATTTAGTTCCTGAAGAGAAATTTTGGTTTTCCCAGATATTTTTTTCCGATGTACTTATTTTTTTCCCATTTTTTTCTACTACTAAAATTCAAAATATTAGGACACTCAAGAAAATCATCCCATGGTCATATAAAATGCATGTTATTTGAAAAATTAACCATGGATTCGAACAAAAAAAATAACACTGCGTTCACAACTTTATTATTTAAAGAACTGAAACTAAAAGCTTCACAATAAAAACAAATAACCATGTTTTTCACATGATTTGTTTAATTTGAATGAATTATGATACATACATGACAGTTTTTATATTAAATTTGGTGGCAATGAATAAAAAAACTACAATCGCAACAGCAAAAGACAATATTCAACTGGAAGTTTAAGACAAAAATTCGGTTTTCTCAGAAACCGTCAAACATACAAAGATGGAAAAAAAAACTGTTCTAAGTTTTATCAAGACGATAAAAATAGGCCAAAAACGAAGTTAATCCATCCATAATAACGTTAGCTATTGCTTGTTGAATTTTTCGTCTTCATTTTTTCATTAAAAGTTAAATAAAAAAATACAGTAAACTGCGATAATTTTTTGAATGCTATCATTTTATTCGTATCGTCGAGTTCTATCTTTTGAAAACAAAATCACTTTCGTAAGTCAACTGGTTTGCCAGAAATTTCAAAAAGACGTTCGCATTTTCTATTTCTTAAACATATTATACCAAACACTACTGCGTTTGCTATGATACAGGTTAACATATATTTAACTAGGAAATAAACATCAATATTCTATTTTAGTGAAGTAACCACTGTGTAAATTGGATATTAACGCACACATATATATATAGAATGTATTAACAAACAAACAAACAAATACACATTCATTTTCATTTCAAAAAATAAAAATAATAATAAAAAAATAATAATAAATAAATCTCATAAAACAGCTATATATTTTTAGTCTGTTGTTACCAATATAAGGATATACCTGAAGAGGAATATGATTTTTATCCCAATGATCCATAACTACTTCTTCAGAAGAAAACAAAGTATTGCAAAAAGGACAAACCCAATGACCATCCAAGAAATCTAATTGTAGACTTGGCCACCATAATACATCTCTCTCATGATGAAATGGACAACTAAATGGCAGGGAAAGCTTGTACCGGAGAAGAATCGGTATAACTTTCTAGAAAATAAAATAAAGTTTTACATAAAATAATGTTACAACATAATTTATACATTTCCAATATAAGATGAGCTTTCAGAAAACATAAATGATAAAATATAGCCTTTTACATATCACAAGCCGAACAGTGGATTTGCTCACATAACTTTTGACATATGCCAATAGTATTTGTAAACCTATTTTTATTAGAGAAAATTATATTATTACAATGAGTATCTTGAATTCACCTATGTCTCTCTACTGCAGTAAAAACAAGACAAAGAATGTTACATAGAGGCAACAAATGTTAGGTTGTAGGATCAAAGATGAATTGCAGTGTTACTAATTTAGCATTTAAACTCAAATATCTACTACTATTTCTGATTTGTTATATTTGCCTTAATATTACTATTGGGTTCCCACTGTACATTACAATATTACAATGTATATATTTAAATATAGTACATACATAATGATACATATATCTACAAAACAATTACATACTTACAAAAATAAATAAAGAAATTTTTAGGCTTTCACACTTAAAGAGTAAAAAATAGAAACAGTATAAGATCAGTAAAATCGTCCACCTGTCTACCACAGTCATTTTTACTCATAAACTGTGAAACATGGAAATTTCGAATTTGACAGAAGTAACAAAGGCTATTGACTGACATATTTATAATCAGGGTTCACGATTTTTTAAAAATAAAAATAAATCGATTTTTTTTAAATTTAAATCAAATTTTTTAAATTTAAAACAGTTTTTTTTTTTTTTTTTTTTTTTTTTTAAATCTTACTTAATATTATTGTTTTTATATATGACATTTCTTTTAATTTGTAAAATATAAATTATACATACACACACATGTATGTTATAAGTATTATCAATATATATTATTAATATTACACAATTTACATTCAAAAGGTAAAATTTTAAGCAACTTCAACTTTTTTAGCAACTTCATGAATCTATTTCTACTTTTTGAATGTACCAAAGCAAAGTCAGAAAACATTTGTTCTATTGAAGTAAAAGAAGTTGTTGCAGTAAAAAGCTAATTGATCATGAATTCTAGAAGTTTTTGAGTATCAGGCTTTTCAATAACTGCAACAAATACTTTACCTTCCATCATTCTAAAAAGTTGAGATCTACTATATTAGATTTTAAAAAAAAGTCATTCAATGGTTCAGATTTTGCTCAAACCACAAACTTTAATATAATAGGCATCGCCAAAGTGGAACACAAAGTCATACAGTTTTATTTTGTCTCAACTTGCAGAAGTTTTTCTAAATACCAATAAATAACAAATATTTTAATACTTAATATATTTCTCCTTAGATTTCCTTACTGTCGCAAGATTATTTTGAAAGATTTTTTTCTTCAAAATTTCAGATTGTATTTTACTTTTTGAGAAAGATTAAGCTTTATCTTTCTAAAAGCTGTTTGATTATTTGTATTATAAAAATTAATAGTACATAAGTATTAAAAGTACATTAATATGTTTGTTTAGAACTTAAATTTATTCAAAAATAACTGTTAAGAAAAACTGATTTAAATCAATGATTTTTTTTAATTGATTTAAATCATGATTAAAATCAAGCTGATTTAAATCCTGCTTATAATTTATAAACAATTTAAAAATATATTTAGGAAAAAATGTAAAAGGGAGGGGCTAATTAAATTGCTAGAAATTTAAAGCAATTGTTTTTGAAGATGTGGAGCATCATGCAAAAATTTTTGTAATATTAAACTCAAAAATACACTTCTTTTAATTTAAAATATTATATTTTCAGAGATATCATCGAAAATATAATGGAAAAATATGTGCCATACCACCATTATTTCTGAATCTACTAAAACTAAATATATGAAAGAATTAGAAGCAGTAGAAGTTTACTTAAGCCTTACAGGAAAATTGAAGTGATTATTCTAGGTCATATAATTTTTAAGAAAATTACATTTTTCCATTACACAAAAATTTCTAACTGCAGGTGCTCAGCAAGGGAGTTGAGGGTGTTTAAGATACTTATCGTCACAGAAGCATAAAAGGATTGTTGATAATGTTTTTGTTAACAAATTTCAGCTTACTAGAATTGCTATTGCTATCTAGAGGTAGAGAAGTATGTATTATCTTTTTTTAAAAGTTCTGTTATGAATGCATTCAATGAGTGTGTTTTAATGAGGATAAAAAACTGGTATTTTAAAGCAATGTCAGGATATAAATGTTAAAAGAAAAGGAACACAGAAATTTGTAATCTGCACCATAAATCTGCCACTTTTTTTTTTTTTTTTTTTTTTTTTTTTTTTTTTTTTTTTTTACCAAGTTGCTGTTTTTGAAAGTGATTGCAAACTGAAACCACAAGAGAATTTTTTTCAACTATAACAATCACTTTAAAAACTCATGAAAATCTGTGGTTTTTTTAACAATGAAAATAAGCAGTTAAAATTAATAATTTCTAAGCCAGGAAAGTTCCAATACTTCTAGCTAACCCCTTGAACATTTGAAATCCTTTTTTTTTTTTTAAAGAAAAATTTTACCTAAAAATATTTCATTAAAAAATTTAACGAAAGTATAATTTTACAGAAAATTAAGAAAGTTAATGGTTTTAAATTTTGAAAGTAATCGCCATATCTAAAATTGAATTTTGTTGGTGGTTCAAAATTTCAAAAATGTATTTTGAGCTTGAATAAATAAATAAATATATAAATAAAAAGAGTATATAAAATAAACAGAGCAGAATAATTTAGATTCTAAAGAAAAAAAATTCTATACACAAGTTAAGATTAGTATAAAAAGAAAATTTTGCAAAAAGATAATTAAAAATTTTCAAACCTAAAAACAAATGAATAAATACAAAAATAAATAAATAAAGTTAAAAAAAAAAATTACACCAATTCTGAAAATCCATTCAACTGCCTATGTGTCAAATCAATATGCCAATTTTTTTAATCAATATCAAACCACATTTTGTAAATCACAAATACACCTAAACATAAAATGAGGATGAAGCCATTATTAAAAATAAATCAAACCAATAAAAAATATTACAAGGAATCTTGCAAACTTATGTCAGGCATAAGTGATGTGACGACACAACACAATGAATGTGGGAAAATTTCTGTTGGAAAATTCAAGTTTGAAGCAAGGCCACCTTATCATAATAACAGGCCTCTCATTCAAGAGAAAGTCTATGGGTGAAAATGTCCTGATAGTTGTCAACTTATTACATGACTTTGTCCCATATGTAACGCTACCTGGTGCATACTACTGTTAATACTCCATACAGAAATTCATAAGAAAAAATGGAAAATATTTCAGTTTCTCACGTTAGATGGCACTAACAATGAGAAAATCATGTGGTTTCTGACAATGTGTACTGTGGACAAAGGAAACTTGGCGATTGCAAAGCCTGTTAATATAATAAGGCAGCCTAGTTTTCAAGAAACAGGCTTAGCTGCATAAAAGTCCAGGTCCGTTACCAAATGAAATTATAGGTGCAAAAGAAAAGTTCTCCCTCTCAACCTTTCACGCGAAAGCTGCAGCTAAGATTGCCAAAAATAAGATTTGGCACAGTTCAGGGTTGGCATGATTTAAATCAACTGATTTTTTTTAAAAATCATTTGATTTAAATCAATTTTTTTTTTTTCATTTTTGAAATTAGTCAGCAGAGAAATAAGAAATAGGTGTAAATAAGTAACAGTGTTTTTCTGATACAGTAGACTCCCTCAAATCCGCAAACCAGAAATTCGCAACTCTCTAAAATCTGCACATATTTTATGGATGTAAACAATGAAACTTTCAGATCAGATATAGGGACAAAATTTGATTTTTTTAGTTTTGCATCAATTCCATATATTTTTTAATTTGTAATTTTCTCAATAATACTCTATTCATGTTTTTTTCATGAAGGAAGAATATTTTTTTTTGGAAAAAAATCAAGATTTTGCTGATATTACTGGTAATCACAATCTTCTTACCAAATATATTAATGCACTAGCAGGCTATGCTCGCTGCGCTGCTCAATATTTGAAAATCAACCGTGGATGAAACAAACTGGTGAATTTAAATTTGCATTTTAAATAATTTGGACCTCCAGCAGCACCTTGCTCATTGCTGAAAAAGATTTAGACACCATTGTGATATTAAATTATCTTAAACATTGGACAAAAACCAGCTATTGAGAAGTAACTATTTTAGTTTATTACTAACAGTTCACATTTGGAAGCGAAGTGAAACCAATATGGCAACAGGATTTAAAATTTTCCCTTATCTGAAGAAATATTAATTATAACAGTCATTACCACGGTACAAATTCTGAAAAATTTCTTCACAACTTTTCATTATGTGAAGCCAGGAACCCAAAGCTACTCCCACCTAAAAACTTTATATATATATTAAATTTTGTCCGCGCGATAAAAGGCACAATTATGCAAGAATCATCTTCAAACTCGTCAAGTACATTGAGATGGTTAATATATCAGTGGGAATTGCAAATAAGCAAAATCGGCCCAAGGAGGCAGTAATTGGGAAGGGTTCAAAAATTTGAATACCACCTTAACATGGCTTTGACAAAACTCTTACAAAACAATGGCAGGAAAAAAAATAAACATTTTTCGTTACAGAAAGTTGCCAACGATAAAAAAAACACACATTAAAATTCTCACTACAGCAATTACTTTATTATTGCAAAATTTCCTCCTGAAAAATGAAAACAAAATTATTTGCTCTTTCGTATTTAAGCATTTTCTCTTTGTTATTTAAGATAAAATTATGTAAATTTGTGTAATTTGGCGAAATTGGTTGACGTGATAATCAAATAGTGGCCAATTTACACTTTCCATATTTCACAAAAGATTCCTACACAGACATCATATACGCAATAGATTTAGCACGATTTTCTTGCAACGACAATGTGGCAAAATCCTCGTTTTAGAATACCAAACAAATGTATATATACTTTATTATTTTCTATCATTTTAAACAGCAATTAACAATAAATAAAAAAGTAACTGTAGAACAAAACAACAAATATCATTTCAAAAAAGAAAATGAAAGTAAATAAACAACTTATCATCAGATAAACAACTATAGCTGGGTTACTATATAAGGCAAATAATGCCATTTTGGCGCCAGTGACATACCTCGATGAGTATATGACCAAATCTGTGACAAAATTTCCATATTTGGAAAAACTTTAATTGGTATTTATACTGCATTTTCCTTACTTATGTATAGTGAAAAAACTTTGACACAGATGTCATGTATGCACCACTAGGCGCAATTTTTTTTGGCGCCAATTTGGAGAAAACTTGGTTTTTGATTACCAATTTCATAAATATTTTTTAATTATTTTCTATTATTTGAAAAAAAAATTAATAAAAAAAAGTTTAATTAATATCTATAGAACAAAATGATTTATATTATTTTAAAAAACAAAATGAAAGTTAATAAATAGTTCATTAATAAATAAACAACCATAGTCGGTTTACCATGTGAGGCATAAAATCGCCATTTTGTTGCAATCGTGCAAATGTGGTGCGTATATGACATATGCGGCAAAACTTTAAAAAGTTGCAATTAAATTATTTTACAGTTTGGATGAGGAAGACATTTATACTAAAATTTAAACATTATACGCATGTTTTTTTGCTATAACTGCTATTTATATATTTACAATTAAACATAAAAAAATATCCTAAAAATACTCTCAGACATTTAAAAGAGAGTGAGAGAAAATAGTAATTGCGAACATCGCTCCGGCTTCTGCCTTCTTGGTATAAAATCGCATTGTTTGATGACAAAAGTAAATTCAAACACCCAAATAAACAAATAATGTACAATTAACAGATAAAACCATTTTTAAAAGTAATTCTGCGATTTTGTCCTGTAAGACACATAATGGTAGAATTAGATTTTAAAAATAATTTTTTAAAAAATAGAAAAATGTTATTTACGTTTTATCTAATAAAATATTTAAAATATTTTTTTTTTTTTTTTTTTTTTTTAGTTTGCGCGAAAGTTAATAGCGAAATATTGAAGAGGAAATGGTTAATTAAAAAAGGCTTGTAAATTTTATTCAGCGGGAATTTTTTATTCCAAAATGTTGAATTTATCTATAGTAATAACGCATAATTGCATAAAGTTCCTTTGAATTGCAAAATTTTTCCTTCCGTACTACTTTGTTATACTGTCGACCAATTTCGCCAAATTATACAAATCGCCAAACTATTAGCCAGATTATATAGATTAGCAGAAATTTTTATTTAAATTTAAAAATACTTCTAACTGTTGTATCGTTTCAAAATAGTGATGCAACTTGTACCACGGTATTCTCTAACTGCTTTTATGAAGATTTTAAAGAAATGTCAAATTTTAAAATGTATTTATTTGCAATAATGTTCTCTAACGATATTTTAAAAATATACGGATTACCGAGTGTCGGATTAGTGAGGTCGCAATGTATTACTATTACACACTTTGAAAAAACCTCGAGTATAATTTTCGTGTAAAAATATGCATATTTTATACAAAAATTTTAATTTTTAGTTTTTTCCTTTTTCACATTTAATAATTTAAATTAAAAAATTCGCCTATTATACTATTTAAAATACAGTTACGGCCTCCCGATTTTTTCAAAAATTTTATGCAAGGTGTAAAACCAGTACCCCAAACACACATATAAAGATCATTGAAGAATACAGGATTTAAGGGCTACTTTTACCTAAAAATATAGTAGAAAAAAAAAATCGCCCGTTTTACGCCGTAATTTCGCGGTTTTTACAGATTTAAAAATACTTCTAACCGTTGTATCTTTTTGAAATTTTGACACAACTCAAAACGATGTATTCACTAAGAGGTGTATAAAGATGGAAAAGAAATATTGAAAATTAGAGATTTGATTCATATAAATGTGAGCGGAAAAAGTGTCGAAAAAGCAAACAAAATTGTACGATTGGAGATTCTTTTTCTCGATTTTTTTTCAAAGGGTTAATATTAGAATATTTCAAAAATAAACACACCGTTGTAAATTAGACAGAAGCGTTTTTGAGGGGGTATTTTTTTTCTTTGTCGTGCCTCCAAAATTAAAAAGGATGGAATCGTTTTAAAATTCGATAGTTTTCGGTCGAAAATTCTGTGTAGAAAAATGGAAAATGAAAGCTTTCGGGAAAACGTTTTTTTTTCAAAAGGTTAATGTTCGTATTTCTTGAAACCGAATAGACCGTCAGAAAGCTCTTTAAATTTCCTTCAAAAATATGTAATTTGTTTTAAAATCCATGAATCTGCAGCGCGGATGTGACGTTATATAAAACTCCTTAATTTTCGTATTTTCGACACCTTCGTGGTTCTTCATCCGCGGAAAGCTAGTTTCGACCGGAGAGCTCCGTCAGAGAACCGTCTCGGAACTTGGATTTTTTGTCACGTTTCCCGGGTAGTTTTTAATTAATATCTCGGGTAATTACCGGGCGATTTTCTCGAAATTCATTATCACAAAAGGCCGAATCATCCCGAGTCGATAGACACCCAGAGCGCCACGCCACTCGGCCGTTGAGAAAAGTTTTTAGCGGTACAGACAGACAGACGTTTACTGCGGTTAATAGTATAGATTAATCAAGATTTGATGGTTATTAAGCCTGGCTAAACTTTAAAAAAATCCTTATTTTATGATTTTGATGTGAATTAGTAATGTACTTTTATGAAGCAAGTTTTGTTGAAAAAATTTGGAAAAGTACATTTAATCTTTATATTCAATATTTAATCATACACTATTGATTATTAACTTGACCTTTGCTATTAGTACTTCAATCATTTAAAAAATTATCTAATTTTTTATTATTTTAGTTTAGTTTATTACTTATTTTATTACATTGTAAATATTCATTGTAGTCCCGAATGCACTATTAATTGCACTCAAATTACTGTTTAAACTTGTTGGATGTGTCAATCCCAAAACTTTCTTCTATCTGATAAGAACATTTTAATATATTAAAAAAAAAAAAAAAAAAAAAAAAAAAAAAAAAAGTGGTGACCCCAAAGCAGGGTTAGTAAAAAACCGGGTTTAAAAAAAAAAAAAAAAAAAAAAAAAAAAAAAAAAAAACATGGTTTTTTTGGTTTAAACCAGGTTTTTTTTGGTTTAAACCGGTTTAATATGTTTTCCTACTACATATACATGCAAATTTATGAACAAAAGTAAACATTTTTGAATATATAAGTAATAATTTGATTTAAAGGTAATTCTAATCAATATAATTATTTAATATACAATCAATTATATAGAAAATTGAAATTCTTTAAAATCTAAACATTTTTAGAATAAGCTGTGTCTTATATTTTATAAATAAAATGTGCTACATAATGAAACATTGATACCCTGAAAATCTTAATGAACAATTTTTTGATTACTAGCACTATAAATAAATATATGATATAGATTCATATATAAAACTTCATACATATTATTTTCAAATGGTTATTCAAAATAATTAATTTGAAATACTTGTTATATGTGATGCCTGATTTTTTTGTTAGACGACTGCATGAGTTAATTATCTTTTATTGAAAAATAAAGCTTTTTATAAAGAATTTTTGGAAGGATTTGAATTTAGCAGTAGAGTCTTTACACACTTCAAGCATTGTGTTTTCTAAAACTACCAGTTAAAAGATGACTGTTAAATAAACAAAAATATCTATTTAACAGCTTTTTAGACTATTGAAAAACATTGATGTTAAAATATACAGTAGCTTTATAAATGCTGTCATCTACCAAAGAATTTAAACAGCCATCAGACTGCATGCTCTATTATAACACTTAGTATTTTTAAACATCTAAACTAAAAATTGCATTTTTTAGGCATTTTTATGAGATTTTTTTTCGATTACGTCTCAAGCAAACCTTGTCTTGCCCCCCCCCCCCCCTTCATCCCTTTCTGCCAATTTTCTTAACTGATCTAAGTAATGGGTTTGGTTATGCAATAGAAGATTTAAATATATCTTTTGCATATTTTAGTTAAATGTAAACAGGTGCTTCACTAGTGCCTAATTTTCAATGTCTTCTTATTCGACTTCATATCGTGAGTTTTTTTTTTTTTTTTTTTTATTCTTAAAAAATAATTCCTCCAATCAAGAAAAATTTCTTTTAGAGCTTGACTGAAATTTTAAAGATTTATGTCATTATCTGTACATCTGCATTTCTCATAGGAAAATATTTTTTAAATCTAAATATTGCATATTTTTCATCTATTTTATTTTTGCTAAATTTACACGATTTAAGTGTTTTTTGTAGAGTTTCAGATATGTTCATCAGTGCATGCAATATGAATTCTAGATGTATACTAACATGACCTTGACTAGACTCACTATGTCTTATGGTGACTATTGAGATAAGACATAAAAATAGAAATTACTTTCATCCAATAATTTGAAACACTTAAATTACAAAAATGAGAAAATATTATATTAGCTTTGTTCTAAAAAACCAATTGGTTTGAACTGTGCCAACCTAGCTGGAAAAAGAATAAAATTGTAATGCAAAAAAAACCCAATCCCAATGTAAGAATGCAAGAAAAACAAAGGCTTGTTAAAATCACTAATCACAGAGCAAATAAAAAGCTCATTGCCAATTATTCAATAGCATACATAACAAAAATAATTTCTGAAATGATGAAATCCTTAGTAAATCTTAACTAATCAAGCAATTTAAATAATAAAAGTGCATTTTTAATTCGAGTCTGCCCTTCTGGCTATATATATGGGTGATTCTCAAAATAGGGGACAATTTCAAAAGTGAAATCTTAAAAAAATTACTGTTAGCCAAATTTCTGAAAAAAATAGGTGTTGTTCATATAGTATTAGGTATACTTTACATGTAGTCAGCAGAGCTAAATATTTAAAAATTAATTAAAAAAAATAATTAGTATTTTTTGAGCCATGCTAATGACAAAACAAATTGCATGGAATAAATATATTAAGAAATTTTTATTTTCTTCCTGTTTAAATAATTTTTTCTATATTTATTACCCTTTCTTTTCAGCAAATGGTTTCCATTTTTACATATATACATATAAGGAGAATAAAAACATTACCAAAGAGCAAACTTTGTTTACATGAGTAACATTCTGATACTAACAATGTAAGAAGCTGTCTTAGTGATTTTCTGACAGATTTAATGCATATTTTAGGGATAATAAATGTAATACCTAAATTTATATGTAAAATTAAACTTTGTAAAAGATACAATATAAGCAATGGTTACATTTATGCACATAGGAGTCTTTAGCATGGACAGAAAAACCATGCTAATGACACTGATATTTGTCCATGCTAATGACAAATTTTAATTTAAATAAGATTATGAGCCATAATATAATCACAATGCAATAGTCCTTTCTGGGGCTTTTTAAAACACAAAATTCCTATGCAAATAAGTAAAACAAAAATTTTAATTATAAAATAAATATGAAAATTATTATCCATTCTAATGACATACAATTGATGTATGCCCCAAATATTCAACTTCTATTCTTAAAATACAATACATGCTTCTATTTTCAGGCTGGGATAAAATGGCTACTTGTTGCCATGAAGAAACTTTATATTTTCAAACTATTGTCATATGTGAAAATGAAATTTTGATTATTAATCAGCTGTTATAATATGACCTTGTTTTGAAAATAGAATATGGAGGACAAACTTTAATTCTTTTTTATGTACTATAATTTTATTTTTAAAAAGAAATTTATTGGATAAATCCTCTCCTTGATTAATTTAAAGAAAGAATAACATTTGTTTTATTTTATAAACATGATATTAACTCTTTAAAAAGCTAGTATATACAAGGCACAGCTGCTGTGGACATCCATGCTAATGACATTTTGAACATTTATTCTGTTATTTTAAGGTGTTTTTAACTAAAAAGTGAGTAATTCTTGAGTGCAAATAATGAATAATATTAAGACAAACATATCTAAATATAAAAACATGACAGAAAACCTCTCAATTTTTTTTTTGTATGCCGAAAGACATAAATTGTCCCCTATTTTGAGAATCACCCATATATGTTTTACAAATAATGGCTTATATATATAAACATATAGGCCTTAAAAAAAGAAAAAGAAAGAAAGAAAACTGATTAGTTTTTTCTAAACAGCTAATTTTAGAAAAAATAGTTATTCTGCAATATAGATTTACAGCTTACAAGAAAAGTTGAGTTGATTAAAATTTTTTGTCCTTTTAGAAACTTATTAATTCATCATTTTTCTACAGCTTTGCTTGTAGCTTCTTCATAATTTGGATTTTGCATTTTTCAATAATGTGTAAAATAAAACATTTGGGTAAAAGAATAAAAAAAACCAGGTAAAAAAAAACACTTGGTTTAAACCAACTTGGTTTAAACCAAAACAACCCTGCCCCAAAGTTACCTACTATCAAATTTCCCCGAACATTTGATCTAGCCTAAAGAGATTCTGGTATCCGAAAAGCCTAAAACGCAAAATTTAATTAATATTCTGAGAAAATGAGCTTAGTAGCGCCTCATGTTGGTAATTTATACGAAAGCCTAATAAGCATCTATTTATGTCAAGACCTAACAGAATCTGAAATTTGATGGAATTTCGTCCATTAGTTCTTGAGATATAGTTATAACAAAAAATTTGCAAAACGTAGCACAGCAACACCATATCTTGGACAATTTATGCCAAAACATTAAAAATGTCGCTAATTATGTTATGGTGTAAAAGAATATGAAGTTTGATGAAATTCTGTGCATTAGTTCTTGAGATATAACTAGTTTAAAAAAACCGTGTAAAATATAGCACAGCAGCACCATCAGTTGAAGGATTTATAACAAAACGTAATCATCGTGTAATTATGCTATATGTCATTTTATAACAAAATCTGAAGTTTGATGAAATTTTGTGCGTTGGTTATTGAGATGTAGCTATCGGAAAAATTGTGCAAAATACAGCATAGCTGCACCACCTGTTGCAAGGTTAATACCAAAATATAATCAGCGTCTAATTATGTTACATATTCTAGTGTAACAGAATCTAAAATTTGATGAAGTTCTCTGCATTAGTTCTTGAGATATAGCTATCGAAAAAATCGTGCAAAATGTAGCATAGCAGCGCCACCTATAGGGCAGTTCACACCAAAACCTTATCAGCGGCTATGTATCTCAAGGTATCGCGGAATCTGAAGTTTGGTAAAATTCTGTGCATTAGTTCTTGAGATATAGCTATCATGAAAAACGTGGCATAGCAGCGCCACCTGCTGGCCAATTTACACCAAAACTTAATCAGCGTCTATGTATATCAAGGGGTCACAGAATTTGAAGTTTGGTGAAATTCTGTGCATTAGTTCTTGAGATATAGCAATCTTGAAAATCATGAAAAACATAGTATAGCAGCACCACCTGCAGGCCAATTTTCACCAAAAACCATAGGCACTAATTCATATCAAGGTCTAACTTAATATAAAATTTTATTAAATTTCAAGTATTAGTTCTTGAGATAGAGCGCCCACAAATTTTTTGTCACATACAGACAGACAGACAGTTTCTAAAAATAGTCAAAACGTGTTCAGGACCTTCTAAAACATATAAATCCGTCGGAAACCGGAAGTCAAAAATTTTCATGAATCCAATACTTTCTTCTTGTAAAGATAGAAGAAAGTAAAAATGTAAACAAAGCAATGACCAGAAATCCGCACAACCTCTGGTCCCAAGCTGTGCGGATTTGAGGGAGTCTACTGTATTTTCAGGATTGCTATCAGAAAGAATGTGGGCAGGTACATGTTAAGTCCAGGTGTACCCCTACTAATTTAATTGTTTGCTCTTTTGTAATAAACTTTAGACAATGAGGCGAAACACAGAAACAGTTTATAAATCATATTTCGTTTGCCAATCTTGACAACTAAATTATTTGAATCTTTTTTGTTTCACAAGTTAATAATTAAACAAATTCATTAATGTTCACCAAAAAATCAGATACAAGGAACAAGTTTTAAAATTTGCCATATTACACTGTCAAATTTCAATCAAAACTTATGAATTTTTAAAATTTTTGGATAAAAAGTTAGAAAATGTATTAGATAAAGATAGCAGAGTTGCCAAGTCTCCTGATTTTCAGATATTTCTCCATACTCCTTATTTTTGACATATTTCTCCTGATTTTTCACACTTTTTAAACATTCTGTTATTTAATAATCAAATGTGCTGTGATTCAGTGAGAAAAGCTCTAGTGCAGGTGTAATTGTTCTTTAATATGTTTGACCAGTAGTGTTTTATGTGATGAATTAGACCCAGATTCATTATAAACTATGAATCTTTAAGGTTTGTTATTGTTACTATGGTCATGTATTGAATTAATAATAATTTATCTCTATTAAGACTTATTTATTATCTTTACTATAGTTTTATATAAGTTAATGAGTAACAAAACATCCCTCTTTTTATAATATTTATTCAAATTAAAAATATGTTAAAACATCCTAAACATCATATTCTTAAATGTGTTCTACTTGTAAGGAATACACACTTTCCTTATTTGAGTAAGATTGATAGATTTCTTTTTAATCTTCAGTAATAACCAAGCAATATTGGAACAAACTTTTACTAAAGATGTTTACATCAACAAATTAACAAATTTTCATTGACAAAAATATCTCCTGATTTCTGGAATAAAATCTCCTGATTTTTAACTTTCAGAACTTGTCAAGTCTGAGATAGAATTACAAAATTTAAAGCAAAATATGAACAAGCTATTAATGGCTGTCATTTTGCTGGAGTTTTATTAAGTCCCTCTGTTTTAAATTGAAATGAAATTTCACTTAGTGTAGAGGAAAATAATGAAGATTAGGCATTCATTAAAGAAAATTGTCCAAATCTTCTCACCACTGTAGCACATTTTCAAGCAAAAAATGGCTCATTCCAAAAATTACCATTGCTTGAGAAAAAAAATTCAGATATTATGACAAAATATGATTGGTGGAAGTCTTTTTATATAATCGGAGGTAAAGAGATAATCAGCAAAACTGAAATTGAATTTATTTACCAAATAACAACAGGCGTGGCTTCATCTGCTATGAGTAGAAAGACCATTTCTTCTTTTGGACTAGTTCATTCAAACCTTCGTAATAAATTAGGAATGGACAAAGCTTCTAAATTAGTGTTTTTTTCCAAACAATTAAATCCCTGATTTATTTCTATTTGCTAAAAAACTATTGAATTAATTGTGATTTTTATCCCTTAATAAATAGGCATTAAATGAATAATTAATTTTTTTTTTAATTTTACCATTTTCTATTCATTCTTATTTTCTATTATTTCTTATTTAGTGTGCACAATTCAATTACAAAATAATAGAGTGGCCTTACATTTAAACCTAGATGTTAATTTTTACCACCAATCAGTAACTTGAATTTAGGATTTACTGAACTATATAATTATTTCTTATATTATTTTTATAAATTATAAATATTATTTATTCTTTTTTATTTACTTTTATAAAAAAAAAAAACTGTTCCATGTATTGTAAAAACATAAAAACACAATAATTAAAAATAGAATTCTAAAAAAATCAAATAAATCCAATTTAAATAAAAAAAATCTGATTTAAATCAAATAAATCCGATTTTTTAAAAAAAAATCATGATTTTTTTCCAACCCTGGCACAGTTTTTGGCAGGGTTATAGAGATTTATCGTCAGTCTTGGCAAGTTTTTTTTTTTTTTTTTTTTTCCCCCACCGACAAAATTTTGAAGTCATCTGTACTGAAAGAAAATCAGAGTTTATATGTAAACTTAATTTTTTTTACTACTTTCTCTTATTATTTTCTGGTAACTGTAGATGAGGTATTTAATGTCCTTTTTTAAAAATAGAAATTTTAGTATGCATTAGAGATGGGCATTATTTAACGTATTAGGATAAATAACAACGTTATTCTTTTATGGTGCAGTATTTAGTAACAGATTAACGGAAAGTCCCTGTTAAATTTGGAACGCATTATCTGCAAAGTATGTAAAAAAGAAGAGAAAAAAATGCTGAATTATAATAAAAATAAAATTTTCAAAATTTGTTTTCGATATTAATATAAAAAGACCTTTAAAATATATTTTGAAATTTAAAAAAAAAGTCTTTTTTAAAACTCTTATTACGACTGCCTAAGCAAACCGAAAGAGATCGTAATCAACTGAAGACAGTCACAAATCTTTCTTTCGTGACCTTATCTATCAGCTTTCAATATCTAGAAAGTATCATCCACCATTCCCTATCCATGCAGAATAAGTAAACCTTAGTAGCTGTATAAGTATAGCCCTATCCAAACACCCAATCAAAGTCCAATTCACTAGCGAACAAACACCTGGCCATTTGCCAGAAGAAAAGAAAAAAAAACCGCTACGACTGTTATAAAATGTTCTGAAAACTCCGTTTATTCATTACTGTTAATTCTAATACTTCTAATACTGCAACTCTTTTTATTCAACAGGATGAAGAAAAAACATTTTTTAACTCATCACACTTATATAAGTTGAAATGTTATAATTTGTTTTGCAGATAATAGTGTTGTATGGAATCATTTTATTAGATGGATTTCATTGGAATTAAAATATCAAAGGTGTTTTTTAACAAGGGATATCAAAGGATGGGATTAATTTCGATTTCGTTCCATTGGCAGAGTTAATTTCGTCAGCCATTTTTGCCCATGTGGTGTTTTCTTTGACTCTGAATGTTTAAAGGGAATCAGAGGAAGGGAATTATTTTGTTTTTGTTATACTTTTGACCAGAGCGGCGGTTTCTTTGACTTAGGAAGTTAAAAATGTAATGCTTACGGAGTTTCAGAAATTTGTTTTTCTTTGTGTGTGTGTGTGTGTGTGACGCCAGATTTTTTTTGGAGGGGGGGGGGGAATATGCTTTATTTATTTATTTATTTATTAGTTTCTTAAGACTGTGTTTTTAGAAAATAAGAGCAAGGAAATTTTTTATATTTCTGCGATTTTGTTTCATTGTAAATAGTAGAAAAATAATAACACCGCATTAATTGCGCGAGTACAACTGTAATTAATTTGAAAAAGTAATAAAAATCCGTTTGGATAAATTGCTTTTAATTGAAAGTTTATAAATAACATTTTCAGGTTCTTTTGGATTATCTTTGGATAGGCCTTGATAAATATGGCTGTAATGAAGTCGGAGTTCAAATTTCTTTTTTTACAAATTCTTTTTTTCAAATTTCTTTTTTTACATGTTGTTAAAGCAATGTTTATTTTAACACATTTTTTCTTATCGTTTACAAAAAGCTAATTTTAAAACCCTCAATTTTAGATTTCATCATCATCATCATCATCAACCGTTTTCGATCCACTGCTGGATGTAGGTCTCCCCCAGATTTTTCCAATGTTTTCTGTCTAGTGCTTTCGTCATCCATTTTACACCAGCCACTTTTCTAATTTCGTCACTCCATCTTACTTGTGGTCGTCTTCTTGGTCGTTTTACATCTCTGGGATACCACTGTAGTATATTTGTGTTCCATCTATTGTCTTGTCTTCTTGCAATGTGCCCAGCCCATTTCCATTTTAGCTGCTTGATTCTTTCAAGGATGTCAAAAACTTTTGTTTGGTTTTTTATCCAGGTTATGCTCTTTCTGTCTCTTCTAGTTATGCCTAGCATGCATCTTTCCATGCTTCTCTGTATCATCCGTTTTGTTAGTGTCCATGTTTCTGCTCCGTAGGTTAATGCAGGTAAAATACATTGATTAAAAACTTTTCTTTTCAAACAAAGAGGCATATTACTCTTCAGAATAATACTGTTCTTCCCGAAAGCACTCCACCCATTTCTTATTCTTCTATTGATTTCATTCATGATACTATTATCCGATGATATTTCCTGTCCTAGGTACACATAACTTTGCACTTCTTTAATCTCAGTGTTCTTGTAGACAATTTTCTTTTTTGATGTAAATGAATTAAACATCACCTTAGTCTTTTCTAAATTTATTTTTAATCCCACATTGATGCTAGCTTCTGCAAGATCTTTTAGCATAATTTCCAATTCTTCAGGACTGTTACTGAAAATTACAATGTCGTCAGCGAACCGGAGATGACTTAAAAATTCTCCATTTATTCTAATCCCTTTGTTTTCCCAATCCAGCTTCTTGAAGATATTTTCTAAGACAGCATTAAAAAGCTTGGGTGAAATGGTGTCTCCTTGTCTTACTCCTCTTCCGAGCTTGATCTTCGCTTTTCCTTTATCTAAACGGATGGTTGCTGTTGCTTTCTTGTAAATCTTCTTTATGATATTGATGTAAGGTTTGTCTATACCAATGTCCTCCAGAGAATCTACTACTGCTGATGTGTAGACGGAATCAAAAGCTTTTTCATAATCAATAAAGGCAAGGCAGAGAGGTAAATTATATTCTTTATGCTTTTCTATGAGTTCCCTTACTGTTTGGATATGAACCATTGTGCTGAATCCACTTCGGAATCCTGCTTGTTCTCTAGGTTGAGCTGAGTCAAGAGCTGATTCAAGTCTTGTCGTTAAAACTTTGGTGAAAATTTTATAAATCACGGACAGTAAGCTGATCGGACGGTAATTTTTAATGTTTTCCTTCTCTCCTTTCTTGTAAAGTAGTACCATCACAGCATTATTCCAATCTTCTGGTACATCTGACCTTTTGAGACATTTGGAAAACAGTAAGGATAGCCTTTTTGCAAATTCTTCTCCTGCTTCTTTGATAAGGTCAATTGTAATTCCATCTTCTCCAGGGCATTTACCTTTTTTCATAAATCTAATAGCTTGTAAAACTTCGTCTGTCATCACTGGGATTATCTCTTCAGTTTCTGTTAAGATTTCTCGTTGATCGTGTTCGTTGATTTCACTCTGATCTTCACATTTATATAG
This sequence comes from Maratus speculifer, assembly GCA_964019185.1. Classification (NCBI taxonomy): domain Eukaryota; kingdom Metazoa; phylum Arthropoda; class Arachnida; order Araneae; family Salticidae; genus Maratus; species Maratus speculifer. The sequence continues at coordinate 422,631,297 of OZ025289.1, read as the reverse complement.
ATCATTATAGAACTTTTCAACAATGTGTACTATTTCGTTGCTGATTTTGGTGATTGTTCCATCTGCTCCAGAGCCGTTCTTAGGGGTGTGCGACAGGTGCGAGCGCACAGGGCCTCGCGCCTAGAAAGGCCTCGCGCTTGGATAATAATAATGATAATAATAATAATAATAATTCAGTTTTAAAAATATCTAAGCATTTTTTAATGGCTGCGTGTTATTTAGTTCACAATAAAATTTAGATATTTAAAATGGTTATTTTTAAAATGTAAAAATTTTTTCAATAAAAAGTTAAGCGTGGATATTCGACAGCAAAAAATATTTCCTGTGGTCGTCTATTCTCCATAGTTTATCTTGAGTTTTGTGAACATGTTGCGACATTCTTGCAGAATATGTGGAATAAAATTGTCTTAACAGAAAAATAACACAAGCCTCGAATAGGTAACAGTTCTGAGCTTCCCTTCCCCTCACTGTAGACATTTTGGCGCTAATTCAGTAGTTAGTGCTGATGAAACAATAAGTGATTAATTTTATTTTAGTATCATTTGAATTAAACGCATTCAATATTCTTGATTCTAGGGTTTCACAAGATCAGGTATTTATCTAGATTTTTCGATTATTACTGAAACTTGTGAGAGTATTTGTTAGATTTCTTTTAGCATAAATAATTGTATTTAGAAAGGTGGAAATATATCTTTACATCTTACATGATTAATATGAAAATTATAATCATCAGCCGTATTAAATAATTAATCGCTTCGTATTTCGTCATAAGAATTCAGATAATGTATCAGTGTTGAATTCAGAGAAGCAACCGAGGGTGGGAGCAATTTCTCCCCGCAGTAACGAGATGTCCTCCGGAACTCAAGAAATCCCTTCCAAAGAAAAATACCTGAATTTAAACTGTTGAGACTGGTGAGAACTTTAAACTAGCACGACCAAGTCGTCGTTGTTAAATAGCGCTTAAAATAGTGCATTCATTTAGAATTTAAACATTGACTAAGTTTAACTTAAATAAATAAATAAAAAGAATAAATTTAAATAAAATTTAAATTGCTGAAAATTTTCAAGAATTTAGTGGATTTTAAAGCAAAATTTCAAATTTTCTCAAAGTAAAACAATTTGTTAAAATAACACTTAAAATTCCAAACTTTCAATCCCTTTGCTACGAGAGCCCTTTGCTTAATTTTTATCTTTTACCGCTGTTTTCTAACAGATTTTTTTTTTTAATTGCGAAAATGTTTTAATTAAATAAGGTAAACTTTGAAATTAAAAATAACTGGTGAGAATAACGAAGGAATCTGAGCAGCTTAAGTGAAACGTATACATCGGTCGTTCCCTAGGGATTAAACATTTAGCGAAAATTTAATGGAAATTTATGGAAGAAAATGTAAGGTGAGGGGCTCATATTTTCTCCCTCTCTCCTCCTCTGACAAATGCACACAAAAACACGTTTTAGACAGTACGTTTCTTATTAAATGGTTTGTAATAACTTCATTTTATGATAAGAAAAGAATGAAAAATTCTCAGAATGAAAAATTCGAGTGTATAATTAGTACGAAATTATGCATCCTATTAACTTCATATGTACGAATGAGACGTGCGAGTATTTAAACACTTATTTGTTTTTTTTGTACAAATGCTACAATTTTGTACTTCTGCAAAATGTGAGCTTCAAAATTAAAGTCGAAATTCCAAATAAAATTTTTAACAAAATTTTATTTGGATTTTTGGAACAGAAATTTCTTTAATGACCTTGGAATCTTTTCCAGGGAAGGCTCGAAATGTTTTAGTGTTGGCAGAACCCCCCACCCCTCCTAGTTATCTTGGAAGTAGTGGAGGGTATACGGGGTCATCGTATACCTCTGACTTTTTTAAAAGGAATACCGTATACCCTCTCCTTCCCAAGAAACATATAATATATACATTCTAGGGTATACCTTCTGCCTTCAGCGTATACCCTCTGTTGTTTTTACACCACTGCTAGTAATGGCCCTGATTCGATATGAAGGGAAAGGCCTCGCAAAAGTTTTCGCACCCGGCCTCGCCTTTGCGAGGGGCGGCTCTGATCTGCTCTCTTCAGCGCAAAAATACCTTTTCTTCCAACACATAACTTGTGCTTAGCTGATTTTAAACTTTTGTTATCTTCCAGAACTTTTTTAACAAGGTCACAGTTAAATTTTCTGATATCTTCTGTAACGCATTTTCTTACTGTTTTACATAATTCAGCATATTCAACTCTTGATTTAGGATCATTTTTCTTCATTTTAAATTCTCTGTGTTTTTTCATCAATCTTCTTGTTTCTTCTGTTATTTTCTTTGTCTGTTTTACTTGTGCATCACCGGCTATCTTCTTAGCAATTTCTTGTAGAGTATTGGTTAGCTTCCTGTTCACTATTGTAACATCTTGCTCTTCTTCTAAAGTTGATTGAAGTACTTGGAAACGGTTTTGAAGTTCCAAATGAAATTCTTCTTTATGTTTCTGGAGGTTTATAATATCAATTGATTTCTTTGAGTGCAGCAAAAGCTTCATTCTTTCCACTTTAGTATTTAACAGCAGTTTGCATCTAACCAATCTGTGATCGCTTCCTGTATTGAAGTTATTGAGAACGCTGCAGTCCTGAATAAGATACTTTTTGTTGGTCAAGATGTAGTCGATTTCACTTGTTGAGCCATTTGCACAACGCCATGTCCATTTTCTTTGTGGCTTTTTCTTGAAAAATGAATTCATGATATACATCTGTTCACATTCTGCAAACTCAATCAATCTGTTTCCTCTTTCATCTCGCATACCATATCCATGATTTCCTACAGATAATTCACCTTTCTTCTTCTCTCCAATTCTAGCATTCCAGTCTCCCATTATTAATTTTATGTAGCAATTTCCCTTTTGATGCATTGAAGCTACTTCTTCATAAAAATCTTCAATTTCTTCATCAGAATAACTTATTGTTGGTGCATAAACTTGGGTAATTTGCAGCTGGTATCTTTTGGACACTTGTATTACTAATCTTGCAACTCTATCTGATGCACTATCATATTCTACAATGTGATTCTTCCACCTTTTATGAATCAGAAATCCTACACCACTTGTTCTTTTATCTTCTGTACCTCTGTACTATAAAACATGTCCGCTGGCAAGATCAATCTTTTCTTCGCCTTTTCTTCTTACTTCACATAATCCTAAAATGTCCCAGTTGATCTGGTCTAACTCTTCTTCAAGTTCCTGTAAACGGTTTTCAGAAGATAGGGATAGTCCATTGTACGTAGCGGTCATCAACTTATGGCAGCCAAGTCGAGCCCGGTGATTCTTAGCACCCTCTGTCTTCATGTCTGTCTGATCGCTGCCGTAACCAGGAACATGCAGACTACCGGGAACTGAGGGTCGTGATTTGTTTTGTGAATTCATGGTAAAATAAGGGGGGTTGTGGCCAAATCCCTCCATGCTGGCCAAGCGGGTTGGAGGAAGCCCATCCGCGTTTGTTCCCCTTGCACTAGACAAGAGTACTAACAGGCTGTACCGATGGAAGGTGCGGATTGGACATTAAGTCTCTGCTCCCAGTCGATTCCTTTAAGTCCTCCTAGAAGGCAATTAAAGGGTCTTCTCCTGGTTGATAAGCAGAGGCTATTAAACAGCCCCAATTTTAGATTTATAGTTCCAATTACAAAACGGTTTCAAATTTTGCTCTGTATCATAAAAAATCGATTTATCTTAAAAAAGCTGTTTTTTAAATGCTTAAGAAATAATAATAATAATAAAATATAATGCTTCGGTCTTATAGCTTTCTATGTGTTTTAACATGTAAAAAAATATTCTTCTAGAACCAAAACTTAGGTTTGCGATACTTGCTCTTTAAGGATTTGCAGGAGAAGGGACCGAAATGTCTTGGGGACCGAAATGTATTGGGACCGAAACGGCTTGGGACCGAAATGTTTTGGGACCAAAGTGTATCGGGACCAAAATGTCTCGGGACCGAAACATCCTGCTTCCTGTTTTTAGGCCAAAAAAGCTGAAAATGCTTGAAATTAAAAAGTAGCACAACTAGGTAAGTTTTGTCCTGTAGAAATTAAGATTTTAAGCAAAAACTGACATTAATGTTGTGGATTCATGTGATCAAAAAACAGCGTCTATACTCTCGTCCCAAAATTATTTTAGACATCTTATTAAAGGCCTTTTAATTAAAACAACTCTTGACAGGATACCGTTAGATACATGTTATAAAAATAACAGGTTGTTGGAACCTGTTACTTGTGCAAGTGTGTAACATCGTAACCTGTTAACCAAAAATAACTGTATTTCCCATCTCTAGTATGCATTTTAGTAATGCATACTAAAATACTTTTAATTATGACATTCCATTTAATTTACAACTAACTGGTGAAAAGATGAAAATAAAATGCAATGTACTTTGTCATACAAAATTAGATTTGTTAACGGTAGTAGCATAAAAAAAAAGAATCGCAAGAAAATCTTATATTGTTAATTTTGAAAAACGTAATGTTAATTTCTTTCTGTAATGATAGTTTGAAATACATATATCATCAACAATTTAATTGGAAAAAATCATATAAAAGAGTTTATTTATAGAATTTTACAGTAAACTTTAAGATTTACCTTGTGGATTATCATTCGCACTAAGCGGGACTTTGTTCTTGAGCAATTAAATATGTTGTCAGATGGTAAATTTCTCCCAAGGTGGTACAAAAAAAGCAATATAAAAATCTGTAAAAGTAAGCATCAATTATAAATTTCATGACACATTTTTAAATACAATCAAACTAAAATATTGAAAATTATAATAATAAAACATAATTATTTTTTTATAATACATGAAGAATATATGATTTGATCAAAGAGTTAAATTTGACAATGCCTTTTCATCATTCTATTTCAATTATAAATATATGCAAGATTGCAGAGAGATTTTGCAGATATGTGTTAATGATCTGAATTTGGATCAGAAATATATTATAAAGTAAATAAACTTGTTGAATAATATATTTTTTAAAGGAAAGGTACACTACTTTTAAATATAAATGTCACTATATTATCAAGATATAGAAAAAAAATTGCATCTGCTGAATAAAAATTTCAGTCATGTAGCAATTTTTAGTTGCAATGGAGCTTTCTAAAACTGGTGTCTCTGGCATTTTGCCATTTTAATCATTCAATAATTACTGATGATTTATCAGCAACTGGAAAGTTTTTTTATAAAATGTTTTTTGTATTATTGCATAAGAAAAATTAAATTTGCACAAAATATTTGACTGAAATTCTGTTTCCCTCCCTCCCCACCTTTACCTATTTTAACTTGAAAATTTAACGCATAAAAGTGTGTTTGAATCCACATCTTCCTTAAAAAAAAAAAAAAAAAAAAAAAAAAAATACTAACCATGACAGTCTTTAATGGAAACAGTTCAGATTAGGGTCATTCTATGTCAAATAATCACAAAATTGACAACTTTTTTGCCTCATCATTTCAGAATTTGATGAAATTTAGTAAGGAGTTTGTTTTCATGCAGACTAAGAAAAATACTAAATGTCATATAAATATATCCACCCATTTCGGAATTGTAGCCTTGTAAAGTTGCCAAAAATTGCACAAAAATGCCCACACAGGACATTTTAAAATTTAAGTTGTAGCTTCACTAATTAAGATACACAACTAGGAAATGTGTCATTTAAAAGCATTTTTCATGACCTTTCAAATGACATGTTACATTATAAAGATTAAGTAGTCCAAAAATATTTTAAAAATCAAATTCAAAAAGTACCTACATTGTTGAAAATTTTCAATATAATTTAAAAGAAGGTTCAGATGATTTTTATCCAGTACAGTAAGTAGTATGAAAGTGGGATGACAATGGATTTGTGGATCTTTAACAAATCAAAAACATGAATTTATTGAAAATTTCCATCATTGAATACATTTTTTTTAATTATTAAAATAAGTCCAGATTTTGTTTTTTAAACATAACAGTTTTTTATTGATACATTAAACCCATTTAACTACTTAAAGAATGATGGTCCTAACACAAATTTTATTCGGTTGGCTCCATCTTTTTTAAAAAAAAGTTACCTTTACTTAAATTTCACGGAAATGCTTGAATTAAAGGCGGCAAATATTACTTTTGTTGTTGTTAATTGGTACCAAAAACAAATTCTATATGTACTTTTTGAAAGTGCATATAGTCATCCATTGTCCCAAATGGGCTAAAAGCTGAACTGTAAATGGTAACAAATACGTCCTTGAAGAAGAAGAAAAAGAAAAAAAGAAAAGACAAATTTTGTATAATTATAGAGTCTACTTACAGCAGATGAAATTTTCAATGAGTGTATGCTTTTGAAATGCTAAAAAGTTAGGAACTCATTGTCATCCCACTTTCAAACTTACTGTGCTGGTTAAAAGCAGTTTAAACCCTTTTATAATTTTATTTGGAAATTTTCAAAAATGTACTTTTTGAAATATTCAAATTTTAAATTAAATTTTCAAAATATACTTTCCTACCTCTATGATGTAGGATGTCATTTGAAAAGTCATGAAAAATGCTTTAAAATGACATCTTTCCCAGCTCTGTATCTGAGTTAGGGAAGTTACAACTTGAATTTTAAAATTTTCAGTAGGAGCATTTTCGACCACTTTTTTGGCACTTTCACAAGGCTGTAACTCCTAAACTGTTTGGGTATTAGTTGGTATTTTTTAAAGTCTATGTAAAAGCAAACTCTCTACCAATTTTCATCGAATTCTGAGATGGGTAGGTAAAATCATCACGTTGATTTGCCATGTCTGTTATTTCTACAGACTATCTACAAATCCTTTTTCAGCTCAACTGCATATAAGCCTTTACAATATGAAAAGATTTTTTTTCCTACTTAATATTTTTTGAAAAAAAAAAAGCGAAAAATAGAAAAATGTTACAAAGTTGTAAATATACCAGAGTTTCCCCCAAGATTAAAAAGAAGCAGAGCGCTACTGTTCTAGAAAGGGCACTTTTTACATTCTTCAGGGCACTTTTTTTATTTTAAGGGCATTTTTATAGAGTTGAATCTAGAATCTAGCGGTTCAAAAAATCATGAAAAAACAGAAATTTAGTCAAAAGAATCAGGAAAAAAATCCAAAAATTTTGTTAAAAAATTGAAACAAGAAAAAAAAAGATAAATTTTGTTAAAAGATCGCGAAAAAAATGGCAAATATTGTTAAAAGATCATGAAAAAGACCGATTTTGTTAAAAGATTGCATGAAAAGCCGTTTTTGTTAAAAAGATCGCAACAAAACGGCCGATTTTGTTGAAAGATCGCAAAAAACAGCAGATTTTGCTAAATTTTCTTTACTCTTTTAAAAATAAATGTACAAGTACAAGATACAAATTTAATTATGAAATAATACTTATTTAAGTGTAGAAGATAACAAGTATCACAATTGTTTGCATTTCTTTTAAAAAGGGCCAAAACATCGAAAAAAGACATTTAAAAAAACTTTTTTTGAATAAAGGGTTCTTTTTGTTTAATGAACGGGTGCTTTCAGCAGTCACATTTAGAAAGATTTGGACAGTCAAAAATGGATTGTGAACAGAACCGTGAGATAGGGGGTGGTCGCCCGGGCGTGGAAATTTAGGGGGCGCCAAATCTATATTACAAACATCATTTTCGGGCTGTCACAAAAAAAAAAAAAAAAAAAAAAAAAAAAAATTGGAGAGGAGGGGGAGCGTCAGATTCTAACTATGCCCCGAGTGCAATTTTCTCTTCACACGCCCCTGATTGTGCAGCAGGAAAATCTGCTTTTGGAACAATATAAACACAATTTTGAAGCAGGAAAATCATTTTTTTAGATCAGAAAAATTAACTTCTGGCATAAGCTTTTTTTCTTTTGTTCCCATTTGACGAAATTTCCTTTTTTTCACAATCTTTTTATGAAATCTGCCCTTTTTTTCGGGGTATTTTGTTGAATTTTGTGTTTTTTTTGTGAATTTTTAGCAAAATCTGTTGTTTTACACGAATTTTTCATTTTATTGCGATTTTTGGACGAAATTTGCCTTTTCTTCGCAAATCTTTTGACAAAACCTGCCGTTTAATCACAATTTTTTGATAAAAGTTGCCGTTTTTCATTATCTTTTAGCAAAATTTGCTGTTTTTCGTTAATTATTTGACAAAATTTTCTGTTTTATCACGATTTTGGACAAAATTAGTCATTTTTTTACTATCTTTTGAGGAAATCTGCCCTTTTTTGGGTTTTGTGATGAAATTAGCCTTTTTTCGTGAATTTTGCCAGAAATTAGTCATTCTTTCGCGATTTTTTAATGAAAGAGTGTCTCCCTGAAACCCTCTGGGGGAAACTCTGATATTACAGTAGAGGACATATTATCCGGAATCATCAGAATTGCGGTCTTTCAGAAATTCTGAACCTCCTTCCTTCTGAAATCTGGTATTTTTCAAAACCATAAAAATAAAAATAATAAAATTTAAACAATCTCATGTAGAATATGAATAAAAATTAAGATTTGAACATTTTAAAAATATGTAAACAAAAATTACTGCATTATTTAACGATAACAATGAAAAGATTAAAAAATGAAACGGGTAACTAATATTTTTTCTACAAGCTCTATTGTTCTTTTAATTACCGCTACATAATTTAGATAAAAAATTTTGACAGATTTTTTAAAAATAAATCTTGTTCTTTAAATAATTTAGCTGACAGACCATGTAGGAAAACTTTTCCACAATGACTTTTAGCTGTTTTCATGAATTCTGTTGGAAAAAAATTAGATAATGTGAGCAGATATGTTTGCTCTCGCTCTCACATTTTCTTATTTCTTATAATTAATAAGAAATTTCAGAAATTTATTATATATTATACAATAATAACTTATTAATTATTTTCTCTTCCCATTTCCTTGAATGCATCATTAATTTTAAATCAGTGTATACAATAAAAATCCATGAGAATGGTACGTCTGGCTTATCATCAACATGTTAAAGCATTATCATCACCATAAATTAAAAAATGAGGGGGGGGGGGAGGAAATTCTGCATTATTTTATTTTTTACTGTTCTTTTAAAGCACCAGTCAAAAACTAATACAATTGAGGCATTGTATGAGCAATATATAGCTCTATTCACTTACATGGCTGTGCTATTTCCATTATATTCAATTTAATTAATGTAACTATACAATATATCTAATGTAAGAAGAACACAGAGATCAGGACTGGCAGTTTTGTCAACAAAAATTGAAAAAAAAAAAAAAAAAAAAAAAGAGGCAAATTTTTATTTTTATTTTTTTTATGTATGATAAAATTAAGCCCTGTAAGATAGTAGGTATAATAATGTTATAAACAATTAAGTTTAATAACATATCGTTTAATATTTTTCATTATTTGCTAATTAATAAATATAATTGCATATTTTTAAATATTTTAAATCTTTATAAAATAGGTGGGATTCAATTAAAAAATTAAATATCTATTTTTTTTTCTCGTAAATAAAATACTTTGTCAGCCTTTAGTATTTTTTTAATTATCAAAAAGTTTTATATAACTTTACTACTTTTTTTTCATACAGTGAATCTTAAAAACAAGTAAATATTTAAGTTTTAGTATTAATTTATAATTATTCTTCTGATAAAACTAGTCTTTTACAGATAAAAAAAGTAATTAAATTAAATTGAAAATTATATACTGAAAAAATTCTGTTATGTCTTGTTATATAATTTTGTTTTAAATGTTGTATTCTTTCATAAAATTCAAAATTATATTTATGAAACTTAATAGTTCAAAAATAAATTTAGAATAGTGATTTTTTAATTATCAAGATTTTTGTTTTCTTTCATGATTTTTTTTTTTTTTTCTTTTTCCTGGGAGAAAATTAAATGGACAGCCTATTTTTGCCACCACTTTGCCAAAAATCTATTTTTGCACGGTTTTAATCAGTTTTTTTTTCCGCCTATGGTAAAAAATTACCATTCCTGATGGAGACATAAATGCAATTTATACAATTATAGTTACAGTATCTTAAAATGAATATAATATAAAAAACATAGTTTAAGATAAAATTCATCAAATAATGATCATGTAACTAAGAATGGTTATAATTTCTTTTGAAAAACAAAAGCTATCTACGATCATTAAACAAATTAAATCTAATACTTAGATCTTATAACCTCAACATAGTAATAGCTTCGGTACATGAGAATACAAAGACATCGATTCTAATTAACTATTATACATTTCTCCATTTAAAAAAAATATTAGAAAAAGATAACGTGTTATCTTATTTTATCTTTCATTTCTTTTAATATTTCATGAATCTTGCATAATATACAATTAAAAGTTACTGCATTTGCGCATTAGAAATGCATCAATACAAACACGAATTGACAGTTTAATGATAAAGGTCCGAAAAGACGGCTAATTAGCATTTTCTAAATGTACCAAGAACTGTTTAGCCAACTACTATTAACTGGATTCAATATCTAATTTGTTTGAATTCACGAATTGCGTAAATCTCGCAAATTACGAAACTTTTAGCAGCGTGCCTCTGTTTTTAAAGACTATCTATTTTCTGACTTATGAAAATGCTTATGCGTTTATGTAGTAATCTCATTTGTCAGAAAATAGGGCAGTTCATCGAATGGCAGCGGTCACGTGATTTTAATGTTTCTCTACAAAACTGACGTCATCACCCCCAATGAAGCGGGAGATTTGGCGTTTTTTTTGGCGATTTTCTGGCAACCTCGTATATTTTTGTTGACATATTATAGATGTAAACAACAAATTATTATCACAAGTTACATGAAACATCACATACTATAATGTATTTCAGAATAATAATTAAATCAACGTGAAAAATTATGATTATCAATATTTAAAAAATGTATAGTAGATAAAAAAGTTTCATAAGCAGCTGTAATAAAAAAAAAATGTTTTATTACTCAACTTATTTACTTTGGAGTAAAGAAAATTTATAATTACAAAAAATATAACGATTGATTGACATATTGCGAGCGGAAAATTGCATATTTATTTAATGCTTCACTTTTAACGCTTATTGTATATTCATCTATTTATATATAAATATTATTTATATAAAATCGTATTTTAATATACTAGGCTGTAATTCGAACTAAAACGCTCCTTTTTTAAAAGATAAAATTGTATTGTAATATATTAGGCTGTAATGTCGAACCAGAACGCTTTATTATTATTATTATTATTATTTTAACAAAAGCATGAAGGATTCATTGTAGATGTTATCACAACTTATTTGTGAATTTTACTTCCTTTTTAATTTCTGCTTTTCTAATGAATTTTTTTTTTTCCTCAGTATTATATTTAAAATTTCTGTTACTTCTTTATATTTCTGAATTAGAATTTATTAAATTAGAAAGTAAACCAAATGCTAGAGTAAGACCAATGATATTGAGAAATTCGACATATTCGTACTTTAATATTCATAAGTTAATAAAATGCCAGTATTTTAGAATCCCCTCTATATAGCATTTATCATTATTCTGAAGAATTCAGCATTCTTTTAATATTAGCCTGAACAAATTGAATCTGTGCTGTAGATATGTTTCTTAAAATAAATTTGATGGTACAGTTTAAATACTAAAAAATGTTGACAGATTTCACTCAGCAAATATAATTATATATAGTATTTCTTTGACCAAAGCTATGAAATTTCTGATGTAATGATATTGCTGTCTCAAAAAATCCTGCATTAATGATCAAGAAGGAATATTACAGTCCCAATAAAAAGAATATCATAACCATAACATTATACATACTAAAATTAATAAAGCACACCTTTTAAAAAATCCTTAGGAGTTCCTTCTTACCATACTTTACTGTATTTTATTAATATTAGAATAGTTCCTTGTGAAAAACTATATTTTTTATTAGTTAGCCACAGTTTATATATTGACAAACAATGTTCTTGCCATAATCTAGCAATTTTTTATATTGCATTCATTTCATTTAAAATATAAATCTTTTATTATTTCATTAAAATAAAGAGGAAGAAAAACAGAAAATAATAAGGCAAACCAAGGCATTTTATTTAGGAATTGACCGAATACCGAATAGTTGATTTGGTATTCGGTGATTCAGCATGTAAACCAAATATTCGGTTTCGGCCGAATACTTATAAATATTCGGCTGAATTTTTAGAATAATTTATGAAAAATAATAGGTTAAGTATTACTCTAAAAGTACATGATGGCTAATGCCCATTTAATGTTATTTATTTCAATAGTATGCCTCAGTTATATAAGTGATAATTTATAAAATGATGCATTATAATTATTTGTAATTGAAATTTAATATGGACAAAATATGAGGCAAAAAAAAGCTGTACAGCATTATCTGGTTATAATGTTTCTTTTTTGTTCATAAATCCATTTTACTTTGGGAAATAAATGTTCACTGTAAACACTACTGGTAGGCGCAGATAAGTATTTCTTAACTAACTTGGATAACGTTGGATACTTATTATGGTTTTTTTTTTCCAACTAAATTAACGGGTTGTCTTCCCTTGATATAAGTGGTATTACTATGTATGCAGCCAATTCATCTGAAGCTTTAATGTCTAATGTGATGATATCATTTTCAGTAGAAGGATTTTCACTTTCTGTTTTTTCACTTGTAGCAATTTCAACAAAGCACTCCCAAAATGATGAATGCACAGTTTATGACAGGGCATCTTTTTATTGAAATTTTGTGAATAATTTGGCTCAGTAATTTCAGTTTGAGAGGATATATTTATTATTTATTGCACTTTATTTTTAAATACATTTTTTTATTTATTAGCAGTTGCTCCATCTTTAAAAAAAGCTGTTTTGAATCTGGGATCCAAAATAGAGGCTAAAAAATAAAACTCATCATCATAAATTTCTGAAAAACGTTCTGCGAGTCTTTTTGGTTCTTTCATGGTTCCCACTCCAAAAAATTCTACATTATCACTTTTCCAAGTAACGTTTCAATGTAGAAATAATAGGTATTACTTCTGAAATTAAAGATTTTTTGTTACTTATAATTTTTGTTATTTCTTCGAAAGGTCGGAGAAGCCTAAAAATACTTTCTATCATTATTAAAAAAGTTAATACATGCAAAAATATTTATTAAAAAATTTTAAGTATTCGGTTGCCGAATACCGAATATTCAGTGCACACTTTGACCTAATTTTCGGTAATCGGCGAAATTCCTGATTCGGTCAATCACTAATTTTATTTCAATATTAAAGCATTATTTTTATCTAAATCACAAAAAATAAAAACTGCATTAGCGAGGTAAAAAATACTATTGAAACAATTTGCTCTCAGTTAACATAAAAGTACTTAAACAAAAGGTTATTATTAAGCTAAATTTAGTTTTATGAAATGTGAAATGAAGTTTAAATATGCGGTACCTTTTATCCTCAGTACCGAGTTAAATTCCTTATACATAGATAAGGATTAAAAAAAAAAAATGAAAGAGTTATACAGAATAGCAATATTTGATATTATTTTAGCTTCATATCACTTTGAATTTTTATGATATATCCATTCTTACTTTTCTAGTACATACAGCTATAATGAACCCTACTTTCCATAGTTTTTTACCAAGTCTTATTATTCTTGCAGCAATGATTTTCTTTTAATAATACAGTTAGCTCCTTCACAATGTTTAATTGTCTGAGCGAAGCGAAGTCTTTATACTCAGAGATACGTAACGATATTAAAATTCAAAAAAATTCTTTCGTCAAGCAAATCTCAAAAAGTACTTGTTGGATTTTGATTCTGTTTGTACCAATAGGTACCTATGAAGGTAATCTGGTGAATGCACCTACTTTTAAAAATTAATTCCAAATAGTTTAAAAGTTACATTTAAAAAACTGATAAAAAAGCACAATTTATGTGCATACGTCACAGAAATTTGGTGAGCGTGATTTTCACCGGCTGGACATTTTCGTAGATAACCGAATCAGTACATGGAGTAAATAGTAATCATTTTCGCACTCAGAAATGTTGAATGCAATAAAACATTTTAAAATTTAATCATGCAGGAAAATAAAACTGTTATTTTTTTTATATTAAAAAATGTCATAAAAACTTTGATTTTGAGATTTTGTGATAATCTCTTAACAGCACTTTTTGATCGCTAAAAGAATGTTTTACATATTTCGCGTGTGAAAATTCGAAACAATTACGTTTTTAAATAAAAAGTTTCTTTTATGACATCATTTTCCCTTTATATTTATTTTTATTGCATGTTTTCTTTTAACTTATATTTTGTTTGTGTGTGGAAGTCAATTCTGGTTACTAATTTTTCGGCACGGATACCACAAGCGCATCAGATTTGGCGCAATTTTTTTCAAAGCCCATTTGGCGAAAACTCCCTTTTCAAATAACGCTTACATACACATTTTTAAATTATTTTCTATTTTCAAAAAGAACTTACAGTAAATAAAATAATAATAATAATTAATAACTATAAAAAGAAATATTTTATATAATTAAAAGAAGGAAGTGAAAGTAAATAAACATTTTATGAGTAAATAAACAAATAATAAATAAATAAAGCCGGGTTATCATCTCAGGTAAAATAATGCCATTTTGACGCCAATTATGTACCCTGGTGCATATGTGACATTTTCCCCCATTTTTCATCCGTTTCCTGTTGGCATACAACTTTGAAATATGGAGTATGTATGCATACCTGGGAGCAATACTGGAATTAGACACTGATTTTTTTAAAATTTGATCCAAAAAGGGGCAACGGGGCTATTTTTTAAAGTTTTATACAAGTTATACTGCATAAAGGAGCCACTTACCTATTTCTATATACCAGAAGAAGTAAGTGGTATGTAAAAACAATTATAGTATACATAAATAAAATACTTGAGATAATATACTAGAGATATAAGCCCCGGGTTTGGCGAGATTGTTTATGCCAATTAGGCGAAAACATCGTTTTGATTACCAGACGCATATAGCATGCTATAACAACACGTTATTTATTTATTTCAAAATGAAAAAAAAAAAGGAATAAATGAAACTTTTCCGGTTATTAAAAAAGATATAACAATCAATAAATGATAATATTTTTCGAACAAACAATTTATTATAACATTTATATGATAACCAGCATGTTAGGCAACTAAACGCCATTTTGGCACCAATTAGGTACCTCGGTGCATATAGGGCATATATGTGCCATATTTATTTGTAAAACTGAGCATGAAAGTTTACCAGGTGTATTTTCATAGGCGCTTATATCTTTTTGCAACATAGCGCACCTTTCGAAGCCAAAACTGCACAAAAGAAAAAACAAGTTGGAAATTGCACGTGAAGCGTAGCAAATGAGGTGCGTTCGTACGATAACGAAGTTTTAAAAATATTACTCTCATATATCTCATAAAATTGCAAATAGTGAATTACAATTAAAACGCTCATCAAACAATGTTCTCCCTATACCATTTTGTAATGGAATATTTTTCTGTGGCTTTGTAAATCAATAACAAATGTTCTGTGCACCACAAGTTATCTAAAATGTATATTATAATATGTACTTTATAGTTGCATTTAAATTTTATTAATTTCGAATGAGTGTAACACCATTAAAGTGCATTTGAAACATTTTTCCCCATTGACCGTAATGTTACGGAATACTTTTATCGTCCCTGTAATTGATCTATGCATCCGATTTTCAAAAAATTTGAAATAACTCGCTAAAATTATGTAATAATTATGTATTTTAAATTTCAAACGATTAAAATGCATTTGAAACTTTTTTCCCCATTGACCGTAATGTAATGGAATACTTTTGATTGCCCCTGTGATTGATCTATGCATCCGATTTTCATAAAATTTGAAATAACTCGACAAAATTATGTATTTTAAATTTCAAACGTATAAAATACATTTGAAACTTTTTCCCCATTGACCATAATGTAATTGAATACTTTTGATTGCCCCTGTAATTGATCTATACACCCGATTATCAAAAAATTTGAAATAACTCGACAAAATTATGTAATAATTATGTATTTTAAATTTCAAACGATTAAAATGCATTTGAAACTTTTTTCCCCATTGACCGTAATGTAATGGAATACTTTTGATTGCCCCTGTAATTGATCTATGCATCCGATTTTCGTAAAATTTGAAATGACTCGACAAAATTATGTAATAATTATGTATTTTAAATTTCAAACGATTCGGTTGGGTTGTTTTTGCGTTGTTATATGCGGACAGACAGACAGACAGACAGACGGACAGACAGACGGACGGACTGAGCGACAACAATAGGTGCTACGTATTTACATAATTACGAACGCACCTAATAATCAATATTTGCAGCATTTTTGAAGTGAAAACTTCTTTAGCGTAACATTTTTTTATTTTTTTTTAATGTAATGCACATTTTGTAATCAGTAGGCTCGATGATCAGACCTCGTTTTTTTGCTTTAAAAGACATTTCATACGACGTCTTTTTGGGATTCGTCGTTTTTCCATATTTGATAGTATGTGTCTACTCGTTTTGTTCCCTTTTTCGTAACTTTCTTCTTTATTAACAGCGACATCTGGATTTCCTATTTAAATAAAAATTCTTCTAAATACAAAGAATTTTGTTAAAATAAATAAATAAATAGATGTATCAATATTACAATCAGTACCTTGTATGCAAAATGGAACAATTAGCAATACTTTTTGTACCCGAAAAATGGTCGTTGCTTTTTTTAAGGTTAAAAAGTAGATTACGAAATATTCCTATATAGAGATGCCAAACCCTCGCTTATTGCATAGCAGAATTTTCTTATAGGAAAAGTTATTTTTTTAATCCGCAGAATGTTCCAATTTTATAAAACATTTTCTGTATTAAAATACCGGTACCCAAAATGCCGGAGACTTGGCAGCTCTGCCTATAACATTTTAATTAATCACGGTACTTTTTTTAATCGGATTCAAATTTAGTGAAGACAACGTTTTTTGGCCGAAAGCAGCTTTTTTCCACATGTGTAACTACGATACAATTCCTTGATGTTGACTTATGAATGTTCTGACTTATGCTATTATTGCTTCCTCTCATTTATTTATTTGAATTTTAAATAAGATGACTCAAAATCGTGTTTTTTAAATATACGAAAAAAAAAAATGCATTTCGAGAGAGGGCGAAAAGGACAATATTTGGCGATTTATTATCTGCGTTTGGCTAAGTGTCTTGCTACCTTGTATTTAATACTCTTCACAATACTTCGCTGTTATATGGACTTAGACGCTTTTATAAAAAGTTTGACGTAATTTGGGCTTAAGAAAGTGAGTTTTTTTACTGAATAATACAAATAAATGAAAAATGAATACTAAGAAATACTAATAAAAGGAAAATGAAGCATTATATTGATCTATGTATATTTAAAAATTCATCTGCTAGCACTAATTAGATAATTTATGTCGTGTATATAATAGGAGATAAATAGCTTTTGATTCTGTATTTCTATGCTATAAAGCATTAATGTTTGTGTGTTTTTCGTTAGCATTGGGAGTATCTAGCCGATTTAAAAAATAATGTGGGCAAAAAATGTTGGTAACCATTGGTTGGTTGTTTACCAGCAGGAAAGTTGTTGGTAACCATCTTTCCTGCAAAATATACTATATTTTGCGTAGGAACAATAATCACCATCAATGCACGAGCAAAAAAAGTTCTAAAATTGAGAATTCTTTGATGTTGATATGACTAAAAATTTAAAATCTTTTTTTTTTTGGTGGCAACTTTTAAGATGTAATATTCTCGTTATGAACGATTTCTAAAACATTCGAGAATTTAATTTCACATATTAAACACTTTTTTTCTAGAAAAAGTTTTAAACCCAATTTATTGAGAATATTGCAATTTCTAGGATACTGTTGGGGTCAGAAACTATAACTTTGTTATCACAGTAACTTATAAGATGTAAGTGCTCGCTTAGGACAAATTTTTAAAAAAGGATTCCTTAACTCTTATCGACAACCTCATTGCATCCGTGGAAAACAGATATTCAACATTATAAACTATTCGGACGGATTTCACACCATACAAAATACACTCCATTTCTCTTCAAACATAATAGTTTATGTTATTTATAGTTTCTCAAATCGGTGCGAAGCTTCTGTTTATTCTCATGACATCATTTCAAAGAGCTATATTTCCAATATAGGAATATTTGGTGTTTTATTTTCTGTATTACTTTTAACATTTTGCATATTTCCAATTTTATATCCATGCATGGTTTGCTTTTCTTTTATAAAAATAGTATATGCAACAAGATTTTGTAGTTCTACGATTCATATGCTTATTTTCATCATTATATTTTATCACAATGAATGACCAATTAAAGGTAACATCTCATTTCTTTACTTATTAAATGTATATTCTCAGCAATATCGCTCAGACTAATCCCTCTGAGGGAAGTCCTAGTTTTAAATCTTTAATAACTGATATTTCAATACAGAAATTTTCTGTACTTAAATAGTGATAATACTCCAATTAAATAAGGTAAACTTAAAAAATAACTGGTGGGAATAATGAAGGATTCTGAGAATTTTAAATGCCACATATATCAGTCGCTCATCCCCAAGGGGTTAATAATATACAGTAGACTCCCTCAAATCCGCACAGCTTGGGACCAGAGGTTGTGCGGATTTTAGAATTTTGCAGATTTCTGATCATCGCTTTGTTTACATTTTTTAAACAGTAATTTGAGTGCAATTGGAACTATAACGAATGCTTACAATGTAATAAAATATTAAAATAAGTAATAAACTAAAATAGTAAAAATTTAGATAATTTATAAATTGATTAAAGTTTTAATAGGAAAGGTCAAGTTAATAATCAATAGAGTATGATTAAATATTCATTATTAAAGATTAAATGTATTTTTTCAAAATTATTCAACAAAACTTACCTCATAAAGTTACATTACTCATTCACATCAAAATCACAAAATAAGTTTTTTTTCCAAGTTTAGCCAGGCTTAATAACAAAAAAAATCTTCATTAATGCATAAATATATTTGGTAAGAAGATTGTGATTACCAGTAATATCAGCACTATTTTGAACTTTTTCTGTAATAAATTTATTCTTCCTTCATGAAAAAACATGAACTCAGTCATATTAACAAACATTACAAAATAAAAAACCTATGGAATTGATACATAACTAAAAAAAAAAAAAAAATCAAATTCCCAATATCCAAATTGAAAGTTTCATTGTTTACATCCATAAAATATGTGCGGATTTTAGAGAGTTGTGGATATGAGGAAGTCTACTGTATATACATATGATACATATGTTTGTTGTTTTTTTGTTTATAGCAGGATTCCGTTATGAACAGGCTTTATTACAGATAATAAATTTGCTGGACATTACCATTTAAAAAAAACTATTAGTATTATTTGTATACAATTATGTATATATTTATAATGTAAGATGCATTTGTAACCTTCTTTTATTTCTAATTAAAAAGATTTTAACCTCTATTTAAAAAGATTTTAAATAAAATTTAAAATATTGAAAATATAATTCAATTTTAATTGAAATCATTGATTAACTCTAAATAAAAATGTTTAAGAGGCTACTTCACTCAAATGAAAAGACCCGTTCGCTAATGCTAATCCTACGGGAGAAATTTATAAAAATATCTCGGTTGCATTTCAATATTTTTAGATGATTCTTTTTGCATTGGTAACTCAGATTGATCTGAATGGAGGTCATTTTTTAGTTTTTCGATTTTGTTGCAGATATTTTTTATGGGGTTGCTTTCGCTTTCCAAACCGATTCCAAAAATGAAAGCGTCCGTGTAAAAAATAACTGTAAACAAAATGAAAAAAGTAACTAACGTCATGCATACAGATCGATCTCAGATATCCAAAGCCAAAAAATCATTTAAAAATATTGAAATGCAACCGAGATATCTGTATAAATTTCTTCCATAGGATTAGCATTAGTGAATGGGTCTTTTCATTTGACTGAAGTAGCCCCTTAAGATATGAAAGAAAAGAAAAAAAAATGCTAAACCTTCTTGTGACTTTATTCAACATTCTATTTGATTAATTCCTGTTTGCATGTCTGAAATTAGTCATGTCATAAAAACAGAGGCACAATACCAAAACTTTCTTGATAAAAATGAATTTTCAAATATTTGTGCTTGTTTTTATAACTGAAGCCAAGACTGCTAGACGAGTCAGGCCCTGGTAATGTTTAACCACTCTACTACTCTCTGTTTGGGTCTGAATTTAATTAAATATTATTATCATCACCAAGATTATTATTATTATCATTACCATAACTGCAAAAACAAAAACTTTAGTAGCTATAATTAAAAAATGTATTTATTTATTTGGCATAAAATTTTGTATTAGAAAATAAACTAAAACTTTTCTAAATACTATAAAAAAAAAAAAAAGAAAAGATAGTTAATAGAAAAATGTTCATGGTAATTGTTAAATGAGAAAAGTAAAATGATTGTGAATGTACAAAAAAAAGGATACAGTAGACTCCCTTAAATCCGCACAGCTTGGGACCAGAGCTTTTGCGGATTTTAGAATTTTGCAGATTTCTGGTCATTGCTTTGTTTACATTTTTTAAAAGGAAATTTGAATGTAATTAATAATGAAATCAAAAGTATAATGGATGCTTACAATATGTAAAATATTAAAATAAGTTATAAACTAAAATAATAAAAAATTAGATAGTTTTTAAAATGATAAAAATACTAAAAGCAAAGGTCAAATTAGTAATAATGTACAATTAAATATTCATTATAGAGATGAAATGTGTTTTTCCTAAATTATTCAATGAAACTTGCTTCATAAAGATACATTGCTAATTCACATCAAGATCATAAAATAATGAAGCTTTATTTCAGGTTTAGCCAGACTTAATAACTAAAAAAGCTTGATTAATACATAAATATATTTGGTAAGATTGTGATTACCATTGATATCAGCAATATCTTGATTTTTTCAGAAATAAATTATTCTTTCTTCATGAAAAAACATGAATTCAATAACCTTAACAAAAATTACAAATTAAAAAATATATGGAATTGATATAAAACTAAAAAAGTCAAATTTTGCGCCTACATCTGAACTGAATGTTTCATTGTTTACATCCGTAAAATATGTGCGGATTTGAGGGAGTCTACTGTATATGTAAGTGTAATGGCAGATCCTAAAGGGAGGTCACGGGGAGGCTCAGACTGACCCGCTGGCCGGTGCACCATTGTCTCAAGAAAACTTTGCACGCCTAAATTCTTAAGCTGCTCAAATATTCTTTCTCTTATTGAACACATGTATTCTGACTAGTGCACTAATTTTTGAGAATTCATTAAGGGAATAATCCTCACTCAACAAACAAGCAGCACAAGAAGTTTTTTTTTTTTTTTTTTTTTTTTTTTTTTTTCACAACAAAAAAATTAAAGATAGATCAAAACAATTTTAGAATAGGAAACCAAAATAATCATCTCTGCATATGATTGAGAGAGAAAACATGCACTCAAGAAAAATTTTAATAGCCATGGCGCCCTGGGTTAGATTTTCACCGAATAATTTGCAAATTATCAATACTTTAGGTCTTAATACCTTGTTTCTTCCTCCCCCTTTAAAGTCAGACCTGAATGCACCTATAATTAAAACCATGCTTTATGAAAATAATTTGAGAAAAAAAAGACAAAAATATCAGATGGTAAAAAACATTTTGTTGTTGATTTGAAAACATGATCTTTGTTTATGAGGAATCTAAACCTCTTGACACTTTTGGACTCTGCAAGCTTTGGAATGAAACAGCGAGTGATTTTTTTTAAAAATTCACAAAATCTACAACATAATTTTTGATTAGTAATATTCACTCTATTTAATGACAAACTTTCCGTGGTTAAATAACTATAAGGAAATTCTAGTATGTATTTCAAATTTAAAAATGTTAAATTTAATCATGGAAAGATCTATTA
This sequence comes from Maratus speculifer, assembly GCA_964019185.1. Taxonomy (NCBI): domain Eukaryota; kingdom Metazoa; phylum Arthropoda; class Arachnida; order Araneae; family Salticidae; genus Maratus; species Maratus speculifer. The sequence goes on along the minus strand of OZ025289.1, from coordinate 422,609,336 downwards.
TTTAAAAAAAATGATGATTATATTGAGAAATTGTAATAGGTTTTTTTTATATAATAATAATAAAGCACGCTGGACACAAAATCCTGCAACTTCGAGGAATAAAATCCGTGAGACATTTCTCTTGATTATCGAAATTTAAATATTTCCCTTGAAAACTAATTATCAGGGGGATCGTGGGCTCATGAAAAAATACCTGAAATTTTAGCGAGAAAATGTTTCTGTATGGGAACAAGGAGAAAAGACAACATATTTATAACAGGAAGGCCAAATTACATAATATATAAACTTTAATTATGTTTAGCAACACTGTTAAAAATCTGCTGCATTTTGCTGCAACGCACTCCCCTGCTTGTATAGAAAACGGTTACTTGGCCGTGAAATGGCGCTTTCTCATTGGTTGGAATAGAGATATTATATACAAGTGGTGGAGGGCGTTGCAGCAAAATGCAGCAGATTTTTAACAGTGAATCTTATGAAATTGATATTTTATTTTAAGAATTGAACTATCATAAAAACTGGAATTTTGGTACAGTAAATTTACAAAATACCTGAATTGAGGTATATAATCTGAACACAATCGCCCCTGAATTATCAAAAGAATTTTGCAAATCATGGGAAGAGTGTTCTGTAAATTATTTTAGTGTAATAAAGTTAATCTTTATCAGACCATTTCTTTTTTGTATAAATTTTGGATACTTACGTATTAACGCCACTGCAGCTACAGATTTGATGGTTTTTAAGTATCCCCAATCTATGCCTAAAATTTTTGCGACAAATCATAAAATAAAACACTTTCAAAATTCAAAACACATTATTTAAAAACAAAGCAGTTAGTCGGATTTCAGTGGAAAATGGCCCGATATAGAGTTTAATTCCTGTATCATCGCTCCTGAAAAAAATAAAATTGCATCTTGATCTGTTTTTGTGCAAAACAGGCATCAAAAATCAGCAAACAACAAGGCAACAAGAAATCCAAACAATAACTGTATGCGCATGCAAACAACGAGATTGCTCTTTATTCTTATTGGCACATCAGTACAATTTATGCTGCAGTTGCGTTAATACACTACCACAGCATAAATTGTGCTGTACCAAATTTTGTAATAGTGAAACATAAATTTAGCATTTTGTATATAGATAAAGTCATGATTTCAGGCTAGAACAAAATGCCTCTTGCTACAAAATATCTGGCTCGCAAAAGTAATAACTGTCAGATTGTAACAGAAATTAAATTTATCTCATATTTAACTGATTGATAAATAAATCTTATTACGTTAAAAAAATATTTAATTTTTAACAAAGGTTGAACTTTTTGCAGCATTGCAGAAACTCTATTTCGCGCGTAGCAAAAAAAAAAAAAAAAAAAAAAAAAAAAAAATTCTTAGTTTTCAGTTACCAATTTCTAGAGCATCAATGGTGATAAGTGGAATGAAAGGGGTTATTCTGAACTAATTATGCCAAAAATAATCATAAACTCTAGGAATCAGACTGAGCATAATGTTTATTAATTATTATTGTGTATAAATTATGCTTTCGAAGTCATCTCCATTTAAAAAATTATATCAACTTTGAATTTTCAAGTAACACCCATTTTTGACATTTTATTTGAGTTTCTTGGATCCAAATGGACCAGGAAATGATTGTATATCCATATTATCTTAAATCTTGATACAGCTGGAAGAGCATGATTTTGAGGATGATATAATTGAACCCATTTCAAAAACATTAATTTATATCTTCATGAAAGTCATCTGATTTTTATACTAAATTGACCCAAACATATTACAGGTTTCTTTCTCTATTCAAAAAAGTTTTTTTAATTATTTAAACTATTAATAAATTTATATTAAAATCAATGTGAAATATAAAAGCAGTAATTCTTGATTACGCCCATTAATAACTACTTTGCCGTATAAAAACAGCAAAAAATGTTGATTTTCTTAAAAATTTCAAAACAAATAAATCTTTTTTCCTTATAAAAGGTATCAAGTTGAAAAGCTAATAAAAAAATCAACAAAACTAAGTATTTTATTACGAAAATAAAGTAATTGTAAAAAAAAAAAAAAAAACACCATTTTTGCCTGTGTAAAAACAATAAGGACAGCAAATAAATTCAACATAGTAACCAAAGGAACTAATATTTCATATATTATGCAACCACCTCTGAAGTTTAATGATTGCAAATATTCCACCATTCCTCGACATCATTCATTTTTGCACTGTTCGGGATTGTGTTTGTGCTATTCATCCTTAATCATAGACTTGGGTTCTGATGATGAGAAAAAATGCCTTCCTTTTTGATAAACTCAATCTTCTAGATCTCACCATAAGTTATTGATAGGATTTAAAACTGGATTTCTGAGCGCCCATTGCAAGACTTCAATATTTTTTCTTGTGGAACTAATGTTTTGTGGAAAGGCACATTATCTCATTGTTATAGCCATCCTTTTTTTTTTTTCCCCTGCCAGAAATGTATCAACAAATGAGAGATGGCCAGAAAGAGTTTGTACGTGTCTTTCAATTAAATTTTGCTAAAAACATATACAAATGGCTCCACATCTTTGAACAAAAAACAGCCCCATGTCGCAATTGATCCACCACCTAACTGATGTTTTAATAAAATCTTTTTTTTTCTTTCTTAAATCATCTCAATAATATTTTCAACCACACAAGTAATGACTTGGGACAACAATTTGCTGCAGGTTACTTTCTCTGATGAAAATAAGTGAAACTTGAATAGTCCTGATATTATAAAAATTTAATTAAATCCAATTGATTTTTTAAATCACCAGATTATAAAACATACACCTTTTATATAAACATTTTAATAAATTTTTTTAATTTTATTTAAAAAAGGTGTTATAATAAAAATAAATGACATTGACATGTTTCAGAACCGTCAAACAAGTTCCATAATCATAATATAAATAAAAATAAAATTTCAAAATATTTCACAGTCAATACAAATGACACGCGACAATGAGATAACAAAAAACATGCGCTCTTTTGTAAAAAATTAAAATATAGACCATGATCTAAAATGTAAATAAAAATAAAATTTCAAAACTATTGCGACAATTTGAAAAAAAGAAAAAGAGATCTTCTCAAAACAGTTAATTGATGTAATCATTGCAGCATTAGACTGCTTTTCGTTCAGTGACATTGAGTCACTTGTGTATATTTCCGAAAATTTTAATTCAAACATATATATACAAACTCTTTTTGACCATCTTTCATTTGTTACAACACTTCTAGCATGAAAAAAAAAAAAAAAAAAAAAAAAAAAAGAAAGAAAGGATTAACAGCAAGATAATGCACCTATCCACACAAGCCGTAAAGGCATTCAGAATTCTCTAAGGTGGGACTTTCCTCAATAATATACTTTATACAATAATTTTTTTAACATGCCAGTTTTGAGGCAATATAATGTAAAGTTAACATCCAAAACAATGCAACTTGGATCAAATTCCCAACAAAAATTCTATGTATTGCTGACAATTTGCACAATGTTGAATTAAAACTGAACATCCTAAAGAATCTAAGCGTAGGAAAAATCAGTCCTCTAGATTAGAGGATAAAGACGTGCCATCAGCAATGCCCTTCGAAATTTTTTAAGATAAACTAAAAAGCTTTTATATGCGAACATTTAAAAAAAAATTAGAGGAAAAAAATTTTTTTTTTTTTAATTTACCTAATTTTTCTTTTATGAGCAATTCCATCTCAGCTCAGGCAGGGCATGTCAAATCACCATCACAGATTTTTTTCAAAAAAATTTAGTAGTTAGAACTAAGTGATTTATAAAATTTCCTAAAAGGATTTTTCCCTAAAAAATTTATTTATCTGATTACAGCACTTTAAAGTTCATGATAAAATTGGCAGTTTTCAGAAAAACTGAAAAACGCTTCATTTTGAAATGAACATAATACCAAACATATTCAACATATTCAGTCAATTTATTTTTTATAAACAGTTATTAAACTGAATTTTACTTTGGCATAGTTTTAAAAAATATAGTGACATTTTTACTTAATTAAAAAAATTAGATTTAAAGTACAAAAAATATAATTATTAGTGAATTTAAGATTTTTTTTCAGAATGAAAAAAAATATTTTAAAGCTAAACATTGATGGCAATCCAAAGACCTTTAATGGGAGTTTTACAGCAAATTTTATTTCAACTCTCAGATGCTTACAACTTTTGTAATTCAATTTTAAATTATGCAAAATTTTGTAAAATCACTACTTTTGAAATGAAATTTCTCAAAAACACCATTTTTTAAAAATCTGATAATATGCTCAATTCATACCTTATTAGTCTCTAATAAATACCTTACAAGCAAATCGTGTGTTTTTGCTTAGAAAATTTTATATGATTTTTTGAAAATAACATGTTGTGTGCATTTTTCAACAGACCACAAAGGCAAGCTCTTCCTTATTTAACCGAACTTGTAATGTAATTAATATTTCAAACTAAAAAATACATCACTAGTACATAATTATTACTGTTAAATTATAGCTAATCATTTGCTTAAATTTAAAATTGCGTAAAATACAGTCAATAATAAAATTAGTATTGATCATATGTCATTTCATTCCATACTCATAAATGTGCTAAATTCATCTACAGTGTGTTAAATATTTTGTTATATAGTATGGATATAATATATTAAAATGCAAATACATACATTACAACTGAATTAGATTTTTTTTTTCAAGTTAGTTTTTTCCAATTAGTTTTTTTTTTCTCAGAAAACCAGAAGATCAATCTTTTTCTTATTTCTCTGTATTTATAATAATATTTTTTAATGAATAAAATAATAATAAGCACATTATTATGGCAGATAAATATAAGCTAATCTTCAAAAATTCCTATTCATAAAATTAAATAAGCCAAACCCCTTTAAAAAAAAATCTGCGCTTGTGATGCATTTTGACTTTGCTGAAAATTACTCACTAATACTGCCAAATGAAGTACAAAGCTACCACTGGCAGAATACTCAGACATCGTTAGTTACCTGCACAGCATACTTTAGAGAAGAAATAAAGAGTTTTATCATAGTTTCTGATGATTAACTCATGATACAGCTCATGCTGTTTGTGACATAGAAAAAGTAAAAAAAGAATTATTTAAGTTGTACCAATTACAAACACTGGAATCACCTGTGTATATATCAGATGGAGCTGGAGCACATTTTAAAAATAAGTATCAGTTTTATGAATTGCACAAAAATAAAATTGTACTGAAGTAGAGGATATTTTCAGGTACTGGCCATGTTAAAAGTGCATGTGATGCTATTGGGGACTGAGACAAGCACTATGCAACAAAATTTAATCTCCAAAAGGAGCCAATAAAAGCTATCCAAAATTCTGTCTTATTTGTTGCTGAACTATCTTCTCTGCTAAAAAATAACATTCAAGTCCATCCAGACAGAAATATTATTCAATCCTATAGAACTAATAATGTGAAAGAATATGCTAATGCAAAATCTATTGTTGGTATTAGATATAAACATCATATGGTGATTGTAAATAATGAAAATTATATGGAACGAGCAAGTAAAAATGAATTGACAAAAGTTGAAACATTCAGCCAAATGAAAAGACAATATTCAATACATAGTTTCCAAATCGGTGATTTCATTGGATGCATTTATGAAAATAATTGGTGGATACTGGATAGGACAAATCAATGGTATATCAATCACAAGAACTAAATGACATTAAAGTATCATTTATGTACCCAACATGGTCCATAGATAAAGCATTCCAGTGGCCAAAAGAATCTGGAAAGAAAAAATATGAATGTGCATTACCATTGGAAAGTGTGCTTCTAGAAACAGAAAAACCAGTTACAAGAGGACAATCTGAGCGACTTCATACTTTCAACGATAAGACGTTGAAGTTAATTTAAGAAACCTTCACTACCTAATTCTTCTGTTATGTATGTATTTGCACATTAATATATTATATCCATACTATATAACAAAATTTTTACACACTGTTAGATGGATTTAACACATTCATGAGTATGGAATGAAATGACATATGATCAATACTAATTTTATTATTGGCTGTATTTTACGCAATTTTAAATTTAAGCAAATGATTAGCTATAATTTAACAGTAATAATTATGTACTAGTGATGCATTTTTTAGTTTGAAATATTAATTACATTACAAGTTCGGTTAAATAAGGAAGAGCTTGACTTTGTGGTCTGTTGAAAAATACACACAACATGTTATTTTTAAAAAATCATATAAAATTTCCTAAGCAAAAACACACGATTTGCTTGTAAGGTATTTATTAGAGACTAATAAGGTATGAATTGAGCATATTATCAGATTTTTAAAAAATGGTGTTTTTGAGAAATTGCATTTCAAAAGTAGTGATTTTACAAACTTTTGCAAAATTTAAAATTGAATTACAAAAATTGTAAGCACCTTAGAGTTAAAATAAAATTTGCTGTAAAACTCCCATTAAAGGTCTTTAGATTGCCATCAATGTTTAGCTTTAAAATATTTTTTTTCATTCTGAAAAAAAATCTTAAATTCACTAATAATTATATTTTTTATACTTAAAATCTATTTTTTTTAATTAAGTAAAAATGTCACTATATTTTTTAAAACTATGCCGAAGTAAAATTCCGTTTAATAACTGTTTATAAAAAATAAATTGACTGAATATGTTGAATATGTTTGGTATTGTGTTCATTTCAAAATGAAGCGTTTTTCAGTTTTTCTGAAAACTGCCAGTTTTATCATGAACTTTAAAGTGCTGTAATCAGAGAAAAAAAAAATTTAGGGAAAAATCCTTTTAGGAAATTTTATAAATCACTTAGTTCTAACTACTGAATTTTTTTGAAAAAAATCTGTGATGGTGACTTGACACATATCAATACTGTCTGCCTGAATTGAGATGGAATAGCTCTTATATATTAAACTTATATCTCAAATAAATATAACTGAAGTAAACTTACTTTTTTTTGTTTATATGTGTTTTCTTTTTCTTGATTTTTATAATTTTTTTTATATGTAACAAAAGCATTGACCGGGAGGAGTTTCCTGTGTGAGCGGCCGAACACTGTGTGCCAGGCGCTACCCGCGCTAGAAACTCTCCAAGCGTTATGCCTTTATTCACATATAATTACAAACATATTCTTCTGTTGCCATTGTCACATCTCACTTTTTTTTTAATGGGAGATCTTCTTGAAGAGAAATCTTTAGCATGCAGGGTCACAGTTGATGCCGGGATTTGTCTATGCCTGTGATGATTCTCATAGGGGAGTGCCGATTCTGCCAAAAGGGTGCAATCTGGACGAATTTCTTTTGCAGTAGCTTTTATCCCAATACATTGTTGGCACAGCCGACACAATTCCTGTGTAGCGGTTTAAATTCTAAAAAAAAAAAAAAAAAAAATTAAGTAAACAGATAAATAGATTTTGAAAAATTAAAGAAAATGTATTACTTCTAAATTTGACTGCAACACTTACCTGAAAGAGATCTTTAAGGCTTTCATGCTTTGCCCTAATATCGAATTCTAGACCCAACATTTCACAAACTTCTAGAAAAATTTTCAATATTTAATTTATACATACTTTTTCCCTTAAATGAAACTTTTGCGAAAATTTACTAAAAAAAAATCATACTTATTGATATTGATAACAATAGCTTTTTTTAAAAAATCAAATTTAACTTCTTGAAATTCATCTTTGTGAGCCTGGTAGAACTGTTCATTCAGAAAAAAAAATTTAACAAACTGGATCCCGATTGACAGTTCACCTTATACAATTCGGCAGGAAAGTGTTCTTTATTCCCATCCATCATTTCTCTCATAACTCTGTCAATCTCAATATTATGGAAACCAACAGATGTTACATCATAATATGTAAGAAAAGCATGCGGATAGCTTGCCCTAGCTGAAATGTTAGCTATTGTCCTCATTTGTATTAATATTCATAGGAACCCCATTAAATAAATCAACTAACTACACCCAAAGCGAATGTAGTTTTCCCAGAATTAACCGTCCCCTGTAGTGCAACCCATCTATGTTTAGGCTTTCCAATCTGATAAGCATAAAGCAATTTACTTAACAATGGTAGTAGTTTAAAGAGTATTTCTATATGAATTAAATTTTAACAAAATACTTTCATATAATAAGGGTACTAGATAAACTACAGGGCTGAACAAAAGTATTCAAGTATGTTTTGATCTATTAATATTAATTGTTGAAAGAAAATTTTCAACTAGATAGGCGTTTTCTTGCAAGACTAAATTTACTCATTATGTAGTATATATATATCAATCGGCAAATCAAATATTCGGCTGTTCAAAAGTATTAGAATACATATTTGGCTGTGAACAGTAACACCTTATTTCTATAGATAATGATGTTTTGTTAATGATTTCAGGAAGAGGAAGTGTACGAAAGTGTTCCATAATCTATGCTTAAGGCATAATTTTTTTTACTTGTTTAACTTAAATGAGTTCAGAAAATTCATAAACTGTGTTATATTTATTTGGTACTTATTCAATTTCATTTAATTTAAATAAAACTTTTAGCAAATAAAATACTTATTTGAGTAGAAAAAAATGGGGGGAAATTTGGCAGATATATGTTTTCATATTAATAGGTCTGCAAAATTGACTGTTTTAAAAGTAAAAAAACTTTAATAAAATATTTTTAAATATATATTTTCCGTGAAGGATTTATTTATTTATTTATGCCTAAGTGGGACAAGATCACCAGATCGCTAGGATCCGGTGTAGGATTGTGAATATATCTTGCAGGAACTAGAAGGAAATATTGTAGTTGCGTATTGATTGAAAGGAGAAAAAAAAAAAAAATCGACAAGCATGTACAGTGAAACTCCAAATAAGGGACACTCCGAATAACGGACACCTCTATTTAAGGGACAAAAGTTCCGGTCCCAGTCCCTTGATATAGGACGAGTAATGTATTTACCTCTGAATAAGGGACACCTGAAAATGCGATGAAAGGAGCTGGTTTTTGCATTTCAGATAATGAAGTAGCCAGTGATGAAAACAAAAATAGATTTTTGAGAGCTTATCAAACAGACAGACAGTCATGTTGATATGACTCAATTGATGTGATTTGATGTGAATTGATTTACCCACAATTCGTGTTTTTATCCCCATCAAAAGTAGTGCTGAAAATTGTAAGGATGACTATGAAACTGAAGAAGAAATGGAAATTGTGAAATAAAGAACTTTACAGATGTTTTAAAATATGTAAAGTTCAATACTTTTTTAGTAAATGTTGCTGATAATGAAGGATTGAAATTTATATGCATGGTAAATGAACACTTGAAAGATTTGTAATGAAAAATTGAAATCTGCAAAAGAATCACTTTTGATTGATTAAGTAAGATTCTTTTAAATGTACATTTTACATGTATGAAATATTTGTGTAAAAAATGTAAATCAATAATTCTACAAATCTTTTAATGAAGTAATCGATTAAAAATTTCAATGAATTAAATATCTATTTGTTGTGTCTGATCAGGGTTCGTTGATTTAAATCAGCTTGATTTTAATCATGATTTAAATCACGATTTAAATCAACTGATTTTTTTAAAAAAATCATTGATTTAAATCAGTTTTTCTTTTAAGTTATTTTTTAATAAATTTCAGATGAAACAAACATAATAATGTGCTTTAATATAATTTAGTTTTATATACCATATATAATCAAACAACTTTCAGAAAGATAAAGCTTAAGCTTAGTAAAAAAGTAAAATAAATGTAAAGTTTAGAAAAAGAATGCTTTTAAATTTCATTTGAATCAAATTATAAAATAATCTTGCAACGGTAAAGAAATCTAAACAGAAATATACTAAATATTTGAATATTTACTCATTAGTATTTAGAAAAACTTTTGCAATTTGAGGTAAAATAAAATTGTATGGCTTTATGTGCTGAACTTTGGTGAAGCCTGTTATATAAGGATTTGAGCAAAATCTGAATCAGCAATTGATTTATTTATTTAATTTAATATAATTGATCTCTGCCCTTTAGAATGGTGGAAGGTATTTTTGTTACAGTTATCGAAAAAGCTCATACTAAAAAGAGAATTAATGATCAACTAGCTTTTTACTGCAATAGATTTATCTGCTTCAATCGAACAAATGTTTTTTGCCTTTGGTTTGATACTTTTAGAAATTATAAATCAACAGATAAAACTGTTAAACCGCTGCCATCGAAATGCTCAAGGCCAGAGGACACAAATTGTGAGGTATTCACTAATTGACTTACTTCTCAATTATGTTGGAATTCACACTAGAAAAATTTGAATAACAATTTACTTTTATTTTATTTGTGGAATATCAATCATCGTATAAAACACTGAACATACTGATTAACTTATGATTAATTACTTCTTAAACTTAAACATACACATGAGAATTTGGAATCCCCCAATAAAAAAATATCCAGATGCGACAACACTGTAGCATTCCTTCTCTGGCTGAATTTTTATTTAGGGATTCCAAGTTCTTATTAGTGAGTTTAAATAGTTATTGTTTTATAAGATGACAAATATTCCACAAGTAAAATAAAATTGCTATTCAAAATTTTCTTGTGTAAATTCCAACACTACTGAGAAGTCAGTCGATTAGTGATGACATCTCAATTTGTGTCCTCTGGCCTTAAGTATTTTGATGGCAGCAATTGAACTCATTTTTCTCAGTCAACACTTTAAAAAAAAAGTTAAAAACTTCCAATTTTGTTTGAATTTTTTATGTGTTGCAGATGTTTTTTATTTTAATTAAAATATTGAAGATTGAATTAATTTTTGACATCTGATTTGTAGTTTTTCATGCATTTTGTGTAATCAAGATTTTTTTTCATAACCTAAAATTTTACCTTGAAATAATATGAATCATTTATGTAAATTGTGTAATATTAGTAATAGATAATACTTATAATATGCATGTCTATGTATGTAAACTTTATATTATTTAAATTAAACAAAAAGTCATAAAATAATAATAATGTTCGGCAATTTTTAAAAAAATAAAAAAAATCCGATTTAAATCAAAAAAATCCGATTTAAATCAAAAAAATCCGATTGTTTTGATTTCCTTCTATAGTAAAAAAAAACTAGCTTTAAAAGGAATGACTCCTGGAATGATGCTGATGTGGAAGATTTCCGGAACTAACGAATCCGGGTTGTCCACTCCTTCCATGAGTGGAATAGACCAATCAGGAAAGGACTCCGTCTATGCATCGCCGTATGGGTTACCATAAAGAGAAGAAAGGTTACCATCGCCAACAATCGCCAAGTTTGTCGCCAACTTGGCGATATATCGCCAAATTTGGCGACCGAAATTAGTTGTCAAAAGTGACGCCAACTTGGCGATAACTGTAATATTTCGCCAAATTTTTAATTTCTGTACAACACCAGTCGTTTGATACATCATTTGAGAGGTTTGCAACTGCTTATTCATATAATGGATGTCTTGTGTGTTATCCCCCATTCTGCTCCCCAGGGGGGGGACACATTTTTAATTTCTTTACAACACCAGTCGTGTTACACAAGATTTGAAAGGTCTGCAACTGCTTATTCATATTATGGATGTCTTGTGTGTCACCCCCACACTCTGCTCTCCCCAGGGGGGGGGGGGGGGTCACATTTTTAATTTCTTTACAACACAAATTGTGTGACACATCATTTGAAAGGTCTGCAACTGTTTATTCATTTTATGGATGTCTTGTGTGTCACCCCCACTCTGCCCCCCACGGGGGCACATTTTTAATTTCTTTACAACACCAGTCGTGTGACACATCATTTGAGAGGTCTGCAGCTGCTTATTCATATTATGGATGTCTTTTGTGTCGCTTCCCACTCTGCCCCCCGGGGAGGCACATTTTTAATTTCTTTACAACACCAGTCGTGTGACACATCATTTGAAAGGTCTGCAACTGCTTATTCATACCATGGGGTATTGGCGAGCGCAGCAAGCAGGGGTAGACAATAATTTGGAATCGCGAAGCGATTACGCGGGGGGTTGGCGAGCATAGCGAGCAGGGGGGCGGGGCCCCCTAGTTTATTAAAAAAATAAAAAAAATCACGAACCCTGTGTCTGATTAACGTAATTCATAGCCTTCTGGTACATTTAAACTTCACCTTTAATTTAATGTTATATTTTATGTCTATCTGAAAGATTAATTTAAAAAAAAGAAAAAACTCCGAATAAGGGACACCTCTATTTAAGGGACAAAAGTTCCGGTCCTATGTGTGTCCCTTATTTGGAGGTTTCACTGTATATCACAAATATTTTTCAAAATATACAATGTCTTTTTTATAAAATATTCTAGTATACTTATCATAATGATAAATAAGCTTTAATATAAAAATATACAAACAGTTTACAAGTATTTGAAAAGCAGGCATGATTCTAGCACTAGAAATATTACTATTCACGTAACAGACAAAAAATTATACGAAATATTGAACAAGAAGTAATCGGACAGATTATTAAATAGAAAACAATTACAAAACACTTACGTAATATATTTCTTTCATTTACATTCAAGTTTGGATAGCGCAAAGATTTCTGAATTTTCTATTAAAAACAAATGATTAAGGCTAATTTAACTAAAGCATTTGGCATTTAAATCAAATGCGATAAAGCAGCCAAAATGGTAACCATACATTCACTTGAAAGATGCCAATAATATGTGCGTGAAGTTGCGCAGATAGAAGATTTTGGGCGGTAATGTCCCTGACGTCATGTTGGAATGCCCTATAGATAGTCTTTAAAAACACTGGTAATTTTTCTCAATATTGGCAATTCAATTGCTCGAATACGCCATCTGGTGGAGAAAAGACCTAACTTCTCGCTTCAGGATAGTGTCGTTCAAACGTCGCATAACATGAATTGTAAATTCCTTCAGAATGATTATTCTTTTGCACAATTTCAGGTTTCCAGTGATATTTGTGCTCTGCCTTATATGACAAAGTAAAAATATCCGAATTTAAATACCTAAAACTTACAAATTCATTCATAATAAAAAAATTATTTCAATAACACTTTAGCATTAGTTAAGGGAAAATTAAAGGATGTGTTGTAGTCGTAAAAAAAGCAGACAGTTTTTGTATTTACGAATGAAAACGACTCCCCAAAATAACAGAAAAGTAGCCATTTTAGATATGGGGCAGCCTTCATTATAAAATTGCTTATTAAGAGATGTGACACTCCTCTCCTCCAAAAAGGAGACATGACCCCCCCCCCCCTCTAAGTGGAAAACTGGATTCGTGCTTCTTTAGAATACGCAATATATAATTGTCCATGTGAGAAGCAGTTCTTTATCTACAACTAAACCTCACAATTCTTACGAATTGCCCTGAACTTTGTTGATGTATTGCAAACGCCGATAGAATTGGGAATTGTGGTATTTTAAATTGAAAATCCATTGGAATGATAGGAATGTGAATATCATCTGCTTTGAAAATTCCTGTCAAGATTATTGCTTCTACGATGTTTCTCATTATTTTTTCTTATTGCAAGACTCGTGCCGCTACAAAGCTTTGGCTGGTTAATATTTCACGATTATATTATTGGACACCGATTTTCAATTGCAGTATGTGCCGTAGCATCCCTGGCAAGTCGAATTGATTAAAAAATTCTGTTGGAAATTAACCGTTTCAGACGGACTTGTATGTGATTCCCTTGCTTTGAATAATAGACTGAATAATATTGTCAAGTTCATAAACATCTTTGTTCTTGGCCCCGAGAACAACTCGTTCACTCAGCCAGTCGTGATTCTTATAAAGGATTTGATATTTGAATATTGGGAAGTTTTTTTCCAACCAATTTTTCTTTTGACGTCATTAAACTGCAGAAATTATGAGGCAATTAAATTCATCCTCAGGTCAAATCAATCAAATCCTTTCCGTTCCCAATTTTCAGCAATTGATGTAAGACTATCTCAGCTGATCCATCAATTTGCAGCTGGACGCGTATACTTGTACTTAATTTTAACATCTTTACGTATCACCACAAAGTAGAGTAATTTCAGGTAAGCAGTTATTCCGTCCGGTGGTATCAATCGAGGATTAACAAATAATGTTTTTCTGAAATGAATCCTGAAGCGATATTAGTGTGTTCCCAAATGACCTGATATTTCCACGCAAATACTGAAATGATCGATCAAGAGCCTCGCAGCTATTTTTGATAATGACGCAAGAACTAAAGTTATGTCATTATCTGATCAAATTGCTGCCAGAAACAATCTTATTAAGAACGTTTAATCAGTTAATCCTGGCGCATCTAAGATAAAGGCCGACCCCGTTATTGACAGTTTACATTATTTGATCCTACATGCGTTTTTGTTCAAGCGTTATTGATTTAGAAATATTAGATTGTACATGCGATAAAAGATCACCCGTGTTGTAATTTTGTTCACGACGCAATTCTATATCCAGCATATCGTTTCGGGGATGCCATTTACAGTTGATTGAAAACTCTGTTTACGATTTCTAAACACACATTTTCATTCATTACAAGCCGTATTTATAAAATGACATGGTAAGTCATATTTAATTTCAATTTTTTATTCCCGTATATAGAGTAGATGTGCATGCAGTACCTGCCGGCGAAGACACTCACGAGCTAATGCTAATCCGATGGGGAGAGATTTTTCTAATATATCGATTGCATTTTGACATTTTATTTATTTATTTATTTTACATTGAATAGCTGAAGTTCGTCTCTATATCGCATCTTTTTTACTTTTTCGATTTCGGTCGCAGATATTTTTAAAAAGTTTCTTTTACTTTCAAAACCGGTACCAAAACTGAAAGTGTTATTTAAAAAAATATCTGCAGACAAAATTGAAAAAGTAAAAATAAACAAATATTTAAGAGAAAATGTGTTTTTGACGACTTCTGTAACTTCAGTGTTTTTATTTAAATGGTGAACAATTAAGCCCTATAAGCCCCTCTTTGACCGTGCCCTTAAACATTTTTTTCGGCTTCATGAGTGGTTTGATTGCCAGATTATAAAATAGGCAAAACATCGTTAGATTCATTTTTAAAAAATAATAATAATAAAATGAAGAAGATATTGAAATTTTATAAATCATATTAATATAACTTAAAAACAACTATTTATCAAAATTTTGGTGTCATTACATTTTGGTAAGTGCAATTTAAAAATTAAAATTGATTACTTAAGTTTTTAATTAAATCAAAATATTTTATGCACTATAAACATTACCATAATTGCTTTTTTAACAGTGCCTATATGAGGTGTACATTACTGGAAAATGACTACTTAAGTATTCCAGTAATGGACACTCCTCTCAAAACCTTAAAAATTAATGAAATTTTATAAACGACATTAAATACATAAAATTCAAAGCTTTCTTCAGCTACAAAAACAAAAAATTGCAAATTTTGCAATAAAATAAGGAATACATAAATTTATTAAATGAAGCCAGCTCTTAGTATGATTTTCAATGAAAACACGATTTTCAATGAAAAACAGTGAAACTTAAAAACATTATTTTGTGCTTCCTGATTGGTTTAATTAAAAGTGTCAACAATAATGCTAAATTATAAAATATGCAAGGGCGAGTTACGAAAAAAAATAAAAGCTAAATTTTTATTAGTTATTATTTTTTTATAAACCAAAAACATTCAGGTGTGTACACTGCTGCTTCTACCCTATGATACTTCTATATCTACCCTATAGTATTCTATGAATGTGAGTTAAAGTTTGATAAAAAATATACTCGTATAGCAAAAAGAAAAATGAAGAAAATATAAAATAAAAGAAATGACTACATAAGTATTGAATTAAGACATTTTTCTCCGGAAGGGATATTTCTGGCTCCGGGGGGGGGGGCATTATAGAGCTCCGGGGAGGGAAATTGCCCATTTTGACCATTGAAAACACAAAATCTCAAAATTTCCGGGGGGGGGGCATTTCAATGCTCCGGGGGAATACATCCCCCGAAACACCCTCTGAATTCAACACTGCTACATATGTTTTGTTCTTACTGTTGTAAAAACAATTTTAATGAGTTATTTATCTCTAATAAATAAATGTCATCTAATATAAGTCACTAGCTGACCCGCCCGGCGTTGCCCGGGTCCGTATTAACAATATTAAACGAACTTGAAATTTGTATGATTTTATCATTTACTCGAAGCATGCAGAAATGCATTGTCTGAAATACGTGGCAGCTGACTGTGTGAAAAATCGGTTTGAAAAACAACAATTAATATTAAGCTTTAAAAATACTTAAAATGAGCAATGAGAAACGCGGGAGGGAACATGTATCTAACTATTGTGTTATTTTCGTGTTAAAGTGTTGATATTTACCCGTAAAAATCACTGTTAAGTCACGTAACTAATTATCTTTTTCACATAGAAATCTCAAGTGAAATATTTTGAATTTCATACTAATTATATCACTCTTAAATCCGACTATAACGTGAATGAAATCGATACTCGGTGATAAAACGTTGGTATATAATATTATAACTTCAGAGCCCTTTAACAAAAGTAAGTGTATATTTTTAATCAAAGCATGCGTAATGTTCACTCTGTGGACAAATTCCTAACCGTAAGCTTTTTTACCGTAATCATAGTCACTTTATTGTAACCTATCGTTATTCTAACCATAACATAAATGCAATTTAACTTTGACCTAACTTTAAATTAACCATGATCTAATTGTAACCTAACGTGAAATTAAATAAAATCAAAGACTTGCCGTAATTGTTAGGAATTGATAAATTAAGTTATCCCAGTTTATTCACAGAAAATCGTTTGCATATTTGCAATTGTGATATTTAATTTATTTATAAGACGCGACTCGTTGCTATGGAAGCGAAGCTGTTTTTTCGTCTGCTTTGCTTTTTATATTTTTTATCTTACGAGATGAGTTAAAAGTTTAGATAAAAAAGTTGGCATCAATTTTTGATGGAATGAAAAAAAGAATTTTTTTAGAGAGAAATGTTTATATTTTTTGTTTGTCGTGCGTGTCTTGAGTTTTATTGAAGAATTATGTTAATTTTATGAAAAGGCACGCAGAAATGCATAAAGGATCATCTTTCCAGTTTTTAGTATGATGATCAAAAATTATCAAGGTAAAAGCATTTATATTTTGTACATATTATACATTTTGTACATAGTATGTAAATAATTTGAATTCAATATTTCTTTATTCTATAATTCTACGTATGCAATAAAATTTTTAAAAAGAAAATTCAAGAATATTTAGAAGATTTTTGAACCCAAATAAGTTTTGATTGTTTACAGAACAAAATCTGGCGCCCGAACAGGGACATTTGAATAATACTGTTGAGATATTGAATTGTTTTTATAGCGTATAGTGTTTTCATAAGCTGTGCATTACTACTTAATTTTTCTAAGATGAATAAGCTAAAGAAAAAGCGTACGCCGCTACGTTCGTCATTTACCAGAACTTTAAATGTTTTGAATGAAGAAATTAACAGCGAGTCATTAGATAAGGACAAAATTTTAGACGGTTTTAGTAAATTAGAAAATTTGATTCATGAAATTAAAGCTATTGATGAAGCTATAATTGAACTCATGTTAGATGATGATAAATGCGACGAAGAGGCTATTGAAAATGAAGTAGTGGAAAATGAAAGTTATTCGGATCAATTTATTACCATTAAGCGTAAAGTTAGTGAAACATTGGGTACAAATAAACGTAATCAAGATGGTAGTGAAAAAAGCACAGATCACGGTTATTCCAAATCAAAGCATTGTAAATTACCTAAACTAAATATTAAGCCATTCGATTCGCAGTTAATAAATTACCTTTCATTTTGGTCCCAGTTTCAGAAAATTCATGAAGACATAGATTTGGATAATAGTGACAAATTTCAGTATCTTATCCAATCGGTAGAACCTGGAACCAGTGCCAGGCGCTTGTTAGAGAGCTATCCAATGACCGCAGTTAATTACCCCAAAGCTGTCGAGGCATTTCAAGAGCGTTTTGGAAATAAAGATTTACTAATAGAAGTGTACGTTAGAGAATTCCTAAAATTGATTGTAGCTAATGTACAGGCGCACGGCAAAGATAAACTTCCCTTATCAGATTTATTCACGAAAGTCGAGGCATATTTAAGATCGTTAGAATCAATGGGTTTAAGTTTAGAAAGCAATTCGGCGTGGCTCTATCCCATGATAGAATCTAGCTTATCGGAAGATGTATTAAAAGCTTGGCAGCGATATAATATTTCAATTACATCAAACGTTGTTAGTAATAATAATGCATTGTCAACAAAAGCAAATATAGTAAGTTTGATGGAATTTCTGAAACAAGAAGTTGCAAACGAGAAAAGATTCAAATTAGCCAAATCGAGTTTTGTAGAGCTGAGCTCTAAAGACAAACCTAAAGAAAAGTTAAGAAAAGCAGAAAGTAAAATACCTACTGCAGCAGGGCTATTTAGCGCAAAAGAACGCCTTTGTTTATTTTGCAGTAAATCTCATGAAAGCAAGGACTGTGTTAGGGCTAGATCTCTTTCCTTTCATGAACGGAAGGCCAAAATTAAGAATAAAAATTGCTGTTTAAAATGTCTTCGTTTTGGTCACCACGCTAAAGTTTGCAAAGTTTTTATTCGTTGCCACGTTTGCTCTAAACCCCATACCGAGTTATTATGCCCTGAAATTTCAATGTGTAAAGAACCAGAAAATACATCTAAGACCCCAGAAGTAATTCAAAGCACTATAGCAAATAAGCAGTGTTCTGCTGAAGTAGCTCTTATGACTTTGGAAATAGTTATTAAAGGTCGAATAACAAAGAACGTACGAGCGTTACTTGATTGTGGGTCGCAAAAGAGCTATATTTTAAAAGGTACAGCTGAAGAGTTAGGTTTACATTCCATTTCTTCTGAAGTTATTGTGCATACATTGTTTGGTGGTACGCAAACTGAAGCTAAATCTCACAATAAATTCCAAGTTGAGTTAAGTTCTTCTGATAGACAGAAACAAACGAAAGAAGTCTTAGAACTTTTGGATCAAGATATAATTTGTAATAATATTCCTCGGATACCGAAAGAATCAGTAATTAAAGAGCTTAAACAAAATAAACTATGGATCACAGATTTAGGAGCAGGAAGTCCAAAAATTGAAATTTTGATTGGAAGCGATTACTACGGACAACTTCTTACAGGTCGAGTAAAACAGTTAAAGAGCGGTCTTACAGCAATAGAGACAAAGTTTGGATGGACACTTTGTGGTCGTTTAGAAAGTACATCACAGTCTTGCCTAAATTATGGAAATATGTTTATCACGAACCTAGCTTTAAAAGATATGAAGATTCCAGAATTATGGAAGTTAGAGACAATTGGTATAACAGATCCCTGTCAAACTTTGTCTAAAGCAGAAGAAGAAGAACTCGCTCATGATAATTTTATAAAAGAAGTTGATAGAAATATAGAAGGTCGCTATATTGTAGGTCTTCCTTGGATTAACGGCAAACGTGAGATTCCCTCAAATAGACACATAGCTGAACGAAGATTGATAAATTCAACAAAGAAATTAAAATCAATGAAAATGTTTGAAGAATATGCTAAAGTTTTCTATGAATGGGAAGAAGAAGGCGTTATAAGTAAAGTACCAGATGAAGCATTCAAGATTCCAGGACATTTTTTACCTCATCATCCCGTCATCAAACCAGATAGTCTTACTACAAGTGTTCGACCAGTTTTTGATGCATCGTGTAAGGTAGGGAGGTCTCCTTCTTCAAATGATTGTCTCTTCAAAGGACCAAACCTCATCGAACAAATTCCTGCAGTGTTAATAAGATTTCGTGAGAAAACTATTGGGGTAGTAGCCGATATAAGAAGAGCATTTCTTCAAATTGAAGTCAAAGAATCAGATCGACATTTCTTGCGATTTTTATGGTGGAAGAGTCCTGACGAATTCCAAGTTTATCAACACAATAGAGTAGTTTTTGGAGCAACTTGTAGCCCATTTTTGCTAGGTGCAGTTATAAGATATCATTTGAGTAATGTTGATGAAGAAAACAAACAGATAGCTGAGAAGCTTATGAAATCATACTATATAGATAACTGCGTTACTTCAGTCGACAATGTGCCTGAACTAGAAAATTTTATTTCAAAATCTACAGAAATCATGGCTGATGCGAAAATGGAATTAAGAATGTGGGAATTCGGACCAATTAAAAGTGAAGACAGCAGTTTCCTTAACGAAAAGAAGGTGCTCAGCAAAAATGTAACAACGATAGTTCCGGTTTTAGGGTTGAAGTGGGACACAATGGAAGATAGTTTGAAGATCGCTTATAAATTTAGTGATGAGATAGAAAATCTGTCAAAAAGAAAGATATTAGCTGTAACCCAGGGGATCTTCGATCCAATAGGATTTTTAGCCCCAGCACTGTTGCCAGCCAAACTGATAATTCAAGACGCCTGGTCAACGAAATTAGATTGGGATGCTCCACTTCCAGAAGAAATCCGGAATAATTTTCAAAAATGGTATAGCGAACTCAAGTATTTAAATGACGTGAAGATAAATAGACGTGTAGGCTATGGTTGTAAAGAAAAATGGTCTATTCATACATTTTGTGATGCAAGTACCAGAGCTTATGCAACAGCAGTTTTCTTACGTTGTGAAGATAAAGACGCAGTCTTTGTACAACTTTTAGGAGCTAAGTCTCGTCTTGCACCAAAGAAAAATGTAACCATACCACGTTTAGAGCTTCTTGCTTGTATTTTAGGAATAAGGTTGACTAAATTTGTTTTGAAAGCCTTTAATTGTATTTCCATACCAGTAAAGTATTGGACCGACTCTTCGACTGCTCTCGCTTGGATTCGAAGAAATGATCAATGGGGAACGTTTGTAGGCAATAGAGTTAGAGAAATTTGTAAATTTTCCGAATCTCAACAATGGAACTTCGTACCTGGTCATCTCAACCCTGCTGATCTACCTTCTCGCGGATGTAGTCCTAAACAGCTGCTGAAGATGAGATGGTGGGAGGGACCAGAATGGTTGAAGTTATCAGAAGAAAATTGGCCACATTCAGAAACAAGCCCCAACGAAGAATTAGTAATGATGGAAAAGAAGAAAACTTCAGTACCTACTCTTTTATGTTCTAATTCACATGAATTTATGATATATAGTAGAATTTCAAAATTTGGTAGATTTATTAATGTCGTATGTTGGGTGAAGAGATTCATAATGAAGTGCAGAAACAGAAATATATGTTTTCCATCAGAATTGTCAATTGAAGAAAAAGAAGATGCGGAAAGGTCGCTCTGGTCAATAATACAATCTGAAAGTTTTGGTAATACTACTGATGCAATAAAAGGATTAAAGGTTATGAAAGATCAAGAAGGTTTGTTAAGAGTAAAAACAAAGATATTAGAGCGAGATGACGAGTTTTCTTTCAGATATCCAATTTTATTACCATCGAAACATCATGTAGTGAATTGTCTGATTCAAGAATGTCATTTAAAGAATTGTCATGCTGGACTTCAAACAGTTGGATCCATTTTGAGAGAAAAATATTGGATAATTTCTTCTAGACGCATCATTAGAAGTCAATTGTCTAAGTGTTACAGATGCAAAAGATACTCTACAAAGCCATATACTACACCTCCAATCCACCTACCTCTAGATCGAGTCAGAGATTCCAAAGTTTTTGAAGTTGTTGGAGCTGATCTTTTTGGCCCTCTTTTCGTAAAGCAAAGATCCAAAGTTTGGGTTGTACTTTTTACATGTGCAGTATATAGGGCAATACATTTGGAACTTGTATCCAGTCTCTCAGCGGAAGGATTCATTCAGTCACTTCGAAGATTTATATGCAGGAGAGGAAGGCCGACTACTATATACTCTGATAATGGCTCAAATTTTAGAGGAACCAATAACCTTTTAAAATCATTGGATTGGAATGCAATAGTTTCTTCAAAAGAACTGTCTCCTATTAAATGGAAGTTCATCCCTCCAGCAGCAGCTTGGTGGGGTGGATGGTGGGAGCGTCTGATTAGATGTGTTAAAATTCCCTTGATCAGAACACTCGGCACTTCAACTTTAACTTTTGAAGAACTCATGACTGTTCTATGTGATGTCGAAGCAACAGTAAATAAAAGGCCTCTAACCTATATTTTTGAAGAAACAGATAAATTTATACCTTTGACTCCATCATCATTTTTGCAAGACATTGAAGAAATAGGTGTTCCTGATTTAGATGCAATAGATTCAAAGAAACTTCAATCTAGATATAAACACTGTCAAAATATTCGGCAACAACTTAGAAATAGATTTAGAAAAGAATATTTAGCTGAATTGGTCCAAAAATCAAAACAGAAAGGACAAGCTGTCAGACTAGGTGAAGTAGTCTTGATAGAACTAAACCAAAAGAGACTTTATTGGCCTATAGGAAAAATTGTAAAGATTTTCCCAAGTCGAGATGGAGCAGCTAGAGTGGCTGAAGTTAAAACAAGTTCAGGGACCTTGGTGCGTCCACTTCGTAAGCTGTACTCATTAGAGATATTAAGTCCTGATGACCCTGTAATCCAGACTGTGAGTAACAGTAAAACTAGAAGTGGTAGAGTAGTACAGAGACTTCTGAAATGACTTTTTCTAGAACTCTGAAATGACTTTTCTAAAACCCTGAATTGACTTTTCTAGAACTCTAAATGTTTCATTATTATTTTATTATTGTTTAGTTATTATCTTTATTTATTTAGATATTTTTTATTTTGAATTAGGGCTTAATTTGATCAAAAGTGATCTTAAGTTTAATTTGGCTTCCGCCTAAATTAAAGGTGGGAGTATGTTAGGAATTGATAAATTAAGTTATCCCAGTTTATTCACAGAAAATCGTTTGCATATTTGCAATTGTGATATTTAATTTATTTATAAGACGCGACTCGTTGCTATGGAAGCGAAGCTGTTTTTTCGTCTGCTTTGCTTTTTATATTTTTTATCTTACGAGATGAGTTAAAAGTTTAGATAAAAAAGTTGGCATCAATTTTTGATGGAATGAAAAAAAGAATTTTTTTCGAGAGAAATGTTTATATTTTTTGTTTGTCGTGCGTGTCTTGAGTTTTATTGAAGAATTATGTTAATTTTATGAAAAGGCACGCAGAAATGCATAAAGGATCATCTTTCCAGTTTTTAGTATGATGATAAAAAATTATCAAGGTAAAAGCATTTATATTTTGTACATATTATACATTTTGTACATAGTATGTAAATAATTTGAATTCAATATTTCTTTATTCTATAATTCTACGTATGCAATAAAATTTTAAAAAAGAAAATTCAAGAATATTTAGAAGATTTTTGAACCCAAATAAGTTTTGATTGTTTACAGAACAGTAATGTAATTGCAACCTAATCGCAACCCAAATGTTACCTAACCATATATTGGGTTCATGTCCATGGAAATTATTTTGTCTTGTTCGGATCTTGGTTATGATTCATTAGAATATTTTCGTCGGGTTCAGATTTGGTTCGATTCAGATTTCAGGTATTTTTTGAAATTCGATTTAAATGTTCGTGTCGGATTCAGATCCATGGAAATTATTTTGCCTTGCTCGGATCCAGTTATAGTTCTGTGAAATATTTTTGTCGGGAACGGATTTGGTTCAATTCAGATTTCGGCGTTTCTTTCAAATGTTAACTCGTTACATGCAGAAATGCATTGTCTAAAATACGTAGCCACTGACTGTGTGAAAAATCGGTTTTAAAAACAACTAATATTAAGCTCTAAAAATACTCAAAATGAGCAATGAAAAACGCTCGAGGGAATATGTATCCAACGATTGCATGATTTTCGTGTAAAAAAGTTGATATTTACCCGTAAAAATCACTGTTAAGTCACGTAACTAATTATTTTCACATACAAATCCCAAGTGAAATATTTTGAATTTCAAACTAATTATATCACTCTTAAATACGACTATACCATGAATGAAATCGATACACAATGGTAGCTAAAAGGTTGATATATAGTACTATAATTTCAGAGCTATTTAACAAAAGTAAGTGTTATTTTTAATCAAATCTTGTGTATAGGTTCACTCTGTGTATAAATTCCTAACCTTAAACTTTTATACCGTAACCAGAACCTGTCTGTAACCTAACAGCGACTTAACAGTACCCTACCGTAAATTAAATATAACAGAAATGTAACCTAGCCTAAATGTATTCACTTTATTGTAACATATCCTTATTCTAACCATAACATAAATGCAATTTAACTTTAACCTAACTTTAACCTAAATAATATAATGGAAAAAAAAACATTTTAAAAAATTACTATTTATTCGTAAAATATGCTTCAGCCGTAATTCGTTTCTTTCAATTCGTTTTATTAATACAAAATTCCCTCCTCGTGCTTTTGTTTGAGACATTAAAATTTCAGTGATAAATGGTTTAATATTGCAAACTACGGAGTAAGACACTTCTTACTCCGTGTTGCAAACCTTTTTGCGGTTTACTTCGCCTCCACCTATCTTTTTCTCCATGGTGTACAACAGCTGTGATTTAGAGTGTAAACACTCTAAAACTGGGAGGAGTGAAAAGCTCACTTTTTGTAGGAGTGATTTGCATTTTCACTTTTTTTAGAGTGAACTTTATACAAATACACTCTTTAAAGAGTGGAATTTCCGACTCCCTAAAAAGGAGTGAAATACTCTCTCCGTTCTCGAGAGTGAAATATCTCACTCCATGGTTGAGAGTGAAAAATCTCACTCCATGGTTGAGAGTGAAAAATCTCACTCCGTCATAGAGAGTGAAAGCCCGGCATTATGCACTTGAAAAAAAATCCCCGCTCAATTTTGAACCAATATATGGAGTAAAACAATGAAAAGTACCAAAATATGTCAATTCTTACTTTTCAAAAATTACATTTTATAATATAACCTATAAAATTACGCTTATTTGCCATTAAAACGCACTCGTTTTCAAAAATGAGTGTCACTCCTTCGATAGAGTCAACGGTCACTCTTAAAAAGTGACTTAGATATGTATTACGCATCAGCCAATCAGAAATCGTCTTCTCAGTTGTGATGATAAAAATATTTCCGCCATTTTATCGTGTCCGTTATGTGTCTCACTTTCGTTTCCTCGGTCTACAAATGTGGATCTTTAATTTGTATTATTAATACTGAAAAATAGTTTAAATTTCGATCTTTGAATGATATACTCCGATATCTTATGATTCAAAATAATCCACATAGATTAAGTTTCTTGATCTGGAGTCAAAATGGAGAACAAATAATTCAGTAAAAAGCAATAATACTCCATTAATACTCAGTGACGAAGATGTTGCATTGCACATATCTTATTTATCAAACAAAGGATTATTATTCATCAAACAAGGGATAAAAAAACCGGTAAGACAATTTTAATTTCAACTTTTTATTTTCCGAATGTAACTTCTAGAATGTTGAGTTAAAGTTTTATTTTAACAGGAAGCTGTCTGCTTCTGCTATCTTTATTTGCGTGGAGGAAAAAAAAATCGCTGACGCAAAGATTTGTGTTTTATCCTTGATGTTTATAAATGAACGGCTTTAGTAATTTTAAAAAATTGCAGTATGACTTATATTAGATGAAATTTATTTATTAGAGATGAATAACTCATTAAAATTGTTTTTCCAATAGTAAGAATAATACATATGTAGTCATTTCTTGTATTTTATATTTTCTTTATTTTTCTTTTTCGTATATGAGTATACTTTTATAAAACTTTAACTCACATTTATAGAATACTATAGGGTAGATGTAACAGTAATGTACACACCTGAATGTTTTTGGTTTATAAAAATAATAATAATAATAATAATAATAATAATAACTAATAAAAATTTAGCTTTTATTTTTATATTTTTTTCGTAACTCGCCCTTGCACATTTTATAATTTAGCACTTTTGTTGACACTCTTAATTAAACCAATCAGGAAACAAAAAATAATGTTTTTAAGTTTCACTGTTTTTCATTGAAAATCGTGTTTTCATTGAAAATCATACTAAGAGGCTTCATTTAATAAATATATGTATTCCTTATTTTATTACAAAATTTGCAATTTTTTGTTTTTGTAGTTGAAGAAAGCTTTGAATTTTTTATGTATTTAATGTCGTTTATAAAATTTCATTAATTTTTAAGGTTTTGAGAGGAGTGTCCATTACTGGAATACTTAAGTAGTGATTTTCCAGTAACGTACACCTCATATAGGCACTGTTAAAAAATCTATTACGGTAATGTTTATAGTGCATAAAATATTTTGATTTAATTAAAAACTTAAGTAATCAATTTTAATTTTTAAATTGCACTTACCAAAATGCAATGACACCAAAATTTTTATAAATAGTTGTTTTTAAGTTATATTAATGTGACTTATAAAATTTCAATATCTTCTTCATTTTATTATTATTTTTTAAAAATGAATCTAACGATGTTTTGCCTATTTTATAATCTGGCAATCAAACCGCTCATGAAGACGAAAAAAAATTTTAAGGGCACAGTCAAAGAGGGGCTTATAGGGCTTAATCGTTCACCATTTAAATAAAAACACTTAAGTTACAGAAGTCGTCAAAAACACATTTTCTCTTAAATATTTGTTTATTTTTACTTTTTCAATTTTTTCTGCAGATATTTTTTTAAATAACACTTTCATTTTTGCTACCTGTTTTGAAAGTAAAGGAAACTTTATAAAAATATCTGAGACCGAAATCGAAAAAGTAAAAAAGATGCGATATAGAGACGAACCTCAGCTATTCAATGTAAAATAAATAAATAAAATGTCAAAATGCAAACGAGATATTAGAAAAATCTCTCCCCATAGGATTAGCATTAGCTCGTGAGTGTCTTCGCCGGCAAGTACTACATGCACATCTACTCTATATACGGAAATAAAAAATTGAACTTAAATATGACTTACCATGTCATTTTATAAATACGGCTTGTATTAATATATATTTTTCAGAAATAAAATTTTAATTATACATTTAAAAAAAAAAAAAAAAAAAAAAAAAAAAAAAAAAAAAAAACATAGATAACGTGCATTATGGATTTATTATGTAAAACTTAATGGGTATATCTGAAAAAAAAAAAGTTTAATATTTTAAAACTGTTTAATAACTTGTGCTTATGGGCATTTTAAAACTACCATATATTTATGGGACTACCAATGAAAGCAAATACAAGGAGAAAGATTGGAATAAAATAGTTTATTTCTGTCAATAATCTAATTCATGTGTAACTTTAATTACATTTTCCCTTAAAAAGTTCAATTAATGTTACATACTTTGAATTAAATAAATATTGTCAATAAAGTATTTTATTCCAATCTTTACCACGTTTGTATTTATTTTCATTGTATGTTCTAAAAGACACGATTCTTTTAAAATGCCCATAATAGCAATAAAAAAGGAATTCATTGAAAAAAAAAAAAAAAAAAAAAAAAAAAAAAAAAAAAATAAGAGCATTCACTCCTATGAAAAAGTGACTACTCACTCCTACTAGGAGTGAAAAAACGCACTCCTTTAGCAAAAGTGAATAGTCACTCCTCAGAAATAGTGATTATTGACCCCTGTGTAGAGTGAATATTCACTTCCTAGGAGTGAGTATTCACTCTTTCAAAGAGTCAATGATTCCACTTTTGCCCAAAGTGAATAGTCACTCTAAAGAGGTTCGGCATATTTTGAGTCTGCGATAGAGTGAGTATTCACTATTCTGGAGTGACTATTCACTCCTTTTTATTTAGAGTGTAGAGTAAAAATTATTTCGTTTCATGGAGGGGAAGCAAATATTCGACATTTTTCTGTTATTAGTCATATTTTAAAATAAAATTACTATGGACGTGAATAAGAGAAGGTAGGGCTACTACTCCCTTAAATTTTGAAACGTACTTTTTTTTAAATTGACTAAATACTAAAAGAATGAAATACAAGATGGCACTATTTGACACACGATGCAAAATTTCTATAAGCATTTTTTACTTATAACTGAAACCATCAATGGTATGCCTAATTCGACGTGGTACCTGGTTACGAAACACCAGCAGTAATATCTTTATTACAGCACTGAGATTTGAGTTTATAATGGGGTTTTATCATAAAATTTGACTAAATACTTTAACTTTTTTATTTATTGTTACATTTATTATTATGTTCATTATTATGCTGTTGGTTTATGCATACACGCGCATACAAACACATGTATGTGTGCTTTGCCGGATGATAAACCTTAGATATTATCCGACTAAATTTCATCTACATGACTTTGATTAATACAATATTTTAGATCTCATAGAGCTTTCTTCTGAGCCTACAGAAGTTTCCAGCATTATAAAAATCTTTTTTTAATTTTTATTAGAAGTTAGGGTGTCTAAAAGTTTCACACTAGTATCCACACACAGTCTCTGTCTTATATCACTGCTGTAAGAAAATTAATATATATATTTTTTACCATTATATTTAGTTTTGAAACTCTTCTAATACTCCTCACAAACACAAAATTGTGTTTGGGCCCTTAAAAAAAAAAAAAAAAAAAAAAAAAAAGAAAAAAGAAATACTACACAATTATACCTTCTAAGATAAAAACCTGTTTAAAACGGACATTCGAGCAATCTCATGAGGTTCCGTTTTAACAGGTTTTATTATATAAGATATTGTTTGCGCCCAATAGGTCCGGGTTAATAAATCTGGGCACCCCCCCCCCCCCCCCGTTCAAAAGGCTGGTTACGGCTATGCAGATTACGAGATATCCGATCCCTCCAACAGAAAACGCCCTAAATAGACTCTTTTACTAATGAACATCGAAATTTCCTCAATCTTTCAACTATACTTAAACTTTCTTCGTTTGTATCTGCGCTTGTTTTGTTTTTAACAAAAATGATAATCTGTTAATTTTTTTAGCAATTTTATTGCTCAAATCAAAAGATATAGTCTCTGAAAAGTCTTTCTTTAAATGGGGTAATCCCCAGTAGCTTTTACACTTCTCTTGGAACTAATGGATATTAGGTAGATTTCGTATGAAATACTACCTATCGCGGTCGGCCCTATGTTGGAATTTCTGAAAAAATTTTGCAGATATAAGCTGATCATGACCTCTAGACCCCAAAACTACCGTCAGTAAAAATCTTTATCTATCTATCGGTCTATATCACTTTTTTATGGACACGATAATTTCTTTAATTTTGTTCAGATCTGTTCCAAACTAATACATAAAATCAAAGGGTATAAAATCTTGGTCAAGTTCTTTAATGGGTAAAATCGGTCCAGGAGAGTGAAAATAGGGAAGGTTTTTGTGAAAACCGAAAAAAATTGATCCCCTTAGGGGGAATTTCTAAAATCGCTGAAATATGCGTTTAATTATTTTTTCAGTAGATTTATTTCCTGGAATTTCACGATCCTACCTCAAATAGATGCTGAGTTATAGCAAGGTGTTCTAGAATTTTCGACCCCCCCCCCGTTTGGACCCCTGGGGCGGAATGTTAAAAAATACGTATTAGTGCACGCGTACGTGATAGGAAGTATTTGCTCCCTAATTTTCATGCTTCTAGGTTCAGTGGTTTGGGCTGTGCCGTGCGTTGATTATTAGTCAGTCAGGACAAAGTATTTTATATAAATATGGGCAGATTACTAACTCTATGATTTATATTTTCTTATGAAAATATACGTGTTTCATCTTTATTTAATAAAATGCGTCCGTAATGGAAAAACATGTAAAATAATTTTTTTAAGGTTATTCTGTAAAAGAAAAAAAAATGTGCAAAACTGCAGATTATAATTTATTTTTAATTTAAAATCAAAATACTGAGTAGTTTTTTTTTTGTAAAGTGTACGACAAAATGTAATGTGTATAGCTTAGAAAAGGATTCTCTTCGCAAATCCTAATGAAAGAGTATTGCCTATAGTTAAACTGAGCTTTCAGGCTATTCACACTAACTGTATATATTTTGCAGCCTTATTTTTTTCAAATAATAATGCCCCTCGAAAAACAAATTAAGGGGCATTAGCTCCCCTATTTACCCTTTTTATACTTAACCATTGAATTCCCCTAAAACTGATCAATTAGACGTTTTATCTGAAAAAACCTATATCCAAAATTCGGAGCAAATGGAGTAATTCTGCTTAAAAACCCATTTACCTAACTTAAGTAGGGGGAGCAAGCCCTCTTTCTCTTTTTATACTTAACTATTCAACTCAAAAACTATTGAGCAATTCGCCTTATCAGAAAGAATCGATATCCTAAATTTTCCCGCTGTTAACTGGTAAATATTTCATTCTCAATGAAAGGTTTTTTTTCGGTTTTTGATAGTCGCGTGTAAATATATATATTTTTTTAATTTGAAGGAAATATTATACTTTGATCATTTGGTATCAATTTAAAATAATAACCTTTTCCAAAATATATATAAAAAGTTCTTCAAAATGCTAAATGAAAATAAATCTTAAAAAAAGGAGTCAAATTTAAAATATAAATGCAGTCCGCACACTGGAAACTTTTAATGTGAAAAATGATCTAAAAATATTTAAGTTCCTATTTACAGTTTTTGCTATTATAAAACTTTTTTAATGGAACGATTTTGACCAAATTTAACTTTAAATATCTCTTAAAACATTTATTCAATCTAAAAACTGTCTACATCAGCGTGCTCATCAAACTTTTCCTGTAATATCACCAATTTCCATACTTTTGTGTACAGTTTTCTTATTATTAGCAAAGAAATGCTCCGTTCACAAAAAAATTCATTGTCAGCTTATTGCACATTTTTTTTTTCTTTTTTAAGAATAGAACGATTTACTTTTAGTTGAACATTGAAATGTAGTGAGTCCACCGTTTGAACCATATTTTAAAAAATAAACAAAATTGTTCAAAAGGTAACCTGTTCCCTTAAAAAGTGACTGTGTCCTTAATTTTATAGATTTTTGTTTACAATCCTTTTATTTTAAGCGAAAGTATATGGAAGAACCCATTGATGCTCTTCAACTTTTTTCGACGAGGGATAGAGTTTGGGATCGACCCTGTGTGGCCCATAACCTTCCTTCCCTACGGCCTTATTGCCAATCATTATTGATGTTTATCCCAAAATCTAATGCTTTTCTCAAGGTTGAGGACGATATCGAGATTTAAATTAGTTCTCCCCTCCTTTCCATGATATTCCAAGAGCCGACAGCACAAAAACCTACGTTATCGAGCACAAGAAAGAAACTTTATTTTATGGAAAAGTATAGTAATAGGGAAATCTAATGATCCCTATCTGCCGGAATGGAAGTGGTGCATATGCCAAAATGTAATACTTACTAATGGTTCACTCAATGGTTTATCATTGTGTTTTTCTGCTCCTAATTTTACGTTTTCCTACCTTTGACTGTATGGCAAACACAATGTTAAACCTATGAGTTTACCACTAAATATATTAATTTTGGGCTTATGCACCACTTCATTTCTGGCAGACATGGATCATTAGATTTCCCTATTACTATACTTTTCCATAAAATAAAGGTTTTTCCCCTTGTGCCAGATAACATAATTTTTTGTGCTGTCGGCTCTTGGACTATGACGTTAAATTCTGGATCTGGATCCGCCACTGAGATTGCGTCTATGGACGAGAGCAATGAATAAGCTCGAAAGTGCTTCATTGTATGAAGCCCAAAGACCTGCTGTTTGATGTCTCTTATAGACCGAGAGGCGGCAGCACAGACAATTACCTCATCGAGTTCACGACTGAAATTCAAGAATTAGTTAAAACTCGATTTGCATATTAAAAGCAATCGATCATAACCAAGTCATATTTTGGTGGAAAACACCTGAAAGCCTGATTTTATTGGTTGACTCGTAGGTTTACCATTGTGTTTTCCTGCACCCAAAGGTATGAAAACATGGAGGATTTAAAGCAGGAAAACGCAATAGTAAGCCTATGAGTCAGCCACTAAAATTGGGTTTTCTGGTGTTTTCCACCAAGGCAGGTTTGGCAGACCGATTGCGTTTTAATTTGAGAATTGAGTTTTAGCTAATTCTGGAATTTCAGCCATGAACTCGATGAGGTGATTGTCTGTGCAGCAGCCTCCCAGTCTATTATGGGAGCTCTCAAATCAAAATTGACTACTTCCATCCCCCTTTTCAAAATACATATTTGTTCTCATAATTACCAAAATTTGCAGATTCTCTTAGAAATTAAATAATCGAGCTGTTTTTTTTTTCTATTATCTGGTAAAGGCAGAAGGTTTTGCAGAAAACTTTGTCAAAAGTAACATTTTGAACGGAATTTCTGAAGATGACAGTGCACCAGGAAAGAAAAAACAAGTTGGAAATTGCACGTGAACGTAGCAAATGAGGTGCGTTCGTCCGATAACGAAGTTTTAAAAATATTCAGATCTTGCTGATATAGTATAGCGTACTTCGGATACAGTATAGTAGTCGAAATCTTTGTGTTTCTGTAAATATGCAGAAAGTAATTTTTATTACACCTCAGAAACGTATATCTTATTCATAAAATCGGAAATAGTTGAATATAATTAAATCACGCCCCAAACAATGTTTCCCCGTAGAGCATTATGTAGTGGAATACTTTTGTGTGGCCCTGTAATTTGATAGCAAAAGTTCTTTGCATCACAGATTGTACAGAATGCATATTTTAGTATATATTTCATAGATTCATGACAATTCTATTACGTTCGAATGAGTGTAACATCATAAAAATGCATTTGAATCTGTTTTCCCATTTACCGTAATGTAATGGAATACCTTTGATTATCCCTGTAAATGATCTATGCATCCGACTTTCATAACATTTGAAATGACTCGATAAAATTATGTAATAATTATATGTTTTAACTTTCAAACGATTAAAATGCATTTGAAATTTTTTCCCCATTGACCGTAATGTAACGGAATCCTTTTGAATGTCCCTGTAATTGATCTATGCATCCGATTTTCATAACATTTGAAATGACTCGACAAAATTACGCAATAATTATATGTTTTAAATTTCAAACGATTAAAATGCATTTGAAACTTTTTTCCCCATTGACCGTAATGTAACGGAATACTTTTGATTGTCCCTGTAATTGATCTATACATCCGATTGTCATAACATTTAAAATGACTCGATAAAATTACGCAATAAATGTATGTTTTAAATTTCAAACGATTAAAATGCATCTGAAACTGTTTTCCCCATTGACCGTAATGCAACGGAATCCTTTTGATTGTACCTGTAATTGATCTATCCATCCGATTTTCATAAAATTTGAAATGACTCGACAAAATTATGTTATAATTATGTATTTTAAATTTCAAACGATTCGGTTGGGTAGTTTTTGCGTTGTTATATGCGGACGGACAGACAGACAGACAGACAGACGGACAGACAGACAGACAGACAGACAGACGGACGGACTGAGCGACAACAATAGGTGCTACGTATTTACATAATTACGAACGCACCTAAAATATCAGCCGTCTTGAGGCAATAATCATTTAATATTCAAGATGTAATTTATTCATAGGAAAATCGAAAAAAAAATGCAGTTCAATTATTATAAAGCACTTAAATAATCACAAACATTACACTTTTCTCTCTATTCTAAAAAAAAAAAACTAGTTGGATGTGTCAATCCCAAAACTTTCTTCTATCTGATAAGTACATTTTAATATTAAAAAAAAAAAAAAAAAAAAAAAAAAAAACGTGGTGACCCCAAAGTTACCCATTATCGAATTTCCCCGAACATTTGACCTAGCCTAATGAGATTCTGGTATCCGAAAAGCCTAAAGCGCAAAATTTAATTAATATTCTGAGAAAATGAGCTTAGTAGTGCCTCATGTTGGGTAATTTATACTAAAACCTAATAAGCATTTTTTTATGTCAAGACCTAACAGAATCTGAAATTTGATGGAATTTCGTCCATTCGTTTTTGAGATACAGTTATAAGAAAAAAACTGCAAAACGTAGCACAGCAACACCATATCTTGGACAATTTATGCCAAAACGTAAAAAAGCGTATAATTATGTTAAGGTGTAAAAGAATATGAAGTTTGATGAAATTCTGTGCATTAGTTCTTGAGATGTAGCTAGTTTAAAAAAACCGTGTAAAATATAGCACAGCAGCACCATCAGTTGAAGGATTTATAACAAAACGTAATCATCGTGTAATTATGTTATATGTCATTTTATAACAAAATCTGAAGTTTGAGGAAATTCTGTGCGTTGGTTATTGAGATGTAGCTATCGGAAAAATTGTGCAAAATGCAGCATAGCTGCACCACCTGTTGCAATGTTAATACCAAAATATAATCAGCGTCTAATTATGTTACATATTCTAGTGTAACAGAATCTAAAATTTGATGAAGTTCTCTGCATTAGTTCTTGAGATATAGGTATCGCAAAATTAGTGCAAAATGTAGCATAGCAGCGCCACCTATAGGGCAGTTCACACCAAAACCTTATCAGCGGCTATGTATCTCAAGGTATCGCGGAATCTGAAGTTTGGTGAAATTCTGTGCATTAGTTCTTGAGATATAGCTATCATGAAAATCATGAAAAACGTGGCATAGCAGCGCCACCTGCTGGCCAATTTACACCAAAACTTAATCAGCGTCTATGTATATCAAGGGGTCACAGAGTCCAAAGTTTGGTGAAATTCTGTGCATTAGTTCTTGAGATATAGCAATCTTGAAAATCATGAAAAACGTAGTATAGCAGCGCCACCTGCTGGCCAATTTTCACCAAAAACCAATAGGCACTAATTCATATCAAGGTATAACTGAATATAAAATTTTATTAAATTTCGAGCATTAGTTCTTGAGATAGAGCGCCCACAAATTTTTTGTCACATACAGACAGACAGACATACAGACAGACAGACAGACATTTTCTAAAAATAGTCAAAACGTGTTCAGGACCTTCTAAAACGTATAAATCCGTCGAAAACCGGAAATCGAAAATTTTCATGAATCCAATACTTTCTTCTTGTAAAGATAGAAGAAAGTAAAAAAGTAACTAACGCTGTCACTGCCGCTGATAATAAATTTTTGCTGACCTAGGGTATTTCTTCGCTAATATTAAGAAAACTACTGCACACAAAAATATTAAAACGTGGTGGTTTATAGATAATGTTCTGTAAATACGCTGATGTAGACAGTTTTTAAATCGAATAATTATTTTAAGAGATATATAATGTTAAAGTTGGTGAAAATCGTTCTATTAAAAAGTTTTATAGCAACAAAAACTATAAATAGGAATTTTAACATTTTTAGATTATTTTATACATTAGAAGTTCCTGATATGCAGTCTGCATTTATTTTTTAAATTTGATTTATTTTTTGAGAATTTATTTCCTTTTTAAATTTAAATTTTCAGCATTCTCAGCCGCATATTTTACATGTTTTAGAAAAGGTTATTATTTTAAATTGTTGCCAAATGATCAAATAATAATATTTTCTTCAAATAATAATAATAATAAAAATATTTGGTACTTACGTATTAACACCACCGCGGCAGAAGTTGTGCTAATGCGCCTAATAAAGAACAATTTTGTTGTTCGCATGCGCATAAAAAATGGCGTCAAAAATAAACAACAACAACAAAAAAAAAAGCACTAAAAATACCGTTGAAATGAGCCAAAAAAAAGCACTAAAAAGCATGAACATCAAGATTGCTCTTTATTAGCGCATTAGTGCAATTTCTGCTGCGGTGGCGTTAATACGTAAGTACCAAATATTTACACGCGACTATCACAAACAGAAAAACAAGTTGAATGTAGATTCTGCCATTGCAGAATTCAGTTTCGCCTCCGATAAAAAAAAAAAAAAAAAAAAAAAATCGATAGAGGTCTTTTAGAAGGGCGATCTCGTTTAAAATGCGATGAACTAACTTCATTTTTCTTGTGTTTATCAATATAATAGCAAACAGAACGATGTGAAATACCAAATTGATTAGCAATTTCTCTCTGAGACATTGGAATTGCGGAATAATAAAGAGATACAATTTGATGTGCTACTTCTTCATTGACTAGATTAATCAAAAACGGATTTTTTATTTAGTTTAAACGCTTTTTAATAGACTCTGAGAAAAAGGAAATGCATTTTAACAGTAAAATTGTATGAATGTCTCGTTTTAACGGCCGGATTACGAAACTAGTCATTGGGAGCCACCTTAATACTTACCCATCATGGATTTGAATTATATAATATGTGAAAACTATTTATAAAATGCATTGCAATTCCAAAACAAAATTTAAACGTAAAATTAAATATTCTTAATATACATAGCATTGCTCCATTAATGAATTACCATTTCGACAAATTAAAATACCAAACTGCACAAGTAGTACCGGATTGCGTAAAAGAAACCTTCTTATAACTTCAAAAACAATAATCATAGTAACTTACAGTTTACTGCGTCAGATTAAGCGTCTCATTTCCAATTAAAACATATCTTTGAATTGAAATTTGAAGAAAATACAGGGTCATGAAAAATCGAAGAATGTGGAAAACAGGATTACAAATATCTCGGCAACTATATTAACCCGACCGACTTCGTTCTTCATGCAAAATTTTTGTTATTTTATTGCCCTTTACGTCCTTCCGTTTAAATAAATAAATAAAAAAAAAAAAATCGAAAATTTTTATATACATTTCATCAGAATGAATTTTTCGAGAGTCCGAAAAAATAGTTCCGGATAATCGAGGTTATTGATATTAAATAGGCTTCGTCCTATTCTTACTTACTAAGTATATACAAAATTTTAAGTCTCTATCTCCATTTGTTCGTGAGATAGAGCGTTTACAGACAGACAGACGGACGGACGGCAATTTTTTTTTTCTAAAAATATGTTTTTCGGAATCTCTAGTATCTGATACGTGTAAATCCGTCATTTTTTTTTCGATTTTCAAAACGATTGCAAGATTTACCCTATACTACGTATGATAGGTAGGCCGCAATTTTTGACACTTTAGCTTGTCTGAAAAAAATAGCATCGGAACCTAAAAAACTTTGAAATGAGGATAAAATAATTACATGTTAAAAGCATGAAATATTGAAAATTACATCATAAAACTATATTTATGTGTAAATATTAGAAGAGAAAGAAAATATTAAAACAATGAATTCATTAAAATGCATTAACCGCTGTAAATGGAAATTAGTCGTTGGGGAACCACCGTAATACTTACCCATCATGGATACGCATAATATGAAATGTGAAAATAAAACGCATGTAAACTATTTATAAAATGCTTCGCAATTCCAAAATAAAGTTTAAACGCATATTTAAATAGTTTTAATATACATAGTAATGCTCTATCAATGAATTGCTGATGAGCTGATTTCGACAAATTATATAAAACTCCAAAATACGCCAGTAGTACCGGATTGCGTAAAAGAAGCATCCTTAATAGCTCCAAAAATAATAATCATATTAACTAACAATTTACTGCGCCGGATTAAGCGTCTCATTTCCAATTGAAATATATCTTTGAATTGAAATTTGAATGAAATACAGGCTCATGAAAAATCGAAGAATGTGGAAAACAAGATTACAAATATCTCGACAACTTATAATCCGATCGACTTCGTTTTTTATGCAAAATTTGTGTTATTTTATTGTTTTTTACGTCCCTTCCATAAAATAAATTATTTCGAAATTTTTTGTATACCTTTCACCAGAACGATCTTTTCGAGAGTCCGAAAAAAATAGTTCCGGATAATCGAGGTTATTGATATTAAATAGGCTTCGTCCCATTCTTGCATATTAAGCACATACAAAGTTTCAAGTCTCTATCTCAATTTGTTCGGGAGATAGAGCGTTTACAGACAGACAGACAGACAGACGGACGGTCGGCAACTTTTTTTCTCTAAAAAAATGTTTTTCGGAATCTCCAGTATTGAAACGTGTAAATCTGTCATAAATTTTTTTTCGATTTTCAAAACGATTGCAATACTTACCCTATACTACGTATGATGGGTAAGTAAAAATCAGATAATATTTAAAATAGTCGAACAATAATATTGCAAACCGTTTAAAATTTAAAATATATTTCCATGAGACGTTTCACTTTTCGAAATGATCTTTGAAACTATTGTTGGCAATTTTAAAGCAGCGAATTTTTTTTTTTTTTTTCTTCTAGCAGTAAAAGTATTTTTACGTAAATAATAAAAAGAGAAGGAAAACTTTTAAACAACAAATAAATTTATTAATGTGCGTTAAAAGAGCAAGTAAAAGAATTTACATCATACTGCAAATGACCAAGTAATATTGCAAAATAGTTAAAATTAAATAATAATAATAATTTAGTCGAGACATTTAATTATTTTTAGGGTTTCGTTCACCTGATGAAACCCTATTCGCCTCTGTCCTCTGTCTGTTTGTCACAGAGTCCATACACAAAAACTATATAAGTCAGATAGTTCAAATTTTGTATACTTACAGTTGAATACCTCTTGTCACACAAAAAATCATAAAATTTTGAAAAAGGCTATTATCTTAATTAAAATATTTATTTTAAACATCCACATCAGTTTTTTTTTTTTCTCTTCTAATTGTTACGAAAGTTTAAATAGATTTAAAAATCATTATACAACTCACATAAATTAATAGATTAAATAAATTACGGGAAAAATGCGCTTGTTTGTTTTTATTTTGGTAATTATTATTCTAGAATCGTATTTTTTCCACGGCGAACCACATGACACGGAAGGGAAAAGAGATAAATTTTTATATTAAGTTTTGATAATCACAATACAATTTTTTTAAACTATTGATTTTACAAATTAGGCATCCGAGTGTTATTTCATGCGCTGATTCATAAAATCTAAATAGAAAAATAAAATAAAATCAGACCACAACTTTCCAATTTATGAAAAAATAAATTTTTAAATTTAATTAAAAAAAAATGCTTTTCCGCACTGACAATTGACGGGAATTTGTTAAAATTAGGAAAACTAAATGATTGCTTTTACACGTTGACATAGTTAATAACACATACTAAAAATTTTATAAATCTAAGATAAATTGAATCTTTTTTTTTGGGGGGGGGGGAATGGGGGAGGACAATGTTGTCTTTTTTCTTTAGATACTTGTTGTCTTTCTTTAGTTGTCTTTTTTCTTTTTTTTCTTACTGAGCACTGATGTAAATATTATTTCTCAACACTAAATATCTCTAAAAGTAAAAAATTCAGAGGGAGGAGAGTTGCCGGAGAAGGAGGGGCTATTGTCTAAATTTTGTTAAGTTTGGGAAAACTAAAGAATCGATCGCTTTAAACTTTGACATATAGTTAGTTTATAACGCATAATAAGAATAAGGATAAAGTTTTTTGAAAGAAACATTAAACGAAATCTTCTGTGCGATCTGTGATCCCACTTATCCACTTATTTAACAATTGTTTTGAATTCTAAGAAGCACAAATAATATTTCCTTTCAAACAACAAAACTATTTTCACGTGGATATTAAAAAGAGAAAGAAAAATTTAGTGAAAACTGCATCAGATTTATTAAAATGAATAAAAGTTTTTTTTATGCCGCGGTTCAAAAAATACCAGGAGGCAAATACAACAGTGTATTTCATTGTCTAACTGATTTTGTTTAACGCGTTGAGTGCCACGATGACTGACACTGAAATTTCCATTTCAGCCGCGTCAGTCACCATTGACTAACAGGGTAAAATATAATATAAAACTAAAAAAAAAAAAAAAAAAAAAAAAATGTATAGTCCAAGAGCCAACCGCACAAAATTCTATGCCATCGAGCACAATAATTTTTTTTTTTTTTTTTTTTTTTTTTTTTATGGAAGAGTAGTAATAGAAGAATCTAATGATCCATGTCTGCTGGAAGTGAAGTGGTGCATAAGCCAAAAATATATACCACTAGTGGTTGACTCGTAGGATTAGCATTGTGTTTTTCTGCACCCAGTATTCCGTGTTTTCATACTTTTGATTATATGGCAAACACAATGCTAAAATTACGAGTCAACCACTAGTGGTATCAATTTTTGCTTATGCACCACTTCCATTCCGGCAGGCATGGATCATTGAATTCCTCTATTACTACTCTTCCATAAAACAAAGGTTTTTTTCTTGTGCTCGATGACTTAGGGTTTTGTGTGGACTTTTATATTATACTAGCTGACCCGCCCGGCGTTGCCCGGGTCCGTATTAACAATATTAAACGAACTTGAAATTTGTATGATTTTATCATTAACTCGTTACATGCAGAAATGCATTGTCTGGAATACTTAGCCACTGACTGTGTGAAAAATCGCTTTTAAAAACAACAACTAACATTAAGCTCTAAAAATACTCAAAATGAGCAATGAGGAACGCGAGAGGGAATATGTATCCAACGATTG
This sequence comes from Maratus speculifer, assembly GCA_964019185.1. Lineage (NCBI taxonomy): Eukaryota > Metazoa > Arthropoda > Arachnida > Araneae > Salticidae > Maratus > Maratus speculifer. The sequence goes on along the minus strand of OZ025289.1, from coordinate 422,569,011 downwards.
CGTGATTTTCGTGTCAAAAAGTTGATATTTACCCGTAAAAAGCATTGTTAAGTCACGTAACTAATTATTATTTTCACATACAAATCCCAAGTGAAATATTTTGAATTTCAAACTAATTATATCATTCTTAAATCCAACTATACCATGAATGAAATCGATACCCGATGGTAGCTAAAATATTGGTATATAGTATTATAATTTCAGAGCTATTTAACAAAAGTAAGTATTATTAGGATGAGCGAAGCGAATCCTCTACTAGGCCACTCAAATTACATTTTGTCGTACGCTTTACAAAAAAACTATTCAATATTTTAACTTCAAATTAAACACAAAAATAAATTATGATCTGTAGATTTGCAGAATATAATTTTTTTTTACAGTAAAACGTTAAAAAATTTATTATTTTAATTAATTTAGTTTACATGCATTTCCAATACGGACGCATTTTAGCAAATAAATAAAACTAGTCGTTGGGGGCCACCGTAATACTTACCCATCATAATATAAAATATGAAAATAAAAGCATGTCTATGGCAACTCCAAAATAAAATTTTAACGCATAAATAAATAATTTTAACATACAATAATGCTTCATTAATGAATTGCTGATGAGCCAATTTTGACTAATTAAATAAAACGCCAAAATACTCGAGTAGTACCAGATTGCGTAAAAGAAACATCCTTATTACTCAAAAAATAATAATCATGTTAACTAAACATTTACTGTGTTGGATTAAGCTTCTCATTTCCTATAAAAATATACCTGTGAATTGAAATTTGAATGAAATACAGGGTCATGAAAAATCGAAGAATTTGGAAAACAGGATTACACATATCTCGACAACTAATAATCCGATCGACCTCGTTTTTTATGCAAAATTTGTGTTATTTTATTGCCTTTTACATCCAGTTCTTAAAATAAAAAAATTCGAAAATTTTTATATATCTTTCATCAGAACGAATTTTTCGAGAGTCCGGAAAAAATAGTTCCGGATAATCGAGGTTACTGATATTAAATAGGCTTCGTCCCATTCTTACATACTAAATACATACAAAATTTCAAGTCTCTATCTCACTTTGTTTGGGAGATAGAGCGGTTACAGACCGACAGACAGACAGACAGACAGACACACAGACGGACGGACGGCAAATTTTTTTTTCTAAAAATATGTTTTTCGGAATCTCCAGTATCTAAAACGTGTAAATCCGTCAAAAATTTTTTTTCGATTTTCAAAACGATTGCAAGACTTACCCTATACTACGTATGATGGGTAAGTAAAATTCTAAAAATGCGATGTCTGTATGTTAAGGGCTTAGAAACATCAAATTTGGCATGTTCATTACTTATAAGATATAAATGATCACTAAGAACATTTGTTAACAAATACAAAATTTAAAAGGGGTAAAAATGCGCGAAAAGCGTTCTATAAACATTCTAAATAGCAATATCAGCAATATTGGAAATTTAGCGAACCGATTAAAAAAAAAAAAAAAAAAAAAAAGAAAAAAAAAAGTCAAAATGATGGTGGCAGTCCTTGCTCTAACAACAGTATTGGATAAATTGCCAGATTACAATGGGAGTCTATGGGAATTTGGCGAAATACCAGAAATAGCGCCAAGTTAGTATCACTTTTGGCGGGTAATTTTTGTCGTCAATTTGGCGATATATCGCCAAGTTGGAGACAAACTTTTTTGGTCGTCGAGATAATCAAGTAGTACCCAATCACATAAAAGAAACATCCTTATTAGTGGAATTTAATGGAACATAAGCAATCCTAATGTTAAAAGGTTTAAATTTGATTCAAAGAAACAGTGAATAAACGCAGGAAAAAGCTGTAAGATTAATTAATATTAAATAAAACTAATTTAATATTAAGCCAATTTATTTCAAAAAGGAAACAAATACCGACTTATTTGACAAAAAATAATAGATTTCGCTAATAAAAGAAGTGATTTGACAAAAAATAATGATATCCTATCAAAAACATGAATGTGAAAGAATGCCAAGTTTGTAAAAGGTTTCGCTAATGAAAGAAGTGAGATCTAACTGCAAACCAAGTTCTTTCGAAGCTCCTTAAATCATAGCTCCTGTCATGCATAATATTCTTCAATTGCTTAAAATGAGTTGGTATGTTACTTGTTATTCAATAGAGCGACTTGGCAAGTTTTCAGCCCCTAACTTTAATGTTTGAGTACCTAACTTTAATGTTTGAGTAAAATTTAATCTAGAATCTGATTGGGAAAGATCTAGTCATTCAAATGTTCGAATAACTACATTGAAGTTAAGGTATCGATAAATTAATTAAGTGATCAACTTTAAGTTCTGATCAATTAAATAGAGAAATTTGAATAACAGAAAACTTGTATGTCGCTCTATTGAATAACAAGTAACATACCAACTCATTTTAAGCAATTGAAGAATATTATGCATGACAGGAGCTATGATTTAAGGAGCTTCGAAAGAACTTGGTTTGCAGTTAGATCTCACTTCTTTCATTAGCGAAACCTTTTACAAACTTGGCATTCTTTCACATTCATGTTTTTGATAGGATATATATATTACAAATTTAAAATTTTTTCGCCAAAACTAACCTTTATACTACCTTAATTTTCTTATAATAATGTTCCGTACTTACTTCAAATTATTAAATTAAAATCTTGTTTCTAGATCTAATCTGTTAATCTGTATGCAGACGATATAAATTCTTAATTTGCCTTAAAAAACATTATTCCAGTATGCGTAAATTTAAAAAGATGGCTCTAAATTAAAAATATTCTTAATTAAAACTTTATTTCTTAATATTCCAAATAAAACTGATTTCTTCTATGTTTTTATCAAGACTTTTTTAAGAAAACCTTATTAAATTTATTCCAAAACCATACCTTTCAAAAAATATCATTATTTTATTTTATCTATTTATTTATTTTTCCGCCGTCAACCTTTGATGTGCGCATTAATAAATTCATTTCTTTTCTTTTTCTCTTAAAATTAATCATTTATGAAAATTGTCTGCCCAAGAAATTATGAGTCGATTATAAATTGGTTAAATAATATATTTTTTTAAATAAATTTATCGTCTGTGTAAAATAGCCTCGTATCTGGACAAGAATTCTGTTTACATAAAAGGATGATGGTTTGAGATTACAGAAAGTTCTAGAATTTTCTTTTTAGTTTTAGAAGGTGGAAGTCTCGAGATGAGAGAGAAGATTTCTTGGGTTGCTTCTTCGATGAGGACAGCTCGCTGAAATAATGATGGAATTTTTGCAAAAGGAGCTTTTCCTTCCTCATTATTACGAATTTAATAAATGAATTTACAGCAGCCCATGACTAATTATTGGATCTTCTACATTTATTATTTTATTTTGTTTTTTCCCTCGCTTGCCATGACTGCGTGTTTCTTTTTAACCAGTGGAAATAATTCGAGTTCTCCTTAAATCGTCACAACTAATCGAAAAGTCCGACAGGATTATTTATCTGTGTTGCCGTTTTTGGATATTTAAAGAAAATTGCGATGGAACGAAGAAAAGCATGCTATCGCCGAAGTTCGATTGAAGGACATTCTATATGGTATTTTCGGCTTGCTAATGAAATCTGCTGTGGAACGAAATGATGATAGCTTTGTGAACCGCCGATAATCGACTTCTCGTGAATGTTTTTGTGCCTAAATCGCCGTAATTTCTTACTTAATTAAAGTAAAAGAAATGCTCTTTCTAAAGAACTTCACAGCTATGCTTGGAAAGAATTAGTACTTGCTTCGAGTCTGATGTGGATTTCCTGACGCTTGATGTTGATCTGTGCGCACAAATTTTGATTGAGTATTCATGGTCATAGGAAAATTTTTGAAAATTAATTACTTCAAAGTGCTGAGTATGCGAAAGGTATTTGATGAGGAATTTAATGAAGAATGGATTTTATTGAAGATTTTTCGTGAACTGTAAGTTTATTTTATTAAATGTTTTGATTATTATTTCTATTCTATTTATGATTGATGGAAAGTATTTATTATTTATTTATTTATTTATTTATTTATTTATTTATTTATTATTTTATTGATGAGAGTAATTTGAAGTTAATTTATTAATTTACTAATTTATTTATTATTTTATTATTTATTGTATGTTATGGATCTGATATAGTAATTTTGAAAAAATATGTAATTGATAGAAATTATTAACTTTGAAATTTATTGCGAATGATTTTACGATCAGGATTTAATAAAGAAAATAGAAGTGCTTCATTTATTCTAATTAGTAAGAATCAAAAAATTATGGAAGATCCTAAGTTCGTACCGTTTGACCCGAGTTCTGGAATGAACATTTTGTCGTGGTTAACTTATTTTGATACAACATGTGAAAAGGAGAAGAAAAATCTAGAATGGAAATTTAATTCTATTGCGCAATATCTGAAAGGGGAAGCGCAAAAAATTTATATCAATGACTGTTTAAATTGTACGGATTATGAACAAATTAAGAAAATTTTGATAGAAAGATTCATTCAATTAGACATCCCGAGTTTTTCTGATTTTTCAAATCTGAAATTAGATAATTTAGACAATTTAGAAACTTATTTTCGTAAAAAAGTGGAAATTGGTAGGAAATTACATCTTAGTGAAAATATACTATTACAAGGTTTAACTGATGGTTTAAAACCAGAATTCAAAAACAATATTATTATAAATCCTCCTAGTAGTACCACAGAATGGTACCGGGTTGTCAAACAATTCGTGGAAGTTTCCACCCCACTAGTTTCAAACCAAGTAATAAATCAACCATCAGCTAGACAAAATTTTCAATCTTTTCAACCAACTAGGCCCTGGATTCAGCCAGTTAGGCCCAATAATACACCTAGAAATTGGATTCCCCAAAGGCAATCTCAGTTTCAAAGACCTAGAGTTTGTCAAAATAATTATATTCAAAATTCATACCCTTCAAGACCTTGTAGGATATGCACAAATAGGGGTGTCAGTAATGCTTTTCATTGGGAAAGAGAATGTATTTTTAGGAGTGAGTTGCCATCCTCTGATACTCTTCCAAGTAGCTCACAAAATAATTCTCATAATATTTGACTATTAATTGTGTATGGATGTACAAATAATTATAATTTGCCATGTGTTGTAGATACTGGCTCAACTATTGCAATATTGCCAATTAAATTTGTTAAAAAACTTAATGCTAAAATTGAGACTATACCCTCAGTTACCATTGGTCAGGCAAAAGGATTTTTACATATAAATAAAAAATGTAGTGTTCTTCTAAAAGTGGGTAAAATTAAAAAAATATGTTAACTTTTTAGTATGCAATACAAATTTGGATTATGCTATTTTGGGGTTAAAAGAATGTTCTAAATTTAAATTAAACATAGAATGTAAAAATTGTATTGTAAGGCAGGGAAGGAAAATTATAACTAACAGTATATCCATACATAATGAGAGATCCCTTCATTTCAATACAGTAAATATGGACCAAGTACAACAAAACAGGGGTCAATCTAATGAAATTGTAACCTCAGAATATAAAAAAAAATATGAAATTAAATACTGGTAATACTGTAGCAATAGATAATTATGATAATGAAACACTGAATGTAAGTAATCATGATATAGAGTTACAATCTACTTGTGGAAATATTATGAAAAATGAAGACTGTGTTGAAAATGATCACGAAATTAATGTGCATCCTGATTATAGAGGTTCCATGACTCTTCAAAATTTTCGCGGTAATTCGGATTCAGATTTAACTGGGGAAATAAATTTAATTCAAGATGTAAATTTAAGGGAATTAGTTCATATTTATAGTGATATTTTTGCAAAGCATAAATATGATGTGGGTAGGATAAATATTGAACCACAACGCGTTATATTAAAATCTGACCTACCTATATCTTTGAGGCCCTACCGAACATCTCCCCTAGAAGAAATAGAAATAAAAAACCAAATTCAATCATTGTTAGCAGCCGGACTGATAAAGGAAAGTAATAGCCCCTATTCTGCCCCTGTTACACTAGTTATGAAAAGAGAGGAAGGTAAAAAAACGCGATTATGTATAGACTATAGAAAATTAAACGCAATAATTAAAAATGATGCAGAACCCTTGCCCCGTATCGATGGAATTTTAGATAAATTGAGTAGTGCTCAGTATTTTTCAACTTTGGATTTAGCCTCTGGCTACTGGCACATACCAATACATCCATCCGATACAGAAAAATTAGCATTTACAACCAATTTTGGACTTTTTGAGTGGCTCGTGCTCCCTTTTGGCATAAAAACGGGCCCTCCCATATTCAATAGAACCATTCGAAGGATCCTTAATAAATATAAAATCGACTTTGCGTGCCACTATTTTGATGATATTATAATTTTCTCTTCCTCTTTACAAGAACATTTAAACCATTTAGCTCAAATTTTTGACATTTGCAAACAAGAAAACATTAAACTTAAACTTTCTAAATGTAAATTAGGCCAAAATAAAATCAATTTCTTAGGTTATGAAATCACTAATGGAACTATAACTCCAGCAAATGCCAATATTGAAACCATCAAAAATTTAAAAACTCCTTCCAATGTGAAAGAGTTACAACGATTTCTAGGTTCCATTAATGTTTACCATAAATTCATTAATAAATATGCTGAAATTAGATATCCTCTAAATCGATTACTTAAAAAAGACACAATATGGGAATGGAATTCAGAGTGCCAGGAGTCTTTTGAAAAATTAAAAAATTCTTTAATTGCAAAACCCATCCTCAAAATTTATGATCCTAAATTACCTTTACATATGTTTGTAGATGCCTCTCAGATAGCAGTAGGTGCCGTTCTAAAACAACCTGATAAAGACAATTTCTTACATCCTATTGCTTATCATTCTCGAATTTTGAAGAGTTATGAGCAAAATTATTTCATAACTGAATTAGAATGTTTAGCTATTATAGATACTCTTGACAAATTCTATCATTACTTTCATGGTGTCAAGTTTACAATTCATACGGACCACGCATCTCTAGTATGGTTAAAGAGTGTTAAAAACTTAAGAGGTAGGCTTTTTAGATGGTCGCTCAAACTTAGTATGTTTGATTATGAGATAAAATATGAAAAGGGTTCAACAAATGTCGAAGCAGACATGTTGTCACGAAATCCTGTTTGTCATTTTAATCAACATATTAGTTTATTGCTAGATAGGAAAGAAATTATAGAGATGCAAGACAAAGACAATGTTTGTGACAAAAAATATAAAAAAGAGAATGGAATTATTATAGTTCAGAAAAAGGGATTCAAAAAAATTGTTGTACCAATGTCATTAAGAAAAAAATTACTCCATATTGCTCATGATAATTTTGGACATTTAGGGATTCAAAAAATGCTTAATTTAATATCTCCCAACTATTATTGGCCTAATATGACAATAGACATTACAGAATTTGTTAAACATTACGACACCTGTCAGAAAAATAAAAAACCAAAACAGAAAAGATTCGGCTTATTACAAGCTATGCCAGCAACAGATCAACTTTTGAATGTCTTTCTATTGATACTGTTGGTGGATTTAACTATTACAACTCAACAAAAAAATTCTTACACATAATAATAGATCATGCAACTAGATTTGTTTGGGCTTTTCCCTCCAAAAATGTTACCACTGAAACATACACTAACTGTTTAAAACAAATTTTCAATATCAAAGCACCTCAAAAAATACTTAGTGACAGGCATAAATCTTTCAGATCTCCAAGATTTAAGAAATTCCTTAGAAATCATCATGTTCAACAGCGTTTTACTTCCGCACATCATCCTCAGACCAATGGAAAAGTAGAGCGCGTTAATCAGACTATAGTTACCAGGCTTAAATGTAAAGTTAATTCCACTTCTTCTAAAATACCTTGGACTAGATTATTAAACCAAGTCATCGAAGAATACAACAATACGCCCCATTCTATCACCAAATTCCCACCTGCCTATTTATTTTATGGTCAATTGCCTTATGAATCTCCTTTAAAACAGAACTATTACCCACCAGTAGACAAAGCCCTCAAAATTGCGAAAGCGCGAACTCAGGAATTTCACCTTAAAAGTAAAAGGCTCTATGATCGAAATTTTGTCGAATGCCCATTAAAAATACAAGACTCTGTAATTTATGAAGAATTTAAATACCCTAACACTCGAAAATTAGAACCTACTTTCTCTGGACCATATAAAATTATAAATAAACTTTCTGATGTAACTTATGAAATAGATAAATTTAATTATGAGACAGGACAGAATTCCGTTATTGTGCATGTTTCTAAATTAAGACCCTATTTTTCACCAGAAGATTTTAAACTGTTTCATGAGCAACCCAAAAAACAAACAAATCCTCAGATACAATCACAATCACTAGATCAAACTAAAGTTAAGACAATAGATTAAGTTTTAATTCTTATTCTTTAAATAGTTTATCACCATAATTTTCAACATTAGCAGGTATGTTCTTGGTGCGCAACAAGAATATTACTTGTTTTTGGGAGTTTTTGGGATTAAATTGGGCTCCTTATGCAGGCATAAGGTGTGCACTTTGATTGTAAAGGCTTTCAAATTGATGTTGATAAATTAATTTTAAGTGTATTTAAGTCTAACTATATTTACTCATTTATTGACATTAGTATTATTCTATTTATTCAGCAGATATTTATGTTATAGCAGTTATAAAATCTGATGATTCTACTTAAACCTATAACTTAATATGTGATTTTCAGTGATTGTGAAAACTACAGATAGTAAAAGTTTCTCAAAAAAGCACACTATTTTTATTTCCATTTCTCAATTAAGAATGACACCTTTTATTCCTATTTGTATTTTATTATTAAAGTTTATAAACCATGTGTAGATAAAACATTATTCTACATTTGACATTGAAAACTTATAACCAAATTTGACAATGTTGTAAAAGAGTATCAGAGAGGAATTATTGTAAGGAAATACTGGTTGAGAGTCCATTTTCTAAATAGTTAGATTTAATTTTATTTGGATTTTGGAATTATTATGATATTTTTTTTACTTATACTTTCGGCTAGCAAAAAATACTTTCTTATGCTATTAGAAGATAAGAAAATTATTTAGTTGCTATGTAATTATTTTTATCCTCAACCAATATTTTCCCTATCAATAATAAACAAATTGTGATATTTCCTTTTGATTATACTCTTGTTTTTTTTATTATTATCATTATGATTCCTATAATGAAGTTTAGTATTAATTATACTCTTATTGAGAAATATTAGGATATGGAGAATTATTGTTATTATTGCTATCAATTTTGAGTCTTATTATACTACTACTTATTATTGTTGTTATTATTTTTATTTAAATTTTTCTATGTTATTTATTATTGATATTGAGAGTGATGCTATTTATTATTAAAAAATTGATACATTATGGAAAGAAAAATTTGATTGATTGTTAAAAGATGTTGGATCCAATATAACATAAAAAACAAAGATTAAACTAGATTTGGAGATCTTTAATTAAAGAGACTGTATTCAGTGAACATTGGAAAAGACTTTTATACACAATGGAAAGACTTTTTTCATTTGAAGAACTTTATTTAAAATAACCTATGCATTAAGTTATTATAATTATTTAAACTTTCCATGAGAACGAATTGTTATTATTTTTATTATATTTTTTATCTCTTGCTTATTTATATTTATATTTATAACTTATTTACTGTTATTGTATGTATTATCTCCTATGCACTTACAAATAGTAAATGATATTGTAACAGTATTGTATCTCTTTCAGGGAAATGCTCCTACCTAAATTTAATTCAGATTAATTTCCTCTTAACTATTTTATTTTAATCGCTAATATTTTTTATAATGCGTTAATTTTCTTTTCTTCCATCTCTTGGCTTCCTGGGTTTGACAGTTTTATTCCAAAATTTGACTTTTCTAAATTATTATATTTCTGTTGTCTGAACTTGTAGTTTTATTTAACTATCAATTTCATACAAATTTTCGGGGAGGGGGGATAATATAACAAATTAAAAATTTTTTCGCCAAAACTAACCTTTATACTACCTTAATTTTCTTATAATAATGTTCCGTACTTACTTCAAATTATTAAATTAAAATCTTGTTTCTAGATCTAATCTGTTAATCTGTATGCAGACGATATAAATTCTTAATTTGCCTTAAAAAACATTATTCCAGTATGCGTAAATTTAAAAAGATGGCTCTAAATTAAAAATATTCTTAATTAAAACTTTATTTCTTAATATTCCAAATAAAACTGATTTCTTCTATGTTTTTATCAAGACTTTTTTAAGAAAACCTTATTAAATTTATTCCAAAACCATACCTTTCAAAAAATATCATTATTTTATTTTATCTATTTATTTATTTTTCCGCCGTCAACCTTTGATGTGCGCATTAATAAATTCATTTCTTTTCTTTTTCTCTTAAAATTAATCATTTATGAAAATCGTCTGCCCAAGAAATTATGAGTCGATTATAAATTGGTTAAATAATATTTTTTTTTAAATAAATTTATCGTCTGTGTAAAATAGCCTCGTATCTGGACAAGAATTCTGTTTACATAAAAGGATGATGGTTTGAGATTACAGAAAGTTCTAGAATTTTCTTTTTAGTTTTAGAAGGTGGAAGTCTCGAGATGAGAGAGAAGATTTCTTGGGTTGCTTCTTCGATGAGGACAGCTCGCTGAAATAATGATGGAATTTTTGCAAAAGGAGCTTTTCCTTCCTCATTATTACGAATTTAATAAATGAATTTACAGCAGCCCATGACTAATTATTGGATCTTCTACATTTATTATTTTATTTTGTTTTTTCCCTCGCTTGCCATGACTGCGTGTTTCTTTTTAACCAGTGGAAATAATTCGAGTTCTCCTTAAATCGTCACATATATATGTGTTGAAATAAACTGATCACTATTTCAGCTGAATAAAATCAAGTTAGATCTATTTACAATAAAAATATTTCATTTTTTGTCGTCATAAAACAAAAACAAAAAAGCAAAAGAAATTATTTTTTCCCTATTTCGGAACAATTCAACAACGAAATAAACTGTTTCATTCAAGGACGCTTATTCCTTTTCTACTGCAGTGAAGTCACGTGACAACGACCAAAAACAAAACTAGTCGTTGGGGGCCACCGTAATACTTACCCATCATGGATATGTATTTGAAAATAAAACATGTGAAAACTATTTATACAATGCATTGCAATTCATAAACAAAATATAAATATTGTTAATATGCATAGTAATGCTATATTAAAGAACTGCTGATGTACCAATTTCGACAAATTATATAAAACGCCAAACTACTCAAGTAGTACCGAACTGCGTAAAAGAAACATCCTTATAACTTCAAAAATAATAATTCTATTAACTAACAATTAACTGTGTCGGATTAAGCGTCTCATTTCCAATTAAAATATACCTCTGAATTGAAATTTGAATGAAATACAGGGTCATGAAAAATCGAAGAATGTGGAAAACAGGATTACAAATATCTCGGCAACTAATAATCTGATCGACTTCGTTCTATATGCAAAATGTGTGTTTTTTTATTGCCTTTTACGTCCATTCCTTAGAACAAAAAAATTCGAAACTTTTTATATACCTTTCATCAGAACGAATTTTTCGAGAGTCCGAAAAAAGTAGTTCTGGATAATCGAGGTTGCTGATATTAAATAGGGTTCGTCCCATTCTTACATACTAACTACATACAAAATTTCAAGTCTCTATCTCAATTTGTTCGGGAGATAGAGCGTTTACAGACAGACAGACAGACGGACGGCAAATTTTTTTTTCTAAAAATATGTTTTTCGGAATCTCCACTATCTAAAACGTGTAAATCCGTCAAAATTTTTTTTTCGATTTTCAAAACGATTGCAAGACTTACCCTATACTACGTATGATGGGTAAGTAAAAATGAAACGCGTATATTTTCAGAAAAAATATAAATCATGGAGTAAGTAGTAATAGATAGAATCAGGATTAATTTAATAAATAAAATATGTTTTCATTATTCGGCAAAATCGTTTGCACAGATGACACTTAAACATTAAAAAAAAATGTATTGTGGATTTTTTTTTTTTGCAAAGTGGCAACAAAAGAATTATAAACAAATAAAATTAATTGTTAAAATTGTTATATAAATGAAAAATTAAAAGAATTGAAGCGTGAAGTTGTTGCCTCGATTCAGGCTCTTTATAAATGTACTAAAGCAAAGTTGGCCGATTCAGAAACGACAAATTGACTTTAACCATTTCTTACTTTATCATTTGGATCTAAAGTAATGTTACGTTCTTATTTGTGAACCGAAAAAGATTTAGTGAACGGAACTTTAGACTTTGTTGCACGTAATAAAGAAAATCACAAGCCACCAGACCAGATATCGCGAATAATCATGGATAAATTTGAATACTACAATAATTTAACTTATAAGAATTGGTGCGTACCAATTCCCCCAATAATTAAATTCTGGAAAAATGGAAGCATAAATTGCTCAAGGAAAGAATTTCTTCTGCAGTTAGCTTTTGCTGTTACATTTCATAAATCCCAAGGTTTAACATTAGATGAAACAGTTATAGATATTGAGGATATATAGACACCAGTTGGCTTAAAAACGTACGTAACGTTGTCGAGAGTGAAAATCCTTCAAAATTAAGCATTCAATAGGAAATTTTCCTTGCGAAAAATTCTACAATATCAAAAATTATGATACGCTAACATGTATAAAAACGAAGAATTAGAAAAAAAAGTTTTGCAGTTAAAAATTCATAGTATCAAAGAGAGCAGATTTCAAATGTTTTTCCAGAAAATAGGATTTTTGCGAAGTAACTTTCTTCAAGCTCTCTTCAAATATATTATTCTAAAATAGCTATCAAAGATTATTTGATGTTAATTACAAAGATTGGAAACGTGCATATTTCAAACAACTTTAAAAAACACCAGTGGTTACTGGAAATTGTAAAAACATCTTTAAAAGAACTTTTAGTTGAAAATGTAAAAATATTTTGTAAAAGTTTGCTTTGACAATATTTTATTATGCCAGTCTTACATCATAAATAAAAAATTAAAATGCGCCAAAACATAAAATAACGTTTTTGTTTAATAAAGATGCAAAAATAACATTAAAAAATATTTTTACTTTCAAATATCTGTTTTATAAAATAATGCTTCGCGAATCCAAACAAAGCATGGCTTTTGCTAGTTTTTAATCAAATCTTGCGTAATGTTCACTCTGTGTATAAATTCCTAACCTTAAACTTTTGTACCGTAACCAGAACCTGTCTGTAACCTAACAGCGACTTAACAGTACCCTACCGTAAATTAAATATAACATAAATGTAACCTAGCCTTCACTTTATTGTAATATATCCTTATTCTAACCATAAGATAAATGCAATTTAGCTTTAACCTAAATGATATAATAGAAAAAAAAACATTTTAAAAAATTACTATTTTTTCGTAAAATATGCTTCAGCTGTAATTCATTTCTTTCAATTCGTTTTATTAATACAAAATTCCTACCTCGTGCTTTTGTTTGAGACATTAAAATTTCAGCGATAAATGGTTTAATATTGCAAACCTTTTTTTCGGCTTACTTCGTCTCCACCTATCTTTTACTCCATGGCGTACCAGGGCCGTAGCTAAGGGGGCGCTATGGGCGGCTCAGCCCCCCCTAAAATATTTTGAGCCCCCCCTGGAAAAGATTCCAAGGTCACTAAATGAATTTCTGTTCCAAAAATGCAAATGAAATTCTGTTCAAAAATTTAATTTAGTTTTGAGATCCTTTTACAGTTTTGCAGAATTACTAAATTGTATCGAAAATAAGCAATTCAACACTCCTAATCCTATGAAGCTATGAAGCTAACATGATGTTTAATTTTGCACCAGTTATACGCTCAAAATTTTCATCGTCATATACTTTTCTTAGTATAAAATGAAGTTATTACAAAAGTTTAATAAGAAACATTGTACATACAGTGTAAATATGCACTTATTTATCTTTCTGTGTCAGAGAACGAGAAAAAAAATTATGAGCCCCCCCCCTAAAATCTCTTGAGCCCCCCCTATAGATCACTTCTAGCTACGGCCCTGTGGCGTACAGCAACTGAGATTAAAAAAAAAAAAAAAAAAAAAAAAAAAAAAAAAAAAAAAAAAAACCTCATTTAAACTGACAGTTTGCCAGTCTATGAATTTTAAAAGTCTGTCCCGGCTTTTTTAATTATTTCTGCAAAAATTTTATGCAACCAATCAACCATAAGAAAATGAAAGAGAAAAAAGCGAAAAAAAGGCGATTTTTTATGAGAGTGAGCTTTGGAATTTAATTAATTACTCAGTTAATAAATAGAATTTTGAAATTCTGAGCTTCAGGTGCATCAGGAGAGATATTGGGCTATTCTCGTAAAAATATTGAGCTTCGTACGTCCCATAGATTTGGCTAGCCATCGCACACACACACACACACGCAGACAGACAGAGCGATTTGTTATTTTATTAATCTAGATAACTATTGGGATTATCTATACTAATAAAAGAACAAAACGCTCTGTCTGTCTGCGTGTGTGTGTGTCTGCGATGGCTAGCAAAATCTAAAGCATGTACGAGGCTCAAAATTTTTTTGAGAATAGCCGCATATCTCTCCTGATGCAACTGAGCTTCAGAATTTCGAAATTCCAATTATTAACTGAGTAATTAATTAAAATTCAATGCTCACTCTCATCAAAAATATGACTTTTTTCAACTTTTTCATCGTTTTTTCTCAACGGTTGGTTGCTTCATACAGAATCACTAATAAAAATATGTTTCAATTTTCCGATTGTTTTCGGTTGATTGGTTGTATAAAACTTTCACAAAAGTTATTTAAAATGCTGAGACAGGAATAAACAAACGAATTTGAGTGCATAATCTTTCAAAAAAGACTGTTTTTTCACGTAAACTTTACATTTAAGCAGGGATTTAAAGCACTTGCTTTAAAACGCATTTAATAATAATGAATGTTTAAGAGAACAGATTAGTTCAAATGACGTCAGAACCTAACAACGAATTTCACAACTTGGAATTCATGTTGTTCGTCTTCCTGTTTTTTCCTCAACTTTTATTGGTTGAGTGGTAATAATTGCGTAGTTGAAACTGATCTGTTTAAATAGCAAGACATATGGTTTTTAAATGTTAAATAAATGAACAGAAAAGATCTTACCGACTCTTTTATCACTAAAAATTAGAAATTGACAAAAATAACTCCTTGAATTCGAATGCTTTATGTTGCTATTGTGAGTAGCAATATTTTAAGTATAATTTAAATTCTCATTTTCGATAATATTAATGATATATTTTCTTTTAATCTCAGAAGTGTTTTTTAGCATAAAGTTGAAAAGTACTTATGCATTCGGTTTGTCTGTCCGTCTGTCTACATTGTCACTCCCGTAAATATACTTGATTGATAAAACTTATTTAGGATCACTAAAGCATGTTTGTTATTGCATATGAAATATGTATGAATATTGGTTCATTTACAGAGACACTGAAAAGAAATCGATTACATTACGGTATATGCGGAAAAATTGTTTGGCGAGTATTTTAATGAGATCACGCTTTTCCAAATGTATTGAAACGGATATAAATGACCTGCTTTCACTACGATTAAATTAAACACACAAATCATAAACAATTTTTATTAATTTACAGGGGCACACAAAAGAAATCAGCTACAGTACTGTATTTGCGTAATAATTGCTGGAGAGTACGTTTTAAAATTCGGTATGTACTTTTAAATTTAATTAGTTTTTTGCATAATACTCTTTGTATATAAAATCTACATTTGATATACAGGGCTGCACAAACGTATTCGCATACCATTTACTTTATTAGAGGAAATTGCTGAAGGCTAATTTTCAGAAATATACGTACCACTTAAATGAATGAAAATTTGAAATGCATATTGTTATTATATACAAATCTCTATATCATATACATGGTTGCTAAAAAAATCGGATAATTTTCCGAATGTAAATGGGAACAGCTGAAATTCGGTTTTGAAATGCCTTATATCTTAAACAAACTGTAATTGGAGAAAAAAAAATGTTTTCGGATTTTTCTAAAGATAAAGGAGCATTGTGCAACTTGGAAGCGGTTATCGAGTATTTTTACATCTGCCTTTTTATCACTTTCCAAGATAATTGAAAAGTGCTTGCGCATTTGGTTTGTCGGTCCGTCTGTCCACGCTCTAACGCGCGTATTCAAAGCAAACACTTTTCTGCCGTAACTTACCTTCTATCGTAGATTTGCGGACCGCAGCTAAATTCGCGAAACAGAGCAAACACCTGCGGACCGTTTCTCTCCCGTAGCTGAGAGTGTCACGTGATCACTTTTACGGAGGCCATGAGGCTCTCGTAAAGTGTAAAGCAAGGCCCCCTTATCATAATATCAAGGCCTCGCATTCAGGAGAAAATCTATTGTTGAAATTGTCCCTATAATTGCCAACTTATTATATGACTTTGTCTCGTATGTAACGCCACCTGGTGCATACTACTGCTAATAATCCCATAGGAAATAATGGAAAACATTTCAGTTTCTAACATTAGATGGCGCTACCAACGTGAAAATCATGTAGTTCAGCGCCCCCTGTACTGCGGTCAAAGGAAACTTGGTGAATGACAAGCCTTTATATTATGATAAGTTAGCCTTGGTGTAAAGTTGTTCGTAACAAAGATGGCGGCGTTGTATGCAGAGACATGTGTCGCTCGAAATCGCGCTTCTTTTCAACTGAAAATGCTGTTATAGTTATTTGTATGCAGCAAATAAAAGAATATATACATCATAAATCAATCCCAGTCAAGTAAATCATATTTAAAAAGAAGGATTAATTTACGAATTTTCATTTTAAAGACAGGTATGTGAAATGTTTTTCAGTGTTATGTTATTGCTTGATATGTTGTATTATTATAAATCACTTCTTAACACTTTTTGAGTACTGCTATAAAACCCTGCTATAATTTTACTTCTTTAGTTATTACCAAAATAAGGTATACTAATAGAAATCTGATGTTGACAGTTTTGAATTTTATCTCGTAAAAGCAAAATGTTATCGCATCTATTGAAAAATATTTGTTTACTTTTGGTAAAAGTGATATCTATACAGTTTCTCAAAATTTAATAATAAAATTTTGCTCTTTTCGCGATTAATCCCCAATAATTAGATTTCATAATGCCTAATAATTTAAAAAAGCTGTCACATCAATTGCTGTATTTAAAAGAAACAAAAATCCTTCTTTTTCTGCAAGTGAGCAATTAGAGAATTTCTGTGATTCACGAATGATTGATTTTTGATTAGATGTAGCGTATTAATTTGATGTTAACTTTGAAACAAATTTTAAATGCACATATATGAAATAAATTTTGAAAAGTTAATAATTCGAAAAGTTACTTTTATTAATTAAACACTGTTTCTTATCGAGATTTTCGTTTTTAAAGTTTGTGCAATGAAGAAGTAAAAATGTATCTGATTATATAGTATAAATTATTAAAAAAATAATAATCATAATTCTTGAAATTATATTTTAACATCTATAAATATCTTAATTTTTTTTTTCTAGTATAATACAACATGTTAATAATAATAATAATGCACTGAAAACATCTCACATTGTGACTGGTTGAGTGTATGTTAGAATATATGAATGAATATTGATTATGTGAAAGTATTTCATTCATTTAGGTTAAATATTATTACTTATTTGGTTTCAGGGGGAGGGGGGGGGGGCATAAATCTCTTAACATTACATGTAAGAGTAATAATAAAGTGATAATAAACACTACTACTCAGTTTGCAGGTAACAAAAATTATTTTCAAACTGAAAAAAATCTGATTACCTAAAAGCTATTTAATGATGTTTGTTAACAAATTTAAAAGTTTAAGTAAAATGACTTTAATATTTCGGAATAAATAATATTAACATCTTAATTGATATTTAATTTTCTTGTACTTGTTGGCAATATATATATATATCCTCCTGCATAATACATTTCTCAAATATATTAATACATGCAAGAAATTACCAACTTTAAATATTTTAATATAAATATTATCAATTGAAATGAACTTTTTATAGGTTTATACCACAAGCTTACTATATTAATTATAGCAGTTTTTTAGAGTTAGATATTTTCTCTAGCATAAACAATTTGATTAAAGTTCTGAGCTTTCCAAGATTGTTAATTATATTTATAAATACACTAATTAAGAGACATTGATAAATATGTTATCAAGAAATTTATTGTTTAAATATTCTACAGATAGCACAAAAGAATTTTCTTTTATTTTTATTAGTGTTTCCCTTAATTTGTTATAAAATTATAAATCACTTCCTGTTCCAGCAATCCTTTACCATTGAAAAAATCTGAAACTTTCCGCGAGGGGGGGGGGGGGAAGGGAATTGCACTTTTTTTACCTCTGAAAACACAATTTTAAATCTTCCGGGACGATCATTGCTCTGAGAGAATGCCCCCCCCCCTCATCATTTCCTATTCCTGCACTCCTTTACCAATGAAAATACAAAATCTCAAACCTTCCGTGGGGGGGGGGGGGGATAATTGCACTTTTTTACCAATGAAAATACAAAATCTTAAATCATACGCGGCGATTATTGCTCTGGGGGAATGGTCCCTCCATTGATCACTTCCTATCCCTGCACTCCTTTACCATTGAAAATACAAAAACTCAAATCTTCCGCGGGGGTGGGGGATAACTGCACTTTTTTTACCAATGAAAACACAAAATCTTAAATCTTCCGGGGCGATCATTGCTCTGAGGGAATGCCCCCCCCCTGATCATTTCCTATTCATGCGCTCCTTTACCAATGAAAATACAAAATCTCAAACCTTCCGCGGGGAGGGGGGTGGGATAATTGCAGTTTTTTACCAATGAAAACACAAAATCTTAAATCATACGCGGCGATTATTGCTCTGGGGGAATGATCCCTCCATTGATCACTTCCTATCCCTGCACTCCTTTACCATTGAAAATACAAAAACTCAAATCTTCCGCGGGGGGGGGGGGGGAATAACTGCACTTTTTTTACCAATGAAAACACAAAATCTTAAATCTTCCGGGACGATCATTGCTCTGAGGGAATGCCCCCCCCCCTGATCATTTCCTATTCATGCGCTCCTTTACCAATGAAAATACAAAATCTCAAACCTTCCGCGGGGTGGAGGGTGGGATAATTGCAGTTTTTTACCAATGAAAACACAAAATCTTAAATCATCCGGGGCGATCATTGCTCTGGGGGAATGGTCCCTCCATTGATCACTTCCTATCCCTGCACTCCTTTACCATTGAAAATACAAAAACTCAAATTTTCCGGGGGAGGGGGATGCCATTGCCTGAAATCAATACTGCATCTGATTGCTTTTTTGGAAGTTCCAATGTACTAATCTATTATTATTAATCTTTAATTCTGTGAAAAAATATCATCATAGAAAAGCCTAAAATTGAAAGTAAAATGTTACCATCGTTCCATAATTTTATATTATTGTATTTTTTGTTGATAAGAAAATAGATGATACATTAAAGGGAATGAGCAGGAGCAATAAAAATATTAATATGCAATATAAGACTGTTATTAAAATATTCCACGAATTTTAAATATTTTTCACTCTAACATTTAAAAGACTTATTCATCGTCAACTGATCAGCTAAATCTGAGTTCTAGACATTTTTTTCCAGAAGGGATATCTGTGGCTCTGAGGGGGGGGGGGGGGGCTTTTCTGCCATTGCAAACAAAATCTCAAATCTTCCGTGGGGAAACTCGTTGCTCCGGGAGAGGGAATATCCTAGAGCAATTAAAATATTAATATGTAATATGAGCTTGTTATTTAAATAATTCTTTGATTTTAAATATTTTTAAATCTAACATTAAAATGAAATGTTCTTCAACCGATCAACTAAGTCCAGGTTCTAGATATTTTTCTCCAGGGCGGATATCTGTGGCTCCGGGGGGGGGGGGTACTTTTTTACCATTGAAAACACAAAATCTCAAATCTTCCGTGAGGGAACTCATTACTCCGGGGGAATATCCTAAAAGCAATTAAAATATTAATATGCAATATGAGCTTGTTATTTAAATAATTCTTAGATTTTAACTATTTTTAAATTTAACATTTAAAAGAAATATTTTTCAACTAGCCTGCTATTCTGGGTTCTAAAAGACAGACGCGATAAGTCACTGATAAGATAGCATAGAGCGTATGAACAATTATTCAAAACATTATATTTTGTCCCTTTAAAAATTGACGTCTTTTCATTGGTTAAAACATTCTAACATTCGATTAAAAATCGATTCTGTTATTCTACAATTGTACGCGACGTCATCAGTTGCGGAAGGTGAAAGATGTTTGTCCAGAATCGCGTCTTCGAATTCTTTCCCCCTATCTTCCGTAAACCCCCCCGTTTGCAGAACAGCTTTCGTAACTTTGCGGACGTTTGCCCTGAATACGCGCGTAACTCCCACATTTGGTGACCCTAAACCAGCCTTATCAATTGCATGAAAATCCGACTATATTTGTAGTCGGATTTTCATACAATTGATAATGCTTATTTAGGGTCACCAAAGCATGTTTGGTATTCTACATGAATTATGTATGACTAATGATTAATTTACAGGGGCATTCAAAAGAGTTCGATTACATTATGGTATACGAGGGCGATTCAATAAGTACCCGTGTTAGAAATGAAGACACCTTTTTTTTTCAAAATTTTTTTTTTTTATTTTTCAACATAGTCCCCTTTTAGAAAGATACACTTCTCCCAACGTTCCGGCCATTTTTCTAACCCCTCCAAAAAATAGGATTTGTCGAACTCTGCAAAAAACGCCTCTGTCGCGGCGATGATTTCCTCGTTTGAGCTAAATTTTTTCCCGCAAGCCATTTCTTCATGTTAGGGAACAAGAAAAAGTCGCAGGGAGCCAGATCGGGTGAATAGGGGGGGGGCGGCAGCAATTCATAACGCAATTCATGCAGTTTGTCGGCGACAACTCCAGATGAATGTGCTGGTGCGTTATCGTGATCACGGCACCCATCGGGCCGACAATTTTTTCATCCCCAATTTGTCTTGTAAAATATGAATTTCCGTTCAGGTCGACACGCCTACGGCCTCTGCTACTTCGCTCAACTTCGTTCGTTGATCAGCGAGAATCATGTCGTGGACTTTTTCAATGATTTCCTCGGTAACCACATCTGGTCGCTCGTCATCGAAAACGGAAGTTCGCCCACGTTTAAATTCGTTGAACCAATATTTAACTGTGGTCATAGATGGCGACGTGTCCCCATAAACAACATCCAACTTTGCTTTTATCTCCTCGCATTTTTTCACATCCAAAAACAAAAAGCGGATTACCGAACGATATCCATCTTAGCGAAAATCACGAAACACGTCTTACTCGAATGACTGCCAAATCCAAACTAACCTATCAATCAATCTGAAATTTTTATAGATGTCGTTTTATAGATGGCAGCACACGATGATAACAGCAACTTCCCTGAGGAACGTCCTTTCTCTTCAAACACGGGTACTTAATGAACCGCCCTCGTATAAGTTAAAATCGTTTGGAGCGTACTTTAATGACATTCCGCTGTTTCTAATGTATTCAAGCTAATATAAATCAATGAATTTATCTACGATTACGTTAAAACAGAGCATTTATAGCATTTTGTAAATAATTTTACAGGGACACACAAAGAAATGGTTACAGTACTCTCTTTGCTTAATAATTGCTGGAGAGTACGTTTTAAAATTTGGTATGCGCTTTTAAATGTAATTACTTTTTTCCACATTACTCTTTACATATAAATTCTATACATTATATACAGGGCAGCACAAAAGTATATGCCTACCATTCTCCTCATTAGAAGATATTGCTGAAGGGGAATTTTCGAATTGAAATATGTGTATCTCTTAAATGAATTAAATTTTGGAATGCATGTTGTTAATATGTACCTATCGATGTATCATATACAAGGCTGCTAAAATTGTCGGATCATTTTCCGAATGTAGATGGGAACAGCTGAAAGTTGATTTTGAAATGCTTAATATATTTTCACATGGTGAAATGAGACGTAATATTTTAATTTTCTAAACGGTGCAGTTTTTTGTATTATTCTGAATGTGTTTGATAGTGTTTCATAATCTGTACTTGATGCATGACTTTTTATTTTTAAAAATATTTTTAACACATTTTTTCATTGTTCTTTTCTTTCGCTTTTAAATACTAAAAATTCTTCCGAGTTTAACGCACATCCGCCATACAGTGCTGCATCTGTGGATCTGTGTAGTGGGAATCTGTGTAGGATATTCGAACAGAACATATTTCATCCTTAATTTATAATTAGTGTTTGTTTCCGAACAATAATTTCACTAAATTCATTAAATTCTTATTGGATTTTCCCACCCTCTCGACTAATATATGTACGAATAAGCTTAATAACGGAGTTTTCTTCGGATATAAGTTTGTTAAGGAATTCCTGGAGGTGAAAAGTAGAACTAACATATTTTACAGAGCAAACAGCAGCAGTGTAGGTGATTCTTATTGATTAATATTGGACTCTTAATTGCGTGGTGGTTATCATTATTTCTGAATAGAAATTTCAATAAATTTCATAAATTGCTATTTGTATCCCCATCCCGTTGGGTAATATACCTACGGAAAGAATGAAAATCGGATTATCGCTCGGATTTAGGTTTGCTTACGAAAAAATGCTCATTCTGGTGATGGAAAGTGAAACTGTAGCATTCTGCAAATCGTGCATTGCACGCCTATTATATCCGACCGCAGGTGGCGGTGATCCATATCGGATTTTTGTACAAAACATACTGCCCCCATAGCGGTGAAAAGTGGAACTAAAGTACTTTGTAGCACATACGCGGTTAGAATTGTTAGTTTATAGTTAGTGTTAATTTAAAAATTGGGCTACGGTTAGGTAACAGTTAGGTTACATTTGGGTTATAGTTAGGTTGCAATTGTATTACGGTTAGTCTTTCGTTATATTTAAATTCCGGTTACGTTATAGTTAGGTTATGATTAAGTTACAGTTAGGTTAAGGTAAGTTGCAGTTAGGTTACGGTCAGAAAATGGATAAGTTGTGATAAGGTGACGGTTAGGTTACATGTATGATATATTTAAGTTTGGCTCAGGTTAAGTTGCCGTTAGGTTACAGACAGGTTGCGATTACAGTATGATTAGGTGACGGTTAGGATTTTATCCACAGGTTGAACATTACTCATGTTTTGATTGAAATATACTTAATTATGTTCTATGGTTATGAATCTACATTACTATACATTAATTTTTTACCTAATCATTGATTATCGATTTTAATCAAAGTATTGTCGGATCTAGGAGTGATATAATTTGTTTGAAAACCAAAATATTACACTTAGGATTTCGATGTGAAAAAAAAAAAAAAAAAAAAAAGTTACGTAACTGAACGGATAATAAGCAGCATTTTAACACTAAAATTGCGCAATTGTTGAACACATATTTCCTCCTCCGTTTCTTATTGAAGTCGTTTTAAATATTTGTTACTCTAAATTTAGTTGTTTATTTTTTTAAACCGATTTTTCTCATAGTCAGCGGCCACGTATTTCGAATTAGAGATAAAATCACAAATTTCAGGTTTGTTTGTTATTATTATCACGGACCCGGGCAACGCCAGGCGGGTCAGCTAGTTATATTATATAAAGTAATTATTAAGAAAGTATAATCCTGTAATAAATAAAAGTTAGGTAAATTTTGAATAAATTTTTAGAAATTACTGAAATCAATGCATTTTTTTGGGGTTTTACACCATATTTTAGACTATCAGTCATCGGTGACTGACGCTGTCTACACGGAAACTCCAGTGTCAGTCACCGGTGACCGACGCGGCGTAAACGTAAACTTCAATGTCAGTCACCGGTTACTGATGTGGCATTCAACGTATTAATCAAACTATAAATAGCAAGCAGTTGTTTAAAACAGTAGAGAGAGAGGTGAATGTTTCATAATCTTTTAAAAGTCTATCAAATACCGTGTTTTTAGAGTTTGTGGTATCCCAATGAGGGTAGAAGAGCGTAGCTTGTAGGGGACGGAGCCCCCTAGTTATGCTAAAATAAAATGAGAGAGTTATGTGTTAAAGAGCGAAAGATTTTTCTTTTCTTTTCTTTTTTCTTTTTAGCCTCCGATGCTATTTCTTCCAGACAAGCTAAAAAGTGTCGAGTGAAAAATTGTGGCCCACTTTTTCATAATCTGGCCGTTAAAACGAGACATTCAAACAATATATTCTATATATTTAAAAGACCTGGCCTTTTTTTTAGTCATCAGCTCTGAATTTTCTACTCAACCAATTTTGATAATTATTTTTTTAAATGAAAGCTATTTATTTGTAGTTGTGCCCTTTTTAGCTATTTTTTTAATTTATTTCCATTTTCATATTTTATTTTTAATTTTAAATGCTTTTTACGATATTTCTTCAAAATGGTAGCAACTCAGTTTAGCTTTTCTCTCGATAATAAAAATTTATTTTTCATTATCATTTTCCACCAGTCAGAAGCTTTATTTCATCAGTGAACATGGCCTCGCATTTAAAAGAAAAATGTTAATTGTTTTCGTAAAATTGAACCACAATAAAATGATTGCGTATAATTATGCACTAATTGAGATAAAAAATATATTTACTGAGAAATAATATTAATAATGTAAATAAAATAACAGAAAATAATTTATGATAAAAATTATTGCCTAAAGCAAAATAAGAAAAATTTCAAATGAGGAAAATGATGTCATTCAGCAACCAGTTAATTGGGAATTACAATATTATCACGGATGCCTTTTTCATATTACTAATAACAGTAACTTTTAAAAAAACATTTGAAGAAAAAATGACGTCGCTGTTTAAAACATCGCATTTTTACTCATAACGATATTACATTTCAATATTTCTTTTCATTATGGACACTGAGATTGAAATTTTATTTTCAGATGACTTCAGTTAGTGAAAATAATGTCATAGTAAAAATTATTTTTTTTTTTTTTTTTAATAAAATTTTTTTTTTGTGAGTGCATATAAAATAAAATTTCTGGATTTCGCCGGCACTCATTACAATTTTAACAGAAGATGTGCGAATATTTGCATGCAAATTGTAACTGGCAAACTTGATATTAAGTTTGGAAACATATTTATTATATATTGATTCAATAATGTAATTACTTTTGCTTTTTTTTAAAAACCAAAATCGATCGGATCTTTTAAACGTTTCATTCGTCGAATTCGATGAGATTCC
Organism: Maratus speculifer; assembly: GCA_964019185.1. Taxonomy (NCBI): domain Eukaryota; kingdom Metazoa; phylum Arthropoda; class Arachnida; order Araneae; family Salticidae; genus Maratus; species Maratus speculifer. Next base: position 422,543,694 of record OZ025289.1, on the reverse strand, counting down.
ACTCGTTTTATTGTTAAAATGCATTTCCTTTTTCTCAGAGTCTACAAAAAAGCGTTTAAAACTAAAGAAAAAATCCGTTTTTGATGAATCTAGTCAATGAAGAAGTAGCACGTCAAATTGTATCTCTTTATTATTCTGCAATTCCAATGTCTCAGAGAGAAATTGCTAATCAATTGGGTATTTCACGCAGTTATGTTTCCTATTATATTGATAAACACAAGAAAAATGAAGTTAGTTCATTGCATTCTAAACGGGGTCGCCCTTCTAAAAAACCTCTATCGATTTTTTTTTTTTCTAATCGGAGGCGAATCGGAATTCTGCAATGGCAGAATCTACATTCAACTTGTCTTTCTTTCTTTTTTGAGAACCTCTAGAAAATCATTTAAAAATGTTTCCGTTGGGTTGCCCAAGCGCATCAGTTACGAATAGTTGATTTGACCTCGTAGTCAAAATCTCGTGACTTTTAGTTATGTAAAAATTTCTTAATAATAATTATGTAATATAATATTTTAACTCAAGCTGGGAGAGCCTCAGAAAATTATCAAAGAATAAAGAACTAGGAAAAAGAAATGCCATTCGCGAAACATGTTGCCATACAACCAGAAAAATCAGTTCCACATTAAAAATTGCTACCGCAGACGATTTCGTTATTTTAGAGCATAGTTTTAGGGGGATAGAGGGAAGGGAAGAATCTGAATTTAGAAGTAATTTAATTTGTACATTTAATCAATTCATTAGTCACGTGGATGTTTTTTTAACAGTTTAATCCCGAGAATGACAGGGAGTAGCATTTTCTTGGATGTGTGTTGTTCTAAAGTGTTTTGCGACTAAGTTTTTTGAAGTAACTGATCTTTATCCTTGTCAAAATGAACGACAATCAATTATTTTCAAGCTTTATGATGCTTAATGAACAATTATATGACGTATTTGTGCAGTATATTTTGAATGGGAGGTCTCGAGCTCCCCCAGAGACCGATTTAATTGAAATGCTTTCAACTTTCCAGTTTGGTGCGAAAAGGGACCGCAGAGCGGTGCAAAGTAAATTTAAGAGCTGGGCTAAAAGAATGAATTTTGAAAAAGGTTGTTTGGTACTAGCGAACACTGGAAAAATCATAATACCTAAGGAGATATGCGATGACTTAATAATGCACATACACTCAGAAAAACATACTGGTCTTGAAAACATCATAAACAAGGTAATTTTTTTTAAAATGAAATATTACTTTATTCTTAACAGTTTGAAAATATAAATGCTAAATACTTATTGCGTAATATTTAGAGTGCTTTTGTGTGTGTGTTGAAACTATCATGGTTTTCTTTTAATTAAAGTAATATTTTATGAATTTTAAGCACCGTTTTATGCTTGTGCGCGTGAAATTGCAGATGTAAAAAAAATACAAGGGAAAAATATTAAGTGTGCATAAAAATGAAAACTAGGGAGTCAAGTGTAATATTAAAAAAATTATCGTATGTAAAAAAAAAAAACTCGGGTTCATGTATTTTATACAAATTATGAAAAAAAATATATATAATAGAGAAGTTGTATAACTTTTAAATGAATGCAATTTATATTGTGCAATTTTTTTATTAAATTCCATTTTTACTTTTTGACAATTTGACTAGATCATTGGAAAAAGTGTTTTTTAGAAATCTATTTGCTTTATTTTTTTTATAAGAATAGGAGCGAAAAGTTGGTATTGCTGGGAATGCAGCCCTTGGCAGGGGCTTAGGGAAGGCGATTAAAGAATAGAAAAGGAAAAATAAATGGCTTACTCATTGATTTAATAGAACTGTCATTTGGAGTCGCTGGAAAAAGCCCTTCACCGCGAATTGCAATTTCGCTTAACAACCCGTATACGATATGACGTGTGTAATCACATAACACACGAACTAGAAATCTTTAAATTTAGAATGCGCGTGTGAATTTGTTAATTCATCTAGGGCTAAAATTATCAATCATTGTAAAGCCGAGCAGTGCTGTCTATTTTGCGTTTTTCGTACTACTTGGTTATCACGTCGACCAAAAAACTATCGCCAAATTATAAGATTAAATGCCAATAATGGATAATTGTGAATGTTGCACTCAATGACATTATACACGATACACATATTTAGAACGTCATCAAGTGGTCTTTAATTCCACTTTTTGTTTGTACTTTTATTCATGTTTTACTAATTTATTTGCTCTTTCGTTATTTAAAATAATAATTTATATCAACATGCATAATTTGGTGATTTTTATAATTTGGCAAAAATGGTCGACGGGATAACCAAGTAGTACTGCGTTTTTTTTCTCCCTCAGATATGTACCAGTAGTTTCTAATAGTTATATTAGCTTTATTTAAAGTTAGATTATATAACCCACATACCATCATCAATAAAAAATCAGCCAAATTGGAGTACTAATTGAGTACTAACTGAGAAGGAAGGTCTCCATTGGGGGCATACTCAGAATTTTTTGAAAAAAATACGAATTAAACTACTCATGTAGGGTAATAAAGGATCAGTGAAAATTAGCGGCGGAATTACATTATTAGATATGTAAAAAAATTAAATAGTTTGGAATAATTGGCGTGAAAAGCTGAAAGCGACTCGGGATTTGGCGAGCAGAGCATTTCCTCGCCAAAAGCAGACGATTTTAACGAATCTGAAAATTGATTTTAATTGACTTCACTGTTAAAAATCTGCAGCATTTACTGCAACGTCACTCCACTACTTTTATAGAATATCTCTCTTCTGACCAATGAGAATGCTCCATAGCACGTGAATTGACCGTGTCATACACTGTTAAAAATCTGCTGCATTTTGTTGCAACGCACTCCACCGCTTGTATATAATATCTCTATTCCAACCAATGAGAAAGCTCCATTTCACGGCCAAGTAACCGTTTTCTATGCAAGCAAGGGAGTGCGTTGCAACAAAATGCAGCAGATTTTTTTCAGTGTATTTTTCAATTTGGAACAATTTTAATAAATTTAAATTGTGTTTTAAATGATAAAATATATTAATTTCATTTTGTTATAAGTACATATAAACGTATATGACAAAATGCAAAACTAAAATTACTTAAACTAAACTTATTTAAATAAATTGAACATAGAAAGTTTTTTCTTTAAAAAGTATTCGAAGCGTAAAAGCGTATTTTTTAAAATTTCGTTTTTTCGCCAACCGGAGATAAATCGCCAAATAAACGAAATTTTTTTTATTTTTTTACGGACGTTTTAAGGAGGTTCCGCCGAAATTTTTTTATAAACATATATAACTATATGAGAAGAACATTCTGTAATTTTTTCAGATTTTTCTGAGTATGCCCGTATGGAGACCTTCCTTGTGAGTATTGTAAAGCGTTCAGCACAACTTACAGGTCACTTACCGAAACAACCAATGTTACGACCGATTGTAGACAAGTACGAAATGAAAATCAAATCGAAGTGTGACGTCAGCTACAATTCAACAGGATAGTTTTCATTGGTACTACAATTCGCTTTCGTACTGCCCTACAATCGGTCGGTAACATTGGTTACTTCGGTAAGTTGTGCTGAACATACCCATAAAGTTCTTCCATAGCCATATATTCACGCATACGAAACGGAAGTTTGTAGTCTACTATTCAATTCTCATCGAAAGACAAATCGATTGAGAACCAATTAAATCGTGTCATGGGGCAATTTAATTGAAGGTTGAACCATAATAAAAATGATATTTCTTGCTTTTTAGGTGCGTTTGTAATTATGTAAATACGTATAATTTATGGTCATCGTTCAATTCGCCCGTCTGACCGCATATAACAAAGCAAAAACTTCCCAACCGAATCGTTTGAAATATAAAATATATAATTATTACATAATTTTGTCGAGTTATTTCCAATTTTATGATAATCGGATGCATAGTTCAATTACAGGACAATCAACAGTATTCCGTTACATTACGATAGATGGGAAAAAATAGTTTCTAGTGCATTTTAATGATGTTACACTCTTTCGAACATAATGCAGTTTATATGCATCTATGAAATATATTATGCATTCTGTACAGTCGGTGGTGCAAAGAATATTTTTTATTAATATACCAAGGCCACAAAAAAAAGTATTCTATTACATAATGGTTTAGGGGAAAACATTGTTTTGGGTGCATTTTAATTATACATATAGCTGCCAACTTTTACGCATTTTTCGTACTACAAATATTTTATAGTAAATATTATCTTATTTAATCGTCGAAATCTTATGATTAAACAAATGGAAAATCTTTGTACAATTTTAGTGGTAGTAAAAATGCGTAAAAGTTGGCAGCCATTATTATATTAAAATATTTCGCATTTTATGAAACTGATATATGTTGCTGACAAGGAAGGTCTCCATACGGGCATACTCAGAAAAATCTGAAAAAATTACAGAATGTTCTTTTCATATAGTTATATATGTTTATAAAAAAAATTTCGGCGGAACCTCCTTATAACGTTCGTAAAAAAATAATAAAAATTTCGTTTATTTGGCGATTTATCTCCAGTCGGCGAAAAAACAAAATTTTGAAAAATACGCTTTTACGCTTCGAATACTTTTTAAAGAAAAAACTTTCTATGTTCAATTTATTTAAATAAGTTTAGTTTAAGTAATTTTAGTTTTGCATTTTTATTTTACTTTAAGTGTAATTTTGTCATATATGTTTATATGTACTTATAACAAAATGAAATTAATATATTTTATCATTTAAAACACAATTTAAATTGATTAAAATTGTTCCAAATTGAAAAATACACTGTTAAAAATCTGCTGCATTTTGTTGCAGCGCACTCCCTTGCTTGTATAGAAAACGGTTACTTGGCCGCGAAATGGAGCTTTCTCATTGGTTGGAATAGAGATATTATATACAAGCGGTGGAGTGCGTTGCAACAAAATGCAGCAGATTTTTAACAGTGTATGACACGGTCAATTCACCGTGCTATGGAGCATTCTCATTGGTCAGAAGGGAGATATTCTATAAAAGTAGTGGAGTGACGTTGCAGTAAATGCTGCAGATTTTTAACAGCGAAATCAATCAAAATCAATTTTCAGATTCGTTAAAATCGTCTGCTTTTGGCGAGGAAATGCACTGCTCGCAAAATCCCGCGTCGCTTTCAGCTTTTCACGCCAATTATTCCAAACTATTTTTTTACATATCTAATAATGTAATTCCGCCGCTAATTTTCACTGATCCTTTATTACCTACATCAGTAGTTTAATTCGCATTTTTTTTCAAAAAATTCTGAGTATGCCCCCAATGGAGACCTTCCTTGTGAGGTTTACTACAAGTTAATTCCTATATAATATAAAGCACTTAGTATTTACAGGGACACACAAAATATTTTGGATACTGTATTGCATCCGAAGTACTGTATATTTTAAAAACTTCGTTATAATACGAACGCACCTCTTTTGACTACAACAGTCATTGCAACAACTGGGAACCAGAAAATTTGCACATGCGCATCAGCAATCGTTCAACTCTTGTTTTTCACCTCTACGTGAAGGAAGAACAAAACAAGGTCTGAAATAAAAAGTGCGTAATGGAAATTTTGATTGTATTTATTGTTTCGGGTTAGTTATAAATATTTCTGTAACATTCTGTTTTTGTACTAGTTCTGGATATTTACAAGATCTAGTTATATAGATATTTTAACCAGAGTTATTCATTTAAAAAAGAAAATCTATTGCTCACAACTTACTTGAAAAATTCCTGCAATTTTTTTTTTTTTTTTAACCGAACACTGTTATCTAATTTTCTATATTTAGGTGCTAAGCTTATTAAAATTAAAGATTATTTTTGTAATTTTAAATATTTTTTGAATTTTCTTTTTTTTTTGTTTTTAATGCTCATAAATCACTTTAATTTTGAACGTAACCACCACACTGGTTTGTTTATCTCGTAGTTTCAGATTGGCAATCATTTACAAAAATGGCATTTTGGCGAGTTTTGAGGGAAAAAATGGCCTACTTAATCTACAGACATGTTACGCATAGGTTCTGGGAAGAGGTCCATATCCTGTTCTCGTTGGCAGGATTGGCGAAATAATAAAAAATGGCGCCAAGAGGCCGTTTAGTCAAAATTTTCAGGATAGCGCAAAAAAACAAGGTTTTTTAAAATTAGTACTTTAATAGTTATACAATATTATTACATATACAGCAATTGCATTAAAGTACTAAGAAAGCAACTCTTGCTGAAGATCAAAGGAGACACATCGAAGCCTTTATCATTAAAAAAAAGAAAAAAAAATGCCAAAAAAGCAGAACAGGATATGGTACTCTTCCCAGGTTCCTTAAAATTAAAAGTAGTTTTTATATTTGTAATATTATTTCAGAATTCTTTGAATTCTCAAAATTATGAATTTAAAAAAAAAATAGATTGGTATATTTAGTAAACCGGACCATCAGATAAATCACCAAAAGTGGTTGTCAATTGCTAATTCTGTTTACCGTTACCAATAATGTTCAAAACAGTAATTTAATATTAATTTAATAATGAACATTCTTAAGAATAGTAAATAATATCAAATAAATTAAGAAACCATTTTCAATAATTATTTAAACTAATGAAAAAAAAAAACCTATACGAAATAAATAAGTTGTATTAAATATCATTATTAGGAGGAGCGAAGCAAATCCTCTACTAGGCTACAGAAATTACATTTTATCGTACACTTAAAAAAAAAAAAAAAACAAGATGAATGTAGATTCTACCATTGCAGAATTCAGTTTCGCCTCCGATTAGAAAAAAAAATCGATAGAAGTTTTTTAGAAGGGCGACCCCGTTTAGATTGCAATGAACTAACTTCATTTTTCTTGTGTTTATCAATATAATAGCAAACAGAACGGCGTGAAATACCCAATTGAATAGCAGTTTCTCTCTGAGACATTGGAATTGCGGAATAATAAAGAGATACAATTTGACGTGCTACTTCTTCATTGAATAGATTAATCAAAAACGGATTTTTTCTTTAGTTTAAACGCTTTTTTATAGACTCCGAGTAAAAGGAAATGCAATTTAACAATAAAACGAATGGAATCCCATCGAATTCGACGAATGCAATGTTTAAAAGACCCGATCGATTTGGTTTAAAAAAAAAGCAAAAGTAATTACATTATTGAATCAATATATAATAAATATATTTACAAAGTAAATGTCAAATTTGCCAGTTACAATTTTGCATGCAAATATTCGCACAAGTACAGTTAAAATTGTAATATGAGTGCCGCCGAAATCCAGAAATTTTATTTTATATGCACTCACAGAAAAATAGCTTTATTAAAAAAAAAGTAATATCGGGTACTACAAGGTTATCCCATCGACCAAAAAATTATCGACAAACTATAAGATTAAATGCCAATAATGGATGATCGTGAATGTCACGTTCAATGACATTAAATACAATTCATGTGTTTAAAATGTCATTAAGTGATTTTTATTTCGACTTTTTATTAATATTTTTATTAATATTCTACTGATTATTTATTTTTTCGTTATTTAAAATAAAAAATTATGTCAATATGTATAATTTGGCTATTAATTTGGCGAAATTGGTCGACGGGATAACAGAGTAGTACCTAATATCGTTATGAGTAAAAATACGATGTTTTAAATAGTGACGTCATTTTCTCTTCAAATGTTCTTTAAAAGTTACTGTTTATGAAAAAGGCATCCATAATAATATTGTAATTCCCATTTATCTGGTTGCTGAATGACATAATTTTCCTCATTTGAAATTTCTCTTATTTTGATTTAGACATTAATTTTTATCATATATTATTTTCTGTCATTTTATTTACATTATTAATATTATTTCTCAGTAAATATATTTTTTAAACTCAATTAGTGCATAATTATACGCAATCATTTTAGAAAATAAATTTTTATTATCGAGAGAAAAGCTAAACTGTGTTGCCACCATTTTGAAGAAATGTCATGAAAAAGCTTTTAAAATTAAAAATAAAATATAAAAATGGAAATAAATTAAAAAATAATTAAAATGGGCACAACTACAAATAAATAGCTTTCATTTAAAAAAATAATTATCAAAATCGGTTCACTAGAAAATTTAGGGATGATGACACGACATTTTTAGCTTGTCTGAAAGAAATAGCCTCGGAGGCTAAAAAAAAAAAAAATCAATTTTGTTTTGAAATTAAACTTAAAAATGAATTATGATGTGTAGATTTGCACAATATTATTTTTTTTACAGAATCCTTCTATAGTAAAAAAAAACTAGCCTTAAAAGGAATGACTCCTGGAATGATGCTGATGTGGAAGATTTCCGGAACTAACGAATCCGGGTTGTCCACTCTTTCCATGAGTCGAATAGACCAATCAGGAAAGGGCTCCGTCTATGCATCGCCATATGGGTTACCATAAAAAAGAAGGTCGATATATCGCCAAATTTGGCGACCAAAATTAGTTGTCAAAAGTGACGCCAACTTGGCGATAATTGTAATATTTCGCCAAATTTTTAATTTCTTTACAACACCAGTCGTTTGATACACCATTTGAGAGGTTTGCAACTGCTTATTCTTATAATGGATGTCTTGTGTGTTATACCACATTCTGCTCCCCAGGGGGGACACATTTTTATTTTCTTTACAACACCAGTTGTGTTACACAAGATTTGAAAGGTCTGCAACTGTTTATTCATATTATAGATGTCTTGTGTGTCACCTCCACACTCTGCTCTCCCCAGGGGGGAGGGCGGTCACATTTTTAATTTCTTTACAACACCAGTTGAGTGAAACATCATTTGAAAGGTCTGCAACTGCTTATTCATATTATGGATGTGTTGTGTGTCATCCCCCACTCTGCCCCCCAGGGGGGCACATTTTTAATTTCTTTACAACACCAATTGTGTGACACATCATTTGAGATGTCTGCAACTGCTTATTCATATTATGGACACCTTGTGTGTAATCCCCCTCTGCCCTCAGAGGGGGCGCATTTTGTAATTTCTTTACAGCACCAATTGTGTGACACATCATTTGAAAGGTCTGCAACTGTTTATTTATTTTATGGATGTTTTGTGTGTCACCCCTACTCTGCCCCCCCAGGGGGGCACATTTTTAATTTTTTTACAACACCAGTCGTGTGACATCATTTGAGAGATCTGCAGCTGCTTATTCATATTATGGATGTCTTTTGTGTCGCCTCCCACTCTGCCCCCCAGGGGGGCACATTTTCAATTTCTTTACAACACCAGTCGTGTGACACATCATTTGAAAGGTCTGCAACTGCTTATTCATACCATGAGTTATTGGCGAGCGCAGCAAGCAGGGGTAGACAATAATTTGGAATCGCGAAGCGATTACGCGGGGGGTTGGCGAGCATAGCGAGCAGGGGGGGCGGGCCCCCCCTAGTAATTTTAAAAAATTATTATTCCAATTAAACTATTTTACATATTTTTCTATTATGGACCCATTTTTTTTTCAAATAAAAAACTAGTCGTTGGGGGAGGAGGGCACCGTAATACTTACCCATCATGGATATGCATAATATAAAATATGAAAATAAAACATGTGTAAACTATTTACAAAATGCATCGGGAATCCAAAATAAAATGTAAACGTATATTTGAATATTTTTAACACATAGTAATGCTCTTTTAATGTATTTCTGATGAACCATTTTTGACAAATTATATAAAACGCCAAATTACTCAAGCAATATCGAATTGCGTAAAAGAAAAATCCTTATAACTCCAAAAATAATAATAATATAAACTAACAATTTACTGCGCCAGATTAAGCGTCTCATTTCCAATTAAAATATATCTTTGAATTGAAATTTGAATGAAATACAGGATCATGAAAAATCAAAGAATGTGGAAAACAGGATTACAAATTTCTTGGCAACTAATAATCCGATCGATTTCGTTTTTTATGCTAAATTTGTGTTATTTTATTGACTTTTACGTCCACTCCTTAAAATAAAAAAATTCGAAAATTTTTATGTACCTTTCATCAGAACGAATTTTTCGAGAGTCCGAAAAAAATAGTTCCGGATAATCGAGATTACTTATATAAAATAAGCTTCGCCCCATTCTTACATACTAAGTATATACAAAATTTCAAGTCTCTATCTCAATTTTTTTGGGAGATAGGGCGTTTGCAGATAGACAGATAGAGAGACAGTCACACAGACGGACGGACGCAATTTTTTTTTTTTCTAAAAATATGTTTTTCAGAATCTCCAGTATAAAACGTGTAAATACGTCAATTTTTTTTTCGATTTTCAAAACGATTGCAAGACTTACCCTATATTACATATTTTACATATGATGGGTAAGTAATGAAACACTTATATTTTCAGAAGGAAAAATAAATCATGGATTTAGTAAGAAACCTGCGTACTTGCAGTAAACAAAAATCATTGAGTCAATAATAATAATAAAAAAATAAACATGAATGATTAAGTACGTGAAATATTATCGCTGCATCAAAATTTCTCATAAGAAAAAAAAAAAAAAAAAAAAAAAGGAAAGGAACAAGGAACCTATTTATCTTCATTTTTTGAAGACAAAATATTATATATTATGAAAGTAACTACAGAATTTATACTTCAAACCGTAAAAGAACATTAAACTTTCTTAAATAAAAAATGCATGTTATTTGAAAGGGAAATATACATTTAATAGAATAATTTATTAAGAGTGGTACGAAATAGCACACATTTTGGTGCGCATTCTTTTTAATCGTGTAATAGTTTCACGATTTATTTTAATAAACTTTTAAAATGTCTTTTTTATGAAAATTAAGGCATATTTTTAATGAATTAAAATTTGTGAAAATTCAGTTATTTACATTCAATTATAAAAGTATTTTTCAGGGTTAAGAATTCAAGTACACAATTTATTGCTATTATGTGAAATCATTTACGCAGACGATACACGCATTTTAAAAGAATTATATTATGATTTTTTTTAAGTGGCAACAAAAGAATTGTAAACAAATAAAATAAATTATTAAATTCTTTATATAAAGTTTTATTCAATTGTGAATTTTGAAAATTGAACAGAAGGAAATAATATATTTACTATTAAGAAGTAATTACTATTAGTATTATTTTTAATATGTTTGCCGTTTAAAAACAATTTATGAAATTTGACTGAATTTAATTTTTTATTTAATCCAATTTATTGAATTGGCTAAAATTAAAATGCGCCAAAAATAAAATAACGTTTTTGCTTAATAAAGATGTTATAAAAAATGTATAAAAAATATTGTTACTTTCAAATGTTTATCTTATGAAATAATGCTTTGCGAATCCAAACAAAGCATGGCTTTTGCTAGTTAATTATATATTACAGCTCTTATTAAGAATGATTTGCTATAAAAATGTAAAAAAGTAAGGGTTACTGTAATTTATATTAATTAGTGCAATGCTTGGCGCAGTTCTATCTGACATGACCCGATTAATACGTAAGTACCAATTTGTAAACAGAGCAAAAGAGAGCACAAATGTCATATAGCACCACGTTCGCTCGATTTTTTTTTTCCTGACGCCAGTTTGGCGAAAACTTCGTTTTTAAATACCAGTTACATATGTATTTTTTTAAATTCTTTTCTATTATTTTAAAAAGGAAATAACAATAAATAAACAAGTTGGAAATTGCACGTGAAGCGTAGCAAATGAGGTGCGTTCGTACGATAACGAAGTTTTAAAAATATTCAGATCTTGATGATATAGTAGAGCGTACTTCGGATACAGTATAGTAGTCGAATTCTTTGTGTTTCTGTAAATATACAGGAAGTAATTTTTATTACACCTCAGCAACGTATATCTTATTCATGAAATATGAAATAGTTGAATATAATTAAAACACTCCCCAAACAATGTTTCTCCGTATCGCATTATGTAGTGGAATACTTTTGTGTGGCCCTGTAATTTAATAATAAAAATTCTTTGCATCACAGATTGTACAGAATGGATATTTATATACTTCATAGATTCATGCCAATTCTATTATGTTCGAATGAGTGTAAAATCATTAAAATGCATTTGAAATTTTTTTCCCCATTGACCGTAATGTAATGGAATACTTTTGATTGTCCCTGTAATTGATCTATACATCCGATTGTCATAACATTTTAAATGACTCGATAAAATTACGCAATAATTATATGTTTTAAATTTCAAACGATTAAAATGCATTTGAAACTTTTTTCCCCCATTGACCGTAATGTAGCAGAATCTTTTGATTGTCCCTGTAATTGATCTATCCATCCAATTTTCATAAAATTTGAAATGACTCAACAAAATTATGTTATAATTATGTATTTTAAATTTCAAACGATTCGGCTGGGTAGTTTTTGAGTTGTTATATGCGGACGGACAGACGGACGGACTGAGCGACAACAATAGGTGCTACGTATTTACATAATTACGAACGCACCTAAAAGGTACTACTCTGTTATGCCATCGACCAATTTCACCAAATTATACAACTCGCAAAACTAATAGCCAAATTATACATACTGACACAATTTTTTTTTAAATAACGAAAAAACAAATAATTAATTGAATATTAATAACAATAAAATAAAAAGTCGAAATAAAAATCACTTAATGACATTTTAAACACGTGAATCGTATTTAATGTCATTGAATGCGACATTCACGATCATCCATTATTGGCATTTAATCTTCTAGTTTGGCGATAATTTTTTGGTTGACGGATAACCTAGTAGTACGATAAAAAAAAGTTGAATTAGTAACTATAGAACGAAACAATTAATGTAATTTGAAAAACAAAATAAAAGTAAAAAAAAATTAAAAAATTGTAATTTAAGAAATTACCCCAACCATTTGAAAAATGTTTCACTCGATACATTCATCTATCATTTTAAGCTAAATACCAGTTGTTTTATTGTGTATTATCCGTGCCACTGCTATAAATGACTTTATACATGCTGCAATTTGAAGGTACGGTTCGTTTAAGTTATATCACTCTATTGTCGCCAAGCATAAAAGTTGGCGACGAAAGAAACATTTCAAACTATTTAACATTGTTGGTGCAAAAGTAATCATTATTAAAATACAGCTTTGGCATATACTGTTATACTTGTAAGACTTTGGCATATATTGTTTGATTTTACAGAGCAGAATTTTGGTGATGGAGGTTTTAAACCAAAATCGATCGCAGCACATGCATCTGTGAATGGGTCCATCAGACATCGAATCAAAAAAGTTTTTTCCCAGTTTTTCCCAAGCCGATTGCTTTTTAGTTTTCTTTTTAGGTGGTGGAAAATCAAGAGTAATAGCTATAACATTTTCCGGCTTGTTTGAATCACTATTGGCACTCAAATTTTCCTGGTTAGAACCGACCGATAGTAAAACGCCATGGCTAGTGGATTGGTCGCCCTGGCGACATGATGTTTTACAATTAATCGGTTCGGCATTAAATTGCTTCCTTTTTCGTGATCGCCTTTCAACACGTAATTGGTTTTCAGCGGCTCAATAATCTTTTGATTTTATCATTTTCTGCATTGAAAGACGTTTTTGCGCCAAACCAAATACAGTATTACTCAGTTATCCCGTCGACCAATTTCGCCAAATGATACGAATCGCCAAACTAATAAGCAACTTATACATGTTGACTAAATTTTTATTTTAAATAGCAAAAGAAGAAATAAAAATCACTTTATGATTGTTTAAGTACGCGTATTGTGTTTAATATCATTGAATGCGATATTCACGTTCATTCATTTCTTTGGCTTCGGCTTTTTCCGTATCTGTTAATTTCCGTCTACCCATTTTTAAATTTGTTAGTTTTCTCCTTTATTACAATGATTTTAACCATTTTAATTTACTATTCAAATAAAAATTCTTCTAAAAGTAAAGAATTTAATTTAAATTCAAATAAAAACTCTTCTAAAAGTAAAGAAATTAATTTAAATTCAAAAGTGACCACATCATTCAAAAGTGGTAACATCATTCAAAAGTGGTAACATCATCGGGTCCATTCTCCCGAAAACAACAACCATTTTTCAAATGGTTAATAAACAGATTATTAATAAATAAACAACAATAGCCGTGTGATGCATTAAATCGCCATTTTAATGCAACCGCGACAGAGTGCTGCATATATGACATCTATGTCCGAAAAAAGATAAAATTAGTAGAGTCATTATATAAAATCATATAAAAAACTGGTGGAACCAAAGAGAAAAGTAGAGCTTGATCTAAAAAATGTTCAATAAAATAACCAATTATTTAACCCTCTGAGCGTCTTGCAAATGGGTAATATTGTAATGTTGTTTTCTCCGAATTTTGTTTTAAATCTTCAGAAAATGTGATTCTTTCAACATTCTGATAAAATCTGATCCTAGAGGGTATTAATCATTTTTCAATGTATTCAAAATTCATTAAATCTATAGAATTATATTATCTTAAATATTGCTTATATTGCAGTGAAACCTGTAGCTTAGTGAACGGAATATTACTTTCCAAACACTTAAAAGGCTAGAATTATAAGAGAAATCGGTGATTTTTATCCACAATCCTAGGACTTTCCTTTACACTAGACGTTTAATATTGTGAAAGATTGTTAATTAAACAGAAATAACAAGTTGGAAATTGCACGTGAAGCGTAGCAAATGAGGTGCGTTCGTACGATAACGAAGTTTTAAAAATATTACTCTCATATATCAATCTCATAAAATTGTAAGTAGTAAATTACAATTAAAACGCTCATCAAACAATGTTCTCCCTATACCATTACGTAACGGAATACTTTTTTGTGGCCTTTTAAATCAAAACAAATATTCTTTGCACTACAAATTACGTAAGATGTATATTACCATATGTACTTTATAGTTGCATATAAATTTTATTAAGTTCGAATGAGTATAACACCATTAAAATGCATTTGAAACATTTTTCCCCAATTGACCGTAATGTAACGGAATACTTTTGATTGTCCCTGTAATTGATCTATGCATCCGATTATCATAAAATTTGAAATAACTCGACAAAATTATGTAATAATTATGTATTTTAAATTTAAAACGTATAAAATATATTTGAAACTTTTCCCCCCATTGGCTATAATGTAACGGAATACTTTTGATTGTCCCTGTAATTGATCTATGCATCCGATTATCATAAAATTTGAAATAACTCGACAAATTAAGTATTAATTATTTATTTTAAATTTCAAACGTATAAAATATATTTGAAACTTTTCCCCCATTGACCATAATGTAATTGAGTACTTTTGATTGCTCCTGTAATTGATCTATGCACCCGATTATCGAAAAATTTGAAATAATTCGACAAAATTATGTAATAATTATGTATTTTAAATTTCAAACGATTAAAATGTATTTGAAACTTTTTTCCCCATTGACCGTAATGTGATGGAATACTTTTGATTGCCCCTGTAATTGAACTATGCATCCGATTTTCATAAAATTTGAACTGACTCGACAAAATTACGTAATAATTATATATTTTAAATTTCAAAAGATTCGGTTGGGTAGTTTTTGCGTTGTTATATGCGGACAGACGGACGGACTGAACGACCACTGTAGGTGCTACGTATTTACTTACGAACGCACCTGAAAAGCGAATAACTCAATTGATTATACAACGATTCCCATATACAGTCGAGAATTTATCCGAAATCTTTCGAGCAGTCCCGTATATGATCTGCAGACTTGTATATATATTACATAGCATTCAAAAATTAGTTAAATTAGTAAACACACAGAAATAACCCAGTTTAAAATCATCCTTCAGCAATTTTTAAGAAAAAAAAAAAAAGCATTATTTTCTTCAGGAATTCAGAAGTATACTTAAGGAATTCTTTTGAGTAGAACACTATATGATCTATAGAATTTATACACATAAATGAATTTACATGGAAAATATTGGTTAAATTTTAAAACATATACTAAAATTATCAATTCATATCCAACTATTAACTCTCACATACAGTACTGTGAATGAATTTTTGTGTATTTGTAAACGAATGATAAATGGCTATGAAAATCATATTGTATAATAATCATCTAATAGTGAATCTCTATGAGATATAACACATTTTAATGTATTTAGAATAGTGTAACATCATCAAAATATACTGTAAACGATTTTTCTCTATTCACTATCATGTAACAGAATTCTTTTGAGTGCCCTTGTAAACGAATAATTAATATTACATACTTCATTTTCATTACCGAATATGCCACGCTAAACTTCTGTTACATACACTGGTGTCCAAAAGTTAAGCATAATTGGTAATTAAGTAATTATTTTTAAGTAATGAAAGAAATATGAATCGGAATGTGCTGAAACTCCAGGTGTGTAAACAAAATAGTACGCGTCATATATTTTCGCGAAGAGTTTTCCCCGAAATCGAACAGGGGACCGTCAACAAATTGAAAAAGAACGAAGATCTTTTGGATAACCCTGTCAAAACAAATGTAGCAAAATCGTTCAAACTGTACATTATGATTAATCGGCCTATTTTAATGTACTGTGATAATTTTTACAAGGATAGTATGTATACTCGTAGAGAAATTAAGGTTTTTATAAAAACAGTCCTAAATTTTTCCAAGTTTTTTGCTTATAATTTGCAGAGTTCTTATTATAAAATAATGTTCTTTTCTGAAAATATGACAAACATCATTGTACACAATACCCTGTCATCAGAATTTAAAAATAATAAAAATTGTGTGAAAAATGAGTATGTTTAGTAAATAATTTTTCATTGCGCATGCGTCAACGATATCAAAATGTCATTTGCATATTGTGTTAGCTAAATGTATAGAGCAACTTCTGTAAAAGTTTCAAAAACATAGCTTGAAAATTCTGAAAATGGGAGCCTTTAGAATCAACTCAAAATTCATTATTCCTAATGGAAGCAAAAAAAATCAGGGGTTTTACCTAAATATAGTTGCACGTGCAATATTGTGTAGGCACTAAACAATGGAATATGGATACAGCCCCTCATCTTTTTGCTTCATTTAGGGAATAAAGGATTTTGAGTTGATTCTATAATCTCCCATTTTCAGAATTTTCAAGCTATGTTTTTGAAACTTTTACAGAAGTTGCTCTATACATTTAGCTAACACAATATGCAAATGACATTTTGATATCGTTGACGCATGCGCAATGAAAAATTATTTACTAAACATACTCATTTTTCATACAATTTTTATTATTTTTAAATTCTGATGGCAGGGTATTGTGTACAATGATTTTTGTCATATTTTCAGAAAAGAACATTATTTTATAATAAGAACTCTGCAAATTATAAGCAAAAAACTTGGAAAAATTTAGGACTGTTTTTATAAAAACTCTAATTTCTCTACGAGTATACATGCTATCCTTGTAAAAATTAACACAGTACATTGAAATAAACCAATTAATCATAATGTGAAGTTTGAACGCTTTTGCTACATTAGTTTTGACAGGGTTATCCAAAAGATCTTCGTTCTTTTTCAATTTGTTGACGGTCCCCTGTTCGATTTCGCGGGAAAATCTTCGCGAAAATATGTGACGCGTACTATTTTGTTTACACACCTGGAGTTTCAGCACATTCCGATTCATATTTCTTTCATTACTTAAAAATAATTACTTAATTACCAATTATGCTTAACTTTTGGACACCAGTGTATATCAGCTGCATAGTAATCCGACGGTTAGAGCACGTACGGACATGTAACAGAATGGCCAGACGAATTAAATTCATAAACACTTTTTAACTTTGTTGGAAAATATTAAAAAGCCCCTCAACAATCAAATTAATTGACCTGAATAATCAATCCTTAATGTAGTTTCGCGTTTTGCGATATCCCTAAGATGATCACCGATTTGTATAATTGAGTTTGCTTAGTTTATGAGTCATCTACTCTACAATTTGACAGCATTGTATTAATTTGTATATATTTATTTTAAATGTAAGAGCAATGTCTATCGAATTAAAAACTTATTCTTTAGGTAAATTGAAAAACTAGTAGGATGCGCCAATAACAAAACTTTCTTCTATCTCATACGTACATTTTAATATTTAAAAAATTAGCTACACATATTACTACTTTAATATTATTAGTTCAATACTATATCAACTTTGATTTTCATCTTAAATTTCTGCTTGTCAACTAATCTGAGTAAAAACAAATTAATGTGGATCATGATATTTATTAAAATCAATAATTTTCCTTTATTCTGTTATCATCAGCTGTTTATATACAGCCGGATAATAAAGACGCGAAATCCCGTCTCTGCACGAGCCTATGGACAATAGAACGATAGACAGATGTTTTTCAAATTCAGGGAGGATCTGCTTGCCAACCCAAGTACAATCATAAACAAAAAATTTAGTTCAATTCTATGCATAAATTCATACACTTTTTGATGGTACAATAATGAAAATGACATAAAAACTGCTATTGCAACGCCCCTTTCAGGCAGAATTTTTTCAAATTCAGAGTGGACCAGTTAGCCATATTCAAACACTTCACAAAAATTTGGTTCAATTCTATGCATAACTTCATACACTTTTCTGTGGTAGAATATTGAAAATGGAACAAAAATCGCTGTTACAGCACTTCCTTCTGGTGGAATATTTCAAAATTGAAAGAAGACTTGCTTGCCACAGTCAAAAACCTTTACAAAAAATATGGTTCAATTAGCGAGCTACGCCCGCTAGCTGGGCCACTTTTTCCAAACGAACCTCGATATTAAGCAATATATAATAAACAAAAAAATTCATTTAATAAGCAAGTCTTGGTGTTCGAATCCTCAGCACAAAAAAAGTAAATTAAAGAGCTATGGTTGTTATGCGCCCATTATCCCGTTAAAATATGCGATTTCGCACAGTGGGCGGTACGGGCCCATCGTACGAAGCCGGCCCACCGGCGCTACGGGCCATGGTCGCCATTGTCCCGTTAAAAATATTTGGTTTTGCACGGTTGGCGCTGCGCGTCCATAATACATTTTCTCGTATTTTTTGGATCATCAGAAGCAGACTTTTACGCAGATTCTGAATATGTAATCAGTTTTTTTCTGCTTTAAAAACTGTCTGCATGATGGTTTAAGAAAAAAACGCGCAAAAAAAGTTTGTTTATTAAAAACTGCAAAAGACTGCTATTAAAAAAAAAATAAATAATTTCATTAATATCACAAAGAACATAACAAACAAATAATTTTGGCAGCTCGTTTTCCGTTTGTACTAACAGAAATTAGTATTAATCGCGTAAATCTTAGGTTACACAATATTCGTGTATGCTACCAAAAAGAAAAAGTATGAAAATGAGCTACAACGATTAATACTCACATACAGAATAAATATATGAATAGCCAGTTACATCTGAGATCCTCAAAATATTAATTAGCAACACTATTACCTCTTAGTGAACATATCTTGCTGTGCTTAAATAGTTGTACTTATTATATTAATTAAACCGTTTTTAACATTTTTTACCAATCAGTTATTTTTCTCTTATACATTCTTTGACAAAATGACACGGGAGAAAAAGGGGTTTTCGGCTGTTTCTTCTTTTAGCCAAAAGGGGAAAAGTTCTGGTCGACCACCGCAAGGTGGCGCAGTGTTCTGCCTGAGAGGTCCGTTTGAGCCCCGTTTGGGAAATGTGACGTTTTCCGTTCCGATTCCCGACCGGTTTTTAATTCATAACTTTTTTAATTTTGGTCCCACGGTCTCGAAAATGCCCGAAATGACTTTCCCGGAATTTTTCGAATCGAAAGACACCTCTCGCGACTTCCAACTCGCCCGCGTTGCGAACTGTAATCGGCTTCAAGCAGACAGACAGACAGACAGAGGCGCACGGATTTTATTAGTATAGACTAGCGAGCTACGCCCGCTAGCTGGGCCACTTTTTCCAAACGAACCTCGGTATTAAGCAGTATGTAATAAGCAAAAAAATTCGTTTAATAAGCAAGTCTTGGTGTTCGAATCCTCAAGCACAAAAAAAAGTAAATTAAAGAGCTATGGTCCCGTTAAAATTATGTGATTTCGCACTGTGGGCCACGTGCACTTGAAAAAAAAAAAAAGATTGTGGATCGGCGCTATGGTCGCTTCGCGCCATAGTCCCGTTAAAAATATCTGGTTTTGTACGGTGGGTACTACGCGCCCATAAGACATTTTTTCGTATTTTTTAGTTCATCAGAAGCAGATTTTTACGCAGATTCTGAATATGTAATCAGTTTATCTACTTTAAAAACTGTCTGCATGATGGTTTAAGAAAAAAAAGCGCAAAAAAAAGTTTCGATAGTCCTGTTTTATTTCTAAGTTCAATATTTTAGCGAAAACTACGGTAAATATTCTACGGCAAGTCAAAAAAATTGATGCGGGAAAAGACGCAATTAGCGCCGGTAGAAATGGAGGTTTTCGGCTGTTTCTTCTTTCAGCCAAAGGGGAAAAATTCATTCCTTCACCGCAAGGTAGCGCAGTGTTCTGCTTCGGAGCACCGTTTCGGAATTGAGATATTTTTCGTTCCCATTCTCAAGGGGTTTTTAATTCATAACTTTTTTAATTTTGATCCCACGGTCTCGAAAATGCCCGAAATGATTTCCCCGGAATTTTTCCAATCGAAAGACACCTCTCGCGACTTCCAATTCGCCCGCGTTGCGAACTGTAATCGGCTTCAAGCAGACAGACAGAGGCGCACGGATTTTATTAGTATAGACTAGCGAGCTACGCCCGCTAGCTGGGCCACTTTTTCCAAACGAACCTCGGTATTAAGCAGTATATAATAAGCAAAAAAATTCATTTAATAAGCAAGTCTTTGTGTTCGAATCCTCAAGCACAAAAAAAAGTAAATTAAAGAGCCATGGTCCCGTTAAAAATATGTGATTTCGCACTGTGGGCCACGTGCACTTGAAAAAAAAAAGATTGTGGATCGGAACTATGGTCGCTTCGCGCCCATAGTCCCGTTAAAAATATTTAGTTTTGCACGGTGGGCACTACGCGCCCAGACATTTTCCCGTATTTTTTAGTTCATCAGAAGCAGATTTTTACGCAGATTCTGAATATGTAATCAGTTTTTTTCTACTTTAAAACTATCTGCATGATGGTTTAAGAAAAAACGCGCAAAAAAAAACGCAATTAGCGCCGGTAGAAAAAGCGGTTTTCGGCTGTTTCTTCTTTTAGCCAAAGGGGAAAAGTTCAGGTTCTTCACCGCAAGGTAGCGCAGTGTTCTGCCTCGGAGCTCCGTTTGAGCGCCGCACAGTGGGGCAAAATCCGGAAAAGCTGGCCAAAATATGAAAATGTTATTCGAATTGCACAAAAATTCGTATACAGGTGTTTTTGAAGATGCTAAGTAAGAATACAAAATTAAAATTAAAAAAATGGCGGATACAATATGGTGGAACAAAAACTACAATGTCTCGAAAGTTATTCCATTTGTATGAAATTTCGTAAACTTTTCTGGATGCTAATTAGGATTCAAAAGTCAAACTTTAAAAATAAATAAATAAATAAAATGACAGATTAAAAGTAAAAACAATTTGATTTAAATAAAATTTAAAATTTCGAGGCTAAACTTAAAAAGGAATTTTCAAGGAACCAAGAGACATTTAATCGAAATTTAAGTACATTAAAGATAAGTAAAATACTAGACTATTTATTTTTTATATTATTAAAATAAAAAGAAAATATATTCCAGAAATTCACCTTTAAAATCAATTGTAGTATAATAAAAAGATTCTTCAGACGTCAAGGTGTCGAAATAGTTAGCAGAGCTTGTTTGCAGTATTAGAAGATCCTGTTACTCTTAGGATAAATTATTTTTAATTTCTTCGACAATAATTTACCTAAACTTGAAATGAAATAATCTGATGACATTAAAAGACATAAAAATAACTTTCATTTTCTTGTGCTACTGCATGTTTGCGATAAATCTTCTCGATGCCTTTTGATCAGTTTGTTGCATGAATCTTGAGCCCAGTAGCAGAAAGTTGTGGTTGTGTCTGCGACAGTAATGTAGCAGGATGAAAATTGTCTGCGGCAGGGCTTGTTATAATTTTTTTATGTACATTATAAATATAGTTCTTACTGATTTAATATTATAAAAAGACAACTATATTCCAATTATAATATAACCTGAATAAGTAAATAATAAAATTAATATCTTTTGAAGAATTAGATTAATAATGAATACATAAAGTGGTTCTTTAAGTTTGAAGTTAAGGCTAAATCTATTTAAAATTAAATTGATATATAGTGTGCTATTGAAAACAATGTTTAGTTTCTTACCTTGCCTAAGTATTCAAATCTATAGAAGAAATAAATACAATGATATTAAAGAAAAAAAATCATTTATATTGTCACAAGTGAAATAGTGATAAAATGAAGAAAACAATTCCAATTCCATTGAACAGTAGATGCTATAAGGCTTCCTTAAATCCTACATTTCTTTACTTGATAAATCACAATAAAATGTTAAAATAAAATGTTATAATAATATGTTGAAATGTGCTAATTTTTTTTTTCAAAAAAAGTTAACAAAAATTAGTTAAAATATCAAAATTTTAAAATTTATTCAATAAGGCTGCTTTGAAAATTTAAAGTCACTATTTCTTTACCATAAAGTGCATATGTTATAGTTTTATAGCAGTGATACCTTGAAATACAAAGTAAATATTATGAAAAATAAATAGAAAATTCTGAATGATAATTTTTATTTATACACTGGATGTTTATCTAAAATTTCGTCAAAATTTGCAGTGCTAACTTATGGTCAAATAACGAATTTTGGTGAAAAAGAAAAAATCTTGGGAAAGGAAAATCAGTTTTTGAGAAAGAAAGAGAATAAAAAGTTTGTAGCAGCAAAAACAAGAATTTTGTAGTAAAAAAAAAACTTTTTGCGTTTTTTTTAATGAAATTTCATTTTTTTCGTGATTGTTTGGCGAAATATGCAGCTTTTTCGCGATTGTTTGACAAAATTTACCATTTTTCTCGAGATTTTTTGACGAAATGCCTTTTTTTCGAAAACTTTTGTCAAAATCTGCCGTTTTTTACGATATTTTGATGAAATCTATTTTTTTTACTATCTTTCGTTGAAATCTGCCGTTTTTTGCGATTTTTTGATGAAATCTATTGTTTTTTCGCGATCTTTTGATGAAACTTGCCATTTTTTTCACGATTTTTTAAACGAAATTTATTGTTTTTTTATGCCTTATTGATGAAATCTCTCGTTTTTTCGCGATATTTTGACGAAATCTGTCGTTTTTTTGCGATCTTTTGACGAAATCTGTCGTTTTTTCAAGATTTTTTTGACGGAAGATTCCATTTTTTACGCAAATTTTTGACGAAATTAGCCGTTTTTTTTCGATTTCTTTAACGAATTTTACAATTTCTTCGCGATTTTTTTTCACGAAATCCGCCTTTTTTTGAGATTCTTTTGTCAAAATCTGCCGTTTTTCCACAATATTTGGATGAAATCTATCTTTTTTTACGATCTTCTGTTTTTAGCGATTTTTTGATGAAATCTATCGTTTTTTCACGATCTTTTGATAAAACTTACCGTTTTTTCGCGATTTTTTAAAAGAAATTTCTTGTTTTTTTATGACTTATTGATGAAACCTTTTTTTCGCGATCTTTTGACGAAATCTGTCGTTTTTTCGCGATATTTTGACAAAAGATTCCGTTTCTTTTCAAGATTTTTTGACAACAAATACCATTTTTTGCGCGATTTTTTGACAAAAATTGGTCGGTTTTTACGATTTTTTTTTTGACGAAATCTGCCATTTTTTCGCTATCTTTTGTCTGAACCTGCAGTTTTTCGCGATCTTTCGACGAAATCTGTCATTTTTTTCTTGCGATCTTCGGATGAAATTTGCCGGTTTTTTCGCGTCCTGTCCACGTTTTTTCCCAAATAATTACATATTTTTTTCTTTTCCAAGTTGGCAAATTTATCTGCAAGGACAAAAATAAATCTGCGAAGCACGTCGCGCGTCTCGCACTTTTTGCTACGGGATCTTGAGTATCTTATGGCATTTGGCAAATTGGCAGTAATGAAGATAATATTATTTCTTTGTCATTAATAAATAGTCTGTGCACTGAAGTAGGCATATAGAACCAGGGATGTAGTTTAAATCTACGAGCTGTTTGTTAGGAAAAATCTTCGAAATTGATAAAAAAAAAAATGACATGGATACAAGAAATTACTTATGACATAGAATCGTTTTATCAAATCTTCGTATACGCTCGTTATAGAAGCACAAATAGTTGTGTTTTCAAAGAATCGTTGAATTGTATTGCCATCATTTGTGCTTCCAAATCTGAGATTTGGTTTCTTGACAAGAAGTCTTAATTGTAAACGAAATATTTTTTGCATATTTTATTTTGCAATTTCAGTGTTCTTCTTTTCATGCAGAGTACGAGCTTTCCATTTTTTCTATCCAGTTTGTCTGCGAGGTGTAAGCCCTCTCTAAGCATCTTAGCATGTAACGTAGATATTCTGAATTCTAAATTATCTCTATCCTTTTCTAATTAAAATGTCATATCGGTAAGAAGCTGTTTTGATGTTGTCTGACATAGGTAGCAACGTCGAGTATTACACTAATTCGTTATTAACGACTATTTCTTCTGTATCAATGATTGTATTAAAAGAAATAAGTTAATTCTCCTGTGTTTAATACAATACCATTCATTGACAGTAGCTCCCGTATTTCTTGAAAAAAATGGATCTTGATTGGCCGGATAGTGAAATGAAGATCTCGGAATCTTCAAATTAATGATTCATGAATTATTCGCAACATTTATGTATTCTAGTAGCACGGGAGAACTGAAAAATATATTAGAACCTCCTACCATCTTCATAGCTAAATATTTGTTTAAATGTACTTAGAATAGATGTGTCATCACATCCTCACTTGTAAACCAAATCCAAATTGCTAATGTAGGCGAAAGTCATATTCATAAAGATTTTCACTCGCATTAATGAAATACGCTCAGTAGTTTTTATCAGCAAATATAGCCATTGACAAAATAATTCTTCTAATTATTATAGAACAAACAAAATTACTACCTATAAAGATAAGAAAATGTTATTCTACCGGATCAGTAATAGAGAATTATTTTCATTTTTTCATTACTAAGCTTACTTATCAAATTAATGTAATATTATGATTATAGTATTTATTTACAATATAATAGGAAATAAACTATTATAAAATTGAATAATTCAAAAATTTGAAAAATATTTATCAGCTAAATTATGTGAAAAGTAGTCAATTTCAAAATTTTTGAGGCGGACGAAAAAGTGGCATTTTTACTTGCGGTTACTAAAATATGCGTGAAATGCAGAAAGGCAGTTTTAGGCAGCTGATTTTTTATGAATCACTAGACAATAGCCCAAGTTATTATTTCCATTAAATTTCGTTGCGGAACACTGTGGAACATTTAAACTTTTTGATGTTTAAAAGAAAAAAAATAAAAAAAATTCTATAATTTTTTATCAAGAATGACAATGAATTTATTAATTTTTACGTGCTTAATATAAATTTTGTTATACATGCAAATAAAGTACATACTATCATAGTGTGAATCCATCTCAAATCATTAAAATCGGATAATATTATAAAATATAGCATGCGTTTAGAGGAACTGTTGTTTTGCTGTTTTTGTTCGCTCTAAATGATATTCCTTCAAGCATAATTTTTGAAATGATGCTGCTTATAAGGGCAAAGCAAAAATATTTTTTTAAATACAGATTCTAACTCTCCAAACATTATTCTAGCCAACTGTACAATCGAAATTCCCTAAATCGTAACTTCATTTTTCGACTTTTGGCCAGCTTTTTGGGTTTTTGCCCCACTGTGCGCCGTTTGGGATTTGAGATATTTTTCGTTCCGATTCCCAAGGGGTTTTTAATTCATAACTTTTTTAATTTTGGTCCCACGGTCTCGAAAATGCCCGAAATGACTTCCCCGGAATATTTCCAATCGAAAGACACCTCTCGCGACTTCCAACTCGCCCGCGTTGCGAACTGTAATCGGCTTCAAGCAGACAGACAGACAGACAGAGGCGCACGGGTTTTATTAGTATAGATTATATGCATATTTTCATTCAGTTTTCGATGATGCAATGGCGACATATTGACACACAGACACACACAGACGTACACACGGATAGACAGACATTTGTAAAAACATTTTTTTGGACTCTTTGATCTCTAAAACATGTAAATCCGTCTAAAACCAGAAGTTGAAAAAAAAATTGATTACAATACTTTTTTTCTATTGAAGATAGATGAAAGTAATAAAGTAAATTCCGGAAATTCTAAAAATAGAACAGAAATCACAAATATTCGTTCATATATATATTTTTTGAAAAAATCAAAATATATAAGTAAAACGCAGAAAATTTTAATGAGAGCACATGCAATCCAATGTGTTATGTATAAAAAAAAATGTCAGCATTACATTCTAAAAGCTGCCGTTTTTAGTATCTTGGAAAAATTTGCATGCAAGAAGAATCACGAGAAAAATCAATAAGCCAAAAACCACTCATTCTATAGTATCTTTATACATGTTTGAATGAATTTCTAAATAGTAAAAACCACTTCTCTTATAACGTCTTTTTGTAGATACGAAGAACTTATACTTGGACGAGAAAGAACTTCGGAATGGATAGAGACATAGTAGTTGAATCAATCATGAGAAACTGCAAAAAGGAAGAATGCAGAAAGAAAATGAGATTGGAAATAGCAAAGCTCGGAAACAGTTTCTGTTCTGGTAAATATATACATTATCTGAAATACTCTATTTCTTGAATCATGTTTAAAACTTCGACTTACATCGATTTTTGAAAAAGAAAATCTAAACCATTGATAATGCGCGAGATTAATGGGCTTTTCTGAATGCATCAGTAGCTCAACTGGAGTTAAGTCAAGCAGTGTGATTGATTTTATATGAAATATTGGGGATTCATAATATTAAACATAATATTTCATTTATGTTATGCAATGAGATTGATATTATGAGACATATTGAATTTAATAGTTCAAATTCGTAAAATTGTTGGGTTACTGGAAATTTAGTCATGATTTTTGGTTGAAACAGTTTTAATTTTCCCGTACATCTTTCATTTAAGGTTACCCGGAAATTGGAAATAACTGTAAACGCCACTGGGACCAAAGATTATGGGAACTCACTGGACCGAGTATAACAAGAGTGATCTACTAGCTATAATTTGTTATTTAACCTCTTCAGGCCCGATGTATCACATAGGATACTCATAGAAATCTTTATATATTTTTTTCATGCATATAAAATAATGTTAAAAAAATCCCTACCGATTTAGCCTACAGGTGAAAGTAGATTTCGAAATAAAGTATTAATTTTTCCAATAAGTCATCAATTACCATGTTAAACAGTAATCCAGTTTAGCGATAAATCCAGTATCATATTCATATCTGAAAGGCAGTTTTGAGAAATTAAATTTTAAATTAAAAAAATTTAATATTGAATTGATTGCAACGCCTCCACCAAAATTAAGGTGTTTACTTAATAAGCAAATGGATCCTATAGGACATGATGATCTTGCTGGAGTTTATGAAATACCTTATATTACTGAAAATGGTGACTTATATTATTACATAAGGCATGACTGGGAGAAAGTTTGGAATTAGAAAAGGGGAGCATGAATCTGACATTAAATTTGGACGTTCTAACACTGCCTTATCAAGAACATATTTAAATGAGGAGATAAAAATATTATTTAGTGAAAGTAAATTATGTTTTATATCAAATTGTTGTCGTAAATCTGTCATAAGAGAGTCCACTGAAATTTATATGCGTAAAAATATGGTTTGCAATGATACCGTTTCTTTTATTATTCCTAAGTTATGGTTAGAATTAATGAATAAATTCCTCGTGAGAGCTTGTATGGGATGAATCATGTTGGAAATTCTTTTAGATCATGGTCTATATTTTAATTTAATTTTTTACAATAGAGCGCGTGTTTTTTGTGTTTTTTGTTATTTATATCTCATTGTCGCGTGTCATTTGTATTGACCGTGAAATATTTTGAAATTTTATTTTTATTTATATTATGATTATGGAACTTATTTGACGGTTCCGAAACATGTAAGTGTCATTTATTTTTATTAACGCCTTTCTTAAGTAAAATAAAATTTTTTTATTAAAATGCTCACATGACGTTACAAATTCACCTCTTGACAATGATAATTTTTCCAATATAACTAAATAATCCCTTTAAAAAAAATTCTCAAACTATTTATTGCATTTTCGGTTTTCACATGGAAATCTTGAACACCATGATAAGCCACTAATTGGTAAGGTACCTGTGCCTAATATGGAAACCCTAAGGAAAATCTATTTTTTTCACCCCCATATACTGTACACGTAATAGGACTTCAAAATATATGACCATGATCCCTAGACTGGCGACTATCATTATTGAAATTAGCGATTTTGTAACTATTCCGGTTTAATTTAAATGATGAAAATAAAAAATGTTTACAGATGTCCATATAAGGAACCACTAGTCCCTATTATGGACAGGTGGCTCCTTATTGATCTACTGCAAAAGGTGTATGGAAGAATCACTTTTCTATGGAATTTTAGAGGAAAAGGGATAAAAAAAAAGTGTATCTTAAGGTATTGCAGAGGAGGATAAGACACAGTAAATATCTTCAGAACATGCACTTAGGAACGGGCGGTCATTTTCGGTTGTGGCTCTTCGAAGACCGATGCAAAGCACCTCAGTTGCTACAAAATATTATCAAATGGTAGTCGGTTTCTTAGCTTTCTATATTTCTGAATCTGATGATTCACCTGCTGTACTTCCAATGTGGACATATGGTGTCCATATTTGGAATCGGGTGTAGTTTTATTAAATATTGTAATAAAAAATAATGAAAACTGTTTTAAGCAATACATGCAATAGCAATTGAAAAAATGTTTTAAAAGCTTTTTAAAACACTCCTCTTTTTAATATTGAAAGTAATTTTACAATATCTAACAAGAATTTAAACTTACCTGCATTTACGATCAGCACACCACGAAACAACAAGTTTCCTTCTAAATGGCGAATAGCGCGCTTTTTTGTACTTTCCTGGCTTAATTATCTTTTCAACTGCTTTTCTTCATGGGCATGCTGCGCGATTTCTCTATCAAAATTGTTACTTTTAAATGTATTAGGGGTGTCCCTATTGAGAGCACTGTCCATGTCCATATTGGGTACAAGTACCTTATTAATTTTTGACTTATGCACCACTTCACTTCCGGCAGACATGGATAATTAGATTCCCCTATGGTTACACTTCCATAAAATAAAGGTTTTTTTCCCTTGTGATTGATATCTTAGGTTTTTGTGCTGTCGGTTCTTGGATTATTATGTATTATGAAACATTATTTACAATTTGATTTGTATGTCAACGTAAACAAATTGGGATGCTTTAAAAATTAGCCAGTACAAACTTTGATCATTTCTTATCACTTTTCTAAAGCTTTTAAAAAGGAAGTAATAAAATATATACCCTTATTTAGACTTAAAAAATAATTACACTTTTCGGGTAATACAAACCAGTAGGGTAATCTGAACTAGGGTTATAAGAAATATTAAATTGCAAGGAAAACCATAATTTATAAGATAATGAAGATTATTTAACCATTTATTAAAAGTGTATCATCAAGAAATCATCATATTTTGCAAAAAAACCCATAAATGTAGTCTGTTGTTTCTGTCCCACCACATAAGTCCACACGGAGCCACATTAAACGTTTAATCCACTTCCTCTCCCCCTCCTTCCATCTTCGAGATATTTTTTATCGTCAAACAATTATACTGCATCTTTTTCACCTTTACAATCTAGTAAGAATCCCATTTCTACGAAGGGGAACGAATTACAATCAAACAAGTTCATGGTAAAAGAGAGAAAAATGTAAATATTGCGAATAGGTAAACAATTAAAGATTTTTTTAATGACATTAAGCCAGATTTTTGGTACATTATAAGTTAAATTATCGATAAATTTTAAAGAAGTGAAAGCCAATGCTACAGATATAAACATATCTGAAAGCATGATCATAGAGGATCAGTCGAAATGATTACAAATGAGTATAATGCCTGTAACGATGATTTATCTTATAATATACTAAACATCTGATTTAAAATCATAATAAAGTCTTAATTATTTACCTATTTGCAATGTTTTAACTTTTTTCTTTTACCATGACCTTATTTGAATGTAATCGGTTTCATTTATAGCTGGTACCCTTCCACGATTTTCAAGTGAACTTTCGACTCATCTCAGCTAACTTCATTTAAAAAAAAAAATTCTGATATTTTCTATTCAGGGTACTACACGACATTTCCGTCCCGCCGTTTCGGTCCCGAGACATTTCGGTCCCTGGCCATATCGGTCCCTGGCCATTTCGGTTCCGAGACATTTCGGTCCCGAGACAATTCGGTCCCTGGCCATTTCGGTCCCTAGTCATTTCGGTCCCTTGCCATTTCGGTCCCTTGCTATTTCTTTACCGGCCACCTTATAACTTGGTTTCTGATTGATGAAGGCCAACTAAACGCTGTAAGCTCAACATTGTTCGGGCTTTTTTTAATATTTTTATTCTCCTGCCCCCCCTTCCCTCAAATTTTATACAAAGCTGAATATAATAGTCCAATAAGTTTAATCTATTGTAACTCGTGATAATAAAATCACAGCGAGTTGAAAATATGATTAAATAATGTTATATAATTTTACACTGTCTTTATTATTATTATTTAACAGAATGAATATTTTAAGTTTTATCATACATTCTTTGTATTAGGTATTTTATCTATACAAAAAGCTAAAATACAGATTTGATTGATTGTTTTAGCACACTTTCTTAAAATCTTTAAATTAGTGATTTCGTAACTAGGCGTGTTAGGAAAATTTTTTGTTTAAAAAATAAACATGCTCCAACGACCTTTTTTTATGTAATAACTATTGGTTACATTTTTTTTTCACTTTATGAAGACAAATTTTGTGAATTAATTTTATTGAAAGTGGGCCTATTTCTTTGTAATAAAATGATTCTTTTTTAATTTTATATAATAATGTAACTATTATTTTAAATAATTTTATTTTTAGTTTTTAACTGACAAAACTAAGCTTTTTTAATTTATCGTTTATTTATTTATTTGCATTACCTTTTCGCTCCCACTTTCACAGAAAAAAATTGACAATTCTTATTTTAATTTTATTATTGAATGAATTAATAGTTTTAAATTTCAGTAACTTTAAATATAAAATAAATAAACAGGTAAACAATAAGTTTCAGTTTATAACTACTACAAAACACAATGATAAATCTCTATAAATAAAAGGAATTCCGAGGATAATTAATTAATTAATTGAGGCACAGATAGGCTCTCATCCTCTATTCCTTTTATTTATAGAGATTTTACACAGCTTAGGTAAACGCAGAAGAAATATAAAACAGATAATGTATTTATCACAAAAAATCGTCTGCTAAGAAAATATCAACACTTTAACACGAAACTAACGCAATCGTTGGATACATGTTCCCTCCCGTGTTTCTCATTGCTCATTTTAAGTATTTTTAGAGTTTAATATTAGTTGTTGTTTTTAAAACTGATTTTTCACAAAGTCAGCTGCGACGTATTTCAGACAATGCATTTCTGCATGCTTCCAGTTATTGATAAAATCATACAAATTTCAAGTTCGTTTAATATTGCTAATACGGACCCGGGCAACGCCGGGCGGGTCAGCTAGTTGAATATAAAACAGATTATTTATTGAGTTTATTTAAAGTACAATTTGAAATGCGTATTAATAATTTTATCAATTTAATTAAATAAAGATTCATTAAATTAAAAATACATATATTTAATAAAATATTAATTTGATTTTAATTTTAAAATCACTAACTGTTTTGAGATTTAATTTATAGCAATTATTCATCACTATAAGTTTTTATTCAAAAATTGTTATTTATGTCAAAAAACGAAATTATTATGATTATTATTATTATTATTTTTATTATTATTTTGAAAAATCAGTTAGTAATGTAACATAATAATTAATTAAACATAATAATGCAACACTGTAACAATGCGTAAAAATATTTCTTAACAGTGTTAGGTAACATTATTATTATCCAAATGCAGATTTAAATTTTCTGAAACAAAGTTATAGTTTACAGTTCGAAAAAACAATCATATATTAATTAATTATAGAAAAATATCATAAACTAACCAATAAATGAATAAATAACACGTTTATTTTGAGAATCCTTATCATTTTTATATATCCTAATGAACTTAATAACATTATAGTAGCTGAAATTTAAAAAATATGTTTTTTCATTTTTTCTATAATAACTTCTATATAGTTCTTGAACTAGATTTTAAACAAATAATTGATAAATAAGTCCCTTAAACAATTAATAGTTAAAATAATTTTGAATTCTTATTAATAAATATGTTTGATAAAAATAATTTAATTTTTGAGAATTTTTTAATTTAACAACATAATTATTAATGCTTTCAAATTTTCTAAGATTATGTTAATCATTTAATAAAATAATGTATAACATTAAGTAAATAACAAATCAAAACCGAGTGCCGGGAATTTTTAAACACTTATAATTTTTTATGTTGGTGTTTCTATAAAGTTTGAAATATATGCATATAAATACCAGCTAAGTACTACTATTAACTTCTTTTAAGCAAAAATTCTGCATCTCAATCAATTGTCAACGCCCATCTGAACAAATAGTCATCTTTATACAAGATAGCTAGAAAAGCTAGGTAGTTAGCTTTATTCTACTTATCTTGATCTTTATACACTTGTCAGATGAAATCCCTCATTCTATACTATGTCCTTTTTACTCTGGAGTTCAAATGCGGACGGACCTCCCACATAGTCGCTGGCATTTTTTAGAAGAAATATGAATGCTTTGTAAAGAACAGTATTTCTGGGTGTTTTTTATTTTTCTCGCTGTTATCTTCATTTCAAACGCTTTTAGTATCATTTAAATCAGTATAAAACGTAGAATGGAGTGTTTTTTCTCCTGATTATTACAGCTTATGAATGACATTGAAATATTCAAAACTTACAAGATAACTAAATAAGATTGATAGATAAGATATTTACCACCTAGAAATAATATTTTAAGTTACTTTTTAATTTAATTTACTTTGACAGACGGCTTTTTTTTTTCATATTTTTATGTGGGTTTTTATATTTTAATATTAAAAATAATTATTTTATATAATAATATCAGCTTTAAATGAAATAGCAAATTTCAATACGCATTACATTAATAATTTTGTAATTAGTTTCATTAAGCTGGTTTTAGAAAATTTGACAGATGTATTGTATAAATGTGATATATGGGTAGAAAGCAAAAATGGTTTTAGTCATAAACTAATTATTGCGGGTTATTTTAATTTATAAGCGTAGTTATACGGTCTTCGGCTGCGTACCGATTTAACTTTAGCTGGATTTTCCATGGATTACTTTCATTGAAGTTTAAAGACCCTTTCGCAAATGTTAATCCTATGGAAGAAATTTATAACGATTTCTTGGTTGCTTTTCAATATTTTTAAATAATTCGTTTTTGCTTTCATTTTTTACTTTATAACTTTGATTGCAGGTTCTTTTTGTGGAGATGTTTTCATTTTCGAAACCAGTTCCGAGAATAAAAGTATCCTCATTAAAAATATCGAAAAAATATGAAAAAATAGTATTTGTACAGATTTATTTTAGCTATACTTTGAAAAAAATCGTTCAAAAATATTAAAATGCAACAAATTTACCTTCAGAAATTTCTTCAAAAGGATTAGCGGACCTTTTTGTTTGACTGAAGTAGCCTCTTAACAGATAAGTCATTTGTTTAATACTATTTCTAGTGGTGTCAAATGATACTTTTTTAAAAAATATTTGACTTGTGTTTATTTCGCTCGTAGTTTTTGAATGTAATAAGCATAAAAAGTCTTTTAATGTATTAAAAAGGATTTGTAATTCCTGCATTGTTATATAAAAAGGTTGTTACACGTAAAAAGTTATTTCGTAGCAATAATTGTTATATGTAAAAAGATTAGTGCAAACTTTTAAATAGTTTTTTTAATAGCGAAATAAAGTAATTATTTAAAAAATAAAATGTTTTAGTCAGTCCCGATGCAGAACTTAAAAAATAATGTGGCTTTATCACAATTCCATGTTAAAAAACCCTTATAAAAAAATGAAAAGAAAAGAAAAAAAAAAAAAGATCTGTAAAATGCCATAATCTAAAAATGATGTGCCGTTAAATAATAGGATGAAATAAAGATTTCTAAAACTATTTGCAGATTTTTTTTTCATTATTAAACACATACTAGCTGTTACCCGTGACGTCGTTCACGTAGCATTAAAAAGAAAAAGATAAACGCTTTAATTAAACAAAACGGTTCATTAACAATAATTTAAAATATATGTAACATTTATCTTATAGAAGGCTATGCAGTAGTTTTTTTTATAGGGGACTTAAAGAACTCAGTCAAATAAAAAGAAAATGTGTTAGATGATATGAACAATCGAGAAAATGAAATTGTAACCACTTATACTGTAGAACAACTGTAACGCACCCCAATTGTTCAGAAATCATGTTGTAGTGCATTTCAGAATTCCATATCAAAGAAAGAAAAATCATGTATTAAACCTAGGTAATAAAAAAAATATCCAACATTTCCATAATGCATAACTTCACCGGGACATTCTTTTCTGCAGCTGTGTATATGATCTATGTGTTTGTAAATATTCTAAATACAATGTTAAAATTTTGCTTAGTGAGAAAAAGTATAACGAATATTAAAATTCACCTTTAGCAATTTCTAATTATTGACAGAAACTTACTTGAATTCTTTTTTACAGTCCTGTATATTACGTGCAAATATGTATGCGATCGCATATTTAGTTTAAATTATTCAAGCAAAAAATCCGATTCAAATTATTGAATTCATATTTTCGGGAATCGCTATTGCACTGGTGACCAATCCAGTTTATTGTATAGTCCGATACATGATTTATTTAAATTCTACAAACATCTCTTATTATATCAAATGTAGCTGAACTTCAGGATGCATTAGTTTTCCAAATACATACGATAATTGAAAAAGCTCTTCAGCAATCTTTTCTAATAGACCATACTTTGGATACAATATCTGAGATCTGGACACAGGTCCAAAATATTTTATGCGTCTCTGTAAATGAACAACAAATGTGATGCAAATGATACTTAACTGCAAGCTTATTGTAGTAAATTTCAGTATTTATCATTGTATTGATTATCTCAGTATATTAATTTCATCATGTTTGAAATAGCGCAACGCAATTAAAATAAGCTGGGAATATTTTTTTTTCTCCGTAGACTATTATATTACCGAACATTTTTCTGCAATCTTGTAAGTGAATGTTAAATCTTTTCACCCCATTTTCTACAGAAATCCTATTTTAGTGCACTTCAGAACCTGATATCAATTTCAATATGTTTAAAATAACCTTAATAAAATAACATTATTAAAATACGTTGCAAAAGGTTTTTCTTCACAGACCATAATATATTCAAATACTTTTGAGCTCCCTGTACGCACACCATAAGTACTACATTTAACATATTCGATAGTAACCATGTTTTTCTGAACCTTAAAAATGCATGTAAATTTCATTACATTTAAAATTATGTAACATTATCAAAATACACCACAAATGATTTTTTTCGCCTTAGACCATAATGTAAAGTTTCCTTTTGAGTGCTCCTGTGATTCAGCTATTATTGCTACCTGGTCCATTTTCAATGCCGCATATGCTATGGTAAATCTCAATAACGTATGTTATTTTCGTATGAATTCCACTATATTTACCCAAGTTGAAAAACGGACAGACAGACGACAGACCCCAGACACTCGGCATCCGGTATACAGACAGGTTGAAGTCGTAAACACTTTTAGACCATGTTAGAAAGTGTCAAAAAGCGGGTAGTTTCCGTAAAAAGAAAAAAAAAAAACAGTGTTAGGAAAAATGTACTACAAAACTGTGTTTTAGGTGGCATTTTTGTACAATTTGTACATATATGCTCTGCATACCATAAAAATTTATAGAAATTTATTATAAAAAACATTCTTAAAAGTGACAACATATTTTTACTTTTTAAGACCTAAAAAAATGTGCAATTAATATCCATTTACAAACCTGTTTCCAGCACACTTCGAGCGCATTATGCGAAATTGAGATATTGACTGAGGGAATGTATTTTCTCACATTACATTAAATCTTTAGATTTTAAGCCCGATAGTACATTTTTAAAGTGATTTTTATTTATATTTGAAGAATTGAACAATTTTAAGAATGAACACACAAAAATATATTTTTTTTGATTAGTTGAGCTTTTCTTACTTTCTAAAAATGATAAAAAGTTTTTTCATTGATCATTACGTCATTTACGATGTGTATAAATTATTAATATTTTCTAGTCGTTTAATATTTAACCTTTAAAAAAACTTATTTCATTTTAAAATTAAATATTAACCACGCTCAGACGATAAACTTAATTTTCTTTAAATAATAAATTTTGATATCATAATTCAATTTCATTTCATTGCAACATCAGAGATATTTATTTTATTTTCAATATGTGACGTCACAGTCGTCTCTTTTTAGCACTTACTCAAAATTACATTGTGTTATTAAAAATGAAAACTTGAAAACTTATACTTTGTTTCATATATGACGTTACATTGATATTTTTAAAATTCTTAAAGGAAAGTATTCCTCTGACGTCACAATTGGTAAAAAGTTGAATTTTATAGCCTCGAACCGAAAGAAAGAAAAAGGTTCATTTTGATTATGGATTAATATCTGGAAGAACTACTAAAATATTTATATTCTTGTAAAGTGTGAAGTTATGTTCTTGTAAAGTCTTCTAAGTGTAAAAGAAATTTTATATAATCGTTTGCGTGATATAAGAAGAAAAACAGTATTCCTCTGACGTCACAATTGGTGAAATTGCGGTTTTTAATCTCGAACCGAAAAACAGAATAGAGTCCATTTATTTATTTCATTTTATTTTATCACGTGAAAATCTTTCAGTTGAAAATTAATTACAGAAGAGAAATAATTATTCCGGTTTTTTTATTTTTTTGGCAACGAAAAAAGAAAATAATTAAATATTATGGAAAATTTTTCAATTTATTCTGTATGAAAAATAGTGAAATATTGAATTATTAAGAAAAATATTTGAATAAAATAAATAAAAATTAGCCTATGTTCATTTGAGGCCAATAATTTACCTATATACAAAAATTCAAAGCCATTAATCCATCCGTTTTGAAGCCAAGTTCATTCCAATTTTCGGACACACTTTCACATTTATAATATATATAAGGATTGTACAAATTATATGCAACTGAAAATGTGTAGGCCATGGACATTTGCTTAAGCAAATTAAATTCGACTTATAAGTGTTTTTAAATTACCAGATCTTCATGATTGAGGAACTTCTATATAAATCCACAGAACAATCCTCCCCCCACACCTGAAAACAATTACTTCTGTCATATGAAATTTGCATGGCGTTTGGATCCGCTGCAATATGTTTGAGTTTGGATCCGAGTTACACGTGTAAGCGGTTTTGGGGTACTTGTTACTTCTAATTAATCGCATTACACTAAAACTTTATGTGGATTTCAGTTAAAAAACCAGTGTTGAATTCAGACACTTTTCTCCGGGAGGGACTTCTGTGGCTCCGGGGCGGATTCAATAGAGTCCTGGGGGGATCGCACTTTTTTACCACTGAAAACACAAAATCTCAAAATTTCAGCGGGGAGGGGGTTTGATAGCTCCGGGGGGAATGACCCGCCCCTGAATTCAACACTCTAAAATGTTCCCTATAAAATTATGTCAGATATTTCCCGTGCACAAAATTTCAGCTTGCTGGAGAAGGGACCGAAATGTCTGAAGGACCGAAAAGTCCAGGGACCGAAATGTCTCGGGACCGAAATGTCTCGGGACCCAAAATGCCATGGACCGAAATGTCTCGGGACCGAAATGTCTCGGGACCGAAATGGCCTGGGACCGAAATGTCTTGGGACCGAAACGTCTCGGGACCGAAACGGCGGGACCGAAACGGCGGGACCGAAATGGCGGGACCGAAACGTCCTGCTTCCTTCTATTCATATAGTTGATCAAGACTCCACAGAAAACTTTCGTGTCTAGGCTTTCCAACATCCTACATATCCTTAAGACGACTGCAGAAGCAGTTTGGAATGTCGATATTATGCTTTATCATTAATTGTTTTTGCACAAGTTCGTATAAAAGTTCTTGTTTATGTGTATCATTGAGCAAATTTATGTGTTTTAATGCATACGTCTTATTTATAATATTTTATCTAAAAATGAATGGAAATATTATTACTCGTTCTGTTTTTGTAATTTGGCAACAATATAAAGATAACCTTTTCGAAAATCACAACTATCAACTATCTTTATAGAAATGATGAAATTTTGAATTTAAAAAATCTAAAAATTAGTCAAATTAAAAAAAAAAAATCTACGTATTGCACAACACAAACTTGTTAAGTATATCCTTCCAAAATACAGTCAAATTAATCTATGCATAGTTTTGTTCCTATATATATATATACACACACACACATAGATATATATACATAGTTTTAAGAGAATTATTTTGACCGATGTCAAAATTAAGTTCTTAAAATAATTACTCAATTTAAAAACGGTTATTATAGCGTATTTATCGAACATTTCTCTATAAAGCTACAAAATTTTCATATTTTTATGTGCAATAGATTTCACAATATAGTCGAAAAGAACCTACGGTCATAAAAATTTATTTATGGTAGTGACAGGATTGGTTATTTTTTGTTATAGAGTAGGAATGCACAACCTGTGGCCCGCGGGCCGAAAGTGGCCCGCGAACTTCGTCAAATTACAATTAGAAAAAAATGCAATTTTTGTGCAAAAGTCATTTGAAAAATTATAAATTTCGTCAATTTACCGCGGGAAAATATAAAGTTTCGACTGTCGCTTAAGAATCAAATATTTCGTAGATCCTGCACGGAAAAATAGCGAATTTCATTGATCAACTGCGGAAAAATCGCACATTTCGTTCATCAGGTATGAAAAATTGCGAATTTTGCCTATGAGGCTCGGAAAAAAATAGCAAATTTAGCCGATTGGTTACGGAAAAAAACACGAAAATTTATCGATCAAGCTCGGAAAAATTGCGAACTTTGCGAAAAATTGCACATTTTATTGATCGGGCAAGAAAAAATCGTCAGAGTTGTTGATGATGCACGAAAAAAATTGC
This sequence comes from Maratus speculifer, assembly GCA_964019185.1. NCBI lineage: Eukaryota > Metazoa > Arthropoda > Arachnida > Araneae > Salticidae > Maratus > Maratus speculifer. Next base: position 422,504,370 of record OZ025289.1, on the reverse strand, counting down.
AAATTAAACTCATCAGTTACGGAAAAATTGCATGTTTTCTCGGATTATCGGTGAAGAAAACGCGAATTTTGTTGATTAGGCACGAAAAAAATCGCGAATTTTGTTGATTGGGCACGAAAAAATCCCAAAATTCGTTGATAAGGCACGGGAAAATCGCGAATTTTGTGACAATGCGCGAAAATATTGAAAATTTCGTTGATTGGCTGCGAAACAATAGTGAGATGTTGTAAGTTTATCAAGAGAAAAAAAATCCCGATTTTCATTTTTCCGTGTAAAAAAATGAAGATTTCGTCAAAATTAGTTAAAAATCGCAAATTTCGTTGATCGGATACGGAAAAAATGCAGATTTCGTCAATTAGAAGCGAAAAAAGAGCACATTTCGTCGATCGGGCACAGAAAAATTGCAAGTTTTATAGATCGGGTTTCAAAAAATTGCAAATCTCGTTGGTTGGACACGAGAATATCACGAATTTTATAGATGTCATGCAATAAAAATTGCAAATTTTGTCGATTAGGCTCAAATAAAATCAATAATTTAGTCTATCCGATGCAGAAAAATCAGGAATTTTGTCGATCAGGAGAAGAAAAATCGCGAATTTCGTCAATTGGCTTTTCGAAAATCGCAGATTTCGTTGATCAGTTTTGTAAAAATTGCGAATTTGGTCATAAGATTTGTGAAAATCGCGAAATTCGTCGATCTGGTATAGAAGAATCGCGATTTTTATCAGTCATGCGAGGAAAAATTCGAATTTCGTCGATCAGCTTCGTAAAACTGGCAAATTCTGCTGGTCAGGCGAGGAAAGATAATGAATTTTCTCCATCGGCTTTGAAAAAATCTCGAATTTTTTCGATCAGGCGCGAAAAAATCGCAAATTTCGTCGATCAGCTTTGTAAAAATCGCGAATTTCGTCGATCACTTTGTACAAATAGGAAAATTTGTCGATCGGCTTCGTAAAAATCACGAATTTCGTCCATCGGCTTCGTAAAAATCACGAATTTCGTCGTCCGGCTTCATAAAAACCGAAAATTATGTCAATCAGACGCGTAAAAATCGCGAATTTTATCGTTCATGTGAAGAAAAAGCGCAAATTTCCTAGATCGGCTAAGCAAAAATCGCTAATTTTGTTGATCAAGCGCGGAAAAATTATAAATTTTGTTGATTACGCGCGGAAAAATTGTGAATTTTCTCGATCAGCTTCGTAAAAACGATAATTTCATCGATCGGTTTCGTAAAAATCGATAATTTCGTCGATCGGCTTCGTAAAAATTAATAGTTTCGTCAATCAGTCGCAGAAAAATCGCGAATTTTATCGATCTTTCGAAGAAAAATCACGAATTTCTCCATTCAGCTTCGTAAAAATCGCAAGTTTTGTCGATTGGCTTCGTAAAAATTAATAATTTTGTCGATCAGCCGCAGAAAAATCGCGATTTTCGCCGATCAGTTTTATAAAAATCGCAAGTTTCGTCGATCGGATTCGTGAAAATCGCGAAATGATGTTCTTGAAAATGATGTTAATGAAAATCTTCTTAATGGGCTCCTTCCATCTCTTTCATTCATAAAGTTCACATTTTTTTTCGGCATCAGCCACTCATCTTTGTTTTTTAGCATTTTTTAATAAAACAGAATTTACTATCCTGAATAAAGTCAAGGAATATTATTACATCTTGAGGATAAACCTTGCTATATCTGTGATACATATAAACATGAAAATTGCTGTTATATCCTTATTAATTGAATTGGATATTTTGACTGGTTAAGTTAACCTAAAAGGATATCCCCCTTTTTCCCTTTGAAAACATATTTTTTATCTGATTATAGGTCACAGATCACCTTTAAATTCGAATTCTCTTCATGTTATTGATGTGGCCTTCGACCACCAGGACATATTTGTAAGTGGCCCTTCTCTTGAAAAGGTTGTGCACCCATATTATAGAGCGATAAGGAAAAAGTTAAATACAGGAATTTTATTAAAAATAATACAGTATGTCATTCAAAAAGGCGCGTTAAATGTTACATATATAGATTTATAAATGATTACTCACATATTTAAAATTATGAATTAGTATTAAGTTTAATAATTCCATTATTATCATGTACCTATTTTTATTTTAGGCATGCCAAATATTCCGGCTCCAGAAATGATTCCGTTTAGAATACCTCCACCTTTGCCTTATTTTCAACCGTATCATTATCCTCTACCATTTCCTATCCCACCTGTCTTTTCTCCAAGCAATTTTCCTTTTTCTGTTCCCTTTCTGAAAAACATACATACTCCCGAAAATTCAAAACCAGCAACTAATGAAAGTAAGTACAATTCGAAGGAAAATAAAGAAGATGCACCAAATCCAAAATTCATACTTGCGAACCTTTCATTAGATGAAACAAATTCTGCTGCAAAGATAATGCATGGGAAATTTAAGAAGCCAAAAAACATACATGAGTATAAAGATTTGATGGAAGATGCCCGCAAAAATCCTGGCGAATTTCCTGAAATTTTGGTAAGTAAAAAGAATCTGTTTCTTTCATCTTTGGGGATTGCACCAAAAAATATATGCAGCATCAGAACTCTGAGAAAATTTCGTAAACAATTCAAACACAAGCAATTTATGACCAGAGATTGTATGATATATAGAGATCGAAAAAAATTACGCGACAAAAATAAGCTCAAGAAGTGTTTGGATCAGAAGAAACAGAATAATTATTTGGGTCTAACTTTCTCTAAAAAATCATCTTTACCACGATATGAAGCAGAAAATTCAGTAAGTAAACAATCTCAGACATATAAAACATTGAAAGATCAACTAAGTGAGCAAGAGGATGCTGGTTCTAGTATGAAAAGAGTAAAATTATCTGATTTCGAGAAGAATAAGCCCATAGAATTAATTACTATTGTTTCTTCCGAAGAAGAAAGTGGCGAGAAAGACTGTTTTCTGCCTACAAAAGACGAAATACAAAAAGAAGATGTAAATACGAACAAAAAAAGTAACTCGATGCCGGGAGATTTCAAAGCTCAACATCTTGAATCTGTAACTGAGAAACCATGCGACACCGAAGTCGAATATTCAAATAAAAATGACAGTACAAAAAATCAAAAGGAAATTGAGATTAAATGCTCCAAGAATCTTGATCGCGGCCATGAACATTTACGAGAAGAAGTTAAGTATAAAGATTGCGGTAATGAAACAAACAAAACTAAGCCAACTATTTCACAGAAGTTTCGAAATGCAATGTTGAAAGAAAATATTCGCTTTTTGCAATCAGAAAAAGAAGCTAATTATCCATCAAGCAATCTTTCAAGTGGATCAACCACTCTTCCTAAAGCAATGCACTTATCGGTTCCCAAATTTGCCGTTTTACAACCAACAAAGGCGATTGCTATGGAGGCGAATTCAATTAGTTATTTGCCTTCACCTGTGAATTCAACTCAAGTAGTAATCGGAACACCTTTATCTTTGCAACCACCAATAACTGTGGCAGCCTCTGGCCAAAATAATAGTGTTAAGATCGTGTATCCGGTTAAATTGACGAAGGCAACCTCTTCAAAAGTTGTTCTCATTGACAAACAGCAAAAAGGAGCATATTTTGTCGCTCCATCATGTAACAAGTCATTATTACCTCAGAATAACATACGAATTCAGCCACAAAGAATTTTTAATTCAAAAGTATCAAGTATAGAATCATCTATGTTTACTCCTCAACTTCGTCAGCTGAAGCCAAAGCCAACGAAAAATGAGACTACGGGAAATCATGGTAAGAATTTATATTTTTCTACCGTATCCTATCACATATTTTTCTTTTAGCTTTTCAGTTAATAAGCTTTTTTATTTTTTCTGTGGTACTTTTTCTAAAGAGTACCATATGCTTCTATCATTTACATTATACGATAAGTTCCGATAATACGGCTAATACCTTTCATTTTTTACCCATCTGCAACAACCTAAGATGGGTTATAATTGTGCTTATTGTACTATTTATACATTTGCATCATAAGCAGCTATAGACATCACTGAATATTCTCGGTCGGAAATAAATAAAAAAAAAAATAGCTAGAACGGGCACAGCTACAAATGAAAAGCTTTCATTTGAAAAAATAACTATCAAAAGCGATTCAGTAGAAAGCACAAGGATGATGAGTAAAACAAGTTGTTAAGTGGGATCTCAAATCGCACAGAGGGTTCGTTTAATATTTCTTTCAAAACAACTTAGCCTTTAATTAATAAATCCAAATTGTTAATTTATAATTATTAAATTCTTAAATCGATGATGGCACCTATGAAATTAACTTTTAAAATAATTATAAAAGGAAGTTATTTATCTTAATCAAAATAAAAATGCTCAAATAAAATTATTTTAAAAAATAAAAAAATTCCAAGTTTCTTGAAAATCTGCAAAGAAAAATAGCGCAGATATAAATTTAATTTTTAATTTTTAAAAATAAACAACAACAAAAATATGTCTAAACGATATTTAAAATGCTGAATCATTAACAAATCGCAATAGCTTTTAATACGGAAAGAAAATATTATGAATGCGAGTGTTTATTTATCAGGGAAAATGTTAAGAAATCTGGTCATGGGTTATAGAACATAATATTGGGGGGGGGGGGGGGAGTTCAAACTTATAAAAGCATTTTTTTTTTAATTTTTCTTTTTAGCTCACAACACCAAAACACCAAAGCCTGGAAAACAATGTGCCAACAGGTTCCATATGTACGTATATATGTATGTACGTAATGCGATAATTCTTGATAGAAATATCCGATTTGCTTCAAAATTTGGATATAAGTTTATTCTGATATGGCGCTTCGCTGATTAATTTTTGGGGGTTCCAGAGCTGTCGGTGATATACAGTTAGTGTGAATAACGTATGTTCTCAATGTCATCAATTTAACTGGGGTAATATTCTTTTTATTTTAATGTACACCGTAGAATCTCTGAAATCCTCAAACGCCTAAAGTCTGCACATCACCACACATGCAAACAATGAAAATTTCAGTTTAGATGTAGGGGCAAAATTACAGAATTTTTTGTAAATAAGGCTTGAATAGAGTTTTTACTGTTTTTTTTCTTTTTAAGATTATTAAATTTATGTGAATAGTTTTCAAACTAATTTAGGCTTCTGCGGTTTTACACAATTATACTGTTTTAAGACGCCGAGTTAAAAAAAAATGCCTGATTAGAAATTTAGAAAAAAAATTATACTATTTAAATGAAAATTTATTACTATTATTATTTTTTATCTTCGATTACAAATCATTTTTCAACATAATTACCAAAAATGTAGTTCGACTTATACACGAAAATTAATTTTTTTCTAAATTTTACTTAAGAATTGAGGGGATTGACTTATACATGAGTACATACGGTAGTTATTTTAATATTTTACTATATTATAAGTATTCATTAAAATTTTGATCGCATTATTATATTCAAATTACTGTTTTAAAAATGTAAACAAATAAGCAACGATCCGAAATCCGCTAAATTCTAAAAACTATACAACCTCTGGTCCCAAGTTGTGTAGATTTAGGAAGTTTACTGTAATTGTCAAATTTTGGTATGGTAATGGTATTTTTCCTGGTTAATTACTTTTAAAGCTATTTAACCTTTAGCTTCCGGGGGGATTACCGTAGTCCCAAGAAAATAAATGCTGAAGAATACGGGGTTGGGATTATCGTTATCCCGAAAACTTTTTCCCCTCCAACATGCGGAAAAAGAAATCATTAAGACCGTTTCGCTCAATAGGGGTCCGACTGATTATCGAGCTAGGGAATTTCTGTAGGGAGGATGTTAATTATCCTAGGGAAATGACGGGAAAAAAAACTTGGCAAAAAAATAAACATTGTTTGCGCAGACGACGTAAAGCTGCTTCTACCCCAGTGGCTACAAGGTATTTTAGATAGATCTTGCTTATGAGACATAATAATGAATAGATTATATTTAGCAAGTAGTTTTAGAGATTTAGCGTTGCTAATTTTGACTACACGTTTACTCTTAGAATGTAAAATGAAGCATTATTTTTTTTTCTTTCTTACTAACGCACTAAATATTAGAAATTACGTACGTAATTTTACGCACTGAATTGAAAAAAAAAATCAAATGTTTATAATTATTATTATATTTACGGAACTTATGATTGTTCTCAAGCCCAAAGGAGTTAGTTTTTGAAGCTTTTCTGAATTCATTTTTATTATTCAAAAACATACGAAATTGTTAACATATGAAACATATGAACGAGACGTGAAATTCTTATTAAAAAATTACATAATTGAATGGCGTTTTTAATTTATTTAATAAAGGCAAAAGCATTTCTGAAAATAATGTAAAATTTGGCGTTTTGAACAAAATTTCCGATCGCGAAATTTAGGGAAAGGTGGAAATTTGCTGGTTGTATTTTTGTTGCGGTAATGTCAATAAGTAATTTATTTATAACAAAAACAAAATGGAAAAACTGAATTCGATTCCCAATTCTATCAAAATCCTATCCTGTGAGGTCTGACAATTTGATGCCACACGTTAAGAATTATTCAGAAAGTTTCACATTAGAAACCAGCTTGATTCTATGGTCACAGCCGACTAAATAGTCATGCGCAACAATACCTTTTACATAAATGAGAATGGAATTATGCATTATCTGCTTCAGAAAATCGTCGAATTCTAGTATTCTTCATTATTTCTAAATAACTTATTCACCGTCAAATTCAAATGAAATAATTTTTATTTATGCAAACCATAATATAGATTGCATTAATAATTTCTCAGTTATTTTTCATCTGACACCAAAAAGAAAAGGAAGAAGTTTCAATTTAGCACTTTTTTGTTGTTGTTGTCGTTTTGTACGCTTATCAATTATTTCGAAACTATTCGACTGATTCATGTGCCTTTTTTTTTTTTTTTGTTTCATTGAAAGATTATTCTCTGCAATTGGTCAAGGATTGAATTTAAATTTCATGACAATTGCTGCAAGGCTTTTTTTAGAAATGTAATAACAATACAACAACACAAATAAATAAATTAAAATAAATAAACTCATTTAAAATATTTAATTTTTAGCGATTTTTATCAAATAAAGTAACTCTATTTCTTCTTCTTCTTTTTTGCTAGAATGTTGCAACCACAAAATTTATTATTATTATTATTATTATTTATATAGCTATTATTCTCGAATAAAACAAGGGAAAACAAAAAATAATGATTTAATTATTAAAAACTTTCTTGGCGAAACAATTGTTAAAAAATATAATAAATAATAATATAATTAAATTAAAAGTAAAAGCAAAAGGTATAATTAATAATAATAATAAAGTCTAAAAAATTAGAAAGTGTTTGAATTTCTTCAAAACTTCTGCGGTACACTCGTTTAATTTGAAGAATCATATTTCTATGGTAGTAGGATTGTTACTCTAACACAGAATGGTTCCAATGTCTGAATTTCACATAAATTAATATAATTAATGTCTTTTTTTCCCCTTCATTGGTAAATTTTGTTTAAAATGCTAACTTTTACAGCTTCTTTCACAGTGTCTTGCCTTTACGGAAAAATAGAAAATACTATACAATCTCTTTGTTTCTAAATAAAAATACCATAAATTTCATAAATATGTATCTATATTATAAAAGCGAAACATATCTGTGCGTAACGTATACGTCATTTTGCCAATGCCAACACTTTCCCATGCAATTTTGGTTTTGCAATGTTCACTACAACAAATTTTTTCATTTCTAACCATCGCACATTTTAAATTTTTATACTGTTGTATAGAAAGAAAATTGTACTTTTAAGTGCAATTTGTTTCAAAACTATCTCAATTTAATTTTGAGATATTAATTTATTTTTTGTTTCCAGTAACATTTTTGAGATTGTGGCAACAGAATCACTCCATTTTCTCTTGAAATAGAAAAAAAAAAAAAAAAAGCAGAAAGAAAGAAAAGAAAGAAGGAAAAGAAAAGAAACGAAATTAAAATGCGTTTCCATGCAAATTCGGTTTTGCAATTTTCGATTATTGCAATTACACTTCTAAATATCGCACATTTTAAATTTTTACACATCGTATAGAGAAAAAAATGTACTTTTAAATTCGTACTTTTTTCCCCAGCTCCACACTTCATTCGCAGAAAAAAGAATGAATGCCCATTTTATTTATGAATGCCCATTTCATAAGAAGAAAACTTAGGAAGCCGATAGGGAAAAAAAATAGAAAAACTATAATATTTGGGATCCCACTGTACATTAAATTATACGAAACGATCTATCGATGCAGAGTAGAATATATGGATATTGTACAACATTTCTACTGATTTTTGCATAAATAGAGAGTATAATCAGGGAAATATAGCATTTTTTAAGTGCAAAAAAACTGGCATGTTTTTTAACTTATTATACATGGTTTTCAACCAAATTTAACGACAGTTTCAGAAAAACTGGCAAAATGTAGTTGAAAAAACATAGTCAATAGTAATATAAATAAATTAAACATTTTATAAAATATGAGTAGTTGTATAAAATAATTTTTGTCTGTGCATGTGCAAAGGATAACAACGATCTTTTAAGATAATTTAATAGTCAACTCGATAGTTCAATTCATAAAAAAAAAGTTAAATATCGTGAAATTTCATAAAGGTGTTGGCGATAGGAATGATTTGATTTTTTATTAAATCTAAAAGCAGCTGAATGATAAGTAATTTTCCAAAAACTTTCAATTTCAATTTTAATATATATATTTTTAAATTTCTATTAATGCTTTAGTTCTTCTTGGATAGCTACTAGAGCGAACCTGTTGCATAATAAAAAGAATTATCAAAATCGAAGATTTGTCCCAAATCTTCTCATCATACACAATCTTGATAGTCAATAAAAACTAAGTTTTTCTTAAAATTCGGCTAATTAAAATTTACAATTTGTGGAAAAACCATTATCCTTCACGTGCTTTTAGAGAGAACTAAAAATCAGCTCACTTCTATCACTGATATCTTTCTGAATTTTCCTGATATTTGGCTGGATTTTTTTTTTTTTTTTTTTTTTTTTTTTGTGAGTTGCTCTATAGTGTTAAATATTAAATCATGTAAAAAGATTGTTGTAACCATTCGCACGTACGCAGATAAAAAAAATACTTTATAGTACTACTCATATTTTATAAAATATTTAATATATTTATATTTCAATTGCACTACATTATTTCTACTACATTTTGCCAATTTTACAAAAATTGGTGTTAAATTTGTACAAAACCCTGTGTGATATAAGCTAAAAACAAGCCAATTTTTTAAAAAATTAAAACAAATTGCTATATTTTATTAGCTTGAAAGGCCCCACCAATGGCTAAGAAGATCTCCCTCGAAACTATTAGACAGGAGGTGCTGGGTTCAAACCCAATCGCGCCCATCAACCAAATTGTTCGGAGTGTTTCGTGGTTTTCTACGAAACTTGGATTTCCTCGTTTAAATACGGGTTAGGTTTTCTTAAAATCCTCTTAAGGGGGGCATTCTACCCTAAGAGCACTTATCCCTCGTGTTCATAATTGACCGTCATAAACACAACCAAACTACCAATCTTTGGTTTGTAAAAGAAAGTGTGATTCCTTGGAAATGATAAACTTTTTATATGTTGTATGCAGATATTTTCATATAGTTTATTGTACCTCTCATTTTCTATTTGTAATTTTATTATAAATCGCTGAATTTTTAAAAATAATAAAATAATAATAATAATAATAATAATAATAATAATAATAATAATAATAATAATAATAATAATAATAATAATAATAATATATGTCATTAAAAAAAACTTTAAAGGAAATTTGCTTACTTTTAGGGCATTTTAAAATAAAAGAGAAAGAAATATTAATGTCACGTAATCAAGCCCTGACTATCGCACGGTACATAATATTAATAGTAATAATATAATATTAATAAAAATATAATAATAATATTAATAATAATATAATAATATAATAATATTAATAATAATATAATAATATAATAATATTAATAATAATATAATATTAATAATAATAATATTTCTTTATAATAATATTCGATTAATTATTTTACAGATTAAATTAAAGTAGTACTATTCGTAAATATTCGTTTTATTTGTTACTATATTGTTTAACGATTCCTTATATGTTAATTCTAATTTTTTCTTATCTTGAAATTTCATTTTTCTGTTTTAATTTAAATCGTTGTAATAATATTAACAATGATACGTAAGTAAGATGTTAAAGAAATCACTTATGTGTTATTTAAATATTTGAAAATTTAGCACTTTTTAAAATAATGTATTTTTGTAATATCATATACACTTATAGTAATTTTGCCTATAACAAACCTTCATTTTTAGATTATACCCTTCAAGAAATCAAATGGTATTAAAACATTCAATAAACATCCATCAAGTTTTCTAATTATTTTTTAAAAAGACCGCTCAGTTACTAGTAATATATGTTTTATTTAATGACACGCACTTTACAGAAAAAGATCTTTTTTATCATTATAAATTACATCTTTTCAACGAACTTAAAGCATCACTTTCTATGCCGACAAGTAAACAAAAACAGCTTTCTCTCAGGGAACAAAATTCCCTATCCTCTCAAGAACGTGTAAATCTTTAACACATGTTCCAAATGATAACAGCAATTTCTGGTCACCTGCAGTGAAGGGTCATTAAGAAAGGGGGATGAAATCGCGTCAGTTCTCCCGTTGTAAAAAGATATTTTACATTTCACTTGACCGAAAGCTAAAGGTTAATAATACCAATGTGTAAACATTATGTAGTATACCAATTAAAAAAAATAATTCAAGATGTACATGATGCATTAAAAGCACTTTTCTTAGATTATTTGAAAATTATATGCCTGGTACATGTTTTATTATTATATTTTTATCTATAGGCAACAGTTCCAAAATTGATATAAACGAAGAAATGAATAGAATAGCAGCTTGGATCTACCGAATGAAATCTATTTTAAATCCTTGCATGCTGAGCAATGGAGAAGAGAAATCAGTCCAGAAACTTTTGTCCCGTAGGTATTCCAGAATATATTTGTGAATCTTTTGTTAATTCAAATTTTTATACTTAAATTGTTAAACGACAAACGATATATGAACTTTTGAAAAATATTTATTGATATCTAGCTATGAAAAAACGGAGATATATATAAAAAAAAAAAAATAAAAAAAATAAGACGCCAGTAATCAAGACAGGTACAAACTTTTTAATTAACAAAATTGATTTTCCTTATATTGTAGCATGCATTTTTGCTTGCCGTTTTATAAAGACTAATGAAAATATTTATTTTAATGTAATAACTAGAAATATATATTTTTTCATTACTATTATAATCTTTTTGAATACTTTTCAATACAGTCGAAAAGTGCTTATGTCTTCGGTTTGTCTATCTGTCTGTTGTCACTTCGTGCAGTGAGATAAATTTTGGAAATTTTACTATAATACTTAATTTATTATCAAATAACACACACACAAAAAATACAATAACATCAACTGTCAAACTTGACCATACATAAATATTCTTCAAAATGCAACACATTACAGCATTCGTCTTAGGATGAAATTTACATTTCTATTGTGACTAACAATAACATACTATAAGCACTTAATTAGAAATTTCTGGTTGCTTTGTTTTTTACAGTTTTTTGGTAACCGGTATAAATGCTGATAATTTCAGGCAAATGTCTGATTCTGTACTTCGTTTTGGTGATTGTAAAACTAAAAACCCATTTCTCAGGCATAATATCGTTTAGAAAAACACCAAAAATAAATTTAGTTTTTCATAGAAGTTTTTGAATTTATTTATATTGAACATCTCTGGTAGATTTTAATTTTGAAACATGATTATTGGTTCAATAAAATCCTGAAATTCCAGCTTTTTTTGCAAATTGAAAAATTAAAAAAATTAGTAGAGATATGAATAAAATTTTAACTTTCTAAAAACGGAAAAAAAATGTTTAAACGGAATTTAAAATGGTAAATAATTAATAAATCGCAATAGTTTTTAAAATAAAAATATGCTTAAAAAAAAAAAAAAAAATTCTGACCGACTTCAAAAAAAGAATCAAGCTTGGCGACAACTTGGTGCTAACGCATATGAATGCATAGTTTTAATATGCTTATGATTTGAAAACGGTTGCAACAATAAAAGATGATTTGCGACAAATCATTATTTTTTTTTAATCTAATCCATATTTTTTCATTTAAATTAAGGAAATTAAAATGGGACCACATGGGTATCTTATACTTAAAAAAAAAAGAATTATCAAAATCGGTTCATATTTATTGAAGTTATGAGTGAACAAGAAATACATACAGGTCGAAATCATAGCCTACTCCTTGAAGTCGGTTAAATAAATAGAAAACTCAATTCGAAAAATGTGAATGTCAGTGATAAAAAAATAATATGTATCGTTTTTCTATTTTTAACCAACTCTATATTCTAACATAACTTTACTCTAAAAATATTAGATTTCGAGATATTTTATTTACCTAATGACTATTTTTCTTTTTTCCAGAGCTTGATGTTGGAATATATTTAGTGAGAAAAGCAAAAAAATCTCTGAAGGAAGTCGAGCATATTAAGGGCTTTCCGGAATCTTCAGTTAAAATTGATGACTGATCTTCCAGATTATCTTTTCTGGTATTTGGTTGTTGATTTTTTTTTCTTCTCAACAGGACTAATTTTTAACATCTATCAATAACTCTATTTTCACACAATTTAAAATACGCAAAAAATTATATTCATAAAATGTTTTGTGGTATGTTGTATTTGTAGGAAAACAAAACTTTTTGCCAGTGTTATTTCATTTCATTGCTGTCAAATGCCTGTGCATTAAAATAAATTGTTTGAAAAGGTTAGAAGTATCTTTGATTTATTTTGTAATTTGTGATTTATTTTATTAAATAGACATTATTTCAGTGTATTTTCCTCTATTACATAAACAAGGTAGAATCCGTCAAATTTTGACGAAAGAAAATGTTTAAGAAGGAACTGTTTCATTAACTTATAATAAACCTACAAAATTAGTTATAATAAAAAATGCATTTTATATTGGTATGTCTAACTCTTAAACAAACGATATTTATCGTCAAATTAGCAAAATACTATTTCTATAAAACGCAGTTGTAGAAATTGTTAAAATTAAACTTTAATCGTATATGTAATCAGTAAAAAATAATAAAGATATGTTATTATGATAAAATTATCAATTAAGATTTTTATGCTTGTATTCCAAAATGATAAAAAGCAAAATTTATTCAACTTTGACGCAATCATAGAATTTTTTTTTCTCGTGAAATCTAAACCCGGCATCATTTTCACTGTATCAAAATTTACAAATGTATATTTCACATCTGTATTCACGTTTCAAAAAAAAAAAAAAAAAAAAAAAAAAATTGTAATTTAAGAAATTACCCCAACCATTTGAAAAATGTTTCACTCGATACATTCATCTATCATTTTAAGCTAAATACCAGTTGTTTTATTGTGTATTATCCGTGCCACTGCTATAAATGACTTTATACATGCTGCAATTTGAAGGTACGGTTCGTTTAAGTTATATCACTCTATTGTCGCCAAGCATAAAAGTTGGCGACGAAAGAAACATTTCAAACTATTTAACATTGTTGGTGCAAAAGTAATCATTATTAAAATACAGCTTTGGCATATACTGTTATACTTGTAAGACTTTGGCATATATTGTTTGATTTTACAGAGCAGAATTTTGGTGATGGAGGTTTTAAACCAAAATCGATCGCAGCACATGCATCTGTGAATGGGTCCATCAGACATCGAATCAAAAAAGTTTTTTCCCAGTTTTTCCCAAGCCGATTGCTTTTTAGTTTTCTTTTTAGGTGGTGGAAAATCAAGAGTAATAGCTATAACATTTTCCGGCTTGTTAGAATCACTATTGGCACTCAAATTTTCCTGGTTAGAACCGACCGATAGTAAAACGCCATGGCTAGTGGATTGGTCGCCCTGGCGACATGATGTTTTACAATTAATCGGTTCGGCATTAAATTGCTTCCTTTTTCGTGATCGCCTTTCAACACGTAATTGGTTTTCAGCGGCTCAATAATCTTTTGATTTTATCATTTTCTGCATTGAAAGACGTTTTTGCGCCAAACCAAATACAGTATTACTCAGTTATCCCGTCGACCAATTTCGCCAAATGATACGAATCGCCAAACTAATAAGCAACTTATACATGTTGACTGTGTTTAATATCATTGAATGCGATATTCACGTTCATTCATTTCTTTGGCTTCGGCTTTTTCCGTATCTGTTAATTTCCGTCTACCCATTTTTAAATTTGTTAGTTTTCTCCTTTATTACAATGATTTTAACCATTTTAATTTACTATTCAAATAAAAATTCTTCTAAAAGTAAAGAATTTAATTTAAATTCAAATAAAAACTCTTCTAAAAGTAAAGAAATTAATTTAAATTCAAAAGTGACCACATCATTCAAAAGTGGTAACATCATTCAAAAGTGGTAACATCATCGGGTCCATTCTCCCGAAAACAACAACCATTTTTCAAATGGTTAAAAAATGACATTTTAATTTGATAATTTTGATTCAAAACTTGAAGTCTCAATGCTATTAGCGTAAAGAGATATTAAACTGTTGATATTCTTTTACATGTAAATCAAATTTTGTAAATGAAGTCAAAATTCACCGGGTTTTATAACAGAAGATATTTAAATTTCTATTTTCTCCTTTTTAATGAGAAAATGGCAAAATAAAGATACAGCACTCATTTTTTTTCCCTTTTTACTTACCCATCACACTGTGGGGTATTTGAAGAATCTGGCTGGACAAAAGTCGATTTCATAAAGTACAACGCACGATCAAATGGAGGGGTACAGGTTGAAGCTGAGTCTTTGGGGAATCCTGTGATACCATTTTTATTTTGTTTAAGCAAACGATGACGTCCTGTTAACAGTTGAAATTAGAGTGTTCCGTTAAACACATCGGCGTCAGATCGTTGTGCATTATTACTTTCTATTTTGGAAAGTGAATAACTTTATTTTTGAAAGTATTTAAAATCTAATCGTTATGGATAGTGACGAGGCAGGAATCTATTATTATTTTTTTTTTATTTTTGAATTAAGAGAAAGATAGTTTTCGTATTCGTAAAATTAATTTAAAAAAAAAAAAAAAAAAAAATTGTAATTTAAGAAATTACCCCAACCATTTGAAAAATGTTTCACTCGATACATTCATCTATCATTTTAAGCTAAATACCAGTTGTTTTATTGTGTATTATCCGTGCCACTGCTATAAATGACTTTATACATGCTGCAATTTGAAGGTACGGTTCGTTTAAGTTATATCACTCTATTGTCGCCAAGCATAAAAGTTGGCGACGAAAGAAACATTTCAAACTATTTAACATTGTTGGTGCAAAAGTAATCATTATTAAAATACAGCTTTGGCATATACTGTTATACTTGTAAGACTTTGGCATATATTGTTTGATTTTACAGAGCAGAATTTTGGTGATGGAGGTTTTAAACCAAAATCGATCGCAGCACATGCATCTGTGAATGGGTCCATCAGACATCGAATCAAAAAAGTTTTTTCCCAGTTTTTCCCAAGCCGATTGCTTTTTAGTTTTCTTTTTAGGTGGTGGAAAATCAAGAGTAATAGCTATAACATTTTCCGGCTTGTTAGAATCACTATTGGCACTCAAATTTTCCTGGTTAGAACCGACCGATAGTAAAACGCCATGGCTAGTGGATTGGTCGCCCTGGCGACATGATGTTTTACAATTAATCGGTTCGGCATTAAATTGCTTCCTTTTTCGTGATCGCCTTTCAACACGTAATTGGTTTTCAGCGGCTCAATAATCTTTTGATTTTATCATTTTCTGCATTGAAAGACGTTTTTGCGCCAAACCAAATACAGTATTACTCAGTTATCCCGTCGACCAATTTCGCCAAATGATACGAATCGCCAAACTAATAAGCAACTTATACATGTTGACTGTGTTTAATATCATTGAATGCGATATTCACGTTCATTCATTTCTTTGGCTTCGGCTTTTTCCGTATCTGTTAATTTCCGTCTACCCATTTTTAAATTTGTTAGTTTTCTCCTTTATTACAATGATTTTAACCATTTTAATTTACTATTCAAATAAAAATTCTTCTAAAAGTAAAGAATTTAATTTAAATTCAAATAAAAACTCTTCTAAAAGTAAAGAAATTAATTTAAATTCAAAAGTGACCACATCATCTAAACATGGTAACATCATCTAAAAGTGGTAACATCATCGGGTCCATTCTCCCGAAAACAACAACCATTTTTCAAATGGTTAATAACGTATATTTTTCCATTATTTTTGTCCCTAATTTCTGACTTCACGAAGGGTTTAGTTATATTTCCAAGCTTTTCCAAGCAGAGTTACTTGTTGTACCAATAAGTATACACCCTTTATTTTGTGTTTTCGTTTAAATTAGTTCTGCATTCGTCTGCTTTTGAAAATGAAGGCAATATAAATATGCACTTTCAAATTTCTGAGTAAGCATCCGAAATTACTATGTACAGATATTTAACTCATATTTATGATATAAATTTTAAAATGAAAAATATTGTTATGATTTATTTGAAAGTGATCATATTTGTTTACTTTTCAGTCAATCTTATTGAAATGAATTTATATTAATTTGCAAAAAAATTACTTTAAAATAATGTTCTCATTCCCTTTTATCTTTTTAAAGCACTTTTCAGAAAATGAAAGGAATTTATTGCTTGTTGTTAACTTTTTTTTTGTCTAAAAAATAAGTCGCATCAATTTTACATAAGTTTTGGTTAAAAATTAGTTAAAAATTGCAAGATTTTTTAAAAATATAAGAGATAAAATAATGTTATCTATCAAAATTATATATATGTATTATGCATTCCCTTTTCAACATTTCGTATTTATTTTAATTTGGAATCTTCGAATGTCAAAGTAATGACTAGAAATGAATTTTTTAATATTATGCAAAAGCAAAACCATCAAATGTAAATGATAGACTGAATTTTCTTGAAAATTACATTCTTAATAATGATACTTTTGATGATGATGAATTAAAAAATTTCAAGCACAATTTTTCCCAATTTAAGAGTAAATTCAAGAGCAAATGGATCGCAGCCCTTCACAAATTAGATATTTTTATGAAAAATAATTAAGGACTGGTTTGAAGGTACAGTAGAAATTTCAAGTAAAATAAGCGGATCAGGGGCGGCAGCAAAAACTTTCACTGAATCCAATAATAGGACAAAGCGGAGAATGTTTGAAAGTTTGAGGAGATCAACAGATGTGGAATTACTTACACATGCCATTCAGTTAAAATTAGAAATTTCAGATAAGATAGATGTTGCCCATGTGTCAAAAGAATTAACATAATCACCAGAGCAATCATCCAAATATAAAAAAGCATATTTGAGAACTCAGCAAACAGAAAAGAAAACACAAATATCTCCTTTTTTTAAACATTATCATTATTTGTCGAAACTAACCTTTCCAGGAACCAATATGAAATTATAAGACGATATTAAAAAAAAATGTATACCCGAGCTACAGTTTTCTACAACAAGCTGAAATTCATTGTTATCCAGAAAATCAGTCTTAAAATTACCGAAACTTGCGCATAAATCAATACTTAAGAATAACTTAATTTAACAGTGACACGATTATTCATTTATTTGAAAGAATTTTTGGGAAATTTAAATTAAGAGTAAAAATGAGCATTAATTCTTATATGTAAATGGGGCAGTGATGGATCGCAAATTTGAGAGTGATACCTCTTCCTCTTTCCATATTTCAGAGCTTATTAGTTCCAATTCAATTAATTTGCAACATAAACAACAAAACTATCTGTCAAAATCTATTATATGCCTCACTACTACTACACCGTCAATAATACTCCAATAATACATCTCCTTACCACACTAATAATGCTATTTATCATAATTATCATTTATTCTATAATACTAATTTTGTTCAATAAAACCAGTACAGAGTTGTAAAACATCAATGATTTTTAAAATAGTAAACAATATTTATTACATAAACGTTTCTGAACCGTTTAAATTAGTTTAAAACAAAAAAATAATTTTGGCCGCCCAGATTTGACAAATACCCCACTGTGACGTACTTACCCATCATACGTAGTATAGGGTAAGTCTTGCAATCGTTTTGAAAATCGAAAAAAAATTTTTGACGGATTTACACGTTTTAGATAGTGAAGATTCCGAAAAACATATTTTTAGAAAAAAAATTTTGCCGTCCGTCTGTCTGTCTGTCTGTCAGTCTGTCTGTCTGTAAACGCTCTATCTCCCGAACAAATTGAGATAGCAACTTGAAATTTTGTATGTAGTTAGTATGTAAGAATGGGACGAAGCCTATTTAATATCAGCAACCTTGATTATCCGGAACTATTTTTTTCGGACTCTCGAAAAATTCGTTCTGATGAAAGGTACATAAAAATTTTCGAATTTTTTTGTTCTAAGGAATGGACGTAAAAGGCAATAAAACAACACACATTTTGCATATAGAACGAAGTCGATCGGATTATTAGTTGCCGAGATATTTGTAATCCTGTTTTCCACATTCTTCGATTTTTCATGACCCTGTATTTCATCCAAATTTCAATTCAGAGGTATATTTTAATTGGGAATGAGACGCTTAATCGGACGCAGTAAATTGTTAGTTGATACAATTATTATTTTTGGAGTTATAAGGATGTTTCTTTTACGCAGTTCGGTACTAATTGAGTAGTTTGGCGTTTTATATAACTTGTCGAAATTGGTACATCAGCAGTTCTTTAATATAGCATTACTATGTATATTAACAATATTTAAATTTTGTTTATGAATTGCAATGCATTGTATAAATAGTTTTCACATGTTTTATTTTCATATACATATCCATGATGGGTAAGTATTACGGTGGCCCCCAACGACTAGTTTCCTTTGCTTTAAATAGAAATGGAGTACTCCTGTTGCCACGATTAGAAAAGAGCTATTAAAAGCTACAAAAAAAAAAATATATATATATATATATATATTATTTCAAAAACAAATTACGATACAGCTTTCAAACAAATTTCATTTAAAAGTACATTTTTTTCCCTACACGATGGTGTAAAAATTAAAAATGTGCAATATTAAGAAGTTTAAAAATTTTTAGTAGCAAAAATTGCAATACCGAATTTCATTTAAAATTTGAAAGTGTTGCCAAGCGCAAAATGACGTATGCGTTACGCACAGATACGTTTGGCCTTTGTATTATGGATATGTAATGCTAACAGTCTTCGTCGCTGCTTGATATCTTTATAAGAATCTTGAATCAAACGCAATATATCTACCAAGGAGCTGTGAAAATATAACGTTATCAACTGATTGGTAATTTTGGACAACCTCCCCCTAATTCGATATCAAACGTTATTATCCCTCAATCCCTCCTCCGTAAATGATATCAAAGTGTAATTTTTTTCTAGCATTTTTTTTCGAAGTAATTATTTAAAACTGGTTACATTTATTTTTCGCATACTTTTATGATTCAAATGAAGATAAGTCAGTAAAATATCATTTTACATATTAAAAACTTTATATATAAAAAAAACGTAAAAGAAACAGTTACAGTCGAACTCCGTTATAGCGGAATTGAAGGTTTTATTCGCTATATCCACTACTTCACTATATTCGAACCGTTAAACAATATCAGAGTTCACAAAATGTGTATGTCGTTAGCTGCTACCTGAATATTCAATAATGACGCATTAAGAATATAAACATAAAATCTATTAACCTTCCTACCCTGAATGGGTCTAATCGACCCATAACTATAATTGGTTTTATACGATTCGAACCAGAATTTTTTTCATACATAAAGTTAAATAGCAGATTCAGAAAAATAAGTCAATTAAATATATTAAAATGTTTTAAATAACAATTCTGGTGAGAAATGTTTTTATCAAGATTGAGTAAAATTTGAACAGGATAGGAAGGTTAAGTATGATCATTAATGAATTAAAATTCACTAAAATCGATAGCATTAAACTGACACAATACTGAATGAATTAACTAAAAATGAAGACAAATAGAAATACAATGCAGTGCCGATTACTCGAACAAGTCAGGACTCATCCTAGTTCAGATAAACAAAAGTTCGGATAAAGAGGCAGACAATTTAAAGGATGTTCCCGACTATACTAAAACCTTTACACTTTATCTTGGCTTAGGACTGCTAGCATCAGTTATTTCTAACGTATTAAAAAATAAAAAAAATTTCTTATAGATTATAATTTAAGCAAAAAAACTTTGGATTATTGCTTGTTTCAAAAATATTCTATTCAGTGCTCCCATATCTCGAATAATTCTTAAATATGTTAGTAAGCAGCTGTGGTATGAGAAAAGGAGTAATGGAAAATTGGAAAATGACTGATGGGTGTACATGATTACACATGCTGAATATCTATCATAAAACAGAAAGAATGCTGAACAGAACAAGTTGAATGTAGATTCTGCCATTGCAGAATTCAGTTCCGCCTCCGATTAGAAGAAAAAAAATCGATAGAGGTTTTTTATATAATTTCATCAGAACGAATTTTTCGAGAGTCCGAAAAAATAGTTCCGGATAATCGAGATTACTGATATTAAATGGGCTTTGTTCTATTCTTACTTACTAAGTACATACAAAATTTTAAGTCTCTATCTCCATTTGTTCGTGAGTTAGAGCGTTTACAGACGGACAGACGGACGGCAATTTTTTTCCTAAAAATATGTTTTTCGGAATCTCCAGTATCTGAAACGTGTAAATCCGTCAAAAAATTCTTTCGAGAGTCCGAAAAAAATAGTTCCGGATAATCGAGGTTACTGATATTAAATAGGCTTCATCTTATTCTTACTTACTAAGTACATACAAAATTTTAAGTCTCTATCTCCATTTGTTTGTGAGATAGAGCGTTTACAGACAGACGGACGGCAATTTTTTTCCCCTAAAAATATGTTTTTCGAAATCTCTAGTATCTGAAACGTGTAAATCCGTCAATTTTTTTTTTCGATTTTCAAAACTATTGCAAGATTTACCCTATACTATGTACGATAGGTAAGTAAAATACTTATGCTTGATGTGCCACAATTTTTAACACGACACTTTTTAGCTTGTTTAAAAGAAATAGCATCGGAGCCCCCACCCCCCCCCCCAAAAAAAAAAAAAAAAAATCATGTCAATTTGAAAACATTATATTTTTGTTATAACCGATTCTTAAAATTTCGGAGGTTCGCTATAAAAGGATAAATTAGCATTACATACAATAGGAAAACGGCAGGATGAAAATTTTTGTTCATTATATCCGTGAGTTCGTTATATATCGGGTTCGCTACAACCGGGTTTGACTGTACTACTTAAAAATATTTTATAATAGCTTCTTGTTACATACTGCATTCAACAGTAATAAAGTCCTGTTGCACTTGCCCCAAACGGAGCAGGAGTGGAGGGCAGATAAAAATTCTTATCAGCAGAACAAGTGGGCAACATTCCTTTTCTTCTACTTTTATTTGTTCGTAAACAAAAGCTTCATTTCAAATGCAGTTTACCTACTGTTTCTCAAACCGTGATTATATATGCATGCACATATGAAGAAGACTAGTAATGTCAGACGTTGGAGCATTTCATAATTTAGAATTCAATAATTTAGTAATTTTAATAATAACTTTGTATTTTCATAAAAAAAAAAGAAAGATGACATGCTATTTTGTACCAAAAGCCATTCCATCAAATAATATTTTTTTTAATCTTACGGATAGTAGTCAAAAATCAAGTTTTGAGAAAACGCGACCTAAAGTTGAAATTATATGGGTGCGGCTATGAAAGTGTTGATACATAAATGCTTATAACTCCTTTAACCTTCTTACCCTGAATGGGTTTAATCGACCCATAACTATAATTTGTTTTATACGATTCGAACCAGAACTTTTTTATAAAGAAAGTTAAAAAACAAATTTAGACAAATAAGTCAATTACATGTATCTAGACACACGGCAGTGTGTCAGCCAAGTTCACAAAGTAAAAGGCGACACACCGGCCGTGGGTTATATTACCCGAACCATTTCGAACCACTTTTGACCCCTCAATAACTTAAATTCTATTTGACCTACACACTTGCAATTTTTTGTGTCGTGTAAGACCATCTTCTAATTTCCGAATCTAAAATTAAAAAAAAAAATCTTTTACCGATGACGAGAAATTGACGCCTGAAAACCACTGTTTTTACCACTGACTCACTCACTCACTCACTCATAGAAATGTTTGACTACTTCCACGTGACTTAGGAAGTTGAAATTTGGTGTGAAGGTAGGTTATTGGATCTATAAATAGGAAAAAATCAGAAATCACCATTAATTAAACATTAATGGTTGGTTAGAGGATAAATTATTGGATTACAATGGAAGCTTATGAGAATTTCACAAAATACCAGTAATAGTGCCAAGTTGGCGTCACTTTTGGCGAGTATCAGGGTTAATCTCTGAAACTACCGAACCGATTTCAAAAGTAATGGTACCAAAATGATGGTATTCGCCGCGGTTCAAACATAGACTGTATCTTATGTCTGTGCCACTAACCAAAAGAGGGTTCAGAAGCGAAAAACATTCTAAAAATGTGATTTTTGTTTTACTGAAGGGCCTAGAAGCACAAAATTTGGCATGTTAATTATTTATAAGATGTAAATGATCACTAATGACATTTGCTAAAAAAATATCAAATTTAAATGGGTGAAAATCCGCGAAGAGCGTTCTAAAAAAGTTCGAAATACCAATTTTAAAACAATCTCAGCAAACAACAAACCGATCTTAAAAGTAATGATATCAAAATGATGATGACAGTCTTTGCACCAACATAAGCTATATCTTATGTCGATTACACTAACCCAAAGGAGGTAAAAGAGCATAAAAACATTCTAAAAATGCGATGTCTGTATATTAAGGGACTAGACTGGAAACATAAAGTTTGGCATTTTAGAGTTATTTCGCGAAATATCAGAAATAGTGCCAAGTTGGCGACACTTTTGGCAAGTATCGGGGCTAATCTCTGAAACCACCGAACCGATTTCAAAATTAATGATACCAAAATGATGGTATTCGCCCCGGTTCAAACATAGGCTATATTTTATGCGTATACAATTAACCAAAAGAGGGTGAAAAAGCAAAAAAATTCTAAAAATGCAACTTTTGTGTTACTAAAGGACCTAGAACTATAAGATTTGGCATGTTAATTATTTATAAGATATAAATGATCTCTAAGGGCATTTGATAAAAAATACGGAATTAAAAAGGGGTGAAAATTTGCGAAAATGTGCGAAAAGCGTTCTAAAAATGTTCTAAATTGGGATTTTTAAGCAATTTCAGCAAACAACAAACGATCTTAAAAGTAATGATATCAAAATGATGGTGATAGTCCTTGCTCCAATATAGGCTATATCTTATGTCGATTCCACTAACCCAAAGGGGGTAAAATAGAAAACTAGTCGTTGGGGGCCACCGTAATACTTACCCATCATGGATATGTATATGAAAATAAAACATGTGAAAACTATTTATACAATGCATTGCAATTCATAAACAAAATTTAAATATTGTTAATATACATGGTAATGCTCTATTAAAGAACTGATGATTGCCGATTTCGACAAATTATATAAAACGCCAAACTACTCAAGTAGTACCGAACTGCGTAAAAGAAACATCCTTATAACTCCAAAAATAATAACTCTATTAACTAAAAATTAACTGCGTCTTATGTCCAATTAAAATATACCTCTGAATTGAAATTTGAATCAAATACAGGGCCATGAAAAATCGAAGAATGTGGAAAACAGGATTAAAAATATCTCAGCAACTAATAATCCGATCGACTTCGTTCTATATGCAAAATGTGTGATATTTTATTGCCTTTTACGTCCATTCCTTAGAACAAAAAAATTCGAAAATTTTTATGTACCTTTCATCAGAACGAAATCTTCGAGAATCCGAAAAAAATAGTTCCGGATAATCGAGGTTGCTGATATTAAATAGGTTTCGTCCCATTCTTACATACTAACTGCATACAAAATTTCAATTCTCTATTTCAATTCGTTCGGGAGATAGAGCGTTTACAGACAGACAGACAGACGGACGGCAAAATTTTGTTTCTAAAAATATGTTTTTCGGAATCTCTACTATCTAAAACGTGTAAATCCGTCAAAATTTTTTTTTCGATTTTCAAAACGATTGCAAAACCTACCCTATACTAGGTATGATGGGTAAGTAAAAGCGTTCTAAAAATGTGATGTCTGTATGTTAAGGGCCTAAAAACATAAAATTTGGCATGTTCATTAATTATAAGATATAAATGATCACTAAGAACGTTTGTTAACAAATACAAAATTTAAAAGGGGTAAAAATGCGCGAAAAGCGTTCTAAAAACTTTCTAAATAGCAATATTTAAGCAATCTTGAGTAGTTAGCGAACCGATTTAAAGAAAAAAAAAAAAAGATGCCAAAATGATGGCGACAGTCCTTGCTCTAACAAAATTATTGGATAAATTACCAGATTACAATGGGAATCTATGGGAATTTGGCAAAATACCAGAAATAGAGCCATGTTAGTATGACTTTTGGTGCGTAATTTTTGTCGTCAATATAGCGATATTTCGCCAAGTTGGCTACAAACATTTTTGGTCGACGAAATAATCAAGTAGTACCCAATCACGTAAAAGAAACATCCTTATTAGTGGAATTTAAAGGAACATAAGCAGTCCTAATGTTAAATTTTTTAATTTGACTGAAAAAAAACAGTGAATAAATGCAGGAAAAAGCTGAAATTAATATTAAATAAAACTAATTTAACCTACTTATTTCAAAAAGAAAACAAATACCTACTTATTTGACAAAAAATAATGATATCCTATCAAAAACATGAATGTGAAAAAATGCCAAGTTCGTTAAAGGTTTCGCTCATAAAAGAAGTGATTTGACAAAAAATAATGATATCCTGTCAAAAACATGAATGTGAAAGAATGCCAAGTTCGTTAAAGGTTTCGCTAATAAAAGAAGTGAGATGTAACTGCAAACCAAGTTCTTTCGGAGCTCCTTAAATCATAACTCCTGTCATGCATAATATTATTCAATTGCTTAAAATGATTTGTTAAGTTACTTGTTATTCAATAGAGCGACTTGGCAAGTTTTCAGTTACCAACTTTAATCTTTAAGTCGGAGTACAATTTAATCTAGAATCTGATTAACAAAGATCTAGTCAATCGAGTGTTCGAATAAGTATATTGAAGTTAAGGTACTGATAAATTAAGGAAGGGATCAACTTTAATTTCTGATCAACTAAATAGAAAAAATTGAATAAGAGAAAACTTGCTAAGTCGCTCTATTGAATAACAAGTAACATAACAAATCATTTTAAGCAATTGAATAATATTATGCATGACAGGAGTTATGATTTAAGGAGCTCCGAAAGAACTTGGTTTGCAGTTACATCTCACTTCTTTTATTAGCGAAACCTTTAACGAACTTGGCATTCTTTCACATTCATGTTTTTGACAGGATTAAAATATTCTAAATAACATTTCTGGTGTGAAATGTTTTTATCAAGATTGAGTAAAATTTGAAGAAGGTAGGAAGGTTAAAAATGTAAATATTTTTATGCAGGTTTTTGCACTGAGTTGAGAATTAGTTGAATAATCAAAATAGATCATAAAAAATCGATTTTTTGAAGAGTTTTCAAGCCCTGAGCCCCTTAAATACAATATCTCCTATTTAAATTGTTATAAGTCAAGAATCGTCAAAAATAAATGGTTCAAATTTGAAACATGTCTTTTTCAATGGTTTTACTTTAATTCTAATTCAGGATATAAAAAAAAAATATTTTTGAAAATATAATTTTTTTTTTAAATTTAGATAATGTTTTTAAAATTTACTTTAAATTTTTTAAATTTCTATTTCAATTAATATTTTTACTTTCTTCTATCTTTACAAGATAAAAGTATTGGATTCATGAAAATTTTCGACTTCCGGTTTTCGACGGATTTATACGTTTTAGAAGGTCCTGAACACGTTTTGACTATTTTTAGAAAATGTCTGTCTGTCTGTGAGTCTGTCTGTATGTGACAAAAAATTTGTGGGCGCTCTATTTCAAGAACTAATGCTCGAAATTTAATAAAATTTTATATTCAGTTAGACCTTGATATGAATTAGTGCCTATTGGTTTTTGGTAAAAATTGGCCTGCAGGTGGCGCTGTTATACTACGTTTTTCATGATTTTCATGATTGCTATATCTCAAGAACTAAAGCACAGAATTTCACCAAACTTCAGATTCTGTGACCCCTTGATATACATAGACGCTGATTAAGTGTCGGTGTAAATTGGCCAGCAGGTGGCGCTGCTATGCCACACTTTTCATGACTTTCATGATAGCTATATCTCAAGAACTAAAGCACAGAATTTCACCAAACTTCAGATTCCGCGATACCATGAGATACATAGACGCTGATAAGGTTTTGGTGTGAATTGCCCTATAAGTGGCGCTGCTATGCTACATTTTGCACGATTTTTGCGATAGCTATATCTCAAGAACTAATGCAGAGAACTTCATCAAATTTTAGTTTCTTTTACACTAGAATATATAACATAATTAGACGCTGATTACATTTTGGTATTAACCTTGCAGCAGGTGGTGCAGCTATGCTGCATTTTGCACGATTTTTCCGATAGATATATCTCAACAACCAACGCACAGAATTTCATCAAACTTCAGATTTTGTTACAAAATGGCATGTAACATAATTACACGATGATTACGTTTTGTTATAAATCCTTCAACTGATGGTGCTGCTGTGCTATATTTTACACCTTTTTTTTAAAACTAGCTATATCTCAAGAACTAATGCACAGAATTTCACCAAACTTCAGATTCTTTTGCACCATAACAAAATTAGACGCTTTTTTTACGTTTTGGCATAAATTGTCCAAGATATGGTGTTGCTGTGCTACGTTTTGCAATTTTTTTGTTATATCTATATCTCAAGAACTAATGGACGAAATTCCATCAAATTTCAGATTCTATTAGGTCTTGACATCAATAGATACTTATTAGGTTTTAGTATAAATTACCCAACATGAGGCACTATTAAGCTCATTTTCTCAGAATATTAATTAAATTTTGCGTTTCAGGCTTTTCGGATACCAGAATCTCATTAGGCTAGGTCAAATGTTCGAGGAAATTCGATAGTGGGCAACTCTGGGGTCACCACGTTTTTTTTTTTTTAAATATTAAAATGTGCTTATGAGATAGAAGAAAGTTTCGGGATTGACACATCCAACTAGTTTTAAATGCTGAATCAGAATTAAAGCTTATATATTTCGAATTATTTAAATAAAAAAAAGTTGAACTTTTACAAATAATATTTCGAGTTAATATAACTATTTTAAATTATTTATAAAAAAAATTTAAATTTTAAACTTTTCAAAAAAATTATGAGAAGTTTTATCATATGATTTTGTTCATAAATGATAAAGTTAACCACCAGAAAAAAAAATCACAAATTTAACTCAATAGGTAAAATTTATTTTAAAATATGTCCCGAATCCCCTTAGTGTAGTGTAACGGATATTTTTGTTGAAAAAATAAATTGCGGTTAAAAATAATAAAATAAGCTTTAAAAAATACTTTGTATTTTCTTAAAAAACTTTAAAAAAAAGAAACAAATTTGGTGCTTACGCATATGAATGCATAGTTTTAATATGCTTGTGATTTTAAAACGGTTGCAACAATGAATGATGATTTGCCACAAATCATTATTATTTTTTTTCTTAATCAAATCCACATTCTTTTATTAAAAAAATTCTAATTATCAGAATTTAATGAAATTAAAATGGGACCACATGGGTATCTTATACTTTCAAAAAGCAAAAGAAAACAAAAAACAAATCAAAATCGGTTTATATTTAAAGAATTTATGCGTGAACAAGAAATACATACAGGCCGAGTCTATAACCTACTCCTTTGAAGTCGGTTAAATTCGCAATTGTCAGTCAAGATTTCGCACTTTGTAGAAAAAAGATCTCGTATTGGTGTAAGAGTGATAGCCTGAAATTTTATTTATCTATTGTATACACACATCTGACTTGTGCACTCGACATGAAAGCCTGTGATTATCTGAAAAATGAATGCTTCTAATTGAGTGACTGCTTCAAAAAGAATTGGAATGTTAACGTTTTTATTTTTAAAAAGTTCTATCTCATTCCTCCATGGTTCTAATCATAAGAATTTGAAAAACTTGAAGTGGCACCATGTGGGCATTTTACACTTTCAAAAAAAAATAAAAATAAAAATAAAATGAAAAATAAAATAAAATAAAATAAATAAATAAAAAATAAAAATAAAATAAAATAAAAAATAAATAAATGAATAAAAATAAACGGTTGCGTGTCCGCACCTGGCCAACTAACTCCCGCCTTTTCAGTATGAATCTGGCGTCTTCTCCACTGTGTTCAATATGCTGTGTCCCCCCGAGACTTCTGACCACGTCCTTCTCCAGTGTGTAAAATATAGCACTAACAGGATCACCTTATTTTCTGCGCTTGGTTTACACTCCCAATCTACATATTCCGAGATTATTACAGCCGCTCTCAACTCTCTCCGGTCTCTCTTCTCTCGTTAAATTCTCTCTTGTGGTTGATCGTGGGTAATCACAGATGTCTCATAACATCCTGCATTTGAGTTTTCGGTTTCTCTCCCCTGTCGAGTAGTCGAGACAAAGCCGCCTATGGCGAAGCACAACTTTCAAGCCGCCTGCCAACCAAAAAAAAAAAAAAAATAAATAAAAAAAATAAAATAATAATAATAATAATAATAATAATAATAAAAAATAAAAAAAATAATAAAAATAAAAATAAAATAAAATAAAATAAAATAAAATAAAATAAAATAAAATAAATAAAAGTAAAAAAAAAAATGTAATTTAAGAAATTACACCAACCATTTGAAAAATGTTTCACTCGAAACATTCATCTATCATTTTAAGCTAAATACCAGTTGTTTTATTGTGTACTAGCTGATCCGCCCGGCGTTGCCCGGGTCCGTATTAACAATATTAAACGAACTTGAAATTTGTATGATTTTATCATTAACTTGAAGCATGCAGAAATGCATTGTCTGAAATACGTCGCAGCTGACTGCGAAAAATCGGTTTTAAAAACAACTAATATTAAGCTCTAAAAATACTTAAAATGAGCAATGAGAAACACGGGAGGGAACATGTATCCAACGATTGATTTAGTTTCGTGTTAAGTGTTGATATTTACCCGTAAAAATCACTGTTAAATCATGTAACTAATTATTTTTTTCGCATAGAAATCCCAAGTGAAATATTTTGAATTTCAAACTAATTATATCACTCTTAAATCCGACTATACCGTGAATGAAATCTATACGCGATGATAAAAGATTGGTATACAGTATTATAATTTCAGAGCCATTTAACAAAAGTGTATATTTTTAATCAAAGCATGCGTAATGTTGACTCTGTGGACAAATTCCTAACCGTAAACTTTTGTACCATAACCATAATCTGTCTGTAACCTAACTGCCATAATCTGTCTGTAACCTAACTGCGACTAAACAGTACCCTACCGTAACTTAAATATAACATAAATGTAACCTAACCGTCACTTTGAAATATCAATATAGAAGCATCATTTAAGATTTTGATTGAAAAATCGTTTGCACTCTGAAATCTAGATTTTAGACTAACATTTGTTATTTAAGTTTTCGCGCATGGTTTTAAAAGAATGTTTTCATAAATCTATTTTATATATTGACATAGAGTTATTATTATGTTATTAAATTATAAAAAAAATTTCATCTACGTTTTAAAGTATTAAAAAGTTCTGAAAAAAAAAAAGAAAACTTTTAGTAATACAATTTTTAGTTCAAATCAAATGTTTTCAATATTTTATTTAATTTTATTTTGACATTTAATTATTTCGAATTTATCAATTTCAATTATTTTAAAAGCAAACATTTTTTAAAAATAAATAATATAATAGAAAAAAGTCCATTTTAAAAAATTACTATTTCTTCGTAAAATATGCTTCAGCTGTAATTCATTTCTTTCAATTCGTCTTATTAATACTGTAAGTGAAATCGCATGGCAATAATTAAATTGTTTTTGTTTAAAAGAACTTTGGACAATAGACATTATTTCATGACTCCATGTATTAGTTTTTTTATTTTCAGACAATGAACGTGAAATGATGCTGATATGTTATTATTTTTTTTGGTTTTCGATTTTTATGTTTTCTATATATGTCCTGTGATGTGATCGTCTAATAAATGTTTTATGTATTTATAGAAGAAGTTATATTCATCGTGAAAAATATTATAAATTTATCTAAATATTACGTAAATTATTAACATTTTGGTAGAAGAGCAGTGGTTTTAGAGAAAATGTTTGTGTTTTGAGTGCATAAATAAATGAAATAAAAAATATGAATTGAGTGAAATGAGGCCTAATGGAAGAAAATTTCTCCGATTGGAATAACCGCCAATAGGATAAATATAAGAGGTAAGAATTTTATACGCACTTAAAATATTCAGGAAGATAAAGTATTTTAACTATGTCTGAGTCAAATATGTTTGGAATTCCCAGAATAGAACCCTTAACAAGTAAAAATTATACATTATGGAGTATGAGGGTTGAAGCTTTAATTAAGTCGAAGCATTTATTTGATGTTATCGAAAATGATGAACCGATAAAAAATGAAAAGGATCCCGCTAGTTTAAAAGTGCATAAAACATGGTTAGAGAAAAATGATGAAGTATATGGTATAATTATATTAACGTTGTCAGCAGAACAAACAATGGCAGTTAGAGGAGTTAAGAAAGCTAAAGAATTATGGGAATTGCTTAAAAGGCGTTATGCAGGAATTGAGAATCAAAGAAAAATTCAATTAAAAATTAATCTGGCGAGAATAGAAAAAAAAGAAAGGGAAACAATTGAAGAATATTTAATAAGAGCTCAAGGTATCGCAAATGAAATATTAGAATTGGGTACAGAAATTGATGAAAGCGAATTAATAGGATTTATTATAGAAGGACTCCCAAAGAAATATAGTGAAGTAACAACTGCGATATCGTCAAACCCAAATATTACTTACGAAGTGATGCGAGAAACTTTATTGAGATATGAAAGAAAATATGATAGATTTCACGAAAGCGATTTTAAAGCATTTAGGGCTAATGAAAAGAAAAGAATTTATTGCTTCGCGTGCGGAAAGCCAAATCATGTAGCGCGGAATTGTTATAATAAATCGAATATGACACACTCGCGAAATAATAGAGAATATTTACCAATCAAAAATTTTCAAAATTTTTCTAGTAATAAAGTTAAAGCATTTCAGGATATGAGAGAATATTCACAGAACAATAAGAATTTTAACAAGAATAATAATGTTTCAAACAAGAAAATAAAGGAATATACATGTTTTACAAATGAACATGCATTGCACACAGATGAATTTCATAAAAATGAGTGTAAAGAATCTGAAAATAATAGGGAAATAACCTGGATGTTAGATTCAGCTTGCACTTCGCATATGACGCATAGAGAAAATATCGTTGTAGAGGGAAAACCTGAAGATGTAGAAATTGCAGCTGCTGAGAGCGAGCGATCAATACAAGCAAAATATCGCGGAGATGTTCATGTTACTGCTTGTGATCAGAAATTTGGCGAATCAAATATAAAACTTACAGATGTTCTTTGTGTACCTAATTTAAGAGAAAATTTGATGTCAGTTCCAAGTTTAGTCAGAAAAGGAAAATATGTGATATTTAATAATGAAGGAGCAGCCATTTATGAAAAGAACACAGGCGAATTAATTGCTCAAGGAACTTTTGAAGATAATACATTTAAAATAAATTTAGCTTTACGAGAAATAATTGAAGATAGAAACGAATCTTGTTTACAGACAAATGAATCTAAGAAAGAACTATGGCATAGAAGACTTGGGCATATAAATTATGCATACTTGCAAAGAATGTCAAGAGAAAATCTGGTAAGGGGATTAGAAGGGATAGATGGTAAAGAAACAAAATGCGAAATATGTATTCAAGGAAAATTAACGAGAATGCCATTTAATCAAGTGATAGAAGGAACAACACGTATTTTAGAGCGGCTACATGTTGATTTATGTGGACCAATGACCGTACACTCATTAGGAGGAAATAAATACATGTTAATGGTAGTAGATTAATATAGTAGAAGATATTTTGTAGATTTTTTAAGAAGTAAAGATGAAGCAAAAGAAAGAATTATAAATATAATGGAGAGAAGAGAAAATGAAACCGGCAAGAAAGTAAAAGCAGTGAGATCAGATAACGGTGGAGAATTTACTAACGAACAGCTCATGAATTATTATAAAAGAAAGGGTATTAAGAATGAAAGAACAACAATTCATAGTCCTCAAAGTAACGGGATTGCTGAAAGAGCTAATCGTACAATTATTAATACAGCAAGAACATTGCTGATAGAAGCAAAGCTACCTTTATCTTTTTGGGCCGAAGCAGTGTCAACAGCAGTTTACATACATAATGTTACTCCAACGGCTACAAGAAAGAACACGCCATTAGAATTATGGTCAAGTAATAAGCCTACAGTAAAACATATGAAAGTATTTGGATGTAAAGCTTTTTATCGCAACGATGACATCAATAGAAAGAAATTTGATGTAAGAGCAAAACCTGCAGTATTTATCGGATATTCAAGAGATCGTCGAGCATACAGATTGTATGACTTAAAGGAAAAGAGAATACGTGAAAGCAGAGATGTTGTGTTTATAGAAGAAAAAATGGGATATGAAGATATAGTAAATAAAGAAGAAATGACTGATGAATTTGAATACATCAATATTATCAGTAATAAGAATATAATAGATGAACAAGAAGAGAACAATTCCGATGAAAATGATGAAGAATTAAATCAGGAAAAAGAAACAATTAGGTTGACAAATGATAGGGATACGAATGATCCGGAGACAGAAGAAAATGAAATAAATAATATAATTAATGAAAAAGAAGAACAACAAGAAAAAGAAAGTAATGAAAATAAGTTTCCTGGAGAACCTAGAAGATCATCACGAATGAGGAAACCGAATCCAAAGTATTTAGCAAGTCTGGTGCACGAGGAAGTTCCGAAGAATTACAAAGATGTATTAAATTCTAAAAATAAGGATAAATGGATAGAAGCAATCAAAAAGGAATTACATTCGTTAGAAGAACACAAAACATGGAAAATTGTTGACAAACCAAAAGATGTGAAAGCACTGAGAAGCAAATGGATTTTTAATACAAAAGAAAGCGGTGAAGATGTAAAATATAAAGCTAGGTTAGTAGCAGACGGATCAAGACTTAAATTTGGAACAAATTATCAAGAATCGTACAGTCCAGTAATGAAAACTGAATCATTTAGAACTTTATTGGCAGTCGCAGCAATGAAAGGCTACAAAACTAGATTTTTTGACGTAGAAACAGCTTATCTGAATGCAGATCTAGAAACTGCTGTTTATATGAATCCACCTGAAGGCCTACAAATTGAAGGAGGGAAGATATTACTCGTGACAGGAAATTTATATGGATTGCCTGAAGCAGGAAGATGCTGGTATGAAAAATTGGTTAAAATATTTGATAAGATAGGATTAAAACCATGCAAAGCAGACCCTTGTGTATTTGTCAATAAAAAAGATAATGAATTTATTACAGTTGGAATCTATGTAGATGATGGGATAGTCGTTAGTGAATCCGAAGATTTGATAAATAAATTCGTACAACAATTGAATAAAGAAGCGAAAATTAAAGAGCAGAAGAAAAATATAAAATTCCTTGGTATTGATATTGAAGAAAAGAACGGAGAATTTTTATTAGGTCAAACTAAATATGCAGAAAAGATTTTAGAAAGATTTGATATGGAAAATTGTAAAAGTGTGAAAACTCCTGGTGTACTCGGAATAAATTTAGATGAATATGAAGGTGAAAATAAAATTGATGAAACACTATATCAAGAAATGCTTGGAAGTATAGGATATCTAGTAAGAGGAACAAGGCCAGATTTAGCTTTCACTTTAAGTAATTTGTCTCAATATGCAAAAGATCCTAGAGAAATTCATTTACAGGCAGTGAAGAGAGTTTTGCGTTATATCCAAGGCACAAAAAACTACAAACTTCGAATTAAAGGTAAAAAGGGTCAATTATCACTTTGTTCTGATGCTAGCTGGTGTACTACACAAGATTCAAAATCATTTGGTGGATATATCGTAAAAATAGGAGAATCTTTAATTGGGTGGAAAAGTAATAAGCAGAAACTGGTTGCGCTTTCTACAATGGAATCTGAGCTTTTAAGTTTGTGTGATGCAGTTTGTGAAGGAAAATGGCTAATGGGTCTCTTGGAAGAATTAAATCAAGAAGAAATGGCAAAGCGTCCAATAGAAATCAATACTGATAGTCAGTCCGTAATTGATTGGATCAAAAACCCAAGGGTGAATAATCGTAACAAACATATCAATAGAAAATATCATTTTGTGAAAGATGAAAGAGCTAAAGGAGAAATTGAAACAAAATATGTAAATTCATCTGAACTGGAGGCAGATATAATGACTAAGAATTTGAGTTATGATGTCATGAAAAAACATATTACAAGTCTGGGCATTGCTGAGCATTATTGACATGCGAAAGGAGGGATTTGTAAGTGAAATCGCATGGCAATAATTAAATTGTTTTTTGTTTAAAAGAACTTTGGACAATAGACATTATTTCATGACTCCATGTATTAGTTTTTTTATTTTCAGACAATGAACGTGAAATAATAGAAAAAAGTCCATTTTGAAAAATTACTATTTCTTCGTAAAATATGCTTCAGCTGTAATTCATTTCTTTCAATTCGTCTTATTAATACAAAATCCCTTCCGCATACTTTTGTTTGGGACATTAAAATTTGAGCGATAAATGGTTTAATATTGCAACCCTTTTTTCTGTTTACTTCACCACCACCTATCTTTTTCCTCCATGTTTTACAACCGCTGTGATAAAAAATCATCATTTAAACTGCCAGTTTGCCAGTCTATGGATTTTAAAGGTCTTTTCCAGCTTTTTTAATTATTTATGCGAAAATTTTATGCAACCAACCAACCATAACTAAATGACGGGAAAAAAAGAAGAAAAAGGGCGATTTTTTATGAGAGTAATCTTTGGAATTTAATTAATTACTCAGTTAATAAATAGAATTTCGAAATTCTGAAACTCAGGTGCATCAGGAGAGATATTGGGCTACTCTCAGAAAAATGTTGAGCTTCGTACGTACCGTAGTTTTCGCTAACTATCGCAGACACACACACACACACACACACACACAGACAGAGCGATTTGTTATTTTATTAATATAGATTATCCGTGCCACTGCTATAAATGACTTTATACATGCTGCAATTTGAAAGTACAGTTCGTTTAAGTTACATCACTCCATTGTCGCCAAGCATAAAAGTTGGCGACGAAAGAAACATTTCAAACTATGTAACATTGTTTGTGCGAAAGTAATCATTACTAAAATACAGCTTTGGCATATACTGTTATACTTGTAAGACTTTGGCATATACTGTTTGATTTTACAGAGCAGAATTTTGGTGATGGAAGTTTTAAACCAAAGTCGATCGCAGCACATGCATCTGTGAATGGGTCCATCAGACATTGAATCAAAAAAGTTTTTTTCCAGTTTTTCCCAAGCCGATTGCTTTTTAGTTTTCTTTTTAGGTGGAAAATCAAGAGTAATAGCTATAACATTTTCCGGCTTGTTAGAATCACTATTGGCACTCAAATTTTCCTGGTTAGAACCGACCGATTGTAAAACGCCATGGCTAGTGGATTGGTCGTCCTCGAGACATGATGTTTTACAATTAATCGGTTCGGCATTAAATTGCTTCCTTTTTCGTGATCGCCTTTCAACACGTAATTGTTTTTCAGCGGCTCGATAATCTTTTGATTTTCTCGTTTTCTGCATTGAAAGACGTTTTTGCACCAAACCAAATACAGTACTGCTTAGTTATCCCGTCGACCAATTTCGCCAAATGATACGAATAGCCAAACTAATAAGCAACTTATACATGTTGACTAAATTTTTATTTTAAATAACAAAAGAACAAATAAATTAGTAAAACATTAATAAAAAGTCCAAATAAAAATCACTTTATGATTGTTTAAGTACGCGTATTGTGTTTAATGTCATTGAATGCGACATTCAAGGTCATTCATTTCTTTGGCTTCGGCTTTTTCCGTATTTGTTAATTGTCCATTTTGAAATTTGTTAGTTTTCTCCTTTATTAGAAATTGATTATGATTTTAAACATTTTAATTTCCTATTCAAATAAAAATTCTTCTAAAAGTAAAGAATTTAATTTAAATTCAAAAGTGACCACGTCATTTTGTCAATCCTCCACCGAAAACAACAACCATTTTTCAATGGTTAAAAGAAAAAAAAAAAGAATTATCAAAATCGGTTTATATTTACGGAAGTTATGAGTGAACATGAAATACATACAGGTTGAAATCATAACCCTCTCCTTGAAATCGGTTGATTTAAAAAAAAAAAAAAAAAAAAAAAAAAAAAAAAAAAAAAAAAAAGGTTTGGCGTGATTTTTTAAATAAAAGCTGTTATAAAAAAAGTGTTATTTTTCATAGACATACATATATCATTGTTGTATTTATTCCCAAGTCATTTATCATGAGTATTAAGGCTTATATTATTAATTTATATACAAGTTTCCATACAAAGTTTACAAGACTTTTTCGTTAAAGCTGCGAAATATCCGCTTTTTGAAATGTTAAAAACTCCTCATCGTTTGAGATCTAACTTTAATAGTTTCTGTATACACATGTCTCGTTCTTATCAATTTTTGACATTCACCGGTTTCCCTCATTCACCTATCATAAAAACTTTTTAGCGTACATCCGGTGCACTTAAAATCCTGAAATTTGGTACCGAGCTCGGTTTCACATCATACATCTGATGAAGAGACATCTAAAAATTCTGACTTTCTCATCTATAAAGCCCCCAAAATGAGGGTAGACCTTCTTTCTAAAATTCGGTCGACTTCAATTTCATTCCACGAGAACTTCCTGATTGTCCTTCAAATCGCCCTCATGCATTAATTATTTTCTTTCTTGATGGATAAAATATAATTAATCTGAGAGAACTGAAATTATACAGCAATTCAATAAACCTTTAAAAGACAATTCTTTTCTTTCATATTTTAACATTCTATCATAGTTATAATCCCATTGTAAACTGAACCTCCCGTTAATGAAGGTTTTGTAAGAATGAAAGACGTTCATTACAGAAATCAGGCATTAGTAACGAAAATTGTTTTTACGTGCAAGACTTAAGAGTGTATTTCGATTCAAACTGCTTATTTTCCGGTTTATTTTTAAATTCATTTTTGCTTTCAAACGCACGAAACTGGCAAATTATCTTATTTGGAAAGTGCACAAGGTCCCGTTGTGGTCGATTCTTTGATAAATGCAGAAAATATTGCAAAAAAGCAATCAAAAACGGCATTTTAAACCGATTTTTCCGAAGCGGGAGATCTGGGAATGAAAAAAAGAGAAGATGATTATTTATAAATCAAATTCTAATGAATTGAGAGTAAAATGACATCACACGTCACTTCATACGTCCCTTCAAGAATCTCCTCAGCAAGTTTCATGTTTCTACTTTTAAAAATGTGTCTGAAATTGTATCGGAAAATTTTGATCTGTTGAAGGTGGAAAAGCGTTTTTTCGAATACACCCTTCAAAGAATGGATTAAGAGTTTGAAAACTTAAAATATCGTTTTTTGCATTTAGAATGTACAAAGTTCCATGGACCTTATAATTCCTTTTTAGAATAACTATCATAGAATGTGAGATTTTGAAAAGAAAAACTTTTGAAAATTTAAATAATTTTAAATGTTACTTGAACAGCTTTTAGCTGATATCCATGCAACCAGTGGCGCCAACTTATATGGGCCTGTGGGGCCTATGACCCCATCCAATAATTCTGAATTCTAGCTTGCCCAATTTTCAATGTTCTATTTGGTTATTTATTCCATTATTTATTTTATTTTTCCTTTTTCCCCTTAGAACAAAATTTACTTTGCTAATGACCCCGCGTTTGATTTCTCCGATTCACACCTATAAATCCAAAATGACTAAAATGTAAATGTTTAACCCCTTAACTGGTTTGTCTAAATGCCGTTCGGGAAAGACGAATTTGCTTAATTCACCATTTAAAGCTTTTTGACACTACTATTATTTTTAAGAAAATTTTCATACTATTGAAAGGCGGAAATCTTTAGACTAAATTTTACGAATATTTTATTTAATTAATAGTAGTGCGAGTCCGCTATTTTCAATTTACTGAACGGAAAAGAATTAACCAGTTAAGGGGTTGAGATTTTGCTGTTTCAATTTGTAATCATGATCATGGTATGATGCTATTACAATAAATAATTGTGCAATTATTGGAATTATTACAACGAGGTGGAACCCGTCGAAATTCGATGAAATAAAATGTTTAAGAAGGAACTGTTTTATTGATTTATAATAAATTTACAAAATTAGTTACAATAAAAAATGCATCTTAAATTGGTTAGCCTACCTGTGAAACAAATATTATTTTAAGCTAAAATTAACAAAATACTATTGAATACTACTAAATAAATACATACTAATACTATACTATGCAATTAAATTATTACTAAATTTAATTGCATATGTAGTCAGTAAAATGCAATAAAGATCATTTATTATGATGAAATTATAATTCGAAGCTCTTTTGTTTGGTATAAATGTGAATGAAAACAAATATTCCAAACTGATACGATCACAGACGATATATTTTACGTGGTATACGCATTTTAATTTCTATTTTTTTTCCCAATTTTAAGAGAAAATGGAGTGATTCTGTTGCCACAATTACAAAATTGGTACTGAAAACTATAAAAAAAAATTTAATATCTCAAAAATAAATTGAGATACAGCTTTCAAACAAATTGCATTTAAAAGTAATTTTTTTTTCTGTATACCATGGTAAAAAAAATTAAAAATGTGCGATGTTTATAAGTTTGAAATTTGCAGTAGTAAATATTTCAAAACCGAAATTTCATTTCAAATTTCTAAGTGTTGCCATTCGCAAAATGACGTATGCTTTACGCACAGATACGTTTGGCCTTTATAATATAGATAAATAAATGCATGGGAATATGATTTTTAAAAATTGCAACTATCTTAAAGCATGGTAGCTTAACTTAAAAGTCTCATCTTTCAACAGCTGTCCACCTTTCAAAGAAAAACAAACTGGTTGTACTATTTTACCAAAATATCTTTGAGCTTACCTAATATGTTTGAGCCAATCCAATATTTTTCAAAAGTTGGCGCCACGGCTTGCAACAGCAGTGACGTTTGAGAACATTTAAATATGGAGATAATTTTCTAAAATAAACGGTCAAGTTTGCTCTCAGAGGATTCCGTACAATAAATGTATGCATAATTAACCCCTTGAAGACGAGCGATTGATATATGTGCCATTTAAAATTCCTTCATTATTTCCACCAATTACTTTTTATTGTAAAGGTTACCTCATTTACATTTGGAGCATTTTCGCGATTCAAGTACAGAAAATTTTCTATTTTGAAAAATCGGTGGTAAATGATTAAAAATTCAGCAAAGTGCTCTCAAAAGTATTCCGTTAATACGATCCGTTATTACGATCAAAAGTATTCCGTTACATTACGGTCAATGGGGAAAAATGTTTCAAATGCATTTTAATCGTTTGAAATTTTAAATACATACTTATTACATAATTTTGTCAAGTCATTTCAAATTTTTTGAAAATAGGATGCATAGATCAAATACAGGGACAATCAAAAGTACTCCGTTATATTGCAGTGAATGGGAAAAAAGTTTCAAATGCATTTTAAGTGTATTACACTCATTCGAACATAATAATATAGAAATGCATCATAAAGTACATATTATAATATGTAATTTGCATAATCTGTGGTGCAAAGAACATTTGTTATTGATTTTCAAGGCCACACAAAAGTATTCCATTACATAATGAGTATAGGGAGAACATTGTTTGGTGAGCATTTTAAATGTAATTAACTATTTACAATTTTATGAGATTGATATATGAGAGTGATATTTTAAAAACTGTATTATCGTACGAACGCACCTCATTTGCTACGCTTCACGTGCAATTTACAACTTGTTTTATTTTATCCTTATCTATTTATAAGGAACTTAAGTTGGTACTGGAAATAAAAGATAGTATATATTTAAACTGTCATTTGGCATTTCATAAAAATAAATGCAGCATAGAAAAAACCTTTTATTTTTCCAGTGTAGCTATCACAAAAACGCTATTCAATATTTACTTGACATTGCGTTAAAAGAGCTTGTGTAGAAAGGAGCTCGCAAATTCACAAAGCAACTTTGGTCCGTGACGTGTTTTTCCGGACTAGTTTTAAATACATTAGAATCGTAATGAGAGACCCAACAAATCAAACTAGCCGCGAACCCTATAGTATTTATGAAAGGTTCGCATATATTAAGAATTAAAAAAAAAAAAAAATAGACATTTTAATACCGACATTTTTTTTTATCGTAGTGGCCGCTGTATGACTCAAGAACTATTATACGAATTTTTATAAAACCCATAAGTGACCGGGAGGGGAGAGCACAGATAATCACCTCATCGAGTTCACGCATGAAAATCTAGGAGTAGTTGAATATCCTTTCGCAAATTAAAACCCAATCGGTCTGCAAAGTCATATCTTTGTGGAAAACACCTAAAAACCCATTTGTAGCAGTTGACTCATAGGTTTACCTTTGTGTTTTTCCGCATCCAAAAGGATGAAAATATGGAGGACTGGGAACAGGAAAACACAATGATAAACCTATGAGTGAATCGCTAAAATCCGGTTTTCAGGTGTTTTTCATCAAGATATGACTTGGCAGAACAATTGCGTTTTAATATGTTAATCGAAATTTAACCAATCCTAGAATGTCTATGATACAAATTGGTGCTATTTTGATTTTGGTGTAAATCGCCCAACTGGTGGTGCTACTAGGCAGCATTTATCACGATTTCCGCAATAACTGTATCTCAAAAACTAATGCATAAATATTCACAAAGCTTCAGATTTAATTAGTCTGATATAAATTGGCAGTCATTAGTTTTTGAAGTAAAACGCCCAAGAGGGGGCGCTATAATACATTTTTTTATGATTTCCGCAACAGTTTTATTTAAAAAACCAATGCTCGGACCTTCATCCAACTTCAGACTCAGTTAAATTTTGACATAAGTAGTTGATTTTTAGATTTTGGTGTTAATTATCTAATATGTGGCGCTGATATGCTTCATTTTCAGGACATATTAATATTTATGAGATAGAAGAAAGTTTTGGGATTGCCACATCCGACTAATTTTATATGTAAATGCGCGCTATCCACACTTTGAATTCCAAAAAATTAAAAAAAATTACCTAAGGTGTATTTACATTACCTAAATGCCAATTTATTTTAGGATTACTATAGCAATATGAATGACGAGTTGGAACTCACTATGTCGTAAACAGCCTTAAAGTGCTATTACACGTAAAAATTGCAAGCGACAAAAATCGCCTGCGTTTTTTCGTGTTCTTAGAACTTCATTGGCTGTTCGAAAAGAGTCTTTACCATCATTTGGATTTCTAAGCATTTGATTGGCTCTTACTGGCGACTCACTTCGTTCCAGGGGTCAAAGACGCTCCGACAAAAGAGAATCGCGCGTTACCAAGCCACTTCCCTGGTCCCATAGGATAACATGGAGACGCCTGCAGCACGACACGTGAGTCTCTTTTGAGACGCTACATGTTACTTTTAAAAGTGTACCTACAGGATTTACTTTTTTCAGAATTTTTTATTACTATTTTCAAACATTAAATAAGACTTATATTGTTATTAGAAAATAATGATAATAAATTGCTTCCAAAAGTGAAGCATGAGGATATTCTTCTCATATTGATAATAATTTATAACAAGTAGCGCAGAGTCAGTCACGACTTGCTACTGTTTAGTTCCCATGGCAACAAGAATTATTGTTAATATCACAAGAGACAAAATATTAAAAATACGATTTGATATTATTATTTTTGCTTGATACAAAAACGCATTACCAGATTCAACATTTCCACAATTCCATGTTTTCTGTGATTTCATTTATTATCTGTTCACATAAAAAAATAATAGTAATCACTCAAAATTAAACAGTTTAACAGATTAGGATGTAACAACTAAACTCTTTTTTTTATGTAAAGCACTATTGCCTAGCAACATGTGAAAGGCAGACGAAAATTAAAAAAGGTACGATGATATTAATTAACTAATAATTTCACATTTTAATAATTTGAAAGTGGGGTTGGCAACATTTTTATATCGTCTGCTTTTAAAAAAGCAGCTGACTTTTAAATTTTTAGCTAATATTTTGGAGGCAATTGAAAATAATATGCGTTTATATCTTTTTATAACGAGTATTTTTCTTTAAAAGATTTTTTGTCTGTTTGGGGGAAATAAAATAATACTTAAGAAGGCAGCGGGAAGTTGTATCTAACTCGCAATTTTTGCGAATGAATTTCTTAAAAAAAGTAAAATGAATAAAAGTTGTTGTTTGAATGCGAATAATAAATTAATGAATAAAGGACTAACCAGGTAGTAACCGAATATCCTCCAGGTAAGAAAATTAAACTAGTTAATTCAATGTGTATTATCATTCCTTAAGTTAATTTCAGAAAGAAAATTATAACACAAATAATCTTATCTGTAATTCGTAATGTTTTTGCTATCGTAATTGTCCATTAAGATAATAAGAGATGCACGACTCTGGAACTGTAAATAAATTTTCTTTTCACTATTATTCTTGATTTATTTTTTTCTTTTCAACCCCCTATCAATTAAAAAAATTCATAATCACAAATTATTAATTAAATGTATGTAAATTAGAATGTTTTAAATTTTTTTCATATGAATTGGTTTTATTTGACAACAGAATAAAAATAATATCATCCAACATAAAATTAACGACTATTATGCGTTTTTTAATTGCTGAATTGATATTAAAAATAAATTTAGTATATTAATTTTAAAACGTGTGGGATGAAAACTGCTGATACGATCGTTGTAACATATTCCAGTTTTAAGAAGGAAAAGCTGCGTTTTTTACTAAAAATGATGAATTTATTATCGCCTGCAAAATCGTTTTGTTTATAGCGACACTGAGCATTGAGGTCAAGGTAATTTATCGTTAAAATTCACTTGCTAAAATATCGTTTGTGCCTTATCAAATATATTGATAAATAATTATAGTAATGTGAATTAAAGTGAAAATATTGTGAAAATAATAAATATATCCACTCATCTTTATAGTGCATGGATATTCTGCTGTTCATTAAACTCATTGCCATCATCTATATATATACTAGTAAATCTGCAGATCAAGAGCCTCAACGTCAGCTTTTCACTTCTTTTTTTAAAAACACACTTAGCGTAATATTTAACTTCCTGGAAACTGCAATTTAAAATTTTCGAATTACGTAATTATTTATAAGAATAAAATAAGAATAAGAAATTTGAAGCCATCAAAAGCCGTTAAATTAAAGATTTAGTTATGTTAGGATATTCTGAAAAATTCATGATCTATTATTTTTGTTTTTTTATTATACCACAGTAGATTTCTTCAGGGGGGCGGAGTCCCCTGAACCCCCCGTAGTCTCATTAAATTTAAATTTCTAACTTTCTATCAATCTGCTAATGGTTATGGTATATCTTGTATTTTTTTTTCTACATTTTGATTTATAAAGATAAGTGACAGTTTTAATAAGCATTTTTCATTATCCTCATACTTCTAAATACCT
This sequence comes from Maratus speculifer, assembly GCA_964019185.1. Taxonomy (NCBI): domain Eukaryota; kingdom Metazoa; phylum Arthropoda; class Arachnida; order Araneae; family Salticidae; genus Maratus; species Maratus speculifer. The sequence continues at coordinate 422,460,342 of OZ025289.1, read as the reverse complement.
GCCCACTAAAAACACCTAAATCTGATGTATCAGGAACTTTTGAAAGTGTAAACTCAATAATCTAGGGTTTAACAATTTTGTTTACGAAAAAAAGAAGTTTTGATAGCATTTTGTGGCAGTTATCGGGGACTTATAGATAGACAGAAGAACAGACTGAGAGATGGAAAACAATAAATTTTCCGTCGCCAAAATAAGCCTTCGTCGAAGTTTTGGCAATGACGTCATTATTCATGAGTTATTGCTGTCCATATTTCTTGTATTTTTAACGACAACTATAAAATACCTGTTTTATTTCAATTATGACGTCAAATTTTATCAATTGAAATATTTGTTAAAAATATAATTATTTTTTATTTCTTTTACTTCTAATTATGCCCCCATTTTTGTCAGAAAAATTCTTAATAACGAAACAAATTTCCGTGTTTAATATTTAACAAAGTACTATTTTTATTTTTATTTTAATTCTGACGTCATATTTATTTTTTCTTAGTTTAATTTTTTGAATGGAAATTGCTCAATTGAAACTTATTGCCGTTAAAAAATTATTCCAGATTTTTTTTTTTTTTTTTTGGGCAACGATAAAGAAAATTGGTTAAATTTTATCTAAAAAATCGCTCTTGATTCTGTATGAAAAAGAAGGAAATTTTGAATTATTAAGGAAAATATTTGAATAAAATTAATAAAACATAGCCTATATTCTTTTTTGGGCTATGTTATATTTATCCGCAAAGATACAAAAACATTAATTCATCAGTTTTGACGTTGACTTCATTTAAATTTTCGTATTTGCTTTCAAATTTATAGCATTAAAATATAATAAAAATTAGGATGAATGGTTGCTTAGCAACCATTAAGAGAAAATAAAGAAAATGAAATAAATGCATCTTAAATAAGTAAATCTCTAAAACAAATTAGTTTATATTATTGGAACACATTTATAAAAAATCTCGAAAATTTTCAGTAATAACTTTAAAAATCTGACAAATGCATAGACAAAATTTCAAAACAATATGAATAATTTAACTGGTAAATGTCAGTGTCCATTTATCATTGAATTCCATTAATGAAATGTGTCATTTTCTCTCAAGAAAAAAAAAAAAATTGAAAATCATTGGATTTGCCATAGAAAAGCATTATTGCGCAAAATAAAATATTCTATATTTTACGAACGAATGAATCAAAACCAACAAAAAACTATACAGTTTAATCCCAGTGCCTCACTAACATACCCACTTAATTTCAAGTCAATCGGATGTTTTTGCGTTAGTTATCGCGGAACAGACAGACTGACAGACAGACTGGCTGACTGACAGACAGACAGACAGAAACCAAAAAAAATTCGTGTCTCCAAAGTAAGCCTTCACTGACGTTTCGGCAATTACGCTACCGTATGTGGCACAAAAATCACGGTTATTTGTTAATTGTTTAATGGCAACGCCCAAATAAACATTTTTTTGTTCTTTCACTGCAGTTATGGAACTTCAAAATATCGTTATTTATTTATTTATTTATTATTATTATTATTTTATTCTATTGGCTTAAAAAATAAATAAAAATCATTAATTTAAACGTTTCGGTTTCAAATTAAAGTTATGTTATTATAAATGAAATGAGTGAAAGGATTATATTATTAAATATATTTTAAATGAAATGAATGAAATACAAAAAAATGCCACGATTACAATATTTGGCGATATGCTAAGTTAGCATAAAAATACTGAGTGCTTGATTTATCGGCACAAATGTCATATACGCACCACATTAGTGTGATTTTTTTTTTCTGATGCCAACTTGGCGAAAACTTCAATACCAGTTACAGTGTCTCAGATAAGTGATGGGACACTTGTGCTTTACAAAAGGAAACTAATCAAATAAATTAAAAAAACATGTACACATTTTTTGTGGGTGTGTTTCATACTTAAATTTAGTAAAGATTATTACATAACATACATTTTGTCAAAATATTAAAATATTAATTTAATAAAAATACAAATGTTTAGAACGGAGCAAAAAATAGCTCATATAAGTGATGGGACACCATTATATATGCAACAAAAATCATCTGAAATAAGCAATAAAAATATTTTGGGGTTTTTTATTTTTACTTAAAAGCAATTGGCAATAATTTATAAAATCGTCTGCAGTATTTCTCTCCAGTTTGTTTTGGAATTTTTGTGTTTTTTAGCTCTGTGTAGCCATGAATGCTAAACGAAAATAAACTTCGCCTGAAATTCGAAAATTAGTTATTAATTTGCATATTGAACGTGGAAAATCTATTAGAAAAACTGCTGAAACAGTTAACTTGAGTCTTCAACAGTTTTCAATATCATTAAACGATATAAAAAGAATCATATGATTCAGGATAAAAGAAGACCTGGCCGACCATCAAAGCTATCCAATGGAATAAAGTGAATTATCGTTCGAAATATTAAAAAAAATCCAAGAAATAGTGCTTCAAAAGTTGCTGCTGATTTACAAGCATTATATGGAATAATTGTTAATTCTGAGACTATTAGAAGGGTAATTCGATCTGCTGGATATCACGGTAGAGTAGCCAGGAAAAAATTCTTCGTAAGTGAAAAAAATAGAAAACTCAGACTAGCTTTCGCAAAATCCAACATAAATAACAATTCTGATTACTGGAATAAAGTTACGTTTGCTGATGAGAGTAAATTTAATATATTTGGTTCTGACGGTAGAATCTTGGTGTGGAGAAAACCCAGGGAAAAATTTCGCAAACAGAACTTGGTACCAACAGTAAAACATGGTGGAGGAGGAGTTATGGTATGGGGGTGTATGTCGTCCGCTGGAGTTGGTAATCTTGTTTTTATTGACGTATAATGGATCAGTTCAAGTATTTTGATATTTTAAAGCAAAATTTGAAATCTTCAGCACGAAAATTGAACCTTCATAACGATTTTAAATTCTACCAGGACAATGACCCCAAGCACACTGCTCTGAACGTTAGACTCTGGCTGCTATATAACTGTCCTGAAATAATAAAAACACCACCACAATCTCCAGACTTAAATCCCATAGAGAATATTTGGCAAGAATTGGAATCAAGAATTCGCAAACACATCATTTCTTCAAAACAACAACTAAAATCGGTGCTTCAAGAAGAATGGGGTAAAATCACTCCAGAAATCACAAAAAAAATTAGTCGAATCCATCCCCAAAAGATTAAATCATGTTTTAAAAGTAAAAGGAAATCCAACAAAATATTAAAACCTTTTAAAAAGTAAAATTTTTGGATAAATATTTGATGGAAAAGTAAGTGTCCCATCACTTATGTGAGCCATTTTTTGCTCCGTTCTGAACAATTGTATTTTTACTAAATTAATATTTTATTATTTTGACAAAATGTATGTTATGTAATAATTGTTAATAACTTTAAATATGAAACGCATCCAAAAAATTTTTGCACATGTTTGTTTATTTATTTTATTGCAGTTTCTTTTTATAAAGCACTAGTGTCCCATCACTTTTGTGAGACACTGTATATATTTTTAACTCTTTTCTATCTATATTATAAAGGCCAAACGTATCTGTGCCTAACGCATACGTCATTTTACGAATGGCAATATTTTCCTCTGCAATTTCGGTTCTGCAATTTTCGCTACTACAAAATTTTACTTCCGTAAATCGCACATTTAAAATTTTTACATCAGCGTATACGAAAAAAAAAATGTACTTTTAAATGCAATTTGTTTGAAAGCTGTATCGCAATTTACTTTTGAGTTTTTAATTTTTTTATAAGTTTTCGTGCGAATTTTGTCATCGTGGCAACAGCGCCACTTTCTCTTAAAACTGATAAAAAAAAAAAAAAAAAAAAAAAAAAAAGATGAAATTAAAATCTCGTAAGTAAATTTTGAGAAGATGAAAATGATGACGGGTTTAGATTTCGCGTAAAATTTTATGATCGTGTCAATTTTTGTTTTTTTTTGTTTTTCCAATCGTAAGAGCCTAAATTGATAACTTTATCATATTTTACTTATTACTTTTACATATTACTTATTACACATTACTTACATATTATATTCGCGTTTGAAATGAAATAGACGCCCTCTCGCGGACAAAGTCTGAAACGAAATAGAACTTATATCTTCCGCTGAAATCAGTGTTTAAAAGGCCGATAAGTAAATAAACAGTATAATAATAAATAAATAAATAAATAAACAGTCCTATAACGCATGCAACGTTGGGTTCTTTGTATTAAAATTATCTAAAATCAAAATTTTATACACAAAGTTTAGATCTATAATATAAAAAAGTACATTTGATTTACTCATTGCAAAATAACATGACAGCAACATAATGCTTGCATGATTAATGAATCAATAATTGCTTCAGCTTCTCTAAAGCAATTACTAGATTTTCCAGCATCTAGAAATTCTAAAATTGTCGATATTTGTAATTTATCTCCCATAATTAAATAAAAAAGATAAAAAACTGCACTTTAAATAGCTCTTTAAACGGGTTTCGGTTCTACAGCATGGAACAAACAGCATACGTAAACAAACGATTATCAGGTCTATACAACGCCACCTTTCGTTCATTACAAACGCGAATTACTTTTACATATGCGATTAAATTTTAATTTTAATAATTTGGACAACTGACTTTTATAGAAATGGTATTTTGTTAATTTTAGCTTAAAATAATATTTCTTTTAGAGTTAAACTGAAAAATATAAGATGCATTTTTCACTGTAGCTAATTTTGTACATTGTTAAAAATCAATGAAATAAGGTAACCTGGGGTAATAACGCCACGTTAAGGTTCTACCATTTTTCACGGCTAAGTTTTATCTTATATTTTTCAAACAAATATATGATTTGATACAGTAACTCATTGACTATCTATATAAAAAAAAATAATTTAACAGATATGTATTCATAAAATGTAATGGCGTGATTTCTTGACCAATGCTATTTGGCGTTATTATCCACCTATATGGGTAATAACGCCATGCAAACAAAACTATGAAATAAGATGGAATAATTGCATGTAGATTGCCCAATTCTAAAAATACAAACTCTACAAACTTAGAAATTGACAAATTGCATTCTAAGTTATTGAAAATGTTAATTTTTTGTGAAAGTGTAAGAAAAATAAAGGTGTGGTGTGTGTGGGGGGGGGGGGGGAGGATGAGGCAAAAGAGTACCAGACCGTGAGCTTCTTTTTGCTTAAAAAGGACCGCTTAAATAGAATTATTAGAAACATTGCACAGTTTTAACTGTGTTTATTTGAATCAGTATTTAGGATGTAGTTCGGCCACTCTACGGAATCAACCGGGGTATTAATACCAAGGATTGGCGTTATCACCCCGTTATAGTTATTCTGCTGTACATTTTAAATTACAAATTATCTCGAGAAGATATCCAAAATCTTCAACAACATTTTGGAAGTCCATGAAATGTACTACAAATTTATGTGATTAACAAAGTATTTCCGGATAAAAAAAATAGTCTTCACATCACAAAACGTATCTCGCAAATTTTAGATCAAGCGTTAATTTTAGTTGCTTGTAAAAACAATAAGACCTAAAAATGAAACAAATTAACTTGAAGCTGTTTTTTGCGATTTATATGACTCAAAACCCTTCTGCGCAGAACACATGGGTGTCATTTACCAGATTATTTCATAATTATGCATAATATTAGCACTTGGCGTTATTACCCCGCCTGGCGTTATTACACCAAACCACCTTAGTTCTTTCTAAAACATTTTCGTTTCGTCGAAGTTCGACGGGTTCCACCTCGTTATTTTAAGAAGGAAATAATAAATAATAAAAGTTTAATTAATAACTACCACCAAAACAATTTCTATCATTTTATTTAAAAATATAAAAGTAAACAAACAGTTTATTAAAGATTAAATAGCAGTTGCCGGGTTATCATGTGAGGCATATATTTGCTTTTTTGTTGCAATTGCGCCAATGTGGTGCGCATATAACATCTGCACCTAATTCTTTAGCAGAATCTCCTAATTTGGAAAAAAGCTGAGCGATTAAAATAAATTATGAATAAAGGTAATGTGATTTAATGCTTAGTATGCATTTAAGGGAGACCAAACTGGTCGCCAAGGGCGACTAGTTAGAAAAATTAGCTCTGGTGTAACTTTTACTCTTTATGAAGAAAAATGAATTTTTCTGCACTTCTTGGGATTTAAAGCCATGGCACTGTGCATATAACGTTATCACTTTAAAGGTGAGGGGAGAGGGGTTAGCAATTGATATCATTAGATATCTCGAGAAGGAGCGGTAGCGTATTTTTGACATCGTTATAATTTTTAGCCCAATCAAACTTTTCTTTTTTTAATAACTTTTTCTTTACTTTCAAACAACCTATTATCTCTTATTTATTATTATTTATGTATGCTTTTTATGAAAATACAAAGCTATTATTAAAGCCATTAAATGTTTATAAATTCATTTCATTACAAAATTTGCAATACCTCAACGTTTAACATTCCTGTTCTTCTGCAATACGTGCATATAATTTGCTGTTAGCGAAATCAAGAATTGATATTTGCATTTACCAATAAAGGAAGAGCAGTAACGATATCTATTGTTTTGCTGATAAGTTCTGCTTTTACTTTTCCCAGGCATAGGATAGTTGGAAGAAGATAATAATGTTACTGTTAAATGTATTATGCAACAATAAGCTACTATTAAATACTTTTAAATAATAATTAACACTTTTACATGTTATTTGATATAAATTTGTTTCATGCATTTATATTTTATTGAGTTCTCGAATTCGTAAATTTTGCAAGTTATAAATGTATAATCACATGTGTATATTACTGCCAACGTATAAAAACAGAGAAAAAAATGTAAAAATAAAAATAATTTTTAGGCAAGATCATCTGGCGGGGGAGGGGGAGGTTGACGAAAGACAACGTCTGATATCGTAGGGACCCTCCCCCTCCAAAAAAAATTTTTTTTGAGCCTCCCCTGGAAAAGATTCCAAAGTCACTAAATGAATTTCTGTTACGAACATCCAAATGAAATTCTGTTGGTTGTCCTTCGTGAATGATCATAAATTTCACCTTCACTTGACATTAAACAGAATACACCTATTTATTACGTCATCAAGTTATTTTCAATTCAACTTTTTATTTGTACTAATAGGGGGGCCCCGCCCCCCTGCTCGCTATGCTCGCCAACCCCCCGCGTAATCGCTTCGCTATTCCAAATTATTGTCTACCCCTGCCTGCTGCGCTCGCCAATAACCCATGGTATGAATAAGCAGTTGCAGACCTTTCAAATGATGTGTCACACAATTGGTGTTGTAAAGAAATTACAAAATGCGCCCCCTCTGAGGGCAGAGGGGGGGGGTACACACAAGGTATCCATAATATGAATAAGCAGTTGCAGACCTCTCAAATGATGTGTCACACAATTGGTGTTGTAAAGAAATTAAAAATGTGCCCCCCTGGGGGGCAGAGTGGGGGATGACACACAACACATCCATAAAATGAATAAGCAGTTGCAGACCTTTCAAATGATGTATCACTCAACTGGTGTTGTAAAGAAATTAAAAATGTGACCGCCCCCCCCCCCTGGGGAGAGCAGAGTGTGGGGGTGACACACAAGACATCCATAATATGAATAAGCAGTTGCAGACCTTTCAAATCTTGTGTAACACGACTGGTGTTGTAAAGAAAATAAAAATGTGTCCCCCCTGGGGAGCACAATGGGCGATAAAACACAAGACATCCATTATATGAATAAGCAGTTGCAAACCTCTCAAATGATGTATCATACGACTGGTGTTGTAAAGAAATTAAAAATTTGGCGAAATATTACAGTTATCGCCAAGTTGGCGTCACTTTTGACAACTAATTTTGGTCGCCAAATTTGGCGATAAATCGCCAAGTTGGCGACAAACTTGGCGATGGTAACCTTTCCTCTCTTTATGGTAACCCATATGGCGATGCATAGACGGAGCCCTTTCCTGATTGGTCTATTCGACTCATGGAAGGAGTGGACAACCCGGATTCGTTAGTTCCGGAAATCTTCCACATCAGCATCATTCCAAGAGTCATTCCTTTTAAGGCTAGTTTTTTTTTACTATAGAAGGATTTTTATTTATGCTTTACTAATTTATTTGTCATTCATTATTTAAAACAAAAATTATGCCAGTTTGTGTAATTTGATGAATAGTTTTGCCGATTTATATAATTGGGCAAAATTTTTCAATAGGATAATCAAGTAGTACCATGTTAAAATAGTGCTTCAAATGTGTTATGTATTTTCAGAATGTTTTAAATAGACACCATGCTTCACTTTATGACACTATGAAGTTTTGTTATATAGTATTTTGGGTGTGTTGCAAAATGTTTCATAATCTGTTCATCATAAAATGTTTCAGGCATTAGGGGCAAGGAGCAAGCTATACTTTTTGATAAGATCTGGGAAATGTTTTCGAGTTTTTCAAATGTTTCTTGAAATGTGTTTGCACCAAAAATGAAATCATCTTGATATGTGAAGATACCTTCACAATTTATTTAATCTAAAATCATGTCCATTAGCGCTTGAAAACCGAAGCTTAATCAGAAAACCAAGCAATACATCAAACTGAGATGTAAATGTCAATTCATCTTGCAAATGTTCCAGTAACTCAGTTTGATGATACGCCTGTTATAAATCTAAACTAGTGAAATATTTCTAAGATGACAAACCAGCAATGATATTTTGAATTTTTGGAAGAGAATATAATCGAGTTAAACATTTCTAAGCCTAAGACTAAACGGTATTTTTGCTTACCTGACCCCATCAGGCTTTTGTTTTACAATCAAGATAAAAAAAAAAAAAAAGCCCACTCAGAGCAATGCATCTCTTTTATTTCTGTTTCAACAAGATTATTCAGTTGTTCTTTTGCTTTTGCCTGAGATGCTTATGTGGAATTCTAAATTCTAAATGTAAAAGTTTTTATTGAGAAATCATTAATGTATATGTAATATGTGACTATCACATTCCTAACAAGTCGTAGAACCAACATGGGGAAAAATGTCCAAGCTGGGGATCGAACCCGGAACTCTTGGAATAGCCCTCCAAGTGCTATACCATTTAAGCTAATAGGACGATGCCCAGCTTTTCATCTCTCACTAACACTTTTATTGGTAAGGCTGCAACTACAGCACAAGATAACGTCTACATGAGCACACAGACCTGTGGCTTAACATGAGACGAAAGTAACCCAGCATCGGTGAATACATCATTAATATGTGACTATCACATTGCTAAAAAATCGCAGGAACAACGTAATGATTAATTTCAAGCGTAATTTCACTTCTGATAATTAATTGAAAAATTAATTTTAATTAAAATAAAATCATTGATGTATTTAACATTAGACACTATGCGGTCAGTGTGATCAAGTGTCTTTACAGATTTGGAAAATGCAAAGTAATATTTTAATAAAAGTTCAGAAATTTCTTGGTCCTAAATAAACTAATTTAAAATCATTCTACAAAAAGATCTTTATTTTCTTATAGAAAGCACTCGATCAAATACAGTATTAAAATTACCTTGATTTTTCATTTATGTAAGTATTAAATTCCATTTCTAATTCATTTTGGTCAATATTTTCATTTGGAATACTCAGATAACCTATTTCCATATTCTTATTCAAATTAACAATATGATCAGTCATATTTTCAATATAAATTTGCATGATTTTGGGATAAGATATATTTTGAGACTGACAATCCAATTTTAAAGGTGCATCGTTACATAACAGATTATCAGCAGAAATATTACTACATACTGAGCGCGTATCATAATTAAAAATGAATTTCATCTATCCATCATCGATAATAGTATACAGTACTTCGGATAGAATATACTATTTGAAAATCTTTTGTGTGTCCCTGTAAATCCTATTCACTTAGTATTATGCGTGAAATAACTTATATTAAACCTGAGCGACTTATATCAGTTTTGTCAATCCTGAAATAGCTTAATAAACATCCTCCCCTTTCCTATTATGTAATGGAATTCATTTGTGTGACCCTGTAATTGAATTATAACTATTCTTTTCACCTCATACTTTACACAATGCATTTTTCGGTGCACTTCGTAAATTCATGTAAATTTCAATATATTTGACAGGGTGTAACATCATTAAAATTCATTTAAAACGATTTTTTCCCATAGGCACTATAATGGAGAAGTTTTGATGGTCCCTGTAAATAAACTAATCATGCTAGAAATTTCATTTGAATTAGTGTTCGTGCTTGGGTAAAAGTCAAAAAGCTCCAAAATTTTCAGAACAATCGGAGAGTACAAATTACAAGAGTTATAGCGCAGACAGACGGCCAGAAAAACCGAAATCATAAACACTTTCAACTTTGCTGAAAAGTATTAAAAAAAGAAAAACAAACAAATAAAATTTTCAATTATTTAAAAAAAAATTAAAGAAAGTTTCTAGAAAGTCCAAACTACAAGTTGTTTAAAATACATAGTCCTTTAAGAATTACTAGCAGCACCCGTCGAAATTCGACGGAAAAGAATATATATTAAATATGTTATATATCAGTCTTATATACACTATAAGACACTGAGCGAAATAAACAATTGCCACTTCTTAAAATAGGAATAACATAGCTTTTCATTATGAAGATACACAAACTTCTCAAAATAACAAAAAATAAGGAAAACAACTCATAAATTATTATGTTGGACTTAACTTCAGCTACAAATCTTTTTTAGTACGGTTTCTAAACCTTAAGCATTATTTAAATGCCAAATTATTTAGAAAGTTAATATAATACCTAAAAAGACGAATTCAAAAAAATCTGCAGAGTTTTTTTTTCTCCGTTTAAATATCGCTTGGTACCTGTAGAATAATTATAATATCAATAAAACATTTTAATTATAATAGAAACAGGGAATTATTAAACTGCAAAACCCATAGAGTAAAGAGAAATTAATAGAGTAAAAGCATAATGTCTGGGGGGATGCCAAAAATATAATCCCAAATCCGCTACATTAAGCTCAATTAAGCACCAACAAAAGCACGTGCTTTGACACGTCTATCAATTCAAACCGGTTTAAACCCGCATTTCTTTGCTTTTGTTTTTTACCGTCGAAAGTACTGTCGAACAGAGGATTAAAATTTCGTTAAAAAATGATGATTTTTGCCATTATTGGCTCTTTTCTTTTTTTCTTTTGTATGCATATAAATATATTTTATAATATAAATATTTTTTATAAATATTTCATTATAAAATACTTTTGAATACACATGATTGGAAAATGTAAAAGGAACTAATCTATCGCTGCACATGTAAGAAATGTTTGATTTTCTAAACATATATGCTTTAAGTATTGATATAGAAAATTCTTTTAAGATTTTGCTTGAAGAGATAACTTTTTTCTCTTAAAATCATCTGCAATCGGAAAGCTAGATTTTAGATCAATATTTATTACATAAGTTTTCATACATGATTTTAAAATAATGTTTTCATAATTTTATTTGAAGTATTTATTTACATGCAGCTATTAATATGTTGGTAAAAAGAAATAAAGATGTTTAAGTAAATTAGCAGCGACTGGTGTAGACAAAGTACAGATTTATTTGAAAATTTCATCCCATAAAAGAAGCTCTTTATTAATTAGTTTGCATTAGTTGAATTATTTATATGTATTGTTATTTGCAAACAAAATAAGTTCATCTACGTTATAAAGTATTAAAAGTTACTGTAAAGAAGGAAACTTTTAGTAATGCAATTTTCAGTTCGTATCAAATGCTTTCAATTTAATTTTAATTTGCCATTTAATTATTGCTAATTTATCAATTTCAATTATTTTAAAAGCAAACATGTATTTCAATAAATAATAGAACGAAGACTATTTTAAAATTTTGCCATTTCTTTTTAAAATATGTTTCAACTGTTCATTTTTTTCAATTCGTTTTATTAATACAAAATCCCTTTTACGTACCATATTTTCGGGTGTATAGTCCGCGGCTTATACAAGGAAAAAACCTTCGAAAAAGCCGCTGCGGCTTATACACGGTGCGGGTTATACAAAGATTTTTTTTTAATTGGAAATCGTGATATTTTTTCTACAATTTTTAAGCTTCAAAAAATTTGAAAAAAACATCGAAATTCGTAAATTTTTTTCGGTATGTCGCGAAATATAAAAAGTTCTCTCATGTTTGTAAAGGCCTTTTTTTCTTTCTTTACTGCTTAAATACAGTTATTTCTGGGTTTGGAAGAACTGTCGCAACTATCACCGAGTATTGCACTAACGGGCAGCGAGAAATAATGACGCTCGAACGCAATTTGCTCTTGATTTGGAGAGGATAAAAACAACAGTATAACATGTTACTTATTTTAAACTTACTTTTTGCTGAATAAGTCTTTTTAACGTTAACTGTAATCAGTTTTTTAGTAGAGATGTGTCATTTATTGAGGAACGATTCAAAAGGAGCGATTTTGGCAGTGGATCTAAAAGAACGATTCCAGTCTGTAAAAAAGAATCCGTCATTTTCAGAACGATTCAGAAAAGGAACGAGATCGCGGAACCGATCATTTTTTGGAATGGTTCCCTAAAGGTTCGAATCCTCTGAATCCAATGACTTAAGATACCTAGACACCACACCGGCAACCTTTTTTTAGGCCGACATCTTTGCAATCCGTCACGTGACGGAGGGCAGATTTAGCGCGCCAAACCGGTTTTTCTCCCGCCGAAAACTCGAATACTATTATAGGAGGTGGCTTGATAAGGGCTATTTTTCGCCCATTATATACCCGTAAAAAAAAGTTTCGAATTCAGATGATTGTTCTGTGGCTTTGTATAGTTAAAGATATGTATTTTTGTTTAATATAAGTTTTACGGGATTAATAAAATAGTAAGTCATGGAAATTATACCCCGAGGTTTTTTGGATTTTTTCTGCAATTTTTTTTTTTTTTTTTTTTTTTTTTTTTTTTTTAACCATTTGAAAAATGGTTGTTGTTTTTTAACCATTTGAAAAATGGTTGTTGTTTTCGGGAGAATGGACCCGATGATGTTACCACTTTTGAATGATGTTACCACTTTTGAATGATGTGGTCACTTTTGAATTTAAATTAATTTCTTTACTTTTAGAAGAGTTTTTATTTGAATTTAAATTAAATTCTTTACTTTTAGAAGAATTTTTATTTGAATAGTAAATTAAAATGGTTAAAATCATTGTAATAAAGGAGAAAACTAACAAATTTAAAAATGGGTAGACGGAAATTAACAGATACGGAAAAAGCCGAAGCCAAAGAAATGAATGAACGTGAATATCGCATTCAATGATATTAAACACAATACGCGTACTTAAACAATCATAAAGTGATTTTTATTTCTTCTTTTGCTATTTAAAATAAAAATTTAGTCAACATGTATAAGTTGCTTATTAGTTTGGCGATTCGTATCATTTGGCGAAATTGGTCGACGGGATAACTGAGTAATACTGTATTTGGTTTGGCGCAAAAACGTCTTTCAATGCAGAAAATGATAAAATCAAAAGATTATTGAGCCGCTGAAAACCAATTACGTGTTGAAAGGCGATCACGAAAAAGGAAGCAATTTAATGCCGAACCGATTAATTGTAAAACATCATGTCGCCAGGGCGACCAATCCACTAGCCATGGCGTTTTACTATCGGTCGGTTCTAACCAGGAAAATTTGAGTGCCAATAGTGATTCTAACAAGCCGGAAAATGTTATAGCTATTACTCTTGATTTTCCACCACCTAAAAAGAAAACTAAAAAGCAATCGGCTTGGGAAAAACTGGGAAAAAACTTTTTTGATTCGATGTCTGATGGACCCATTCACAGATGCATGTGCTGTGATCGATTTTGGTTTAAAACCTCCATCACCAAAATTCTGCTCTGTAAAATCAAACAATATATGCCAAAGTCTTACAAGTATAACAGTATATGCCAAAGCTGTATTTTAATAATGATTACTTTTGCACCAACAATGTTAAATAGTTTGAAATGTTTCTTTCGTCGCCAACTTTTATGCTTGGCGACAATAGAGTGATATAACTTAAACGAACCGTACCTTCAAATTGCAGCATGTATAAAGTCATTTATAGCAGTGGCACGGATAATACACAATAAAACAACTGGTATTTAGCTTAAAATGATAGATGAATGTATCGAGTGAAACATTTTTCAAATGGTTGGGGTAATTTCTTAAATTACAATTTTTTTTTTTTTTTTTTTTTTTTTTTTAACCATTTGAAAAATGGTTGTTGTTTTCGGGAGAATGGACCCGATGATGTTACCACTTTTGAATGATGTTACCACTTTTGAATGATGTTACCACTTTTGAATTTAAATTAAATTCTTTATTTTTAGAAGAATTTTTATTTGAATTTAAATTAAATTCTTTACTTTTAGAAGAATTTTTATTTGAATAGTAAATTAAAATGGTTAAAATCATTGTAATAAAGGAGAAAACTAACAAATTTAAAAATGGGTAGACGGAAATTAACAGATACGGAAAAAGCCGAAGCCAAAGAAATGAATGAACGTGAATATCGCATTCAATGATATTAAACACAGTCAACATGTATAAGTTGCTTATTAGTTTGGCGATTCGTATCATTTGGCGAAATTGGTCGACGGGATAACTGAGTAATACTGTATTTGGTTTGGCGCAAAAACGTCTTTCAATGCAGAAAATGATAAAATCAAAAGATTATTGAGCCGCTGAAAACCAATTACGTGTTGAAAGGCGATCACGAAAAAGGAAGCAATTTAATGCCGAACCGATTAATTGTAAAACATCATGTCGCCAGGGCGACCAATCCACTAGCCATGGCGTTTTACTATCGGTCGGTTCTAACCAGGAAAATTTGAGTGCCAATAGTGATTCTAACAAGCCGGAAAATGTTATAGCTATTACTCTTGATTTTCCACCACCTAAAAAGAAAACTAAAAAGCAATCGGCTTGGGAAAAACTGGGAAAAAACTTTTTTGATTCGATGTCTGATGGACCCATTCACAGATGCATGTGCTGCGATCGATTTTGGTTTAAAACCTCCATCACCAAAATTCTGCTCTGTAAAATCAAACAATATATGCCAAAGTCTTACAAGTATAACAGTATATGCCAAAGCTGTATTTTAATAATGATTACTTTTGCACCAACAATGTTAAATAGTTTGAAATGTTTCTTTCGTCGCCAACTTTTATGCTTGGCGACAATAGAGTGATATAACTTAAACGAACCGTACCTTCAAATTGCAGCATGTATAAAGTCATTTATAGCAGTGGCACGGATAATACACAATAAAACAACTGGTATTTAGCTTAAAATGATAGATGAATGTATCGAGTGAAACATTTTTCAAATGGTTGGGGTAATTTCTTAAATTACAATTATTTTTTTTTTTTTTTTTTTGTGACTTTGAATTAATTTAATAGTAAGAAGCGTTCGATGAACCCAATTAATTTTGACATGCAATTTTTCTACTCTTTATAAGCTTTTATATGAGCATTATTTTATTTGGGTTCAGTGTGCACTTCTACCTATTAAAGGAAAAAATGTATCATGTGAGAGAATCAAATGCACTACTATCGGAGCGCCTTCAGACTTCTTTTGCCGCACTTAAAAAGTATTAGTGTTGTTCAGACGTCAATGCTGTTTTCTAAAATTGTTTTCGTAAATAATGCAAATGCATGTTAAAGTAATTATTAATAAACTGGAAGATAGCCCGTCAAAATGACGTGTTTGCATTTTTAAAAGACCCAGAAACAGAATTTTTTTCTTTAATCTGCAATGCAAGCAGAAACTTTAAAAACAGTCGGCAGAACTTAAGGACAAATGTCCTCTTTCTCAATGTAGGGATGACCGGATCGAATATGCCCCCCCCCCCCCCCCCCGCTTAAGGAAATCCTAAGATTGTATTTTCAATGGTCAAAAAGTGCAATCTCTCCCTCCCGGAACTCTATAATGTACCCCCAGAACCACGAATGTCTCTCCCAGAGAGATGTGTCTGAATTAAACACTGCTCTTGCCAGTCTCTCGTATTGTATTACATGCAATCAAAGATCCCAAGTGTTTGTGATTAACAGAAAAGAAAAGTAATTTAAAAAATAAGTTGCTTTTATCCTTTGAATTATTAACACCATCATACATAATCCAAAAAGGAAAGAAAATTCACTCCATCACTATGTTTTTTTTTTTTCTTTTTCTTTTTAGCCTCCGATGCTATTTCTTTCAGACAAGCTAAAAAATGTCGTGTCATCAGCCCTGAATTTCCTACTCAACCGATTTTGATAATTATTTTTTTTAAATGAAAGCTATTTATTTGTAGTTGTGCCCATTTTAGTTATTTTTTAATTTATTTCCATTTTTAGCTCACAGGCTATCATAGATAGCCTGTGAGCTTATGTGCCCGTCCGTTCTGTATGTATGTACGTAACGCGATAACTCATGATAAAAATATCCGATCCACTTGAAATTTTGTATGTAGGTATATCCTGACAAGGCGCTTCCCTGATTAGTTTTTGGAGTTCATTCGATATGTATAAGAGGGGGAACGGGGGGCTCATGCCCCCCGTTAGTTGATATATAGATGGGATTTTCATGCAGAATTAAGTTTTCAAAATTTAGAATAGGATCATTCTGATGAGGCGATTCCGTGACTGTTATTAGGTGTTCATTGATTAAGTATAAATAGGGGGAACAGGGGTTCTAATGCCCCCCCCCGTTAGTTGATATAAATGGGATTTTCATGCAGAATTAAGTTTTCAAAATTTAGATTAGGATCATTCTGATGAGGCGATTCCGTGACTGTTATTAGGTGTTCATTGAATAAGTATAAATAGGGGGAACAGGGGTTCTAATGCCCCCCCCCCCCCCGTTAGTTGATATAAATGGGATTTTCATGCAGAATCAAGTTTTCGTTCAAAATTTAGATTAGGATCATTCTGATGAGGCGATTCAGTGACTGTTATTAGTTGTTCATTGAATAAGTATAAATAGGGGGAACAGGGGTTCTAATGCCCCCCCCCGTTAGTTGATATAAATGGGATTTTAATGCAGAATTAAGTTTTCGTTCAAAATTTAGATTAGGATCATTCTGATGAGGCGATTCCGTGACTGTTATTAGGTGTTCATTGAATAAGTATAAATAGGGGGAACAGGGGTTCCAATGCCCCCCCCCCCGTTAGTTGATATAAATGGGATTTTCATGCAGAATTAAGTTTTCGTTCAAAATTTAGATTAGGATCATTCTGATGAGGCGATTCCGTGACTGTTATTAGGTGTTCATTGAATAAGTATAAATAGGGGGAACAGGGGCTCTAATGCCCCCCCCCCGTTAGTTGATATAAATGGGATTTTCATGCAGAATTAATTTTCGTTCAAAATTTAGATTAGGATCATTCTGATGAGGCGATTCCATGACTCTTATTAGGTGTTCATTGAATAAGTATAAATAAGGGGAACAGGAGTTCTAATGTCCCCCCCCCCCTTAATTTATATAAATGGGTTTTTCAAGCAGAATTTTCAGATTTCGTTCAAATCTCTGAATAGTTTTGGAAGTTTAATGGTTAAGTATAAAAGAGGGGGATAACTCTTTTTAAATTATATAAATGCTAAATGGGTTTTTATTAAGAATTATCTAATTTGCTCTGAATTTTGGATATAGATTTTTTATATGATAAAGCATGTCTTTGATAGTATAGGAGGTTCAATGATTAAGTATAAAAAAAGAGAAAAGGGGAGAGCTGTTTCCCCTTCTTAATTTTTTTTTTCGAACGGAATTAACCCTTGAAAATATAAAGCTTTAATGTGCAATTAGTATTTGTAGCCTGTGAGCTCAATGCCTTCAGTTTAACTGGGCAGTATTCTTTTTTATTATATTTTATTTTTAATTTTAAATGCCTTTTTACGATATTTCTTGAAAAATCAAAACAATGGCAACTCAGTTTAGCTTTTCTGTCGATAATAAAAATTTCTTTTCCAAAATGATTGCGTATAATTATGCACTAATTGAGGTAAAAAAAATATATACAGGGTGTCCGAAAAGTCTGGAAACGACCGAATAACTCGAGAAATACATATGAGATTGAAAAACGTAAATATACGCGTTAAATATTTTTAAATAAGCTACTCAGTGATACTAAATTTGACCTTCGCAACCGACCCCCTGGGGGTCAGAGGGGGTCCAACTTTGAAATCTTAAATTATAACCCCCATTTTTTATTGCAGATTCGGATTCTACGGACAAAAATACGTAACTTTTGTATTTAATGTTTATTTCAAATCCTCGTTTATCACGGTGTAATCGAGCATATTAAATCGATACATATTTCAGCTTTTCCAACGGGATTTTCCCTAATCGAAACTGATTGGGCAGAATTTTTGACGTCAAATTCCTCGTCTTTTGTAGGAATAGCGTTTCCTGAAAGTCACCCGTGGCGATTATTTCAATAGTGCTACACTGTTAAAAATTTGACCCATTTGCTGCAGCGTCACTCCACAGCTATTATAGAATATCTCTTTTGTGACCAATGAGAATGCTCCATAACACAGTAAAGTAATCGTTTTCTATAAAAGCGCTTTTAGGAGTGACGATGCAGCAAAAGGCTCAATTTTTTTTACGGTGTACTTTACAAGTGTTATGGAACATTCTCATTGGTTATGAAAGAGATATTCTATAAAAGCTGTGGAGTGACGCTACAGCAAATGGGTCAAATTTTTAACTGTGTAGCACAATCGAAATAATCGGCACGGGTGATTTTCACGAAACGCTATTCTTGCAAAAGACGAGGAATTTGATGTCATAAATTCTCCCCAATTAGTTTCGATTAGGGAAAATCACGTTGGAAAAGCCGTAATATGTATCGATTTAATATGCTCGATTACACCGTGATAAACGAGGATTCGAAATAAACATCAAATACAAAAGTTACGTATTTTTGTCCGTAGAATCTGAATCTGCAATAAAAAATGGGGGTTATAATTTAAAATTTCAAAGTTGGACCCCCTCTGACCCCCAGGGGGTCGGTTACGAAGGTCAAATTTGGTATCATTGAGTAGCTTATTTAAAAATATTTAACACGTATATTTACGTTTTTCAATCTCATATGTATTTCTCGAGTTATTCGACCGTTTCCAGACTTTTCGGACACCCTGTATATATTTGCTGAGAAATAATATTAATAATGTAAATAAAATAACAGAAAATAATTTATGATAAAAATTAATGTCAAAAGCAAAATAAGAAAAATTTCGAAATGAGGAAAATGATGTCATTCAGCAACCAGATAAATGGGAGTTACAATATTATTACGTTTGCCTTTTTCATATTACTAATAACAGTAACTTTTAAAAAAACATTTGAAGAGAAAATGTTGTCGCTATTTAAAGTATCTCATTTTTACTCATAACGATATTAGGTACTACTCTGTTATCCCGTCAACCAATTTCGCCAAATTATACAAATCGCCAAACTAATAGCCAAATTATACATATTGACATAATTTTTATTTTAAATAACGAAAAAACAAATAATTAGTAGAATATTAATAAAAATATTAATAAAAAGTCGAAATAAAAATCACTTAATTACATTTTAAACACATGAATCGTATTTAATGTCATTGAATGTGACATTCACGATCATCCATTATTGGCATTTAATCTTATAGTTTGGCGATAATTTTTTGGTTGACGGGATAACCTAGTAGTACCCGATATTACATTTCAATATTTTTTTTCATTATGGACTCTGAGATTGAGATTTTACTTTCAGCTGACTTCAGTTAGTGAAAATAATGTCACAGTAAACTAGTCGTTGGGGGCCACCGTAATACTTACCCATCATGGATATGTATATGAAAATAAAACATGTGAAAAGTATTTATACAATGCATTGCAATTCATAAACAAAATTTAAATATTGTTAATATACATAGTAATGCTTTATTAAAGTACTGCTGATGTACCGATTTCGACAAATTATATAAAACGCCAAACTACTCAAGTAGTACCGAACTACGTAAAAGAAACATCCTTATAACTCCAAAAATAATAATTCTATTAACTAACAATTAACTGTGTCGGATTAAGCGTCTCATTTCCAATTAAAATATACCTCTGAATTGAAATTTGAATGAAATACAGGGTCATGAAAAATCGAAGAATGTGGAAAACAGGATTACAAATATCTCGGCAACTAATAATCCGATAGACTTCGTTCTATATGCAAAATGTGTGTTATTTTATTGCCTTTTACGTCCATTTCTTAAAACAAAAAAATTCGAAAATTTTTATATACCTTTCATCAGAACGAATTTTTCGAGGGTCCGAAAAAAATAGTTCCGGATAATCGAGGTTGCTGATATTAAATAGGGTTCGTCCTATTCTTACATACTAACTACATACAAAATTTCAAGTCTCTATCTCAATTTGTTTGGGAGATAGAGCGTTTACAGACAGACAGACAGACGGACGGCAAATTTTTTTTTTCTAAAAATATGTTTTTCGGAATCTCCACTATCTAAAACGTGTAATTCCGTCAAAAAAAATTTTTTCGATTTTCAAAACGATTGCAAGACTTACCCTATACTACGTATGATGGGTAAGTAAAATGAAATTAGTTTTTTTATAATAAAACTATTTTTCTGTGAGTGCGTATAAAATAAAATTTCTGGAATTCGCTGGCACTCAGATTACAATTTTAACTGAAGATGTGCGAATATTTGCATGCAAAATTGTAACTGGCAAATTTGACATTTAGTTTGGAAGTATATTTATTATATATTGATTCAATAATGTAATTACTTTTGCTTTTTTTAAAACCAAATCGATCGGGCCTTTTAAACATTTCATTCGTCGAATTCGACGGGATTCCACTCGTTTTATTGTTAAATTGCATTTCCTTTCACTCAGAGTCTATAAAAAAGCGTTTAAACTAAAGAAAAAATCCGATTTTGATGAATTTAGTCAATGAAGAAGTAGCACGTCAAATTGTATCTCTTTATTATTCCGCAATTCCAATGTCTCAGAGAGAAATTGCTATTCAATTAGGTATTTCACGCCGTTCTGTTTGCTATTATATTGATAAACACAAGAAAGATGAAGTTAGTTCATTGCAATCTAAACGGGGTCGCTCTTCTAAAAGACATCTCTCGATTTTTTTTTCTAATCGGAGGTGAAATTGAATTCTGCAATGGCAGAATCTACATTCAACTTGTTTCTTTTCTTTTTTTTTTCTTTTGCACTTGATTAGCAAAATTAGTGTTTTTTCACAATCTTTTGCAAAAATTTGCAGATTTTTTGCGATGTTTTGGAGAAATGTTTTGGAATTCTGCCTCTCTTTCGCGCCGAACTTGTTGGGATGAGGCATTTGCAGCCCGAATTCTATCACTCGACTCCTGGCATTGCCACGCTAACCACCTTGCTTGCCTTGCATTATTCAAGCGTCGTCTCTTGCAATAGGACTTTCGTCTACGTTCATTGTATTAAAAAATAACATAACGATATAAAATTTATATTTTATAACCAATACTTAATAGAAAACACTTTACACTATCGAAAACAAATGTCAACACAGTGAAGAATAAATATCCACGCGTGAAACGTGATGTGACAAAGGATTCATTCTTAAGAATCATTCACGGCAGAAAAAAAAATTAAAGCAACCCCAATATAAAAAATTTAACAATATTGCATTAAAACGCACCTTCGCTTTCCTTAAATAAACAGTTTTAATTAAATATTGTTTTTGAAATCCTGAAAAGATTTCAAAGTGCATTAAAATGTAATGACGTCATTTACAGCTCCTACTGTAAATCTGACCAATGAGAACGCTCCATTATGACTGTGGAACGTTTTCCAGGAAATAGATAGCCTTTAAAATTGGAGGTAACTTTTTACAATATTTTTCATAGATTTGGAATTTGTCCTTTTTGAATGGCAACAGCATTAACTTGCTTAAATCGTTTATTTATCTCGTAATTGCTGATTGTTTTATTTAGAATTTAAACATTATAATTAGATAGTTTTTGTAGGTATAATTAGATAGTTTTTGTAGGTTTTAAAGAAAATGAGTGATGAATAAATCTTTTACATGTATATTTCCATAAGTTGAACGATTAAAATATGTGTAAACGGCTCGGAATACCTAAACCTAACGTGGACGCCGAATCGCAATAAGTTTCTTTTTCTCATGGATCGGTGAACCCCGGAAACGTTATACACGGAGGGGTTTTATATATATAATAATGCTTGGATGCTAATGTCATTGTTGTAAAGTCTCGCAGAAAACTTTTCGTATCTGTTGTAACAGAAAAGTTATATAGATAGATGCTAGAAAAACTGAGATTTACAGAGTGGTTCTAAGTAGTGTTCTAAATGCAAATAATACGTATTTTGAGCTCTCCAGGCTCTAAATACTTCTATTTCTTCTTCTGGTGTAACAATAAGAGATTATGCGTCAACGATTACTCTCGATGAGACCACAAATAAGAAACCTAATATACATTAAATCAATATCTCCTTTTCACAACTCTAACACTTGTTGTATAATATGTAAACGTAAAAACTGCGTCGTTATTGTAGCAAAACCTATTGAAACTCAAGCCTTTATAGAAACTAGAATCTATATTTTGTTGCAAAAACGATGCTGTAAAACTCATATTACTTGATCGGTAAATTGACTCTGCAAGATTAAAGTCCTGTAAGTGAGAATACATCGATGTATGAAATGCGATGCATGAAAATATCTAAACCAATATAAACTAGTTGGATGTGTCAATCCCGAAACTTTCTTCTATCTCATAAGTACATTTTAATATTAAAAAAAAAAAAAAAAAAAAAAAAAAAAGTGGTGACCCTAGAGTTGCGCACTATCGAATTTCCTCTAACATTTGACCTAGCCTAATGAGATTCTGGTATCCGAAAAGCCTAAAACGCAAAATTTAATTAATATTCTGAGAAAATGAGCTTAGTAGTGCCTCATGTTGGGTAATTTATACTAAAACCTAATAAGCATCTATTGATATCAAGACCTAACAGAATCTTAAATTTGATGGAATTTCGTCCATTAGTTATTGAGATATAGTGATAACAAAAAAATTGCAAAACGTAACACAGCAACACCATATCTTGGACAATTTATGCCAAAACGTAAAAAAAGCGTCTAATTATGTTATGGTGTAAAAGAATCTGAAGTTTGATGAAATTCTGTGCATTAGTTCTTGAGATATAACTAGTTTAAAAAAAAAAAAAAAGGTGTAAAATATAGCACAGCAGCACCATCAGTTGAAGGATTTATAACAATCGGAAAAATCGTGCAAAATGCAGTATAGCTGCACCACTTGTTGCAAGGTTAATACCAAAATGTAATCAGCGTCTAATTATGTTATATATTCTAGTGTAAAAGAAACTAAAATTTGATGAAGTTCTCTGCATTAGTTCTTGAGATATAGCTATCGCAAAAATCGTGCAAAATGTAGCATAGCAGCGCCACCTATAGGGCAGTTCACACCAAAACCTTATCAGCGGCTATATATCTCAAGGTATCGCGGAATCTGAAGTTTGGTGAAATTCTGTGCATTAGTTCTTGAGATATAGCTATCATGAAAATCATGAAAAACGTGGCATAGCAGCGCCACCTGCAGGACAATTTACACCAAAACTTAATCAGCGTCTTTGTATATCAAGGGGTCACAGAATCTGAAGTTTGGTAAAATTCTGTGCATTAGTCCTTGAGATATAGCAATCTTGAAAATCATGAAAAACGTAGTATAGCAGCGGCACCTGCAGGCCAATTTTCACCAAAAACCAATAGGCACTAATTCATATCAAGGTCTAACTGAATATAAAACTTTATTAAATTTCAAGCATTAGTTCTTGAGATAGAGCGCCCACAAATTTTTTGTCACATACAGACAGACAGACTCACAGACAGACACACAGACTCACAGACAGACGGACAGACTCACAGACAGACATTTTCTAAAAATAGTCAAAACGTGTTCAGGACCTTCTAAAACGTATAAATCCGTCGAAAACCGGAAGTCGAAAATTTTCATGAATCCAATACTTTCTTCTTGTAAAGATAGAAGAAAGTAAAAATGTAGCAAAGAAGGCCACGATTTTGATACACCGGCACACTTTTCCGAAACCTATTATTATATTCTCATGGGTATATTTATGTCTGATTTTAACTATATCTTTAAACTTGTAAAATCCAAAAGACGTTCCTTAAAAAAGAGGTCATCTCAAACTTACTTTGCAGTGTTACTTGTAAACTTAGAACTGGTCTCTATCATGGTGTTTTGTCTACATTATTCAATATAAGAAAAATAATAATATCTTTTGTAAAATATGAAAACCAGGCTTTGATTGAAAACGTTGTTCTAAAACATCGTAGAATGGAATGCATCACCAGAATACAAGTTATTAAAAAATATACGAGGCCTTCTGCAGGAAGATTGTTTATTCCGGATGACAACAATCATACTTTGATGATTGATTTCGATAGCGCGTACATTTATATCTACCGGGTGTCCTGAAAAGGACTGAACGATTTTAAAAATCAATAACTTGCAAACTTTTACTGATATTTAAAAAATTCTTGCACGAGAGTCATCTAAAAGGTCAAAAGTTTTTTTCCTGCGATTCTGGATTTTAGTTCGAATTACAAACAATAGATGGCGCTGAGAGCACTAGGTGCTGTGTTGAGATGGATATTGATGTCACTTGGTACTGAAGCAAAATAAGGAGGTTTAGGCTATGGAGTGGATCTCGTTTGACAATGCAATCTTGCTCTTAGGGCCCGATTTTGAACTTTTGTTTATTTGTTTTTATTGAACAACATACATTTGACCTGTGTACTCGACATGAAGCCCGATTTTGGACTCAGTCGGTATGATTTCAATAACATGTGTTGTTGTCATGGAAATAATAAATCCTTTTATGTAATAGCAGCGATTGAAACTGGGCATGAATTTAACGAGCAGCATACGAGTTTTGCAGACGATTTTACATTTAAAAAATCTGTATTTTCTGGGATTAAATTACTTTTTATCATCTAATTTAAAGAATATTTTGAGCATCATATTGTAAAACAAAATGAAACGATTTAGTAGTTTTTGTTGTTGTTGTTGTTGTTGTTGTTAAAAATTAATAAATTTTGCTATTTTAAAAAGAAATTGTTATATTCTAAGAAATGCTAGTTCTTTTAAAGAAATTCTTCAGTAGAGTTTTTTGTATGTTGTAAAAAAATTGCGGAAATGGTTTATTCTTTAGAACAAAAAATATTTATAGTATAAACATTGAAAACTTGATGCAATAGCTGTTGCACTCTTTTGAAAAAAATACCTAAATAGAAAATGTATTACGACTATGTATATTAAATTCATGGTAATAGGGAAATAATACTACCTCCATCTTAAATGAGCCATAATCTTTATGACAACCTAGAATCATCACCTATCATTGGATATCATTGAATTAGTCAGGCATGTTAGGTTTTAAAATAATGAAGAAAACATTATTAATAATTTATTATATTAATAATTTATTAATATCCTTTTAAGATTTGATTCGCTTTTCATGAAACTTTAAATGAGTAACGAAAATTCTGCAACGAGTATATGTATTATAATTCAAAGCATTATGTTGGGTAGTTTTTGCGCTATTATATGCGGACAGATAAAAGAACATTCCAGATGACGAATATAGGTGCTACATATATAATTATCCTCACAGAACGTAATGTAATGGAATAGTTTTGAGTGTCTGTGTAAATGAATCATGAATTATGCATAGTTTGTTTACAATACACTACACATAATAAATCACATTAACATATATCACTTACAGACCAATTCAATTATTTCAACGCAAGTTAGAGTTTGGAAAGAGAGACAGGCAGACAGCTAACTAAATAGAAATCATAAACACTTTCAACTATGTTGAAAGCGTTAAAAACACATTTTAAGTTGAAATTTGACATTTAGCAATTTATATAAATAGACGGAAACATATTTGAACTCTTTTGTATAGCTCTGTATTTACCTACTATCTTTAAATACACGCCATTATTTAGCTAAAATCCATTTAAAACCGAAACATGCTTTAAACTAATCAAATCACACTTCCAGAGATTACCATCCAGAGCCGGCTATTAATCCAATTTTTGAGTGCCTCTGTATATCATTTCATTTCTACTCTTTAAACATATTGTAATATACTTAAAGCTGTTGAACGTAAAAGATGCATAACTCATTTACAAACCACCCTTAATATATTTAGTTACAAACTTAGTAAGGAATTCGAATTCTTTTGTTTAGCCCTGTATATGATTTGAACCAATTATATATACAGCGTAACATGCAAAAATTTAGTGAAATTAAAAAAGAAAACATATCAAAACTATAAACTTCAAGCAATTATCATTAGCGTACAGTATTTTTGATTCAGCATAGTTTCCGAAATCTTTTGTGTGTCCCTGTAAATACTTCGTATTTTCTGTTACACAGTAAATAACTCGTAGTAAATCTAAGCAGCTTATAACAATTTTATTATATGTGTAACAAAATTAAAATATGGCACAAAGAATGTTCCGTTCTATACCGTTATGTTACATAATTATTTTGTGTGGCCCTGTAAATGAATAATAACTATTCTCTGTGCAGCATATTCTACATCATTTGTATTTTAATTTAATTCATAAATGCATATTAATTTCGTTATGTTCGGATGGGTGTAACATCTTCAAAAAGCACTTGAAACTTTTTCCCCCGTCGCCCATAATGTAACGGAATACTTTTGACTGTCCCTGCATTTGGAAATACACATCTGATTTTCACAAATTTTTAAATAACTGGACAAAATTCTTCAAAAAATATACTTTTAAAATTTCAAACGATTCGACAGAGTAATTTTTGCACTGTATATGGGGACAGACAGACGGACGGACGGACCAGAGACGAGTATAGGTGATACGCATTTATATAATTACTAACGTATCTAAAAACAGTTAAATTTAAAAGCGCATGCCGAAATTGAAAACGCATTTCCAACAATTATTACTTAAAGACAGTACAGGAACCGATTTATTTTTGTGTGACCCTGTAAATGAATGTTAAATGCTATAAAAACCAAATACCCTATTCTATCAAAATCATCTTATACTGAAATTCAGTGATTTATATCGGTTTCAATAAATTTGAAATAGTGTACTTCATTAATATACACTGCAAGCGATTTTCCCCCATAGACTATGATGTGATGCAATCTTTTGTGTGTACCTGTAAATGAACTGTTTATCCCACATACTTAATGTACAATACAGGACATGACAGGTGACATAAAAAAAGTTTTAAAACATACCCAGATAAATAAATAGATAAATAAGATATCCTGTTCTCAAAAGTACTTACATTCTTGGAATGTAAAAAAATAAATAAATAAATAAATAAAATAAAATAAAATAAAAGTCGGCAATTCGAACGTTGTTGCTTCACGCATTTCGATTTCAAAGGAGTTGTACCCATGAAAAGAATATTTTTCTCTATTATTGCGCTGACGCCAGCAAAATCAAAATCATATGGATTGCATTCAAAATCGGACGATGAAAGCAAAAGTTCATTTTCGAATAAGATCCACTCCACAGCCTAAACCTCCTTATTTTGCATCAGTGCCAAGTGACGTCAATATCTGTCTCAACGCAGCACCTAGCGCTCTCAGCGCCATCTATTGTTTGTAATTCGAACTAAAATCGAGAATCGCAGGAAAAAAACTTTTGACCTTCTTGATGACTCTCGTGCAAGAATTTTTTAAATATCTGTAAAAGGTTGCAAGTTATTGATTTTTAAAATCGTTCAGTCCTTTTCAGGACACCCGGAGTGTGAACTATTCCTTTCAGAGAAATCCGTCTGGCTATACAAAGGAAGACTTTTTGCTAAGCATATGGTATTCCTTATTCTTCTAATTACATTTTGGATGCATTCTTTCCTTACTTCGCGGAAACAAAGAACAATTACCCTAACATACTGACAAACACATAAAAATTATTCATATAATATCAGAGAGTGGCTGAAGCCAAATGATGTTGAGAGTATTGATAGATTTTACCGGGATTGTTTGGAACTTCTGCACGAAATGGATATTGATCATGAAATGCCAAGATTCTTAAATAAAAAGCAACAGTTTTCAACATAGGATGCTAAGAAACACCTCTCGTAACAAAAATTTGATTTTTCAGCGCACAATTTCTAAAACCTATAATATTTGGATAAAAACACAGCGAAACATCATAACATAATGTACTGTCAGTGTAAAGCACGCGGAAGTGTCGTGCTGAGTGAGTGTTGTTTTCATATTATGGTTTCTGGCTTACAACACTACTGTAATGTACCATTAGCTCAATCAAAATTAAAAAAACAAATATCGAATATGTGCATATACTATACAAGACGCGGCCGCTGGATGGTCCATTAGTGATTCTGGTAAAGCAACTAATAAGGAAAATAATCTGAAACACATTGTGCTAAAGGTCTGAAACTGTATGATTATTATAATTTTTTTTTGGTATTGATTGTTTCCGATACTTCATGTATTGAAATTATACTTCTAATCTTACGTGAGTGACGTCAGTTTCCACCTTGATAGAGCGCCAAATGCTCCCAGTACAATCTATTATTTGTAATTCGAAGTAAATCCGTAAATCACGTAAAGCAAAACTCCATACATCATACATAGTAATTTTCCTGTAAGAATTTTTGAATATCTGTCACCGTTTACAAGTTATTGTATTTTAAAATCAGCCAGTTCTTATTAGGATACCCAATATTTATATTCATGACTGTGTTAAAAAATGACATTTTCTCAGAATTTCATTCTTAATTAGTACTGATATTAAGTGTCAAATACACACACACACACACACACATATATATATATATATATATATATATATATATATATATTGGACTGTCTGGTCATAGCCGACTATAACACTACCAGCCGAGCCATTTTGCGAAAAACCGCTGAAAAAGTAAAGCTGGATTCAGCTTCAAACCCTGAACCATTTCATTGGACCACGTTTGAGACCACGTGACGCAAACTCTGCCCAAATTAGCATTGAATAAGCTGCTTTCTGTTCTGTGCACATGTTTGCACACGTGTCATTCTTTTGGTTCAGGGTTTACCTGATTGGTCTGAATAACTTGGTCAAAGTATCAGCGTCCTCTGGCGGGAGACTTCATACATTAATCTCAAATAAACGGCCTTTATAGATATAGTCGAATATGGTCTGGTCCTTTATTGCGATAAGAGAGTTTGGCATAGTGTTTGTTTCAATCAGACGTTTGCAAATTGTGATTTGGCAACAAAAGTTTTGAATTCTTATTTTTATTATTTTTAGTGTTGAATGAATTTTTATATTTTCAAAACAGTTTTTCTTCGATTTGGTTATTGTTAGTTGTATTTTTAAATGCATAATGGTGAAAAGAAAATCAAATTTAGGGAGAAATACGCGGGCAGCAAAATTTTACAAACTTCAAAAAAAGCGTAGACTTGAAGAAGCAAATCGTCAAGCTTTCCTCAAGGTTGTTGATCATGCTGGTTGTTTGGATTCACAAATGGCTACTGAAACATCTGGACAGACACGAGAAAAAATACAAAAACCGGCCGATGGTCAGAAAATCCCCAAAACCGATGAAATGATAGATGTAAAGAATGCACCTAGAATTAAAAATCTACGGACAATAGTTTATCAAAGGCAGTCATTTAATAGTAGAAATATTTGTGACACTAAAAATGTTTCAGAACACGATCTTGCTACAATTAATTGTAGTCATGGATTGGTTACCAGGGAACAGCTAAATAATCAAAGTCGATTTTGTAAACCATTAAAGTCGAAAGAAGGTACACTTAGAATATTCTATTTTAAGAATAAAATTGCTATTTCTATTATATATTAGAGCATCTTTATATCATAATTACAAAACATTTTTCAATATCTGTTTGAGAATATTTCCTTAATAGAGTACACATTCAATTAAGCGTCTTTTAAAGAATAAGACTGCAAAAATGCAATAATTACACTATTTTGAAAAAAAAAAAAAAAATCGATATTCTTTTTGTTTTGTTTTTACACAACTTTTGTATTTGTTATTATTACTATTTATTGGGCACATATCTCATATACGTACCGGGTTTGGTGCGATTTTTTTTAAAACTCCAATTTGGTGGAAACCTCTTTTTCGAATAATGGTTACATGTATATTTTAAAAATAATTTCTATTATTTTAAAAGAAAAATAAATAAATAAAAAGTTTCATTAATAACTATACACGAAAACACTTCATATAATTTTAAATAGAAATTAAAATTAAATAAGCAATTTATTAATAAATAGACAACAATAGCTGCGTTACCATATCAGGCAAAATAACGGGCAATTAAGACTTAGAATCCCGTTGCATATATGATATCTGTGTGCTCTTTATCGAATAATTAATTTCGGCACTACTTGATTATCTCGTCGACCAGTTTCACCAAATTTTATAAATCGCCAAATTCATAGCCAAATTATACATATTGACAATTTTTTCATTTTAAATAACGAAAAAACAAATAATTAGTAGAATATTAATAAAAATACAAATAAAAAGTCGAAATAAAAATCACTTAATGGCATTTTAAATACGTGTATCGTATTTAATGTCATTAAATGTGACATTCACGATCATCCATTATTGGCAATTTATCTTATAGTTTGGCGATAGTTTTTTGGTCGACGGATTAACTAACAAGGAAGGTCTCCATACGGGCATATCCCGAAAAATCTGAAAAAAATTACAGAATGTTCTTCTTGTGTGGATATATACGTTTATAAAAATAATTTTGGCGGAACCTCCATTCAGTAACCGTAAAAAAATAATGAAAATTTCGTTATTTGGCGATTTATCGCCTGGTGACAATGGAATGTAATTTCAAAATAATACTTTATGTCAAATGCACTTCAAGGAAAAAAAAGTTTCATGTTGTACTTGTTTTGATAAGTTTAATTTAAATAACTTTAGTTTTGTAAGTTTTAGTTTGTTTTAAGTATAATTTTGTTATATCGAAATTTATATGTATTTATATTAAAATGTAATCATCAAAATTTGAGATTTAAAACGAAATTTATAATTTAAATTTAATTAAATTTGTTTCAAGCTCAAAGTCCAATTGAGAATTGTCGATCGGATTTTGTTGCTATGGAAACATATGACGTTTATTTTTCAATACGCTTAAATGTATGAAGATAATTTTTCTCAATATGGTTTTTTTAGCTATGAAAACATTTTTTCCAGCGATTAATTCAATAACTACTTCAACGAGTAATATATATATATATATATATCTATATATATATATATATATATATATATATATATATATATATATATATATATATATATATATATATAATATATATATATGTAATACAATATGTATTTAGATGTACATAACTTATTAAAATCTCTTATTGTTTATGTTTAAATTCATTAAATGCCATTTACACTCAAACTAAATATCCAACAGTTTTGAGTTTCATTATAATGGTTTGCTTTTGGCGGGGTAAAGTGCTGCTCGCCAAATCGAGTGACTCTTTAGTCTTTTCACGACAAATATTCGAAAATATTTTATTTTTTATACAATATCTAATGTGATTCCTACGCTAATTTTGACTGATCCTTTATTACATACATAAGTACTTTAATTTAGGGATGCACAACCTGTGGCCCGTGGGCCAAATTTGGCCCGAGACAAGTTAACGTGTGGCCCGCGAGTTTCATCAATTTACAACTGGAAAAAATTGCGATTTTTGTGCCTATGTCGTAAGAAAAAATCGTAAATTTCATCAGTTAACCATCGGATAATTCAAAATTTCGTCACTTAGGAATCGCAAATTTCGTTGATCGGCACAGAAAAATCACGAATTCCATTGAATAAGTGCAGAAATTTTTTTTTTTTTGTCGATGAGTCTCGAAAAAAACCGCAAGTTTCGCTCATCAGATATGGAAAAATCAAATTTTGCCCATGAGGCTTGGAAAAAATAGCAAATTTCCTCGATCGGATATAGATAAATCGAGAGTTTTGTCGATGCGGCACGAAAAAATCGGGAATTTTGTCGGCCGGACGCAAGAAATCGCATATTTCGTTGATAAGACAAGAAAAAACCGTCAGTTTTGTTGATGTTTCCAAAAATTGCAAATTAAATTTATCATTTTGAAAAAATAGCATGTTTTCTCGGTTTATTGCGTGAAAAATTCGCGAATTTCGTTGATAGGGCACGGAAAAAATCGCAAATTTTGTTGATAAGGCACGAAAAATGGCGAACTTAGCGATGACGCGCGGAAAAATTGTAAATTTTGTTGATCGACTGCGAAACAGTCGTGAATTTCGTCCGCTTATGAAAACAATGCAAATTTCTTCAGAATTCGCACGAAAATCGCGAATTTCGTTCTTCGTGCGAGGAAAATGCCTATTTCGTCAATAAGGGTGAAAAAAGTGCACATTTCGCACACCGAAAAATCGCGAGTTTTTTTATCGGATTCCGAAAAATCGCAATTTTTTTGTTTGAAACGGGAATATTGCGAATTTTGTTGATCACACGCGGAAAAATTGCTAATTACGCCGATCAGACTATAATCAAACCACGAATTTCGTTGATCGGGAGCGGAAAATTCGCGAAATTTGTAGATCATGCGAAGAAAGATTGGGAATTTTCGTCGCTTGATTTTGTGAAAACACAAATTTCGTCAATCAGTTTGTAAATGTCGCAAATTTCATCGATCAGCTTTGTAAAAATCACAAATGTTGTCAATCGGCTTCGTAAAAAACGAAAATTTTGTCGATCACGCGCGGAAAAATCGCTAATTTCGTCGATTAGATGCGGATAAAGCGTGACTTTTGTCAATCATGCGAAGAAAAATCAGTTTTGTAAAAACCACGAATTTCGTCGATGAGATTCGGAAGCTTCGCAAAGTTTGTCGATGAGATTGAAAAAATCGCTAATTTTGTTGATCAGGAGCGAAAAAATCGAGAATTTCATCGATCAGGCTCGGAAAAATCAAAAATTTCGCCCATTACACGCGGAAAAATAGAATAATTATTCGATCAGCCGCAGAAAAATCTCGAGTTTTTCGATTGGCTTAGTAAAAGTACCGAAATTCATCGATCGACTTTCGTCGATTTCATCTTTATAAAAATCGTGAATTTTGCCGATCGACTTCGTAAAAATAGCGAATTTTGTTGATCAGTCGCGGGAAGATCGTGAATTTTCTCGCTTGGTTTCACAAAAATCGCGAAATTTGTGGATCAGGCGCGGAAAAATTACGAATTTCGTCGATCGACTTCCTAAAAATTGACAATTTTGTTGATCAAGAGCGAAAAAATC
Organism: Maratus speculifer; assembly: GCA_964019185.1. Classification (NCBI taxonomy): domain Eukaryota; kingdom Metazoa; phylum Arthropoda; class Arachnida; order Araneae; family Salticidae; genus Maratus; species Maratus speculifer. The sequence continues at coordinate 422,426,926 of OZ025289.1, read as the reverse complement.
TAAAATTTCATCGATCAGGCGCGAAAAAATCAAAAATTTCGCCAAACAGACGCGGAAAAATCGCATATTTGAGCAGGCGCAGAAAAATCTCAAATTTTGTCGATCGCCTTCGTAAAAGTAGCGAAATTCATCGATCGACTTCTTAAAAATCGCGACTTTCGTCGATTATCTTCATAAACGTCGCGAATTTTGTTGTTTAATCGCGGAAAGATCGTGAATTTTCTGTCTTAGCTTTATAAAAATCGCAAATTTTTGTCTATCAGGCTCGGAAAAATCACGAATTTCGTCGATCAATCGCGGAAAATCACGAATTTCGCTGATCATGCGAAGAAAATCGCAAATTCCATCGATCAACTTCGTAAAAATTGCGAATTTCATCGATCGACTTCATAAAGATCGCGAAATTCATCGATCAGCTTCGCAAAAATCGTGAATTTCATCGACCAGCTTTGTAAAAATTGCAAATTTCGTCGATCATGAGAAGAAAAATCACGAATTTCGTCGATCATACGAAGAGAAATCAGAAATTTTTTCAATCATGCGAAGAAAAATCCGAATTTCGGCGATCATGCGAAGAGAAATAGCAAATTTTGTTGATCACGCGAGAATTTTATCAATCATTTGAGAAAAAAATGGAAATTTCGACGATCGGCTTTTGAAAATTTACGAATTTCGTCGATCAGCTTTGTAAAAATAGCGTATTTTGTTGAGCAGGTGCAGAAAAATCATGATGTTTTCTATCGATTTCGTAAGAATTGCGAATTTTGTTGATCAGATGAGAATAGATCGCGAGTTTTCTTGAATGGATGAGGATAAATTGCTAATTTTGTTGATTGGTTTCGTAAAAGTGCAAATTTGGTCGATGAGGCATGGAAAAATTACAAAATTTTATTTATCGGGCACAGAGAATCTGGAAAATCGTTTATTAGGCATGGGAAAATCTTGTTGATCGGTTCCTCTTTTCTTTGTTCATAAAGGTCGCATTTTTTTCGGCACCAGCCATTAATGCTTCTTTTTTAGCACTTTTAATAAAACAAAACTTACACTCCTGCATAAAGCCAAGGAATATTTTTTACATCTTTAAAAATAATCCTTGCTGTATCTGTTATATATAAAAACATAAAAACTTCGGATATATATATCCTTACCATCTGAATTACATATTTTGCCTAGGTAAATGACCCCCCCCCCCCACACACACACACGCACACTGCCCTCTGAAACCATATTTTTTAATCCGATTATAGGATTATAGGCCACAGATCACCTCCATTAAATCATTCTTTCCATGTTATTCATGTGGCCCTCGACCATCCAGCCATAATCTTAATTGGCCCTTCTCTTGAAAAGGTTGTGCACTCCTACTTTAATTAGTATTTTTTTCATAAAATTCTGGGTATGCCCAGTAAGTAGTACCTTAATTACTAACTATTGGAAAAACTATATTAAAACAAGGAAAAAAAATACGCATCAAATACAGATTGTAAATTCTTGTGTAACACAACGGAATATTATTAACCCTTTCACCACGGGAGCATTTTACGAAATTTTTAATGTTTTGTCACCGGTTTTTAAAAGCAGAAAATTGTGCCTTTTTGAATCGAGAAAATGCTCTGATTAAATAAGGCAAATTTTACAGTAAAAATTTACTGGTGGGATTGAACAAGGATTCTCAAGACTTTTTGCGGCACGTATACGTGTCGCTCGTCTCCAAGGGGTTAAGAAATTTCCTTTTTTTCACAGAAAGAAATAAAATACTTAAATAAATAATAATAGCAATCTATATATATAAAAGGAATTCTGAGGATAATTGAGGCACAGATAGGCTCTCATCCTCTATTCCTTTTATTTATAGAGATTTTACACAGCTTAGGTAAACGCAGAAGAAATATAAAACAGATAATGTATTTATCACAAAAAATCGTCTGCTAAGAAAATCTTTTTTCATTTTGAACTCTATAAATAAAAGGAATAAAGCAGAAGAAATATAAAACAGATAATGTATTTATCACAAAAAATCGTCTGCTAAGAAAATCTTTTTTCATTTTGAACTTCTATAAATAAAAGGACAGATAGGCTCTCAAACAGTGAATCGTCGAATATAATTGAAGAACAAATGGAAGAACAAATGGAAGAACAAATGGAAGAACAGATGGAAGAACAGAAAGAAGAACAGATGGAAGAACAAATGGAAGACCTCTTCATTAACAATAAAAAAAGATATGCAAACGAAACCCCAGAACACCGATCAAACATATCTGCCGGAAACTGACGAGACATGGCACAGAAACGTGAATGTGTGGGGTTGTAGAACTGGCATTCAGATAGTCTTCGGGCTACTGAGGGCGGGCAACCGTCTAGTCTATATATATAAAAGGAATTCTGAGGATAATTGAGGCACAGATAGGCTCTCATCCTCTATTCCTTTTATTTATAGAGATTTTACACAGCTTAGGTAAACGCAGAAGAAATATAAAACAGATAATGTATTTATCACAAAAAATCGTCTGCTAAGAAAATCTTTTTTCATTTTGAACTCTATAAATAAAAGGAATAAAGCAGAAGAAATATAAAACAGATAATGTATTTATCACAAAAAATCGTCTGCTAAGAAAATCTTTTTTCATTTTGAACTTCTATAAATAAAAGGACAGATAGGCTCTCAAACAGTGAATCGTCGAATATAATTGAAGAACAAATGGAAGAACAAATGGAAGAACAAATGGAAGAACAAATGGAAGAACAGATGGAAGAACAGAAAGAAGAACAGATGGAAGAACAAATGGAAGACCTCTTCATTAACAATAAAAAAAGATATGCAAACGAAACCCCAGAACACCGATCAAACATATCTGCCGGAAACTGACGAGACATGGCACAGAAACGTGAATGTGTGGGGTTGTAGAACTGGCATTCAGATAGTCTTCGGGCTACTGAGGGCGGGCAACCGTCTAGTAATAATAATAATAATAATAATAAAACCTCAATGAAATTTTATTTTTAACAATTGTTGTCCATATTTGACCATGTTTCTTGATTTTTTCGATCCTGTGTATGATCTATAGAATTTATTACACTCCCTGTAGTGCACAAAAAAATAGTCAAATTTAAAAATGAATACCACAACGGAAAACGCATATCGAGTAATTATCGATTATAATTAGTTCTTTAACCAAATTCTTTTGTGAGTAAAATAAATGAACTACAGATACCATCTAATAAAAAATTAATAGAAAACATGTAATACATATGAGTGATACTTTTAAATTTCATTGTGTTTAAAGTATTATAACTTAATTGAAATGCATCATAAACGATTTTTCCTCATAGATCATAATGTAATGGAATTCCTTTGTGCATCATTTCGCTTTGTGCTTTTTGTGAATGAACTATAAATGTTACTTTTTGAATATTCCTGAGAAGCTCGTTGTAGTTCACCGCAGTGATGTATACCAATGTCATTTTGTTTGCAATAACACTGCATAAAATAAACGGTATGATATCGCGAATGATTTCCCCCTCCTCCTCCATAGACGATAATGTAACGGAATATTTCTGAGTTCTCCTGTTAACTAACCATAAATGTTTCTCACTTCGGTACTACTTGGTTAACCCGCCGACCAAAAAAAATATCGCCAAACTATAAGATTATATGCCAATAATGGATGATCGTGAATGTCACATTCAATGACATTAAATAAGATAACATGCTTAAAACATCATTAAGTGATTTTTATTCAGACTTTTTATTTGTATTTTTATTAATATTTAACTAATTATTATTTTTTTTATTTAAAATGATAATTATGTCAGTACGTATAATTTGGTCATTAATTTGGTGATTTGTATAATTTGGCAAAATTGGTCGACATGATAACCAAGTAGCACTTTCCGCATTCTGCTTTTTGAATGTCTCTGAGGAGACTTCAATGTCTCTGAGGAGTTCGTTGTAGTTCACCACAGTGATGTATACCAATCTCATTTTGTTTCAAATAACATAACATCAGTAAGCAATATCGCAAATGATTACCGCCCCCCCCCCCCCCCAATAGATGATAATGTGACGGAATACCTTTGAGTTCTCCTGTAAACTAACCATAAATGTAGCACACTTTATTTTCAATATCAAAGATTGTGTAGTAAGCATATAAATATTATATGGCAATCCGAGTATAGGGATGCGAGATAAGGACACGGTCAGATTGACAGGCAGAAGGCTAGATAGACAAACAAACCAAAGTCATAAACACTTTTCAGCTATGATGGAAACTGCTCAAAAGTATACCTGTTAAAAAGTATCCTTTCAGAAGTTCCGTAAAGAAAGTACATCGATTTTAACTTTTAACTTTTTTCTATCTTTACAGGAAGGTATTGGATTCGTGAAAATTTTCGAATTCCAGTTTTTGACTGATTTACACATTTTAGGGATAAAAGATTACAAAAAAAAACATGAAATGTCTGTTTGTGACATTGTCTTTCTGTCTGTATATATGTGACATAAATTTTGTGGGCGCTCTATCGCATGAACCAGTGCAGGGAATTTAATGAGAATTACCGGCCTTCGTCCGCTAAACTGGTCGGTTTAGACGGATAGACGGGCATTAAACAGTTTAATAGTTTATTTATTAAGAGCATTAAATAGTTTAATTGTCAGTATTAAATTGTTTAATGTTATTAAAATGTATACCAAACACTGTCTCAATATATAAGTATGCAATGGAATACTTTTGTGTAGCACTGTAAATCAATAAGAAATATTATTTACACCACAGATTATACAGAATGTATATTATAGTATACACTTCATAGATGCATATCAACTTTATTTTGTTCGAAAGAGTGTAAGACCATTCAAATGCATTTGAAATTTTTTCCCCGTTGACCATAATGTATATTGGAATCCTTTTGATTGTCCCTGTAATTGAACTATGCATCCAATTTTCATAGGGTAGGTTTTGAGTTGTTATATGTGGACAGATGGGCAGACGGACAAACAGACAAATGGGCAACTCGGGATCCCGGATTTTTAGGTAGATTTCGTAATATATACTACCTATTGCATTCTCTCCCATGTTGGAATTTCTGAAATTTTTTTGCAAATCTACACATCACTTTCTTCTGGACACGATAACTTCCATAATTATGCTCAGATCTTCTTCAAACTTTTACATAAAATCAAGAAACATAAAATCTCGGTCGACTTCGTTAATGGGAAAAATCGGACCAAGGGGTTGGAAATAGGGAGGGTTTTTGTGAAAATCGAAAAGATGTCATAACTTCTTAATTAAAACAGATATCGAATCGGTTTAAAGTTTATATTACTTCTTAAAAATAGGCAAAAACTTTATGCGTGACAGATTTTAGATAAATTTAGAAATGGGCTCAAGGGGCGAAAAAAACAGGGTTTTGGGGAGAAAAAAATTCATAACTTCGTCAATTCTCAAGATATTAAATCCAACTAATATTTTTATAAATGTTCTCAAAATTATCTAAAACTTTTGTATTTACAAGTTTTTGATGGGACCAACTTTTACCGGTTAAAAAAAAATTAAAAACGAAAAGAAAAAGGGGAGTGAAAAAGAAAAAAAATCCATAACTCCGTCAATTTTTAAGATATCAAATCTAATTAGTTTACATCTTCTCAATAATATCTACAACTTTTATATTGACAAGTTTTTCATATAGGACTAATTCGTATAGCAAAAATAAATTAAACAAAAATAGGAGTTGGAGAGAAAACCTCAAATCCAAACTGCTTATATTCGGGCTCATTTTTAGGTGCGTTCGTAATTATGTAAATACGTAGCACCTATTGTTGTCGCTCAGTCCGTCCGTCTGTCTGTCTGTCCGTCTGTCTGTCCGTCTGTCTGTCTGTCTGTCTGTCCGTCCGCATATAACAACGCAAAAACTACCCAACCGAATCGTTTGAAATTTAAAATACATAATTATAACATAATTTTGTCGAGTCATTTCAAATTTTATGAAAATCGGATGGATAGATCAATTACAGGGACAATCAAAAGGGTTCCGTTACATTACGGTCAATGGGGAAAAAAGTTTCAAATGCATTTTAATCGTTTGAAATTTAAAACATATAATTATTGCGTAATTTTGTCGAGTCATTTCAAATGTTATGAAAATCGGATGCATAGATCAATTACAGGGACAATCAAAAGGATTCCATTACATTATGGTCAATGGGGAAAAAAAATTCAAATGCATTTTAATAGTTTGAAATTTAAAACATATAATTATTACGTAATTTTATTGAGTCATTTAAAACGTTATGAAAGTCGGATGCATAGATCATTTACAGGGACAATCAAAAGTATTCCATTACATTACGATCAATGGGGAAAAAAGTTTCAAATGAATTTTAATGATGTTTTACTCATTCGAACATAATATAAGTGGTATGAATCTATGAAGTATATACTAAAATATGCATTCTGTACAATCTGTGATGCAAAGAATTTTTATTATTAAGTTACAGGGCCACACAAAAGTATTCAACTACATAATGCTATACGGGGAAACATTGTTTGGGGCGTGTTTTAATTATATTCAACTATTTCACATTTTATGAATAAGATATACGTTTCTGAGGTGTAATAAAAATTACTTTCTGCATATTTACAGAAACACAAAGATTTCGACTACTATACTGTATCCGAAGTACGCTCTACTATATCAGCAAGATCTGAATATTTTTTAAACTTCGTTATCGTACGAACGCACCTCATTTGCTACGTTCATGTGCAATTTCCAACTTGTTAAATTAATTTTTGATTTTAAACGCATCCAAATGGCACATCCTCTTATTTGGAAACTGTATAAAGTGACGCATTGGTCAGTTTTTTGATAAAGACAAAGTATATTTAAAAAAAAGCTACGAAAAAGGGTATTTTGAACAGAAATTCCCGAAGTCATCGTGACTGAAAATTTAAGGAAGTATTCAAATAAGAAATTGTGTTTTTTTTCTGGCTCGTTTTTAAATCTATTTTTGCTCTCAAATGCATCCAATTTACAGATCCTCTTATTTAGGAACTATATAATGTGACGCATTGGCCAGTTTTTTGATAAAGATAGAATATATTTCAAAAAGGTTGCCAAAAAGGGTACTTTAAACAGAATTTCCCGAAGTCATCGTGATTGAATATTTGAGGAAGTATTGAAATAACAAAATTGCGTTTTTTCGGACTCGTTTTTAAATCCATTTTCGCTTTCAAACGCATCCAATTTAGATCCTCTTATTTAGGAACTATATAATGTGACGCATTGGCCAGTTTTTTGATAAAGATAGAATATATTTTTAAAAATACTGTCAAAGTGGGCATTTCGCACAAAATTTTCCGAAGCTATCATGATTAAGGATGTATTCAAATAACAAATCGGTTACTTTATGACTCATTTTTAAATTCAATTTTACTCTCAAACGCATTCAATTGGTAGTTTGTTTTTATTTAGAAACTATGTAATGTGCTGTTTTCGCCAATTTTTTAATAAATTCAGAATATATTACAAAATATGTTGTCAAAAAGGGCTTTTGAGCTGAATTTCGCTTAAGAGGATTCTGATAAAACCAGTTCTTGCAGAAAAATGAAATTAAAAATTTTTCATAAGCGGCTAAATGAAGTTATTAAACTGGGTTTATCTCTAATCATACTTTTTTGTTGTTGTTGTTGTTGAAAAGAGCACTCTTCGAAATCTACCTCCGCCTATAGGCCAAGCCGACAGGGATTTTATTTTCTCTTCCATTCAAAACAAACGCGACGTTTCTCCGTTTTCGGGATCGAAAGAGATAGCGTCACATACATGCATACATACGGTCGGATTTTAATAGTGTAGATTTATATTAAGATAGTCCTTGATATAAATTGATGCTGATTAGTTTTTGGTGTAAAATTGGTGCTGATATGTTTTTGCTGGCTCAACAGGTGATGCTTCTATGCTGCATTTTTTACGATTTACTCAACAGCTATTTATCATTAAATAAAGAACAGATTTCTATCAAACTTTAAATTCAGTTAGTTCTTGATATGAAAAGAGGCTGTTTACATTTTTGTGTAAATCGCTCAATAGGTTGCTCTGCTATGCTGCATTTTTCACGGTTTTCACAGTAGCTCTATCTCAAGAACTAATGCACGGAATTTGATAAAAATTTATATTCAAGTAGTCCTTAATAGTTTATAATGTAAATAGCTCAACAATTGGCGCTTTTTTTTTTTACGATTTACGCAGTATTTCTATCTTAATAACTAATTCACGGATTTCCATCAAACTTCGGGTGCAAATAGTCCTTGACATGAATTGATGTTATTTATATTTCGGTGTAAATCGCTCAACAGGTGGCACTGATATGCTGCATTTTTTACGATTTATGCAAAAGTTAAACTTCAGTAAGTAACGCACTCCATTTAATAAACATTTATATTCAGCTAGTCCCTGATATAGATTGATGCTGATTAGTTTTTGGGGTAAATCGCTCAACAGGTGGCGCTGCTTTCTTGCATTTTTTACGAGTTACTCAACAGCTTTATCTCAATAACTAATACACGAATTTCCATCACACTTCAGATTCAATTAATCCTTGACATGAATTGATGTTGTTCACATTTCTGCGTAATTCGCTTAACAGATTATGTTTATATATTGCAATTTTCCGATATTCATAATAGTTCTATTTCAAAAACTAATGCACGGAATTTCATGCCTTTTTAATCTTATGGCGAGCCATTGATTATCGTTTAATTTTGACACTGTGGTAGCGAATTTTGAAATTTTAACACGCGTGAGATACTAGAAAATTTTGGGATTGCCACATTCGACTAGTTTAAGGCCCCTGTCCTCGCTCGAGGAAACGCTAGCGAGCTAATGCTATTCCTATGGGGAAGCATTTTTCTAATAACTCTTTCGCATTTTGACATTTTTGAATAATTTTTTTTGCATTGGATAGCTGAGGTGCATGCCGACAGCGCACCTTTATTACTTTTTCGATTTTGGTTGCAGGTATTTTTTACAAAGTTAGTTTCACTTTCAAAACCGGTTTCGAAACTGAAAGTGCTTTTTAAAAAATATAGCTAAGAAATCACGAGATAGGACAGAGCAGGTAGGATAAGAATATGTATGATAAGTGAATAAATAAATAATAAATAAAATAAAATAGAAATAAATATAATATATATAATAAAAGTAAATAAATGGATAAATGAGTAAAATAATAAAACAAACAACACTTTTAGAATTTGTGTCAAGTTTTTAAAAATGAATTGATATTTATATTGCTATTTTACAGTTAAAAAAATTAAACTTTCAATCTTAAGTGTATCTTAAATGTAAATAATCTTAAATGCAAAGTATCTAATATCAAGCTTGGAAAATAAATAAAAATCTTCCATGAATCTTTTTTAAATATAAATTCTTTTATAATTCTTTTTTTATTTTGTTTAAAAGAAAAAATTACATTTTTTTTTTCCATTTCTAGAATTAGATCGAGCAAGGAAAGACCTATTAGGAAAAAATATGAATCCACAAATCAAAATGATAAATCGAAGAGTAACGAATGCTACTAAAACGCCATGTGATATTAATATACCACAGGCTTATGTGTCAAATGAACTAAATACGAAAGTTTTACAAGTGACTTCTCCGTCAAATTCAACTAGGCCTAAAATACCCAATGACAAGTTAGAAACTTGGAAAACAAAAAACCTGAACACAATAAATAGCTGCAAACAAACAAAAAGTCAAGTTTCTTCATTGGAATCGACATGTGGGAAAACAGAAAAGGGTACGATGTCATTTCAAACTAAGAAAAATTTGTTCGGAAACAGCAGTGAAACTTATAGAAAAGAACCTCAAATATACAGAGATTTTCAAAATATTTCTATTAGAGGAACTGAATTTCAAAATCTACCTCCATCTACTAGTGAAAAAATGTTTATGAATGACAAAAACCATTATAATCAATCTGAACAAGAAATGAACAATGTAAAAAAGTCTTTTTTTAACGAAAAATCAGTTCCAACTGATTCGAAAAAAATGGAATTAGCAAGAAACAAAATTGGAGGAATTATGCATCCGAATAAATCAAATGATCCAGGTGATGGTGATTTAAATGCAAATTTGCTTCGAACAAGAGAAAAACAAGAGAAACCCCAGAAAAGCGTTACATATTTAACCAAGGATAATGAGTATTTTGGAAGAGTACATAAAATTCATCTTCAAAACAATATCCGGGAAAATGAACTAACGAAAATGCAAAACAAAAATTCAATGAGCACATCACAACCTCCCACAGTTCACATTATAAGCAATATTAAACCACAGTATGCTTCAAACTGCGTTCAATCAAGAAATACTAGGGAAGTGAAATTAAAGGATAAAACAAGTTTAAATTTACAAAAATCCAGAATTTTGTATACTGCAGAATCGAATGAAAAATGTAACAAAAATCACAGTGGACCTTTATTTTACCATCTATCTAATACAGACAAAATTATAGCTATACCTAATAATAAATTTCAACCTCCTGTACTATACGGACAATCTGGAACAACAAGAAGAAATGGCGATGTCACGGGAAGATGTAAACTTATTGTTCCGAAGCAAATGATTGTACACTCTGGCAAAAGAGCAGACGGAACACAAGCCGGTCACGTTCTGCGCTCCGCAGTGTTTTCAGAAGATGTTCGAAAATTTCAAAACTCATTGAAAGTATCTAACTTTATTCCATTCAGTCCTTATCAACAACAAAATTTTCAAAATCAGTCCAGCTGTGCAGAATCTGAAGGCCATTCTAAAGCATATCAAAACTTATCAAAAGTACCTAGTTTTGATCCATTCGGACCTCATCTGCAGCAAAATTATCCAGTCAAGTCTAACAGTGGAAGGTATCAAATTGGCGTTCAAAAACATCAAAAAACGTTAGAAGTTTCTAATTTTGGTCTAATTAGGAGTTCTCCGAAACAAAGACATGAAGTCCGTCCTAATATAGCGTATACCGAAAACAATTTGAAAACGTCGTTTTTAAATATTCGAGATAACAAGCCAAATACGTCAAATCAGTATAAATCTGAAGTAACAGACACGGTTAAGAGGAAGAAACTTTCTCATAATCCTGAAAATAATCAAAATAACAATCCTAAATCAAATGCATCAGATCAGTGTACCTCTGGCTCAACTAGCACGGTTAAGAGGCAAGAATTTTCTACCAGTTCTCAAAACAGTCAATATGGCAATTACAAGCAAAATGCACCAAGTCAGTATTCTTTTAATATCTCAGATACGATTAAGAGTCACAAACGGATTGTTAATTGGGTAAATAATCAAAATAACAAGTCAAACGCATCAGAACAACATAACCCAGACGGAACTAGTATGATCAAGAGCCTGATGCTTTCTGCTGCACTTCAAAATGCTCAATATGACAATAACAATCCATGTGTGTCAGGTCAGCATGACTCTGAAGCAGCATGTATGATTAATGGACAGAAACTTCCTGGTACCCCTCAAAATAATCATCAAAAACAAGAAGAGAATACAGGTATTATTTTTTTAGAGTTATACATATGCATATGTATATATTCTTTAAGTAGCGTACAACAATTAACGATAAAAACCCGATAAGTGTTCTTTATACTTTATTTTTATTCTAAAATACATTCTTTCCGTTAATTGGAAATAGGATGTTTTGAACACTATCCATGTTCTCTTTGACTTCCAATTAAAAATAGCACTTATTAAGTGTATTATATTGGTAGCTGAAGTTTCGAGGATACAACTAATTTCAAAGTTTATTTTATAAACATTTCATAAACTTAAAAACGCTTTTTCAAAATAACCTTAGCTCAAAGATCCTTTGAACATTCGCAAGGCACCACAAACTCTTGAGTCAAATAATTTACATGATTTTGTATAAAAAATATTGGATTTTAACTCATTGTTATGAAAATTATAAAAATCCAAATGAATTTTTAAATCATTCTTTATATGTAGTGTGATTCAAAAATTCTGGGAAGAGTTGTAAAAAACATTTTTTGAATAATTCACAGCACCAAAGCATATCCACCTTCAAAGTAGTTAATTTGGGTGTCGTTATACTTTTGCCAGCGTTCGTAAATTTTCTGGAAGCCATTTTTCGCAACCTCCCATAAGATCTTCTGCGATGTTGTTTTCATCCCATCTGATGACTAAAAACGGTGTCCCTGTAACTGTTTTTTCATAGATGGAAACAGGACATGGGGCTATGCTCAATTGATAGGAGGATGTGGAAGCACATAAATCCGAGTTTTCACGAGGAATTGTTTTACAGTTTGTATTGATGTGCTGGTGCGCTCTCAAGCAAAAAGTACCAGCATCTGGTCTCAGCGAAAGTTCTCCAACGCGTTTATCGTCTTCAATGGATTTTCGGTCCTCTTTGAAACGTCGAGGCCATTCATAAACCTTGTGTTCGACATTGGTAGATTCATCGTACACCTTTCTTAGCATTTCAAAGTCTCCATTGGTGTTTTACCTAATCGTTGACAGAATTTAATGCTGCAACGCTTTTCAAGGAAAAACATCTTTCTTACGTCGCGGACAGTGTGACCGTTTTTTCAAGCTAAAATCAGGCTAGATTTGGACTGACGACAAGTTAAAAATAAATTCGATGGTCCTGCCATCTATTGAGGGCCAGTACATCAATAGACTGACAACTATCTTTTAGCCTGAGTTTTTAGCTTGATTTAGCTTGTTGTAAGTCCTACAACAGTCCAGATTTCTTACAACAATCCAAAAACGGTCACACTGGTCGCGGAGCAAATTTGACTAATTTCGGAAGATAACAGTTGCCCATGCGCTTCGGTCACATGACATGGACAAAACAAACATGAGCAAGTAGGGGAGGGTTGGGAAAATACATTTCAGGTGGTTTTACTGTAGGCACTTGTTTTCGTTGTCAAGAATGACCGCAGTCCCCGATTTTTTGAATCGTACTACGTATATCTGGTAGTTTTAAGTCACATTGCTAAAAGGATGACTGCCATAAGGCAAAACTTTGAAAGAACAGGTTTAGATATTTTTCAATTTTTGTTAAAAAACAAATTTGGGTGATGTCTTCATCAAAGAAAATTGTTCCAAAATCTGGAAATTACAATACGAATATCCAATTTGAACGGCATATTTTTATTTTTCTATATCTTTTATTTTCAGATAGTAAAAGTGAAGTCATTCGGTCAAATAGTTAAAGCTGTTAATCACCCACGTTCTGATTTCCCATTCGTAATGTAAAATTTATGGAAGTTCGATGCATTCTCATATTTAATATCTCCTCAGAAAATTAATATTTTTTACTTCTTCTTTCTGTTCTCTTCTTGAAAGATGTCACATTCTTTCTTAGTTTTTAAAATATCTTTAAAATCTACGCTTATTTTTATAGGAAGTGTTAAAATTTCACTTTTAGCTCGTCAGTTTTTAAAACATAAAATAATAAATTAAGCATAGATTTTAGAAATATTTTGAAAGCTAAAAAAACAGAGAACACTGAAAGAAGAACTTAAAAATATTAATTTCCCGAGGAGATATTTTGGATATAAGAGTGCACCAAATGCCTATAGACTTAACATTACGGAGTATAATTCGGAACATGAATTACTAGCAGCCTTAAGTAATTATGAAGGTTTAAAGTATGGAACTCATAAATGTTATATTCCTTCTTAATTGCTATTTAACAGATTGCAATGCATGCAGGTTTTAAAGCATAGCTCAATGTCTGCTTGTTGGATTGCGCTGCATTTTGAATGCGTATATATAAAGTTTTTGTTTTCTGTTTTTTTTTTAAAAAATCATAAGTTACTATCCATATACATATTTTTAAATCACTTTAAAAAAATATATATTTCTGAAATTAATTTTCGAAAGAATATTAATTGTAACCTTTGAAGTCTTTGACAGTAAAATGTTTCTAGAAGCTTAAATTATCCTAATCCAAATTTACAGGTTACTCCGTCAAGTAGTTTATGAATTATGCTGTAAAAATTACTTGCATTTCAATCTGTTTTACAATTAGATTAGAAAGAAATTTAACGTTGCGAATTAAAAGTTTTAAACCTCTTAACTGTTTGACCGAAAGATTTTTCGTCTTGTATCAGAAGCTATAAAATGCACCGAGAAATCCGAATATGTGGTCAAAATTATGTTATTAATTAATAACATAATTTTGACTACATATTCGGATTTCTTGAAATTTTCAGATTTGGTACAGTTGCCCAGCATTTTTTTCTCCCTCTCTCTTTTTTAAGTACTAACTGAAATAACACATTAGCGATGATTCCGTTGAACATAATCGAAGGGCTATTTTTGTTATTCGCTACGACAATATAACGATTAAATTTGATGGGGCCTGCACCGATTTTTTATACTGGTTGCACATTGCTTCAAGTCTCCATTCAGATAATTTGCATATTCTTATAATTCGTTATAGCAATATTAACAATACTGAAGCAGTTCAGTAGACAACATGTGAGTATATATTTATGTTTCTTTCCATTTAGACAACCATAAAATCAAAGCAGCTAGAGAAACTTTCACAAAGATTTCTGAATTATTGATCAACATCAGCGAAATGTTATCAACAGAATTTGTGTGCCCGACAGAACTAAAACTATCTCTGCCAGCATGGAAAGCTGGTAAGTAAAAAATTAATTATTTTCAAACATAAATAATGAAAACATGCAAGAATTTGGTGAACTACTGCATCTATATCATTTACATACGCATACATTTAGATATACATGTATGTATACATACACACTAGGGGGCTCTGCCCCTGTTCGTTAGCGCTCGTAAACCCTTGAAAACATGCTTTAAGCACAGCTGTAAAAACCCGATAAATGGTACACATGAAAAAAATTCAACAAAATTATAACTATATTAGTTTGGAATTATCAAAGAATATCCTTAATATTACTAATTTTCATATTTTTGATTTACTCACCAAACATTTATATCAAAGAGGATTTAGTTAATAAAGGACTTGAGTATAAAACAAGGTAGATAACGAAATTTAAGTTTGAAAATATCAAAGATTGAAGTTTTCTAAAGAAAAATTATCATTCTGTGTGTTTTCACTAAAACATCGGATTTGTTAAGACTGCATCTTCAATAAATCGATGTGTAACACTTTTTGTCGAATAAATTTGATTTTATTGGACTTGTGCGCAAAGTTTTACCTAAAATAATATCATAAAAGTACTTTTGAAAGGTTATTAAGATGCAGTTAAGCAATTTTATATAACAATTAAAAAAAAAACACAATTTTTTTTTTTTTTTTTTTTTTTTTTTTTTTTTTTTTTATTGGACGTGTGCGCAAGGTTTTTATCTAAAATCATATCATATAAGTACTTTTGAAAGGCTGTTGGGATGCAGTTAAACAATTTTAAATTACAAGAAGGAAATATCAAAAACATTTACACCGAAGAGCCGTACATTATCACCATCCTTAAAATATTGTAATGAGTTTGTCCAGAAGCAAAACCACGGCGCGTGCGCGGCTGATGCTGGAGTATATTTGCTGGAAAATATATGATGGCTGATGCTGGAGCGTATATGCTGGAAAAAAATGCATGGGCACTTCCCATGCATTTTTTTTTTTCAAAACATTGTATGGTTAGCGACATAATGGGAGAATCAGCAGATTTATCATTCTTTGACAAAGGTAAAATCGTAATAGCTCGGAGAGAGGAAACGTTAATATCGGAAACCTCGCGTTTGGTGAGTTGTTCACGTGCAGTCATTGTGAGAACGTATCGAAAGTGGTGCATGGATGGTGAAACGACAAGTCTTCGCCAGCGGTGTATCGCCAGTAGTGCGTTGATTCCAGAGGCGAGCTGAGATTGTTACGCCTTAGTCGTCGTGACCAAAGAGTCTGCAAGAGCAGCTACTTACAGCTACAACAGTGGTGACCTAGACAATGTTTTACGACACGCAGTACTATGTGCACTATAGCGTATGAGCCTATACAGTCGTCGACCTAAGCACGTTCCGGCGCTGATAGCACGTCATCGCCAGAAGTGACTGCAACGAGCCCGTGAACATCGGAATTGGACAATAGAGGAATGGAAGACAGTTGCATGGTCCGACGAATACCGTTTTCTGTTCCGTCTCATCGGCAGGTGAGCGAATGCACAAATTTTCAATGGAAACTCTGACTTCCGGAAGCAAAGTTGGTCAGAGAAATGCCTGTGGCGGCAGTCTTATTGTGTAAGGGATATTTTTATCGAGCACATTAGGACTCATAATCCATACAAAACAATCCCTGGCGTCTGTGTACACTACCTGAACATCGTTGCAGACCAGATTCACCCATTCATGACAAAAATATTTCCGACAAGTTATTGCATTTGCCAACATTATAATGCACTATGGCTTATGGATAAAATCGCCAGGGATTAGTTTGTAGACTATTTTAGTGAATTTTAAATCATATTCTGGCCTCCAAATTCCCCTGGCAAGAATATAATAGAATATTTGTGGTTCAATTAGGAAAGCACACTGCTGCCGCACTACCACTTTGCAATGTTCGAGAATTTCAGAAACAGTTAGTGAGAGCTTGGTACCAGATACCTCAAACAACCTATAAGAACTTTGTCGAGTTGATTCCACGTCGGATTTTGGCGGTTTTGAGGTCGAAAACTGGTGCTATGTCATATTCAACAGGTAGTCATAATGCAATGGTTCTTCGGTATATTTTATTGGACTTGTGCGCAAAGTTTTACCTAAAATCATATCATAAGTACTTTTGAGAAGTTGTTAGGATGCAATTAAACAATTTTATATAACAATAAGGAAAACTCAAAAACATCATTTACTATGTTTTATTCTCAAGCCCATCAAATAGTATAAGGGTTCAGGTGCGGAAAAAAAGAGCGAAGAATATTAATAGAAGTTTCACATTTTTATTTGATTTATTAATAAAAAAAATCCGAAAAAGTGACTTCGAAATGCATAATTTCAGACATACAGATTTCTTTCTATCAAGACTTGTAGCCTTGTACGAGTCGTTTCTTCATAATACAATACATACACAGAAAGAGAAAGAGAGAACGGGACAGACTAGTATTATTGTTATAGAAGATGAGCCATACTGGCTGGTTACGAAAGCGCACCATGATGCCAGTTGACTACATAATTTTAATCACAATAAACTAAGACTGCTTCGTCACTCAGTTTCTGAATTCCTATTTTAATGTTATTTCTCTGGGCGTTTGGTGCATTCTTATATTTGAAATATCTCCTCACGATATTAATATTTTTTTTCTGTATGCTGTGTGCTTTTCTTAAAGGATGCATCTTTTTCTTAGTTGTCAAAATCTATATGATAAAGCCCAAACGTATCTGTGCGTAACGCATACGTCATTTTGCGAATGGCGACATTTTCCCATGCAATTTTGGTTTTGTAATTTTTGCCACTGCAAATTTTACACTTTTAAACATCGTACATTTTAAATTTTTGCACTGTCGCACAGTGGGGCAAAATCCGGAAAAGCTGGCCAAAATATGAAAATGTTATTCGAATTGCACGAAAATTTGTATACAGGTGTTTTTGAGGATGCTAAGTAAGAATACAAAATTAAAATTAAAAAAAAAAATGGTGGATACAATAGGGTGAAACAAAAACTACAATGTCTCGAAAGTTATTCCATTTGTATGAAATTTCATAAACTTTTCAGGATGCTAATTAGGATTCAAAAGTTAAACTTTAAAAATAAATAAATAAATAAAATGACAGATTAAAAGTAAAAACAATTTGATTTAAATAAAATTTAAAATTTCGAGGCTAAACTTAAAAAGGAATTTTCAAGGAACCAAGAGACATTTAATCGAAATTTAAGTACATTAAAGGAAAGTAAAACACTAGACTATTTATTTTGTATATTATTAAAATAAAAAGAAAATATATTCCAGAAATTAACTTTTAAAATCAATTGTAGTATAATAAAAAGATTCTTCAGACGTCAAGGTGTCGAAATAGTTAGCAGAGCTTCTTCGCAGTTTTAGAGGATCCTGTGACTGTTTGGATCAATTATTTTTAATTTCTTCTACAATAATTTACCTAAACTTGAAATGAAATAATCTGATGACATTAAAAGACATAGAAATACCTTTCATTTTCTTGCGCTACTGCATGTTTGCGATAAATCTTCTCGATGCCTTTTGATCAGTTTGTTGCATGAATCTTGAGTATCTTATGGCATTTGGCAAATTGGCAGTAATGAAGATAATGTTATTTCTTTGTCATTAATAAATAGTTTGTGCACTGAAGTAGGCATATAGAACCAGGGATGTAGTTTAAATCTACGAGCTGTTTGTTAGGAAAAATCTTCGAAATTGATCAAATAACTAACATGGATACAAGAAATTACTTATGACATAGAATCGTTTTATCAAATCTTCGTATACGCTCGTTATAGAAGCACAAATAGTTGTGTTTTCAAAGAATCGTTGAATTAATTGTATTGCCATCATTTGTGCTTCCAAATCTGAGATTTGGTTTCTTGACAAGAAGTCTTAATTGTAAACGAAATATTTTTTGCATATTTTATTTTGCAATTTCAGTGTTCTTCTTTTCATGCAGAGTACGAGCTTTCCATTTTTTCTATCCAGTTTGTCTGCGAGGTGTAAGCCATGCGATGCTCTCTAAGCATCTTAGCATGTAACGTAGATATTCTGAGTTCTAAATTATCTCTATCGTTTTCTAATTAAAATGTCATGTCGGTAAGAAGCTGTTTTGATGTTGTCTGACATAGGTAGCAACGTCGAGTATTACACTAATTTGTTATTAACGACTATTTCTTCTATATCAATGATTGTATTAAAAGAAATAAGTTAATTCTCCTGTGTTTAATACAATACCATTCATTGACAGTAGCTCCCGTATTTCTTGAAAAAAATGGATCTTGATTGGCCCGATAGTGAAATGAAGATCTAGGAATTTTCAAATTAACGATTCATGAATTATTCGCAACATTTGTGTATTCTAGTAGCACGGGAGAAGTTAAAAATATATTAGAACCTCCTACCATCTTCATAGCTAAATATTTGTTTAAATGTACTTAGAATAGATGTGTCATCACATCCTCACTTGTAAACCAAATCCAAATTGCTAATGTAGGCGAAAGTCATATTCATAAAGATTTTCACTCGCATTAATGAAAGACGATCAGTAGTTTTTATCAGCAAATATAGCCATTGGCAAAATAATTCTTCTAATTATAATAGAACAAACAAAATTACTACCTATAAAGATAAGAAAATGTTATTCTACCGGATCAGTAATAGAGAATTATTTTCATTTTTTCATTACTAAGCTTACTTATCAAATTAATGTAATCTTATGATTATAGTACTTATTTACAATATAATAGGAAATAAACTATTATAAAATTGAATAATTCAAAAATTTGAAAAATATTTATCAGCTAAATTTTGGGAAAAGTAGTCAATTTCAAAATCGTTCAGGCGGCCGAAAAAGTGGCATTTGTACTTGCGGTTACTAAAATATGCGTGAAATGCAGAAAGGCAGTTTTAGGCAGCTGGTTTTTTATGAATCACTAGACAATAGCCCAAGTTATTATTTCCATTAAATTTCGTTGCGGAACACTGTGGAACATTTAAACTTTTTGATGTTTAAAAACAAAAAAAAAAAAAAAAAAAAAAAAAAAAAAAAAAAAAAAAAATTCTAAAATTTTTTATCAAAAATGACAATGAATTTATTAATTTTTACGTGCTTAATATAAATTTTGTAATACATGCAAATAAAGTACATACTATCATAGTGTGTAGTATCATAGTACATACTATATACTGTGCGTCGCACAGTGGGGCAAAAACCCCAAAAAACTGGCCAAAAGTCGAAAAATGAAGTTACGATTTAGGGAATTTTGATTATACAGTTGGCTAGAATAATGTTTGGAGAGTCAGAATCTGTATTTAACAAGTTGGAAATTGCACGTAAACGTAGCAAATGAGGTGCGTTCGTACGATAACGAAGTTTTAAAAATTTTCAGATCTTGCTGATATAGTAGAGCGTACTTCGGATACAGTACAGTAGTCGAAATCTTTGTGTTTCTGTAAATATGCAGGGAGTAAATTTTATTACACCTCAGCAACGTATATCTTATTCATAAAATGTGAAATAGGTGAATATAATTAAAACACGCCCCAAACAATGTTTCCCCGTATAGCATTATGTAGTGGAATACTTTTGTGTGGCACTGTAATTTAATAATAAAAATTCTTTGCATCACAGATTGTACAGAATGCATATTTTAGTATATATTTCATAGATTCATGCCATTTCTATTATGTTCGATTGAGTGTAACATCTTAAAAATGCATTTGAATCTTTTTTTTTTCATTGACCGTAATGTAATGGAATACCTTTGATTGTCCCTGTAAATGATCAGTGCATCGGACTTTCATAACATTTGAAATGACTCGATAAAATTACGTAATAATTATATGTTTTAAATTTCAAACGATTAGAATGCATTTGAAACTTTTTTCTCCATTGACCGTAATGTAACGGAATCCTTTTGATTGTCCCTGTAATTGATCTATGCATCCGATTTTCATACCATTTGAAATGACTCGACAAAATTACGCAATAATTATATGTTTTAAATTTCAAACGATTAAAATGCATTTGAAACTTTTTTCCCCATTGACCGTAATGTAACGGAATCCTTTTGATTGTCTCTGTAATTGATCTATCCATCCGATTTTCATAAAATTTGAAATGACTCGACAAAATTATGTTATAATTATGTATTTTAAATTTCAAACGATTCGGTTGGGTAGTTTTTGCGTTGTTATATGCGGACGGACAGACAGACAGACAGACAGACGGACAGACAGACAGACGGACAGACAGACAGACAGACAGATGGACGGACTGAGCGACAACAATAGGTGCTACGTATTTACATAATTACGAACGCACCTAAAAAAAGATTTTTGCTTCGCCTTTACAAACAGCATTATTTCAAAAATGATGTTTGAAGAAGTACCATTTAGAGCGAACAAAAACAGCAAAACAATAGTTCCTCTAAACGCGCGCTACATTTTATCATATCCGATTTTAATGATTTGAAATGGATTCACACTATGTTAGTGTGTACTTTATTTGCATGTATTACCAAATTTATACTAAGCACATAAAAATTAATAAATTCATAGCCATTTTGACAAAATATTGTAGAAAATATTTTATTTTTTGCTTTTAAACATCAAAAAGTTTAAATGTTTCACCGAAATTTAATGGAAATAATAACCTGGGCTATTGTCTAATGATTCACGAAAAACCAGCTGTAAAAAACTGCCATTCTGCATTTCACGCATATTTTAGTAACCCCAAGTAAAAATGCCATTTTTTCAGGCGCTTCAAAAATTCTGAAATTGAGTACTTTCCCCATTAATTTAGCTGATAGATATCTTTCAAATTTTTGAATTATTTAATTTTGTAATAGTTTATTACCTATTATATTGTAAATAAGTACTATAGTCATAAATTTAAATTAATTTCATAAATAAGTTTAGTAATGAAAAAAAATGAAAATAATTCTCTATTATTGATCCGATAGAATAACACTTTCTTATCTTTATAGGTAGCAATTTTGTTTGTTCTATTGTAATTAAAAGAATTATTTTGTCAATGGCAATATTTGCTAGATCAAACTACTGAGCATATTGTATTTCCTTAATGCGAGTGAAAATCATTATGAATATGACTTTCACCTACATTAGCAATTTGGATTTGGTTTGAAAGTAAGGATGTGATTGCAAATGTATTCTAAGTATATTTAAATTTATAATAATCTAAATATTTAGTATTATCCTTCTATAGTAAAAAAAAACTAGCCTTAAAAGGAATGACTCCTGGAATGATGCTGATGTGGAAGATTTCCGGAACTAACGAATCCAGGTTGTCCACTCCTTCCATGAGTCGAATAGACCAATCAGGAAAGGTCTCCGTCTATGCATCGCCGTATGGGTTACCATAAAGAGAGGAAAGGTTACCATCGCCAACAATCGCCAAGTTTGTCGCCAACTTGGCGATATATCGCCAAATTTGGCGACCAAAATTAGTTGTCAAAAGTGACGCCAACTTGGCGATAACTAATATTTCGCCAAATTTTTAATTTTCTTTACAACACCAGTCGTTTGATACATCATTTGAAAGGTCTGCAACTGCTTATTCATATTATGGATGTGTTGTGTGTCACCTCCCACTCTGCCCCCCCGGGGGCACATTTTTAATTTCTTTACAATACCAATTGTGTGACACATCATTTGAGAGGTCTGCAACTGCTTATTCATATTATGGATGTCTTGTGTGTCACCCCCACACTCTGCCCTCCCCAGGGGGGTCACATTTTTATTTTCTTTACAAAACCAGTCGTGTGACACATCATTTGAAAGGTCTGCAACTGCTTATTCATATTATGGATGTGTTGTGTGTCACCTCCCACTCTGCCCCCCCGGGGGCACATTTTTAATTTCTTTACAATACCAATTGTGTGACACATCATTTGAGAGGTCTGCAACTGCTTATTCATATTATGGATGTCTTGTGTGTCACCCCCACACTCTGCCCTCCCCAGAAGGGGAGTCACATTTTTATTTTCTTTACAAAACCAGTCGTGTGACACATCATTTGAAAGGTCTGAAACTGCTTATTCATATTATGGATGTGTTGTGTGTCACCCCCCACTCTGCCCCCCGGAGGGGCACATTTTTAATTTCTTTACAATACCAATTGTGTGACACATCATTTGAGAGGTCTGCAGCTGCTTATTCATATTATGGATGTCTTTTGTGTCGCCTCCCACTCTGCCCCCCAGGGGGGCACATTTTTAATTTCTTTACAACACCAGTCGTGTGACACATCATTTGAAAGGTCTGCAACTGCTTATTCATACCATGGGGTATTGGCGAGCGCAGCAAGCAGGGGTAGCCAATAATTTGGAATCGCGAAGCGATTACGCGGGGGGTTGGTGAGCATAGCGAGCAGGGGGGCGGGGCCCCCCTAGTATATTTAAAAAAATATTTCTCTATGAAGATGGTAGGAGGTTCTAATATATTTTTAACTTCGCCCGTGCTACTAGAATACATAAATATTGCGAATAAATCATGAATCGTCAATTTGAAAATTCCGAGATCTTCATTTCACTGATTTTATCGGGCCGATCAAGACCCATTTTCTTTTTCAAGAAATGCGGAAGCTAATGTCAATGAATAAGATTGTATTAAACACCAGGAGAATCAACTTATTTCTTTTAATACATCATTGATACAGAAGAAATAGTCGTTAACAACGAATTAGTGTAATATTCAACGTTGCTACCTATGTCAGACAATATCAAAATAGCTTCTTACCGATATGACATTTTTCAATTAAATTGGATAGAGATAATTTAGAATTCAGAATATCTACGTTACATGCTAAGATGTTTTGAGAGGGCTTCCACATGGTAGACAAACTGCATAGAAAAAATATAAAGCTCGTACTCTGCATGAAAAGAACACTGAAATCGCAAAATAAAATATGGTCCAATCCATGTCGATTCAGGCAAGGGGGGTTACCTTCATAGTCTCAGAAGTTCTTTGATTGAACATATGTTAAAATTCAGAAAAAAATAAAATTCCCGTAATTTTTGGTTTTTCTCAAAAAAATTTCTGGACCGAGATACAGGGTGCCAAAGATGGCATCCCGAGCACCTTTTCCCGTTTGCGATTTTCGAAAAAAAGTTTAAAGTGCTCTATCTCTGAAACGATGCAAGATATTTCGTTGCAGTTTATTTTATTTTAAAGATAATATTTTTCTGCTTAAAAAGATATACTCCATTTTGAAATATGTATTTAATTATTTTTAAAGCAGCCTTCTAAAAAAAAATTAATCAAAAATAATTTTTTTCTCAAAAATGCCAATCTCAAAAATTTTAATTTTTTTACTGTTAGTCAATACCATTGAGGACTACCTTCACTATAAAAGAGAACTTCCACTTTTGAGTTTAACAAGTTTTATAATCATTTCAAGAATTTAGATAATTTTTCAGGAACTGCATATCAAAAGTTCCAATAAAAGTCTCTCAATTTTTGTTTATTTGTATCATATGTAGCCTATTACATATCCTAAACAAGTTAGAAATCACACGTCAAACAGGTAAATGAGGTGCATTCATACTATGACTAGTTTTATAAATATTTAGATCTTGGTGCAATAAGTATTACACTCTTGTAAAAACTGGCATGAATACAAAATTTATTATGTTTCTATATATTAAATTCAGTAATACAGAAGTAATATGAATCCATCTTAAAAAGAATGTAATCACCAGGGCAACCTAGAATCATTACCTATCATGGGATATGTTTGAATTAATTATGCGTGATAGGATTTAACAGGATGAATAAAATCTTTATGAGTGTCTTTTTGGCCATTTTTGTTTTTTTGGCCATACATTTTGCCAGTTCCTGTATGACAACCACATACTGGTCTTAGGAAATCAAAATCTTAGTCTTGTTTGACATAGGATTTTATTTCTTAATAAGTATAAGAAACTGACAGCTTTAAAGATAGCCTACAAAAGAAAAAAAACATGCAGTAAAGTTTACAAAATATATGTATAAGTTTCAAAACATATTACTTCCAGTGTACTCTGCTTAGAACTGAAATTAGAAATTCATAGACTTTATAATTTGTTGAACATTAATATATTATTATAATATAATTTGTTGAATCTTCCTTAGATATTTAGTGATGCCTTCCTGTTTAACTAACAGGGTCTGAGGCTTCCATAATCCTTAAAACATTGTGAATACGAAGTGAATACTCGTGGTGATGTTGCTGTCTTGCAGGTAGAAAGCTATACCCAACAGTTTCATAAACAAACAGACAATTTCATAAACAACTGATATCATTTACCTTTGCAATTCACCACTCACAGTAATATACACAGGCAACAGAAATTCCTTTTTATAAATTGTGAATCTGAATATTTTGCAATTGTTTCAGAGATCTTGGTTGGACAAATGAAATTTCTTCTTGCTTGCTGTTTAAAGTTTGTGCATTATAGGTACTATGATAGTAACAGATGAATATACCCATCACTATGATATTAATGGATGATTGTTCATTCTATTAAATTCTATCATACATAATTAAATACCCCATGATAGGTAATGATTCTAGGTTGCCCTGGTGATTACGTTCTTCTTAAGATGGATTCATATTACTTCCGTATTACTGAATTTAATATATAGAAACATAATAAATTTTGTATTCATGCCAGTTTTCACAAGAGTGTAATACTTATTGCACCAAGATCTAAATATTTTAAAAACTAGTCATAGTATGAATGCACCTCATTTACCATGTTTGACGTGTGATTTCTAACTTGTTTAGGATATGTAATAGGCTACATATAATACAAATAAACAAAAATTGAGAGACTTTTATTAGAACTTTTGACATGCAGTTCCTGTAAAATTCTTTAAATTCTTGAAATGTTTCTAAAACTTGTTAAACTCAAAAGTGGAAGTTCTCCTTTACAGTGAAGGTAGTAAGTACTCAATGGTATTGACTAACAGTAAAAAAATCAAAATTTTTAAGATTGGCATTTTTGAGAAAAAAAATTATTTTTGATTAATTTTTTTTTCGAAGGCTGTTGTAAAAGTAATTAAATACATATTTCAAAATAGAGTATATCTTTTTAAGCAGAAAAATATTATCTTTAAAATAAAATAAACTGCAACAAGATATATTGCATCGTTTCAGAGATAGAGCATTTTAAACATTTTTTTGAAAATCGCAAACAGGAAAAGGTACTCGGGATACCATCTTTGGCACCTTGTATCTCGGTCCAGAAATTTTTTTGAGGAAAACCAAAAATTATGGGAATTTTATTTTTTCCTGAATTTTAACATATGTTCAATCAAAGAACTTCTGAGACTATGAAGGTAAGATTATTTCTTTGGCTGCCTGAATTGATATGGACTATGCCATATGCAAAAAAATTTCATTTTCAATTAAGACTTCTCGTCGAGAAACTAAATCGCAGATTTGGAAGCACAAATGATGGCAATACAATTGAACTATTCTTTTGAAACGCAACTATTTGTGCTTCTATAACAAGCGTATACGAAGATTTGATTAAACGATTCTATGTCATAAGTAATTTCTTGTAGCCATGTCATTTATTTGATATATTTCGAAGATTTTTCTTTATAAACAGCTCGTAGATTTGAACGACATCCCTGGTTCTGTATGCCTACTTCAGAACACAAACTACTTATTAATTAGAAATAACATTATCTTCATTACTGCTTATTTGTCAAATGCCATAAGAAACTCAAGAATCATGCAACAAACTGATCAAAAGGCATCGAAAAGATTTATGATAAACATGCAGTAGCGCGAAAAAAAGAAAGATATTTTTACGCCTTTTAATGTCATCAGATTCTTTCATTTCCAGTTTAGATAAATTATCGCAAAACAAGTTAAAATCATTGATCCTAAGACTCACAGGATCTTCTAATACCGCCAACAAGTTCTGCTAACTATTTCGACACCTTGACCTCTGAAGAATCTTTTTATTACACTACAGTTGATTCTAAAGGTGAATCACTGGAATATATTTGCATTTTTATTTTAATAATATAAAAATTAAACAGTCTAATATTTTACTTTCCATTAATTAATTTCGATTAAAATATGCCTTGGTTCCTTCAAAATTTCTTTTTAAGTTTAGCCTCGAAATTTTAAATATTATTTATTATTTTAATAATATAAAAGTTAAACAGTCTAATATTTTACTTTCCATTAATTAATTTCGATTAAATATCTCTTGGTTCCTTCAAAATTCCTTTTTGAATTTAGCCTCGAAATTTTAAATATTATTTAAATCTAATTGTTTTTACTTTTAATTTGTCATTTTATTTATTTATTTATTTTTAAAGTTTAACTTTTGAATCCTAATTAGCATCCTGAAAAGTTTACGAAATTTCATACAAATTGAATAATTTTCGAGACATTTTAATTTTTGTTCCGCCATATTGTATCCATCATTTTTTTAAATTTTAATTTTGTATTTTTACTTAGCATCCTCAAAAACACCTGTAAATGAATTTTAGTACAATTTGAATAATATTTTCATATTTTGGTCAGCTTTTCGGAATTTTGCCCCACTGTGCGTCGTATAGAGAAAAAAAAATGCACTTTTGAATGCAATTTGTTTGAAAGATATAAATATATTTGTTTTTGAGATATTAATTTTTTGATAGTTTTTAGTACCAATTTTGTAATTGTGGCAACAGATTCACTCCATTTTCTCTTAAAATTGAAAATATATATATATGTAGAAATTAAAATGCGTATATACTGTTAAAAATATCGTCTGTTATATTCGTTAATTTCGGTTTTATTCTGTTTTTATTCATCAATTAAATGACTTGAAGTTTGGAGTTAAAGTGATTTTAAAATGATCGAATTAAAATACATTTTTTTAAAACATGGTGAATACGGATATGAGAAGAGGGCTGTAATTTTTGAGAAGAGTTTTAATTTCATGTGAAATTTTATGATCGTGGAATGATTTTGGAATAAATTTTCTTTTTTTCATTCGCATTTATACCAAACATAAGAGCCTCACGTGATAACTTCATCATAGTTACTAATCTTTATTGTATTTCACTGATTACATATCCGATTAATGTTCAATTTAAAAACATCGGACAACTGAGTTTTATCGTGTTTTGTTAATCATAGCTTAAAATGATATTTGTTTGAGAATTAGACTGATCAATATAACTTGTATTTTTTTATACTACTAGGGGGATTCCGCCTCCCTGCTCGCTACGCTCGCCAACCCCCCGCATAATCGCTTCGCGATTCCATGTTGTAGACTACCCCTGCTTGCTGCGCTCGCCAATACCCCATGGTATGAATAAGCAGTTGCAGACCTTTCAAATGATGTGTCACACGACTGGTTTTGTAAACAAATTAAAAATTTGGCGAAATATTACAGTTATCGCCAAGTTGGCGTCACTTTTGACGACTAATTTTGGTCGCCAAATTTGGCGATATACCACCAGGTTGGCAACAAATTAGGCGATTGTTGGCGATGGTAACCTTTCCCTCTTTATGGTAACCCATACGTCGATGCACAGACGGAGCCCTTTCCTGATTGGTCTATTCGACTCATGGAAGGAGTGGTCCGCCCGGATTCGTTATTTCCGGAAATCTTACACATCAGCATCATTCTAGGTGTCATTCCTTTTAAGGCTAGTTTTTTTTACTATAGAAGGATTTGTTTGAGAGTTAGACTGACCAATATAAGATGCATTTTTTACTGTAACTAATTTCGCAGATTTATTATAAATCAATGAAACAGTTCCTTTTAAACGTTTTCTTTCGTCGAATTTCGACGGGTTCCACCTTGTATTTCTGAAGTTTATACTTAATTTAATATTTTACGTGTTAAAACCGGATGATTTGGGAGTAAAATTTTAACACTTCATGTGAAACTAAGGATAGATTTTTGAAATGTTTTGACAGTTAAAATATCATCTCGAGACATTTTTTTAAGAAAAGTGCCAAGAAGTTAAAAATATTATTTCCAAGGAAACATTTTATATATAAAAATGCATCAAGTGCTCATAGATTTAACATTATAACCAGGGGAATTCGAAAACTGAGAGATGAGCAACCTTAAGAGTTAAAAATTAGTTACTTTACTGGTTTCCAATTTTATGATTTTTCATCTGGCACTACCCTTTTTTTCAGTGCCATAGTGCATTATTCGTGATTATCGCATTGCACTATTTCAAGAATTAATGTACGGAATTTCACACAACTGTAGATTCTGTTAGACTTTGATATAGACTACATCTGTTTAATTTTTGGTGTATATCGCTCAAAAGGTGGCGATGCTAAGCTGCACTATTTACAAGTTCCATCATAGCTTTATTTCAAGAACTAATGCATGGATTTTCCTAAAACTTTAGATTTAGTTAGTACTTGATATGACATTGTGCTGATTATATTTTGGTTCAAATCGCTCAACAAATGGCGCTGCCATGGTCATTATTCGTGATTATCGCAATAGTTCTATCTCAAGAACTAATGCACGATTTTTTCTAAAACTTTAGAATCAATTAGTTCTTGATATATATTAGTGTTTTTTAATTTTTGGTGTAAATTGACCGACAGATGGCGTTGTTATTCTGCATTTTTCACGATTTCGCAATAGCTGTATCTCAAGAACTAATGAATGGATTTTCATGAAATTTTAGATTCAGTCAGTTCCTGTAACAAAATGGATCCTGATTAGTTTTTGGAGTACTCAGCTACATGTAGCGCAGATTTTTTTTTTTTTTTTTTTTTTTTTTTTTTTTTTTTTTTTTTTTTTTGCTTTATCTCAAAAACTAATGCATGGATTTTCACCAAATATCAGATTCAATTATAAGTTGACATAGGTTGTATCTGACATGATTTTGGTGCAAACCACCTAATCGGTGGAGCTAATATGCTGCATTTTTAAGTAAATACTAACATGCATAAAACAGAAGAAAGTTTTGGGATTGCTACATCCCACAATTTTTTTTTTCTTTCAGACTTACTTTACACTGCTCTGCGATATCTAGAATGGAAAAATTAGTTCAACAAAGAATTTGCATTAATTTTACCTTTCAAACAAAATTTTGTGTGCTGAATAACTAAAAATGATGCAGAACCTCTATAGTGAATTATGCATGCCAAAAACACGGGCATATGAATAGTATAAAGCATGCAAATCGGATCGAAAAGTGATATTTTATTAACCTCGTTTTGGTCGACCTTTAACTTCTATCAATGGCTCAAACATCGATAAAATAAAAAAAGCTTGTAGTTGAAAAACATAGTATGTGTCTTCAAGAGTTGGCTCAAGATATTTCATATGTTTTAAATCCATTTATAACTTTATGAATAATATTTTCAGCATGAAACGTATTGCCCTACAATTGGTTTGGATAGTACTCAAATTATCCTGTTGATTTGCAAGAATTTTCGGCCAAAAACACAACTAATTCCATCGACCAAGGACCGTATTTACTCGATTTGGTTTTATAAGACATTTGCCTGTTCCCGAAGCTAAAATGAACATTTCGAAGAAAATATTTTTTATCAATCGAGGACATAAAAATAAATTCGCAATCGAAGCTAAAGGTCATATGAACCTACCTAAAAAATATGGATGATGGGTTCTGTGCCTGTATAGCTATATTAATTGACACTTTGAAGGGAGCAAAAAAAATTTGATTGGAAAAATGTATTTCCTTTTATTTTATTTAACAATTATAACTATTTTTTAAACAAAAAGTATTATGACACAAAAATTTCGATCATAGAAGAATAGAATTTTCACTGTTTTAATTGTTAGACCACGGAGGAAAGTTTTCTAAATATACTTTATAAGACTCAGATATCGTATAAAATTTAAAATTTTATAATTATAAAAAAAGCTATTTTGATATAAACCGATTTTTTATATGATGAAGTGATTAATACGGGGTAACTATATTTCATGTATTTTTGCAGTGCTAAATAATGCTACTAAAATTAATGATCACTTATTTATTAAAAATAAGAAAAGACATTTTGTATAATTTTTGAGTGTGTTTCAAAAGTTTTTGTTAAGAAAATTTAATGTAATCAAAAGAATGGGATATTAAGGGTATTTAGAAATTGATTATCAAACATGGAATTAAATCTCTCTCCTTTATCTTTTTATAGAACTTGAACGGTGCATGGTATCAGCTGAGAAAATAAAAGTTGCGATCTCACAGCAGGAAAAGGAAAAAGAAACGACCTGTTTTGGATAATATTTCGGCATGAATCTGTATATTATTTTACATAGGTGTATGTAACACACTCTAAAAAATACATCATTCAAAAAAGTAAAGCTTTATTATATCTTTAAAAATAAATGAATGTATGTAGTTACACATAGATAAACTTAAGTTGTTAAATAAACATTATTTAATATTTCTTGAATAACAATATTCTTTATTGATATATTCTAGTCTTCATTATAGCCATGGAAGCTAACAGTACAAAATACAAAAAAATGTGCAAGTTTTTTTAACAGAAATGCTTGTGGTCTGCAATCTAAGCCACGTGTTTTAGAATGAATTGAAAATTAAAATTAGCTAAACTGAAAATTTTTATCAAAACTTCCTGCAAGATAATTTTTAAATACCGGGTGATCCAAAAGTTTCGGGAGTTTTGAAATGTTAATAATTTGGAAACTATGTACAATACAAAGGTTCGGTTTTCAGATATATGCTCAGAAACACGTGGGATTTTGTTTAGCATGATTTTTTTTTACATGTATATAGTTACAATTTTTAGCAGCAGGTGGCGCTGCTGTACAACACTGGATGTAACTATAAAATATGCTTTATAGACACATGAGTATGAGTTCATTGCGAAACATCTTTTGTAGGCTATTAATGAGATTTCGTTTTAAGGGTGGTTTATGTTCAATCACTTTTTTAAAGTGGTTGAAATTGCATTGAAAGGGAATTTTGATACAAAATTTGATGAGTAACTGCCATGTTTAGACATGCTTTCTTTGAATATCGAGCTGTGGTCTTATCGTACAATACGGAAGTAAAAATAGAAAAAGATTCGATGGCCATTAGAAATGTGAAATGCCATGGTAAGAAAGGTTTGAGAAAAAGGCTAATTGAAAGATCGTAATAGAAGCAGGAGATCCCAAATGTCTGTTGCAATCGTAAATGAGGTAGAATTCGATGCCAATACTCGGTGGAAATCACCAGCTCATAATGAATCAGTACACTTGTAATATCACGATAAATTTGAAATTTCATCTGGAATTTTTTTCTCCTTTGAGGATACTGTGCACGTTGTTTTGCGTCGGCTCACAGCGGTACTCATAAGCTATGGGCGTCATAATGAAAATTTTTAACTCTTGGACACTAATTCTTTCTTTTTAGCGAGCTATAACATACCATAAAAATAATACTGTCAATTTTAGCGCCACCTGTTGCCAAAAAGTGTAACTAACATAATTTGTTTGTTTCATCAAAAATACAAATCCCATAAGTTTCTAAGCATTTCTGTGAAAACCGCATACTTCTATTGTTTATAGTTTGTTAATTATTAGCATTTGAAAACTCCCGGAACTTCTGGATCACCCGGTATATCAAAGTTAAAAGCAGTATAGAAACGAATCAAATAAGAAATAAATTAAAATACAGTATAGAAACGAATCAAATAAGAAATAAATTAAAATACAGTATAGAAACGAATCAAATAAGAAATAAATTAAAATACAGAAATAAACTTCTACAGTCTCTTTTTTTCAAAATGGATAATTAAAAGTTTTTTCTTTTTTTGGTCGGGGAGATGCTGAAGCTTCTAAACTCTCCTACCAATTTTAAGATGTCTTTTAAACAATTTAACCTAAAAGGAAAGAAAACAAAATATTGCCTTCCATCGGGTGGTCCAAAGAAGCAGAGCATCTCTGTCGAAATATCCCGGATACCTGTTTCTCTTATTTTTTTATTATTTTAAGTCGCTTAGAAATTTTAATTTTTTTTAAATTATTAGTTTAGTTTATTAAATTTTAAAAAATTACAAAATACAGTTTAGTGAATTTCAAAATCTATTAAAAAGTGAGTGGCCTTCCCTCTGCGCCTTCTCTTTTTCACATCCATGATTATAGCTAATAAAAATCCTTGTTTTCAAAATTTCAACAACTAGTTTATAAATTATTACCAATGCTTAACATCTCCATACAAAGACAAAAAATAATATAGATATATCCACAACAACGTTTTTAACGAATGAACAATATTTAAACAACATTCAATACAACTTTGATTTTGAATCAATATACCTTAGATTTTGTAAATTATTATAAAATTTCTACTCATTATACAAATTTAGATATAAGGTTTAATCTAAATATATTATTTTGAAAAAGAAGTTCAAAAGATTTAAATCTATTTGAATTGTATTTTTATCATGTCTATGCTATTTTCTTGTTCATGTTTTATAATCTTAAGTTTTAGTCCGGGAGACATTGATACTTTTTTAAGCTTGTATTTCATAGACATTGCCCAATAAAATGTAAATTAAGCTTATTCAATCAATCCTGTAGACAGCTGTCTGCACTGTAAAAAAAAAAAAAAAAAGGTCGATCTACTAAAAAAACTTTAGTGATCCTTGTAATAACTAAAAAATTTTTAGTAATCTTAGTCGGTTACTAGAAAATCTGTAAGAATTACTAGAAAAAAGTTAGCAATGGATAGAGTTAATAGTTTTACATTTTTTAATAGCTATTACTAAAACGCACTTGGTGCGGCCTTGATAGCATAGTGGTTATAGTAACGGACTCCAGGCTGAAATGTCCCGGTTCGATACCGGACGCCGCCAAAGACGTCCCGAATGTATGTAGTGTAAGTACTCGTTAATAAAGGGAGTATGAAAATCCTGTAAGAGCAAGTAGCAATTTTTTGGTGCTGCCATCTATTGCGGTTTTGCCGAAAATCTATCGCTTCAGAAGTTTGGATGCAGCTCGAAGGAAGCTCCTGTCCTTCGGTCGCACGTAAAGGTTATTAAAAATAATTTTGGAGCTATTACTAAAATTTTCTTGGTGGCTCATACTAAAAATTTTTAAGTTAGTTATACAAAAAATTCTTTTGTTCAGTTTACAAAAAAAATGCTTGTTTCACTTGCAAAAAAAAAAAAAAAAAAAAATTGTAATGGTTACTAAAAAATTCTGTGGAATACAAATTTACTAAAGAATTTTTAGTAACCTCTTGAATTTTTTTTTTACAGTGTGTAGTCGCGTTCGATGCGGGAGTGGCTTCGGGAGTGGCAACATCAACCAGTCAAAGCGAAATAAACAAGAACTCGATTA
This sequence comes from Maratus speculifer, assembly GCA_964019185.1. NCBI lineage: Eukaryota > Metazoa > Arthropoda > Arachnida > Araneae > Salticidae > Maratus > Maratus speculifer. Next base: position 422,392,958 of record OZ025289.1, on the reverse strand, counting down.
CAAATGCGACACTCGATTTAAATTTATAAAATTTAAAAAAATTAGTGAGATTTAATAAACAAGAATATTATTTTGTCCAAAAACAGCAATTTAAGATAAATGCATAGATTATACATGTGCTTACGTGAAATGGAATCTCATTACAATATGATAATCAAGATTACTCAATTGTTTCAAATGTCTTCAGTAGTAATCAGAAAAACGAAATGACATCAGAAAATTTTCATACATATACACATCAATATACATAAATATATTTTCACTTTTACTATTTATATTCAGAGTGGCGTGCCCAGTCTTTGTACAAGGAAACTTAGCTTATCACTATTTTCGAATAGCAATCTTTATCTTACTTAATAGAGGTTAGTCGGTGATTAACTTACACGAATTTAGCTATTTCGAAGTGGTGGTACCCTGAGCCCGGTTGCACAGACTTTGGGCTTGCCATTGTACACAGACAACGGTACACGCCATTAAGAATATGTATGTTATGGTCAATTTGATTACTTGGTTATTATTAGTAGTAATCGGTTATTATTTATAATACCCAAATGATATCCAAATAAACCGGTTAATATGATAAATTTATGAGAATTTATCAAATTAACCGGTTATTATTAATAATTACCGAACAAGGTTGGCAAATATAATAAATTTCAACTCGTTTAGTTTGAGATTTTTATTTTGTAAAGTTTTTTTTTTTTTTTTTTTTTTTTTTTTTTTTTTTTTTTTTTTTAATATTCATTGTTAAAAATAAGCATTTCAAAGTTGTATAATTTATTCTTTGAATATTTCAGTGTTTAAAATTTTTATCTAGTTCATTCAGTAATTATAAAAATTATTTTAAACTGTTTAGTCTTTTGCCTCTAATTAATAGAACACTTTTTTTGATTGAGTATTATTGTCTCTTAACAATCATTTTTGTTATTAGATTCAAACTGTTATGATAGTACATATTTTTGTGAAGTATATATTCGTTACTAAACTTAATGAATCATATTGACCGAACTTCATTGGTAATTATGAATAATAATCGGTATATTTGGCTAATATGCAACATTTATCAAATTTACCAAAAACATGGTTATTATTAACAATTACCGAAATTATCAATTTAACCGAAACATATATGCCATATAAGTACTATATGAGCCATATAAATATTCGCCAGTGTGCCGCAGTACAATGGCTGAATATATTATATCATTCCTCAACAATAATACTTCCATTTTATTCAGATATCATTATAAATTTCCTCTATTTGACAAATTTAGAATATTCTGTATTATATAAAAGGCATATTATTAATAATAAAAACACCAATAACACAATTCAGCATGTTAATCAAAAATCAAAGTATTATGTTTTGTCTTATTTGCAAATTCCACGCGACTGGCACATATAAACAAATATACAAGGGAAAAAATGAATGAAAAATGTATTTTCTAAAAACATAGTATTTTTTGGCAGATCATCATAATAAGGAAATTGTTTTGAAGAGATACCCATACGTATATACCGTAAAGTACCGAAAGTAAAGTTCCTCTAAATATAAGATTCCCTCCTCCCCCCATCATATATTTTGCAATCTGTATAAATCCTGGGGAATTTATAAATTCCAAATATATTTTCTCAACCTCCTAATTTTAAAAATCTTTTTTATAAATTTTCCAATTACAATCATCCCTTAAAATTATTAGAATTTCCTGTCTGTTTTCTGTTGGTACTTTACGTTATGTACGAACGTTCGGTTTAAGTACTAGAGATAAATGCACATACGACTGTCACTTGTGGGAATTGATACAAATAAATGCACTCTTTTTATGCTGTTTAAAAGCAAAAGTGGCGACAAAAAATGAACACATTAAAAATTAACTTATTGTAAATGGAACTAAAAATTCCTTCCTTACAGAAATTGAGCAATGGGAATATTAACAATAAATAAAAAAGATAAAATTATGTACCCTTTTTTATGATAAAGATGAGTTCAGGATATATATATATATATATATATATATATGTCGTCAGAGGCGAAGCTCGACACAAAAAGTGCACAGTGGAAAATCTTTAAAGATATTTTTAAATAATTTCAAAACTTCCTCATTTAAAAATATTTTTTTTAATAGAAAAAACTATTAACACAAAATACTACTCTATAAAGTTTTGTAATTTCTATATCCATAGAAAAAACTTTAGAATACTATTTTTTTTTTTAATTTATACCCAATCACTGGTAGAAATCTGCAGAAATCGTAGTTCTGAAATAATAATAGTTTTGCTTACAATACTTCTGAAAAAGGTATTCGAATAGAAAGAGGGTTTAAACAAGGGATATCTCACAACTTCTTATGTATTACTAACACTGTTCATACGCAGATTTCGGGATCCAAAAGAATAGTTTTCATCAATACTGATTCATTTCCCCTTCAAATCAAATTTTAGAAGATTGAAAACAAATTAAGAAACTTTGACTACATTTCTGTTGTACTAATAGCATCTACCAAGTTTTGTCCCCCTTTTACCATTTGTGAACAAATAACTTTCCCCTTGAAAAAAAAAATTCGCCTGTGATCGACAATGAATAAATAAATAAATAAATAAAATTAAATCCGTTTCTTCTCTAATGCATGATACTCACTGGTGAAGAAATTTCCAGTTTCCGTAAACAAAAATGCATTGTTAAAAATATTTCAAAATAGAACGAAAAAATGTGAAGCATGAAAAATATAATTTAGAAAATTTCTATAAATTGTAAAATACCCCATGATAAGCATAAAGAACATTTTGTAAGAGTTAATAAAATAAAATGACAAATAAGTTAAAAAAAATAGATTTGACAGTAATCGTAACTAATACATTTATAATTGCCTTAGGTAAACATACGTGGACCATTTTTCATTCTTGTTTTATTAATGATACTCGAACATAATGCAATTTGTTCTCAGAATGACATCTAAGAATTCAAATAATGCAAATGAATTTAAAACTCTTTCTCTGAAGTCAAACCGGAGAAGAAATAATTCAGTAATGATCATATTACATTAGTACATTAGAACTCATATTACATTAGTATTCTGTAGTGGAAAGGGCAATCATTTAATGCAACAATACATTGGAAACATCAACATCGAGAACCAAAAGATATTTTATTGATAATTTTATATAAATTATTTGAAAGAAGACAGTTGTATTTGATGTATATTATCGAGATATGCATGTTCTATTAAAAGTGATATGATATTCTGCGAGTAAACTGTATTTTTATTACTAACAAAACTTACAATGAGATAAGTGAGATATGTTAATTAAATTCATTAGCCACTTAGTTCAAACAACATTATTAAAATTGACAAAGCTTACAAACTCCCTCATTATTATATTTAATATACTTTGAAACATTATTTCAGGGAAATACTTCATAGCCAAAAGTTACCAGACATAAGTGAAATTTCGATTGGCAATTTAAATATTTGCAGATGATATTCCTTTTTTATATGTTATTAAACTTTATTATAAGAAAAGATTAGAAAATTGCGCACTTTTATTTTTCTTAATCAATGCTAACAATTTTGAAAAAAAATTAAAAAATGGAAAATTGTTATTGTTGAACATTTCTTAGGTGTAGTTATAGTTATATTTAGTCATTATGTGTAGTTATTTTGCCACAAAGCAATTACTGACACAGATGATGAGGGATTTTGGTGATTTAATAAATATACAAATTCATATTAAATATAGCATTTGCCTAATGTACTACTCACTTTTATTGTTGTATTATAGTCTAATGTTCAAAGATTTGATTTTAATCCTAATAATGCAATATAAAGTGTTTGAAATGAGGCATCAAAAAACGGACCACCTTATATTTTATTTTAATGCATTGTTTGCAAAATTCTAAACATTAAAGAATGACCAATTTACAGCTCTAACATTTTTGAAAACAAATACATTTATAAAACGCTTCATTTACTTAGTTACACCAATTTCTACAGAGAGGAAAAATTTTATTGTGATTACGATATGTTCGAAGAATGTTTTCTAAGTATCAAAAGTCCATTTCTTCCAAACATACAGGTCTAGCTTCTAAAAAATAATAAAATTCTACTAGTAAAGCAATTTCTTGGGGTGCATATTATATAAAAAAGAATATAATCATACTAAACTTCAAAATACTTTAACCCAATGACGTAAATAATTTAACGATTAAAACAGAGAAATAACTTTTCATAATAACTTTCATGGAAAAAATGTAAATTGTTTAAATACATTTAGTTATTTAGTATAATTTCACTAATACCCGGCGACTTTTGGCATACAGTATATCATCAAAATACTCGAATAACGTACATAAAATAGTAATAATATGTAACTTAACGATAAAATTAATAACATAGATATAGAGTGTAAGGCAAGTATGTTTCTGCAAATATAACTAATATTTTGATTTGAACATTTACAATACTAGCTGGAACATTCTTTGTCAACTTTGAGGATGAAGACTGCATCATTCAACCAATAAAACGATTGCTCTAAATCTCCCTCACACAAATAGGGTAATCGAGTCCATCGAATAATCTGGAAGCCATGTTGGGAAAATAAAGATTTTGAAAGACACGAAACTTGTTCTTCGAATGTTTTCCCGGAAACAGTTATTTTTTCTGAGGCTTCATGATATTTAGAGCCTAAAAATAAATTAGATTTCTCATTATGTATATATAAATACATAAGTCATAATGCAATTACAATGTGAAAAAGACTCTATGTGCATGCAGTGAAAATAATGACATATATAATTCTGTATGACTTAGAAGAACATTTTTTGCAAGACAGTTCATAAAAATTAGAAATACTTAATAAATCAGAACTATAATATTTGAAAATAAATAATGCAACTTGTTACTCTGCTGAACGGTAGTGGTGGTGACTATAAGTGCCTTTTCAGTTAAACAACAAAAGATGTTTAGATACAAAAGGCAAAAGAAATAATCTTTTTAACAATATTTTTGTTTTGGGTAATCAATAATGCTTTTGGAACAAAGTAAAGTCAAAGTGTCTGTAACTCATTCTAAATAGTATTACAATTAATCGACGTATTAAAAGAATTTCATAATAAGTACTTTTAATGGTACTTATAAGTTCCGTTATAGATAAAGGGTTAAATAGTCATAAAAGTATTTCACATGCGGATACCAGTATGAAGTGTGGATCAATGCTTATATGCATGTTAAGAAGTAGAAAGTACCGGGAGATACTCAATTAGAGGTCATCCCACTTCCATAATGACGTTATCAAAATGACCGCCATGATAATGGATATAAGTTTATTAAAATATCCACATCTCTATTACCAATCATAACATTGTGATACTGTGACACATCATTTGAAAACTTTTGAAATAAGCTATAAAAAGGTTTTTACAAAACTTGGTCTGCGACAAACGGTTTGGAAGCTTTTGCGGTGAAACGTAACACTCAGTCAACTTTTGCATTGTTACGACATTTTCCAGTACTCATTTTGCTCTGGGTGCCATTTATGTAATAGATTCTCACTTTTTCCACTTCTAAGCTCTCCTTCCTACTTTTTAAGGTATTTATAAAAAAGCATATTCATACAGTTATTCGTACGGATGTGTTACCTATAAATCTAATTTCCGTAAGAAGGAGTATAAAAAATAAAAAATAAAAGCACAACCATGTGACACTGAGCTTTAAAAAAAAAAACTTATCTTTAAAGAAAATTAATTCTTAAAATGTAAAAAGTTGACACATTTACAAAATAAAACCATTTTATTTACCGTGTTGTTCCTCATAACTACAAAGTACATGCAACTTAAACCTGATTTTACCCAGTTATAACATGTGTACATCTTTTTGCACTTGCATGCACTCAGTTTTTGTTTTTCTCTATGGGGATTTTGGATTTGCAGACTAGAGAGGCTCAAAACTATCGTTTATATTTTCTACCCATCCCTTCCTATTGACACGGATTTAAACATAGGAAATTGCATTGAAAGCAGTTTGTTCACAAACAACACCGAAAGATAGTGGTCCTGTTCAGGTGATGCATTAGAACATTGCAGGTTGGTAGAATATTTTCAGTGTGTCTGCTTCTGCTGTTCAATTCTGCTGTAGAATTCGCCTGGCTTCATTTAAGGTATCCACTGAACATGAAGCATGGTATAAAAGGATGATAAAGCGATGAATGGGGAAGAAAGACTTGTCATCTTCAATGATGTTATCGGGAACTTTGGAACAGGTCAAAAAAACCTTGTCTCGACATGTCATTCACGTTTTCCAGAAAGTAGATTTATTGATCCTACAAAACTAGTCACTGAGTTAGCTTCTGTTAAGACATGGAAGTAGATTTGGAATTTATCGCGCAACTTATGGATGAAGAGGTATTTTATATGCTTTCCCTTTCCATACTCCTACCACGATTCTTCTAAAGTTGGTAATCTAGAAAAAGTATACAAGTCACTCACTACAGTAACACTGTTAATAATTTTTATTGGGATCTTAGAACAACCCGACTACTAAATAGTATGCCTAACAAAAAGAGAGGTAAAATACCGGTATTTTCTTCTTTATGGGAGATAGGACATATGGAGAAGTGTGCCCTTATGCGAACCAATTCAACTTGATCAAGTTTTCTGCTAAAAATCTTAAGATATCTCAATCGTTTTTGCTGTGAGCATGGAACTTACCAAGGAATTTATGTATAACAACACTGGAATTCACATTTATTCTTGAACCAGATCTTTTCAGTTGTCTTGTGTCATTTTTAAGTCTTCTATCTTACATAGTGGTTAAAAACCAAATCGATTCTGTCTGCAGTTTTTATTCTCATCAAATCGTATGTTCCAACAATCTAATCACAGTACAAATGAAAGGCTCGATTGGATTGAAGAATAAGCATATGACCTAGGCAGTTCCATCGATAATGACGTAAGATATATTAGGTTTAAGGACAATCATCTGTGAAACACCACTTGACTTTAAGATATAACATACTATGAGTATATCGGTTTTGTTGCTGGGTTTTTGAAGTTTACCAAAGTCAGGCATGGAATATAGAGAAGAACTATTCGACATCTGAAGCAATTCTACTTCCGTTTTTACAATTACAAAAATAGCATTTGAAGTAAATTATCCGAAAGCTGAAGGTAATTACCCACACCCAAATTTTCAATGGAAATGTATTCATTACCTAACCTTATTTCTACTTATTCCTCGCCGATATCTTCCTTAACTTTATGATATTAGTTTGGTCTTTCCAGCGCATAAGCTATCAAAGCTTGAAAGCTAATGTGCCCACCGGTTCTGCATGTACATACACTCTATGGCCATTAAAGACCGGACACTTTCAATTTTGGATATTTCATCGAATATTTAAAAGTATAATCGTTCAGATTTTTCTGGAACTTCAGGATTATAAAGATTAAGTTTGACCTCATATTTATATGAACGTTCCTTTCATAAGGAGGACAATTAGGGAACGAATAAGAAATCAGAGATAAATAATAATATTTGAGATCTCCTTGTACATTAAAATGCATGAAATTATCAATCACGGCTAAATATAAATATGTGAATACTGTACAACATGTCCACTGATTTTTATATTAGAATGTCAAGTTTATTCATGGAAATATAAGGATTTTTTTAAAAAGTTCAAAAAATTCTTGTGTATTTTTAGCTTATATATCATGCAGGGTTTTCAACGGAATTTAATGTCAGTTTCAGAAAAATTAGCAAACTGTAGTAGTAACAGTATAGTGCAATTGAAATTATGGCACATGAGTAGTGGTATGAAATATTTTTTTATCTGCGCATGTGTTAACGATAACAACTATCTTTTTAAATAATTTCATAATCAAGTCTATGGAGCAACTCATAAAAAAAATCCAGATGAATATCGTGGAAATTCATAATGATATCGTTGATAAAAGAGAGCTGATTTTTAACTCTCTAAAAGCATTGAATCATAAGGTATTTCCCTCATTATAAGTTGGTATGAACATATTTCTCAAACAACTGATTATGAAAACATAAATAATGAATGTATCAAAATTACATGCATTTATTATTAAACACTAAAATCACATAACAACTTCATATATAAGGTTCACATGAACAAGAAGGGATAGATCGCAATGTAAAAAGAGACTTTTAAGAAGCAAAACTCACCCACTTCGACATATTGTTTTAAAGGCAACACGAGGGCTAAAATCAAGACACCAGTATTGGGGTTCAATTTATTTCTGATTTGCTTAAGTATCGTAATTGGATTATCACATCGGTCTAAAAGGTTAAGGCAGCTGATAGCATCGAAGTATTCAGGCCCACTGTCAGGCAAATGCCACTTGTCAATATCCAGAATTCTAAGGGGGAAAAAAAATAATTTGCAGAAATGAATTATATTAAAATGAAAAAGATTTTTCCAGCACATTCTTTATAAAAGATAGAAAAATCATGCTTAATCCAGACATTATTGCACATTCAACAAAAGTTACATAACATATTACACTGGTTACATAACTTACCATTACTTATAGTTATCCTTAAGAACATATCGTTTGTACAGCGCAGAACTATCAAATGTGTAAAACTCTCTTTTTTTTTTTTTTTTTTTTTTTTTTTTTTTCATTTTAGCTATGATTGACAGAATATCCCTTTTTATCGTGATTCAGTAATTAATTCCTAAAGTATTTTGCTGATTTTGAAGATTTACTGGTCTTTTTATATTAGCTGCAAAAATGTTTTAACTAGTGCTCTTCACGTCAAAAAACATTTGTGTCAAATTAGTTATTATTTTGTTTCTAGTTACGGAGTTTAATTTTTATAGAGTCTTATACTAGTTCATATAAGTTACATTTAGAAAAAGTACTTTAATAAGAAAACAATAAAATTTCTAATTTTCTGCGACCAAAAGTATGGAATTTTTACTTCGTTAAAGCAGAGAGAAAATTTTTCTGAACATAACTTTTAAGATCTATAAATTATTAAAAATTTTTAATTTTGTAAAAAAAAGTCCATTTTGATGTAAATTTGAGCTTTTCGTATACTATGAAGAACAACATCCAAAACATTTTTGAAATTATAACCCTAACTAACTGTTTAAGAATTCGCTTTTGGATAATGATGAGATGGGATATCCTGCACATAACTAAAATATCGAACATAAAATAATGTTGGAAAATCTTTAAATAACTTTGGCAATGTTTGTTTCACTAATTTTGCTTTAAACTTTCAAACAAGGTGTTTAAATTTTGCCTTATAAGAAAGTGGAAATTTTCACAATAGATAGATCAGTATTGCAATAGTGGTATAATAATCTAATTGATCAAAATATGAAAACACGGTGGGTGGTCTAATGAAACTAGCTTTTACTCTTCATATTACCGCCAAGCGATGTTTAAAATGTGCCGAATATACGTCTGTGTGAAATATCTATATCAAATTTTGTAATGAGGTGCAAATAACTCAAAGAAAATAAAGCATCACTGTGGTTTTAAATTCCAGTCAAGAAATAACTTGAGGACGATTATGTATGTACCAGTGCCACCATTTCGTCACTATTGTGGAGACTGCATACACCGCATCAGTGACTGCATTTTTAATTATTTGATTTAAGCATTCAATAACAAATCCCTGTTATTCAACATCCGTTATATTTAATAAGGGCGAATTACACTGTGTATTATTTTTATTTCAAGCGTTGAATGGTCTTTAAGATAACAGGAATATCAAATTATGTTTGTCCATGTTTGTGAGCAATTTTTATACAATTCAACATTTACAAAGCATAAATATAGCTTTACATGATACTATCAAGATTCTTACAAAAATATTCTTACGAAAATTTCCAGCAAAATCCTAAGAAAACTGAAACATAGATCTGAGTATAAAAGACACCATGTTTATTGTTTATAAATACGGATCCATACCAATTTATTCATTGGAGTATTTTTACAATGTTTTTGTCAGAGTGATGTAATCAATCTGAATTGGTTTTTCATTCATACTTTCTGAGATTGTGGTATTAGAATCTCGGTTAAAAAATTTCAGCTTAATATAATTTTAGCAGTGTATTATTTTGCTTAATTTAAATAAAAATATGTAGAGTCTTTAAAGAGTAAAATAATTGACCTGAAAGCAAGAATTGGAAATTTGAATTTACATCATATCGCGAGATCCATTAGATCTGTTAAAGAGAGACAGATTTTAGTCTAATAAAAGTTCGACAGTTCTTTTTTACACGCAACTTGAACTTAAGTAATTTATGGGAATGATTCGGCTTGGAAATAAACACGTTTCATGAAGCTGTTTTAATGTCTAGGAACGGAATAAAAAACGTAGCCATTAAAAAAAAAAAAAAAAAAAAAAAAAAAAAAAAAAAAAAAAAAACAAGTACCGTATTTTCGGGTGTATAGCCCGCACCCCTAAATCGAGCAGTGCAGTAAAAAAAGTTCGTGTATAACCCGCGGAGATGCATCGGTGTATAGTCCGCGGGCTATACACCATTTACGAACGTATATTTCGACCAGGGTTCGAAATTAGAAGCCATTAGTCATAATTTTTAACACAAATTTACCAAATTTTTTCATGATGCATAATATCTACAGTAATTGGGCTAAAAAATTAAGATTATCAGTACCGTAATTTTCGGAAGAAACGCCGCGGCGTTTACGTGTTTTAGGAAAAAATTTCAAGCGATGCGGCGTTTACGCGCATTTTATTTTCAAAAAAGCTTGATATTTTTAAAAAAAATTTCCGAAAATTAAAAAAAAATCGGTGATAAATTCAAAATTTCGGACATAAAATGTATACGTATGTCTAGGTCATTGGTTCCCAAAAGAATCGAATCCTCGGAATCGATTCGAAATGCTCCAACTCCCAAAAGAATCGAATCCTCGGAATCGATTCGAAATGCTCCAACTCCGAAAAGGAACGATTCCTCAGACTCTATCTGAAATGAAACGACTCCGGAAAAGTTCGATTCCTAGAACTCGTTCCGAAATGAAACGACTCTGTAAAGGAACGATTCCTCGGAATCGTTTCGAAAAAGACTGACTGCTCTGAATCGTTCCGAAATAACATAAATCACGCACTTTTTTTTTATTCTTTGCAACAGGGTAAGGTACCAACTCCGAAAAGGAACGATTCATCGGACTCTATCTGAAATGAAACGACTCCGGAAAAGTTCGATTCCTTGAACTCTTTTTGAAATGAAATAACTCTGTAAAGGAAAGATTTCTCGGAATCGTTTCAAAAAAGAACGACTGTTCTTAATCGTTCCGTAATGATATAAATCACGCACTTTTTTTGTTCTTTGCAACAGGGTCGGTAGATTATTTTTTTGAAAAATAAACTAAAAATGATCTTAAATTGAGAATTATTGAGATTGGAAGGGTTCCGGATTTTGGATTTTGTACTCCACAAACACAATGGCTATTTATACATCTATCAGTGCAATACTTGGCGATAGTTGCGACAATTCTTCCAAATCCAGAAATAACTGTACTTAAGCAGTAAAAAAAAGCATTTACAAACATGGGAGAACTCTCTAAATTTCAAGGCATAGCGAAAAAAATTCACAAATTTCGATGTTTTTTTCAAATTTTTTAAGGTTTAAAAATTGTAGAAAAAATATCACGATTTCCAATTTTTAAAAAAAAATCTTTGTATAACCCGCACCGTGTACACCCGAAAATACGGTATCTTAGTTTTTTAGGAGACAGGTTTTTATTAGTTTCTAGCTGCATCACTCGGCGATCTCCAGATCGGATCTTAAACAAACCTTAAATCAGTTTTGAATTCAGATATTTTCCTCTGGGATGAGTTCTCGTCACCCTCCAGTGTGACGAGAATTGTTATTCCTTCTATATCTATCTATCTATCTATATATATATATATATATACATATAATATTATAAAGGCCAAACGTATCTGTGTGTAACGCATACGTCATTTTGCGAATGGCAACACTTTCAAATTTTAAATGAAATTTCGGTATTGCAATTTTTGCTATTACAAATTTTTAAACATCTAAATATCGCACATTTTTAATACTTACACCATCATGTTGGGAAAAAAATGTTAATAATATGATTGTAAAAATACTGGTTTCATTGGTTCTTTTAATGGTATTGTCTGAATAACTTTGGATGTATTTATAAAAGTATTTATACATTCAAATGAAATTTATTTGAAAGCTGTATCTTAATTTGTTTTTGAAATATTATTATTTTTTTAGTTTTTAATACCGCTTTTCATCGTGACAACAGGAGTACTCCATTTCTATTAAAAGCAAAAGAAACAAGTTGGAAATTGCACGTAAAGCGTAGCAAATGAGGTGCGTTCGTAGATAACGAAGTTTTAAAATGTTCAGATCTTGCTGATATAGTAGAGCGTACTTTGGATACAGTATAGTGGTCGAAATCCTTGTGTTCCTGTAAATATGCAGGGAGTAATTTTTATTATGCTTCATTAACGTATATATTATTCATAAAATGTGAAGTAGTTTAATATAATTAAAACACCCCCCAAACAATGTTTCTCCGTATAACATTATTTAGTGTGGCCCTGTAATATACTAATAAATATTATTTGCATCACAGATTGTACAAAATCTATTTTTAGTACATATTTCATAGATTCATGTCAATTCTGTTATATTCAAATGAGTGTAACACCATTAAAATGCATTTGAAACTTTTTCTCCCCATTGACCGTAATGTAACGGAATACTTTTGATTGTCCCTGTAAATGATTTATGCATCCGACTTTCATAACATTTGAAATGACTCGACAAAATCACGTAATAATTATATGTTTTAAATATCAAACGATTAAAATGCATTTGAAACTTTTCCCCCATTGACCGTAATCTAACGGAATCCTTTTGATTGCCCCTGTAATTGATTTATGCATCCGATTCTCATTAAATTTGAAATGACTCGACAAAATTACGCAATAATTATATGTTTTAAATTTCAAACGATTAAAATGCATTTGAAACATTTTCCCCCATTAATGTAACGGAATCTTTTTGATTGTCCCCGTAATTGATCTATCCATCCGATTTTCATAAAATTTGAAATGACTCGACAAAATTATGTAATAATTATGCATTTTAAATTTCAAACGATTCGGTTGGGTAGTTTTTGCGTTGTTATATGCGGACGGACGGACAGACAGACAGACGGACAGACAGACAGACGGACAGACAGACGGACGGACTGAGCGACAACAATAGGTGCTACGTATTTACATGATTACGAACGCACCTAAAAAGGAAAAAAAATTGATTACTGTATCTTTGTGTTGCCATTTTCTCATTAAAAGGGGAAAATATTTAAATTTAAATATATCTTCTGTTCTAAAACCCAGTGAATTTTGATTTCTTTGTAAAATTTGATTTACAGGTATAGAAGAATACCAGCAGTTTAATATCTGTTTCAGCTAATAGCATTAAGACTTCAAGTTTTGAATCAAAATGATCAAATTAGAAGGCCAATTTTTTTCTGAAAAGAAGAATAGAGATACAAAATGTGCATTTGTAAATTTTGATATGATGAAAACGATGCCGGGCTTAGATTTCACGGGAAAAAAATCCTATGATTGAGTCAAAGTTGAATAAATTTTGCTTTTTTTTCATTTTAGAATATTAGCATAAGAACCTAAATTGATAACTTTATCATAATAACAGATCTTTATTATTTTTTACTGCTTACATGTACGATTAAAGTTTAATTTTAACATTTTCTACAACTGAGTTTTACAGAAATAGTATTTGTAAATTTGACGTTAAATATTGTTTGTTTAAGAGTTAGATTAACCAATATAAAATGCGTTTTTTTACTATTACTAAGACAGGTTTATTATAAATCAATGAAACAGTTCCTTTTTAAACATTTTCTTTCGTCGAAATTCGACGGGTTCTATCTTGTATGTTTAAATTCTTAAAAACAAATGAGTGGTAACATTTATAAACTGTCAGATAGTTGGTAAATGAAAAAAATACATGAATGAATTAAAAATAGATAAAATACTAAATTAAAAAGAATATAAAAATATAATAAACAAATTAAAGTAAATAAGAATGAAACTGCATTTTTTTTAAAGCCGAAAAACTCTTATGACCTTTAATCTTATATACATTAGAATATTACTTGTAACTCTTTGCCGTGAGAATATTTCTCATGACTCCCGAAACTTCCGTCACGTAAGTGTTCCGAAAATAACGTGCCATGACTTCTGTCACTTTTCCATCCCCGGCACCCAAATCCAGAAGATTTCCATTCGCTAGCCAGTCGTCTCGTTGATCGGAAAAATCCCTCAGCAAATTTTCCAGCTGGACACTGGAAAAAACGAGCATGGATCCCCGTCCAAGGAATCTGAAAACGAAAACAAATGTAATTTTAGAATCATGCGAAAAGCATCTCTGATACTAAACAATATGAATTCAATTATTGATTATTGGCAGCAGCACAGTTACATGCCTAATGCATTGCGCATATATATCGAGTTTCGTATCTCATTTGTAAGTATTTCAAAATAGTAATACGATATTTAAATATGTGGGGCTGTCCAAAAGTTCCCGGGCTGCATTTCAGGGAATCAATAAATCTGTTTTTAAATTAGAAATTTTACTTACAAGGAAGGTCGCCATACGGGAATACACCGAAAAATCTGAAAAAACTACAGAATTTTTTTCTCATGAGGATATACACGTTTATAAAAAAAAATTCGGCGGAACCTCCGTACCCTGTCCGTAAAAAAATAATGAATATTTCGTTATTTGGCAATTTATCACCGGTTGGCAATAAAACAAAACTTATTATTTTTTTTTAAAGTCATATGTATTTTAAAGGAAAGACGTTTCATGTTCAACGTGTTTAGATAAATTAAATATATTTTGTTTTGTCAGCTTTAGTTTGTTTTAAGTATAATTTAGTTATATTGATATTTATATGTATTTATATTCAAATTTAACCATAATATTTGAGATTTAAAACGAAATTCTAATTTAAATTCATTAAAATTGTTTCAAGTTCAAAGTCCAGTTGAGCATTGTCAATTCGATTTTGTTGCTATTGAAACATCTGATTTTAATTTTTGAATACGCTTAAATAAATGAAAATAATTTTACTGAATAAGAATTTTTTATATGTGAAAACAGTTCTTTCTGCGGTAAATTAAATAACTACAGCAACAAATATAATACACTATATTGCCATTGATTATGGGACACTTGCGATTTTAGACATTTTACTAAATATCTAGAAAAATACATGAGGAATCATCTCGAAACTCTTAGTGTATAAATATAATAGTATAAGTCATACATTTCCGTGAAGATTTTTTCCCGAAACTCCAAAGGGGGCCGTCAACAAATTAAAAAAGAATGAATATCTTTTGAATAACCCTGTCAAAACTAATGTAGCAAAAGAGCTCAAACTCTAGATTGTAATTAAATGCCTTATTGTAATAAGCCTTGTTCATTTTTATGCAAATAGCATGCATACTCGCAGAGTAATTAAGGTTTTTATAAAAATGATCCCAAATTTTTCCAAGTTTTTTCCTTATAATTTTCAGAGTTCTTAATATAAAATATTATTTTTTTCAGAAAATATGACAAACAACATTGCACACAGTACCCTGTAATCAGAATTAAAAAATAATGAAAATTGTATAAAAAATGAGTTGGTTTTCTAAATAATTTTTTACTGCGCATGCGTCAACGATATCAAAATTTCATTTGCATATTATGTTAGCTAAATGTATAGAGCAACTTTTGTGAAAGTTACAAAATCATAACTTGAAAATTCTGACAATAATCGTCAATTGAATAAGTCGAAAATCCGTTATTCTCAAAATGAAGCAAAAACAAGTGGGGTTGTATCCATATATTCATTGATTAGTGTCAATATAGAATACACAATACGGGATGTACTACTAAATTTGGATAAAATCCCTCATTTTTTTGCTTCATTTTGGAAACAACGGATTTTGTCCTTTTTCTATAGACGATTACTTTCAGAATTTTCAAGCTATGATTTTGAGACTTTTACAAAAGTTGCCCTATACATTTAGCTAACATAATATGCAAATGAAATTTTGATATCATTGACGCATGCGCAGTAAAAAATTATATAGTAAACCTACTCATTTTTCATACAATTTTTATTATTTTTTAATTCTGATTACAGGGTACTGTGTGCAATATTGTTTGTCATATTTTCTGAAAAAAATATTATTTTATATTAAGAACCCTGAAAATTATAATGGAAAAACTTGGAAAAATTTGGGACCATTTTTATAAAAACCTTAATTACTCTGCGAGTGTGCATGCTATTTGCATAAAAATGAACACAGTGTATTACAATGAGGCATTCAATCATAATCTAGAGTTTGAGCGCTTTTGCTACATTAGTTTTGACAGGGTTATTCAAAAGATATTCATTCTTTTTTAATTTGTTGACGGTCCCCTATTGCGTTTCGGTAAAAAATCTTCACAGAGATGTATGACGTATACTATTATATTTATACACTAAGAGTTTCGAGATGATTCCTCATGTATTTTTTAGATATTTAGTAAAATGTCTAAAATCGCAAGTGTCCCATAATCAATGGCAATATAGTGTATATACATGCAATTTAATATATATATATATATATATATATATTATACACAGGGTGTTTCGCTACCAGACCGACAAACTTTGAGGGGTGATAGTAGACATAAAGACAAACATTATTAAATAGGAAACCATGGGGCGCAAACGTCTTCTGTAGGAGCTAGGGGCCATTAAAGTTTAAGGTCCAAAAATTCAAACGCTGATAAAAATTAGGAAAAAAGGGTCGATTTGTTTGCGGTTTTCTCTAAAATCATTCTTTATATCACGATTTTTTATTTTTTTAATTTTAAAGGTTAAATTCGAAAATTGCCGATAGAGGGCGCTTTAGACTTTAGAGTAACGAACAAATACTTTTTGTCGTTCTTTTGTGCATGGGGTTGAAATTATTCTAAAGTTTAGACTTTAACTTAAATTTTAAGCCCAAAATCGGAAACATGGGAACCGGTTAGCTAACGAAAATTGAACTGTGAACCGAGGGGGAGATTTTAAATGCTCATAAACAATGGACAAACTAATTGATTTTGTTGCGGTTTGCGTGTAGATCATTCCCTTGGTAATTATTTTATTCAAAATGACGTACAGCTTTGGTGTCCTCATTTTTTCCTAGAGGGCGCTTCCGACACATGTCCGACATTTCAATGCCATTACTCCTGGTGTTTTACTACCAGACTACCATACTTCCAGGAAGTGTTAGGGATGCAAAAACGACTCGGAATCATATAGGAATGTAACGTTGAAAATGTCTTTTTTGCGAGTTATAGTTAAAGGAAGCAGAAAAAAACAACAGAAACAAAAGAGAGAAAACAGCAGCACGTCAATATGGACATAAAACAGTTTATTTAAAGGTTTTACTAGAAAAGATGTTCGAAATTACGACCAGAAGTAATTCGACATGCTTGACAGCGGCATCGCATGTAATTCCTCACGCTTTGAAAGATTCCTGGAATCTTTGATAGATTTCCGGAAGCTACAGAAATGCGAACTGCTAAGTCTTTAATTGATGGTACGGGATTCTCATACTACCCAACTTTTCATGTGACCTCAGCAGAAGAAGCTCATACTTGATAAGTCCGGTGATCTGTCAGGCCAATAAACCGAGTCACCACGACCTATCCACCGCTGTCCATATGTTACGTTGAGGTATCGGTGAACATCATTGGTAAAATGTGGAAGAGCCCGATTGTGTTGGAACCACATAGAGCTGCGCAACGAGAGAGAAACTTTCACGCGCATTACCGTCCAGCGCCATCTACCGCAAGAAAATCGCAGCGCCATCTACTGTCGCTGTCAAGTTTCCCGGACTTGTCTGGTCGTAATTTCGAACACTTTTTGCAGTATCTTTAAATAAACTTTGTTCTGTCACTTTAACATGTCGCTATTTCTCTGCTTGTTTCTGTTGTTTTTTTCTGTGCTTTTTTTAAACGTAACATGCAAAAAGCAATTTTCAACGTTACATTCCTGTGTGATTCCGAGTTGTCTTTGCAGCCCTTACACTTCCTGGAAGTATGGTGGTCTGGTTGTAAAACACCCAGGAGTAATACCTTTGAAATCTCGGACATGTGTCGGAAGCGCCCTCTATCAAAAAATGAGGATATGAAAGCTGTAGGTCATTTTGCATAAAATAATTACCAAGGGAATGACCTATACGCAAAACGCAACAAAATCGATTAGTTTTTCCAATTTTTATGAGCGTTTAAAATCTCCCCCTCCATTCACAGTTAAATTTTCGCTAGTTAACCGATCCCCATGTTTCTGATTTTGGGCTTAAAATTTAAGTTAAAGTCTAAACTTTAGAATAATTTCAACCCCATGCACAAAAGAACGGCAAAAAGAGTCTAAAGCGCCCTCTATCGACAATTTTTGAACTTAACCTTTAAAATTAAAAACATAAAAAATCGTGATATAAAGAATGATTTGAGAGAAAACCGCAAACAAATCGACCTTTTTTTTCTAATTTTTATCAGCGTTTGAATTTTTGGACCTTAAACTTTAATGGCCCCTAGCTCCTATAGAAGACGTTTGTGCCCCATGGTTTCCTATTTAATAATGTTTGTCTTTATGTCTACTATCACTCCTCAAAGTTTGTCGCTCACTCGTATGTTTAACATTGTATTTGCCGTACAATCAAATGTATGAAAACGTGGGAAACTGGAAGCAGGAAAAAAATGTTAAAGCTACGAGTGAGTCAATAATGGCATTAATTTTTGGCTTATATGCATCGTTTCACTTCCGGCACACATGGATCATTAGATTCCCCCATCACTATTCTTCCTTAAAATAAAGTTTTTTTCCTTGTGCTCGATGACATAGATTTTTGTGCTGTCGGCTCTTGGACTATAACTACCTATCTAACTCTCAGAAGACTTCTATGATATACTATTATACTACTCTCATAATACAGTGGTATATCTATTACATTAAATATTTTTTTTTAATTGCAAACACTTTAAAATTTCTAAAGTATACAAGATGTATCTGAAAAAGTGGGCAAAACTTTTACGGAGTGATAAAACACAGATATACGAGCAAATTTCGTCGTGAAATGTACGGTCGGAACGCCAGTGGCGATAAGTTAAAAAGGAATCATGGAACACACAAGCTTGGAGGCTATGTATTACATATTAAAGAGCTATAAATATTTAATAAAGTAGTAAAACAGTTACAGTAGTTATAATACTTAGAATTATTGCAATTAAATGAGTTTTTTTAAGTACACGATGATACAGAATATAAAATAGAAAAACGCAAAATGCAAAATACTGAATCAAGAAAAACAAGAGTACAAATGATAAGAATGATTTTATTAGAACGACTATATTACAAATGTTTCTTTAGATTGGGAAATACTATAAAATAAAAATATATTGATATTCGACAGAATACTGATACAAAGAAACAGAATATGTCAAATAAGAATGAAATGAAAACTATATAATGATTATAATGAATGGTCTTTATGAAAACTTTATCACATATGACGACCTTAGAAGCCAAGGATTACAAGTAACAAAAATTAGATTTAGAGTAAATAAATAAGTCTAAAGATAACTGATGTTAAATTTGAACACCAATAATAATTGATTGAATTAGGAAACTTCTGCTGGTTTCATTGTGGTCTTTAAACTCTTATTTCAATAACTGTGGGAAAAAAAAAAAAAAAAAAAAAAAAAAATACAATTTTCTTTAAATTTATGATTAATTATCAATATTGATTGTTACTCGGCAAAAAAACTCTAGAACACATGACAAAATTAGAAAATCGATTATATTTTCAGGTCGTCTGTGCATTTAGTTCATTTTT
This sequence comes from Maratus speculifer, assembly GCA_964019185.1. NCBI lineage: Eukaryota > Metazoa > Arthropoda > Arachnida > Araneae > Salticidae > Maratus > Maratus speculifer. The sequence continues at coordinate 422,373,015 of OZ025289.1, read as the reverse complement.
TTTCAATTGTATCACTTACACCCCTTGGATCACGGAGTCTTCATAAACATGATGCATACATTACATCAAATACATACTCGGGCAAAATAATAATAAAACTGTCATACATAAATTTTCCAAAAACTTTTTTGCATAAAACTAAAAAACACGATAATGCCAAAACAAAAATTATTTTCTGTTAATAAAATGAGATAAAAAGTCAATTTCTTGGCGATAACTGTAATATTTCGCCAAATTTTTAATTTCTTTAGAACACCAGTCGCGTTGCACATCATTTGAGAGGTCTGCAATTGCTTATTCATATTATGGATGTCTTGTGTGTCACCCCCCACTCTGTCCCCCCCCAGGGGGGGCACATTTTTAATTTCTTTACAACACCAGTCGTGTGACACATGATTTGAAAGGTCTGCAACTACTTATTCATATTATGGATGTCTTCTGTGTCACCCCCCCCCACACTCTGCTCCCCCCAGGGGGAGGGCACATTTTTAATTTCTTTACAACACCAGTTGTGTGACGCATCATTTGAAAGGTCTGCAACTGCTTATTCATATTATGGATGTCTTGTGTGTCACCCCCCCCCCCTCTATCCCCCAGGGAGAGCACATTTTTAATTTTTTTACAACACCAGTCGTGTGACACATCATTTGAAAGGTCTGCAACTGCTTATTCATACCATGGGTTATTGGCGAGCGCAGCAAGCAGGGGTAGCCTACAACTTGGAATCGCGAAGCGATTACGTGGGGGGTTGGCGAGCGTAGCGAGCAGGGGGAAGGAGCCCCCCCCCCTAGTAGTTATAAAAGTAAATAAATGTCGAAATACACACACACACATCCAAGGGATAGATTTAAAGAAATATGAGTCGGAAAATAATGTAAATCAGAAGCAAGGTATTAGTAATAATTATAATAGATTAGTAAATGCAGGGAAGGATACACGTGGTCCCCCCTTTTTTCTCTAAGCAGTGGTTTCGACCTTGAAAAATACTGGATGGGTTCAGAAGTGTTTGGTTAAATTTTACATTGTTGTTCGTAGGAGAATTGGCGGATGGGAAAAGACGATAATCCTAAACCGAGATATGCTTTTTTGAAGTAGAGTACAAAGTTTATATTTTATTCAAATACATTAGACTTTTAATTAGATTTTCTGCTGTCTGTTTCTGCTGCCCTTACAGTTTTAAAACATAATTTTACGGACGTCCAGAGACAATTAAGGTAATAACGAAATAAAGAGCCAGAACTTTGGAAATTGTACAGGCTGTGACTGAAAATTATTGAAGGGCTGGGACCCCACCGTTTCTATACGTTGGCGTCACTGACACTATCACAAATTAAACTAATAGAAATAAGTTTACTTCTTTCAACATTATCTAATTATAGCATACGTTTTAAGTGTAGCAAATGACAGATCAACTTTCTTTTAAATAATAATCTCATTAATAAAAAAAGTTCCAGAACAGGAGGGGAAAAATATCCCTTACTAAATCTCATTTTAACATAATAAAAATTCAGTTTTCGAAAATTAGCATAATATGGCTTATTTAAATTTATGCAGAAGCACACATCTCCATCTTTTCTCATATACATTAGCCGAGATGCAGCGGAGGAGGACGGATCGTAATTGATTGTCTGTCCAGTTTCTCGGACACGCTGGACATTTCTCATTACCGTCGGAGCGACAGGGACAGCCGATATCGAGGAGTTCATCACCCCTTCTGTCCGCCCTCGATTTTTCCGACGCTGGTCGATTGAAAATTCTGTCCTCTCTGATTGGCTACTTTTCTCTGTCTTCTCTGTTCATTTCCCCCTCCCTTTCCCCCCGTTTTTTATTCTCTCCGTGCGCTGACGCCTTCTCCCTCTTTCTCTGACGACACAAATGAAATTTCAAGAAATAAAAAGAAGAAAAAGAAGAAGGCAAAAAGAAAAGAAAATTTTAATGGAAAACGAGCGACCGAAATCCTAGCGAGAAAGGTGATGCCCGTCGCTATGGCAACCGGAGTGAGTTGCTAAGAGGGATGGAGATTATTCCTAGCTGGACCGTCCCCTATTGGACGAAGCAGATAAACACAAAATAGAGATGTTTTTAACCCCCCTTCGTTTTTTTTCCTACATGCTTCTATTGCAAGCAAATAGTCATGTAAATCAATACCTTGCGAAAAATCCTTGCTAGAATTACAGTTTCGTCTGTGTAGTAAGCATGAGAGCGTTATTACTTGAGAAAGAGATCGGCAGGGCATTCTTATGCAAGGCAGTAAAACGTCCAACGGCTTAGGCTTCGCTTGTAGAGCTAGAATTTCGGAAACGGGATGAATTTTTTAATGTTTTATTAGAAACTTGTTCGATAAAAAAATGAAAGCATAAATGAGTCAGGAGATACAAAGTTGCTTGAATTTTAAAACGCTTCATCTCGATCGGGGGGTTAGCTCTGACGACACTTTACAAAGCCCTCGCTGCTGAAAAAAACCGAAAAAAAAAAAAAAAAAAAAAAAAAAGCACGTGTTTATATTTATATATGGATACAATGTTGCCGTATTCGAGCGAACAACATGAACATTATGACTAAGAAAAGGCAAAATTCAAACAAAAATTCAACGAAAACAAAATTAAAACATAATTCTTAATCATAATTCATAATCAGTCAGCATTAAAAAACTCGGAGTTTCAGAGGGTAGGGTTAAATAAAACTAATTTTAAAATATGCCGATTGTTTTTGTTCGTTTATATACATATGTATAATAAGTATATATATATATATATATTCTATTAGTACTACTGTTGTTGTCATTGCATTAAAGCTAAATAGGGCTAGAATTTAGTAACAGGATGAATTTTTTTAATTTATTAGAAACCTTATCGATAAAAAAAAAAAAAAGCTTATGAATCAGGAGATAGATAGTTGCTTGAATTTTAAAAAGCTTCATTTCGAGGGGGGTTTGGCTCCGGCGTCACTTTATGCAGCCTTAACTACTAAAACACACACACAAAAATCACGTGTTTATATTTACATATGGATACAATGTTGCCGTATTCGAGCGAACAACATGGACATTATGACTAAAAAAAAGGCAAAATTAAAACAAAAATTTAACAAAAACAAAATTATGAAACAATTTAAATAATACTCCTTAATCATACTCCTTAAAAAAACATAAAAAAAAACCCCACGGAGTTTCAGAGAGGGTTTAAACAAAACCAATTTAAATATATGTCAATTACTTTTGTTCGTTTATGAAATAAGTAAATTTTATTATTATTAATAGTATTGTTGTGGTCACTTCATTAAAGCTAAACAGGGCTAGTATTTAGTCACAGAAGTAATTCTAAAATTTATTAGAAATATATCGATAAAAAAATAAAAGCATAAGTAAATCAGAAGAGAGAAAGTTGCTTGAATTATAAAATATTCAATCTCGAGTGGGTTTAGCTCCGAGGAGACTTTACACTGCCTTTGTTTCTAAAAAGCAAAAGAAAAAGCACGTATTCAGATTTACATATTGATATAACGTTGTCGTGTTCCAGCAAATAACATGGACATTATGCCTGAAAAAAGAACAAAACAAAAGGAAAAAATTGACAAAAACAAAATTATATTACGAGAAATAATCCTAAAAAATATTAAAAAGTGTCAGAGAGTTTAATCCTCTGTGTACAAATTAAAGGAGGAGGTCACAGTTGCGAAATTACATGTAAAAGAGCGCGTTCATGAATCTTTTCTGAAGGAACTACTGAAGCGATTCTAGTGAGTTTTTTAACAGTTTTGACAGAAGTTTGTTATGAGCTGATCTTCCAGTAAAAGATACAAATAAATAAATAAAATAATTATGAAATTCCAAAAACAAACAAAATCGCATGTAAAACAGTTGACAATAATGTGCCTTTTTTCACATACAGAATGAAAGAAAAAAACAAACAGATTTTTTAAATTTGATAAACAGCATGGAATAAACATAACAATATCTTTTTGGTTGAAGTATCACTTCATAATTTAGTTACTGCGAAAACTGCTAAAATATGTTGAAAGCGCTTCATTAGTTCTCGAAAGAAGTTACACTAATATAAACTGTTTTACACTTTTTTTTCCTTCATTGCGTAACTGTTATATATATATATATATATTATTATTTCTTGTCAAACAACCGATTTATAGTTTGGCACAGATAAAACTATTAATACAAAGCATCGAAATTGCTTCAAATATTTTCTTAAAAAAAAAAAAAAAAAAAAAAATGTCATTGATGCTAGCTGCTAACAATATATACAATATTATAATTCTGTTTTCTTCCTAATGTAATATTATATATGTTACTAGATGGCAGCACTGTTCGTTACTTGATTTACCTTGGTTTAAAGCTCTTCCACTCTATGATTTGAATATTTCAGGAGTCGATTGTTTCTTTGTTTTTAATTTATTAAATGTATTCAATTTATTCTTCTTCTTATTTTTTTTTTTTTTTTTTTTTTTTTGGAAATATGTGCAGATATGTTAAATAATGTTTTTCTGAGATTTTTATGAGGAAATACTCTGTCATTTAAATCATTTAAACTCTTATATATATTACACCACCAAAATTATTCAGGAATTCGCCTTATCAGGAAGAACCTATATCCAAAATTTAAAGCAAATCGGATAATTCTGCATAAAAGCTCATTTATCTAATTTAAGGGGGAGTAATCGTCCGTTCCCCACTTTATACGTAACAAAAGAACAGCAAAACTAATCAGAGAAATGTCTTATCAGTATGAACTTATGTCTAAAAATTCAAGCAAATCTGTTAATTCTGCATGAAAAATTCATTTATTTAAATTAAGAGAGGTAGCTCCCAGATTCCCATCTTTATACTTAATCAATGAATTCCCAAACTAATCAGGAAAGCGCTTTATCACGATAAACTTATATCCAAAATTTGAAGTAAAATAGGTATTTTTATCATGAGTTATTTCGTTAAATACATACGCACATACAGAACGGGCGGGCACATAATCTCTCAGGTTTTGATAGCCAGAGAGCTAAAAATTACTAATGCAATACCAAAATAAAAGATTTTTATAATAGTAAATAATTTAATTATTGAGAATATATAAATTTCAATGAAAATAATTTGAATATGGGAAAAGAAAAACAGAATTTAATACATACAGTCGAGTCTCTACACAACGAAATCCGTCGTTCCAGTAAAAAATTCGTTATATAGAGAAATTCGATCTATAGAGAATGATGTTAAAAATCGTATTTAATGTGTGTATTTTGAACAAATATTATTTTTGATGTTTTTAATTAAGAATTTTACATGTTTAAAAGTAAATATTAACTTAACATTTCATTTATTAATTATTTAAGCAGTTTCAAAAAAGAGAACAGACATTTATTAGAAAGCTTAATGAAAATCAAATAAGAAACACCTTGCATTAATTTTAGACGAAGAAACCTGTAATTTTTTGTTGGTTTGATTTTTAAACTGTTACGCTCTCAATTTTTTTTTTTTTTTTCCAAATTTTAGCAAGGAATAAAAAATTGTAATTAAGATTTTCCTCCATTTGAAGGTCTATTTTATGTGCCTCTCATTGATCCTTCTCTTATATGTGTAACAATCCAGTGTACTCTGTTTGAGAAGGATGTTGAAAGGTGTGTGGGAGGTGGGATGAATTCGTAGGATTTAAAGAACAAAGAAAAAAAAAAAAAAAAACCTCAGCACTGAACTATAAATAAAAAATGTGATGGAAAATTGATTCCATATGATTTCGAAGCTTTTTTAAAACTGTATAGATTAAGACCAATTTATGAAAAAATTCGTTATATGGAGATAGATATTTCGCTATATAGAGACTGCTTTTAATGTAATCATGCTAAAAGGGGACCGTTCCTACTAAAAATTCGTTATATAGAGAAATTCGATGTATGGTGTTTCGTTATAGGGAGACTTGACTGTATTTTTAAACGACTTCATATAATTCGAGTCGCATTTGACGAGAAAGCAATTTTGAGACATGTTAAAACATAACAATTCATGAAAAACAAATTTTAATGCATTTACACAGCAAACAATGACAAAGTAACACAAGTGTTAGCAATAACGCCACGGTGCGACTAAAACAGATCATATTATGTCGTGTTGCAATGGTTTTATGAAGAATGAAAAATTCTTCAAAGATTTTTCATGGGAAACTGTCTCTGAAATAAAATAATAAGCAGTTGTACTACGCTTCATTCTGTTATAATGTATGCCAATTTTTTTTTTTTTTTCTTATAAAAGATAATTATATCATCATTATCGTCATTATCATTAACTGATATTATTATAGTAATGTTATTATTATTATTTATTTATTTTCACTAATATTATTAGCACTGTAAAGTACTGACAATAATTTTTTCTTCTTGAAAAAGTACCATTTATAAGCCCTCATCTTCAAATTTTATTTTCTGACGCTTTCGACAGTTCTGTTTTTTGTTTTTTGTTTTTCTTATCGAGAAATTCCTTAAGTTTTTTTTTTTTTCTATATCGTCTAAATGAATATATCTTATGCAATTTATTTATATCTAATCTATTTTCTTAACACTGTATCAGAGTGGGATATGTTTTCTACAAATATTATAGTATTAATGGTGTTCTTGATTTTTATGCACTAATATTTAATAGATATTTAAACTGAGTTTAAGTTTTATGAATTTTTGTTCATATTGCTTTCATATTTAAATAAACGATTTTATGTAAATTTATTTCACTAATTCATTAGTTTTATTAATGGAAGTTAAGAATAATTAAGGAATAATTTAAAAGAGAATTGATAACTAAATAAAGTAATACTTATTTCATACAAACTGCAAATCTTTAAATTTAGCATTTTTGGGGTTGGGAATTTTGTGATAATAAACCTTCATAAATATGCAAAACTAAAAGCAATGATAATTATTATTAAAAGTAAATAATTAACTCGTGTCAATTATTTAAAATTTTAATAAGAATATCAAAAAATTTCATGTATAAAAAAC